>VDFB02271358.1:410979874-411715513 GCA_007258455.2 Sequoia sempervirens | reverse complement strand
TGGTGAATATAACAAATGGAAAGGAAAAAAAACTATTATAGCTATTGTAAGAAGGTCAACCCTTCAAAAGTTCAAAAGGAGAGAGATGAAAGAAGAGAAATACTATACCATATGAGAGGTAGAGCTTGATATGGAAGAAGCAAAGGCAAGGGATTCCAAGGTACATGTTTCATGCAAGAAAAATCAACACATGGATTTTATGAATACCCACAATGCTATCAAGAGAGATCAAGAAGAATAGAGGTGGCAAGTGCACATGTAGCTAAAGGGGATATAAAATCTACATTGTGTATTAGTGAACAAGATGAACTTGAGATAGGAGAAGAACTTATGATTTTTGGGAAAGTTCAATCTGTATCCGAATATTCATGTTATGACATCAATGGATGAGATACAACACTTGGACTATTATAGTATGAAAATTTGGAAAATTATGTGCAAATATCAAATTAAGTGACATTAATATGAAATTACCACTATTAGATCCATCTTATTTATTATGATAAAAATAATCCAACATATCATGTTTAATAACAACCATATGTGAACTTATAATAGCACTAAATAGAGTATAACATCACCATAATATAATAGAAAACATGAAAAAATTAGCTACATAAAATACACCATATAACATAGAATTTACATGGAGAAGCCTTTTTGAGAAAAAAATCCACAAAGAAGAGAGGTCATGTATGCATTATCTTCAAATAAATACGATTACAAAAAAATCACTTTCATTCTCCTCTTTTCTTCCAACATGGCAACACCTGCATACCTATTAGCAACCTCTTTATGCATCAACCTTTCTTTATTATTTCTAGGTAACTCTATATTTTATGTTATTTGTGATTTGTGTGTTTCATTATATAATGTGTGGTCATAGTAAGTGTGTGTTGTTAAATGTAATATTGAGAAAAAAATTAGGTTCTAACAATTAAGTTGAACTTGTAAGTTTCAATGGTCATATAGATGGAAAATTCAATTTAATTCACATTTTTGAGACCCTATGGTATAGTATACTTGGTTGAGCTAATTTAAAAATAAAAAATTTAAAGTAAATTAAAAATTTATTACCTTAAATTCAATTCATAACAAAGTTAAAATATGGAGATTTTTTTATGGGTTTAAAGAGTTGTGTGAGAATTGGAAGCTAGGCTATGAGGGTGAAAAGGGTCAGCTTCACACCTAAACTTGCTTGGATAGGAGAACACTTGTTTGTTTAAGAGAGAAATTTTCAAGGGTGAAAATATATTCAATAGTTATATTTTTTCATTAAGGGGACTCTTCTTCTTCTTTGTCTTCTTCTTTTCCTTTTTTTTTCATGAAATATGGCTGCATCTTAGTCTTTGGAAAAAGTTGAAGTTTGGTCTTAGGAAGAAGAAAAGTAGAATAAGGAAAACTAGAGAGGGGAGATTAATTTTTGAAATTAAATATATCTACTAAAAGTGATAAATAATTGCAAAGGTAATAAATTTAATCCATACCACCAAGTCTATAATATATCATATAGTTCTTGATTTAGAATTTCTTTGGTAAACTATTGTTACATGTTAGTGTATGATTTTTAGGGTTTTTTATGGTGTTTTTTAAGCTTTTGAGTCACATTTTCTTGTGGTATGATTATGTTTTTACATGTGTTAGGAGGAATATGATACCTCACATTTGAGTGTAATAACTCATTGTATGAGGGTTGTGAGAGTTGACGCCCTTGAGGGACAAGATCTGGGGTAAAAGTACCCAAGATATTTAAATTGAGAACTATAATTATTATGCATACAAAAAATTAAGATAGATAATTGGAGTTATGGTAATTAGAGGAGAAGTAAAGTAAATGGAAACAAAGAATTGGAATTTTGATGATTAGTACAGAAGAAATAAAATTTTCATTGCATATCTTTTTTGTTGGTAAATCACTCATTCTTCCTTAAGTGGATATCTTCCCACTCGCTCCAGGATGAGATTCATGAAGAATCTATGTGTGTAGCCTCTTGGGAAATATATCTTCTTTCTCTCTATAATTATTTATAATTTTTAGTCTACACATAAATGAGAGGTTTTTTGTGATAATTCTTTAATTAATCTCTATTAGTATGTGTTTTCCCTAGCTATGGGGTGAAGAGTTTGTTGTCCAAAGAATGGGATGTGAGCTCCCATTTCTCTTGAAAAATTTTCATTGAAAGAATATGCCTTGTTGTTGTGTGCTCAGGTATGAGATTTAATAGAGACAACCAATAGTGTGAGTTACTCTATTGTTGTAATTGTTATGTTAAGCTATAAAAGACCCATAGAATAGGCTATGTTTATAAATAATGATTGTATAGTGGATTTTTTTCCTTTAAATAAACTCATCCCTATATAATAAATGAGTTGGTGTATTATTGGAAGAATTTTTTTACATGAATAAAATCATTATCAATTTACATACAATGTGTAAGGGTTATAAAAAGGGTTTTAAATTGTATTCAAGTTTATTATTTTTTAACATATATAAATACTTCCTTTGGATAGATGTTTAAATAGATGCATGAATGATTCTTCAATTATAGAAATTTTCTTATGTCTAAAAAAATGTAGTATTTTATGTACATATATTATTTTAGTATACGTTTATTCTATTATAAAAGAAGGAACAACTTTATATTTACCCTATTGTAGAGAAAGGAACTATTTACATTTACTCTATTATAAGAAAAGGAGAAAATTTTCCAAATATTTCTCAATGTGTAAATATAATTTCAAATAGTTGAATGTAATAAGTGGAGAAAAAAAAATAGAAATATTAATAAAATATTATAAGAGAAAATTTAGCTATTATGTAGTTCATAGAACCAATACTGTAGCACATAACAAATGGTAGTCTATTTTACCCTTATCATTGTTTTTCAATAGAAAAATTATATTTAAATAAATGAACATAAGATATTTCTCTACCATATGTTGACATCAAGAGTCAAGCTCATAATCATACAAGTAGAGAAATATAACATAAGGTTGTGGTGCCCATGACATCATCCAAATGCAAGGTTATATATCCTTCTCCTACTTTTACATGACATAACAATGTTTTTAGGAGAAAACAATGGTAAATGGTAGTGCCTTGCTATAAGCATACCAAGTAATAATAAAGATTTTTAGTAGGACAGTGAACCTCTACTCCAATTTGCATATAATCATGAAAACTGAAGGGATTTGAGAAAAAATATATATGATCTAGAGACCTAAATTCTTGGGAGGAACAAATAGTTTTGAATACTAATTTAAAACTTAGTCCAAATGACCCATGAATGATATGCACCAATACTTTGTTTATAGGGTATTACCTTCTAGCAAGTTACAAATATTTGACATCCCTATCCTTTAAGTTCTAGGTTTCTAAAATAACCTAAGAAGCAAACTCAAAAAATAAAAATGAATATGCATAATAACATATAAAATGAGGGTAATTTATAGATGCTCCCATTCATTCCAAAGAGAAATGGCATTTCTTTATAAATATTACCACAAAGCCTATGATGCACAACATGGTCAACTCACATCAAAATTTCCATTCTTTGTGTTTCATGTCCTTTTCTCTAGACACAACCTTCATTGTAAAAAAACCCTTTCCATCACCACCCTAATATCCTTTCATTGAATATACAGACAAGGTTAGCATTTTGTAAAATCCACCCCTTGAGCACTATAATTTTTTTTTTAATAAACCATAACTACCAGCTTAACCAACCCATCATATCACATGAAGCTTAATAGTGTTAACTTCAATACTTCACCATTCCCATGGTGGCATCAACTCATTCTTTCCAAACATATGCTTGCAGAAAAGAATGATACGGTCCCAAGGTTAAGGTCTTTCCTAGATCTACAACCTAATCTGTGAGGGTTCATGATGGCCTTGCCAATGTTTCCTCTAGTGGGAATCAAAGGTGTGGTAGTTCACTTCAAAATGACAAAGGGAGTTCAATTTCTCCTCTTGTATGAGATCTAGTATCTCACCTTAACTCATAACTATTAATTTAGTTCATTTGAGATATTAACATAGCCAATTATAATATAGTGATAATAATATTTCCATCAAGTGTTGGCTCCATACTAGTCATTTCCAAAAATTAGTGTACAAACATTCACAACATTCACATGAGGTCATTCATACCATATTCTCAAATATCACATACAGTGGTTGTCACAAGCATTCCTCCATAAACATATCACATGTACAAAAGTGTCTAATCATACTTAGATCACAAGTGCAATGTTTGGATCGTACACAGATCACAAGTACAATAGTGTCTAGATCATACAAAGATAACAAGTACAATGGTGAATAGTTTTTATGTACATAAAAAGTACAACAATGATTGTATCATATGCATTTCACATTTACATTAGTGATAGGCTCCAACATATATCAAAAATACATAGTGACAAGCTCTAAGATACATTGCATATATATGTAATGACAAATCTTGCCATACATCACAAATACACAATAACGAGCTCTAATGTACATCACAAATACATAGTGACAAGCTCCAACATGCATCACATACATAGTGGAAAGCTCCAACATACTTTACATAATAATATTGATAAGATCCAACATACAACACATCCATAATGGCTTATTACAATGGCTAACACATGTCCATAATCCATCCCATATATAAGAATATTGGTGCATTGCGCACTACAACACGGGTCCTATCCTTTCTTCCAATATTCTACACCATTGAAAAAATGGGAAGAGGATTCAAAGCATCCCATACTACATCGCAGGTCCATTCTTAACCCCCACAAGGCTAAGTATATAGTCTGGAAATTGGGAGGGGATTCAGTGCATCCCATACTACATCGTGGGTCCGTCCACCATCCCAAGGGTTTCCCCAAGTAGTGAACCTACCAAACCTAGTGGATTCTAACTTCAATCACCTATAGGGAACCAACGACAAGTCTTTCCACCTAGGAAGAAGTAGCTCTCGACATATAACATCTTGTCACCTTAGTGGTATTGTTAGCTATCTTCTTCTCAATCCCAGGTAACACATGGCATCAGTCAGTTCTGTGCATACTAGTGACAGCTAGTGAATCCTCTCAATATGGGGTTAGCCCTAGATTACCATTACCTACATGAATGGGTCCCTACCTGTATAACTACTATAGTCATATCATAACCAGGGTAGTCTGCTACCTTCACCTCCATGAACCAAGTGAATGAGCTGACTAATCCCTAGCAATAGCCCAAACATCGATCATTGGCATGGTCCAATGATTGCCTGCCACTGCTCAAAAATCCCATAGGTTCACTCTTGGGTGGGTCATACATAACATGAATCACAATATCAATCCAAAGATATCTCAAGCCTATACATAAACACATAGATATGAAGTTGAATTACACAAACACCTAAGAGATACATGGAACCAACAAGAGATGGAATTTCCCCAACATATACATATAGTCAAATACCCATTATAAAGTAGTTAAATCTCTTACACCATTATGTTCAATAAAATCTTATTATGTATTAAATATCCATTATTAAATTCCCTTAAATTGACCATCACCACTCAATATCCAATTGAGCCTCAAATTGAAGCTTATGGAGGAGGAATGGTCAAACCATGTAGGAACAATCCCAACATCTAGGAGTTATCCCCCAATAAACCCTCCCCCTACAAACTTGAGGTCACATGGGAATCTTTCGCCCAAGGACCACCTACGTTTCTACTTAAAAATGGGTCAAAGTCACATGTAGTTCTCCTCAAAAGGTCCCTCTCTCAAGGAATTGTACACACTGATTCCCATTTAGCAAACCTATAACATGACAATTCCATTCACATGTCAGAATCTAAAGTTAAACTATACCATAGTTATTATTCCTAACTCAGTGCAAGCATCCCAAAACCTCCTAAAATTATGTATAAAGAATATTGTGGCACATTTCATATTCTACTGATAATAACATATAGTTGAAACATAGATTTTTGGCTCCCTAATGCTTCTCTTGCACTTCCAGATTTTTTTACCTAAAAGGAGAGAGATAGGCCCAAAAATGCTTATGATTCACTCAAATTAGAATGTATGCAATATTTTATAGGATGTATGAAGCTAAATAAATGCAATTGACTAATCTAATTGAACGAAAAAGAATACAAATCTAAGATTTATGCCTTGTTTGAAAACATAGTGTTTTTTGCAAAAGAATCGAAATAATCAAAAAAAATGGAAATTAGACTAAACAAAAGGTTGTTTCTTAGAATGTGTGCACCTAGAAAATTGTAGATGGCAAGAAAAAAATCTCAAAACCTAATGAAATCTAAACTTTGGCTAACAGGGACTCATTCACCACCTTGGGCGAATCAGTCCCAGATCAGGACTGTTATGTACATAATCTATTTTCGGACAGTTGGGGACCTCAAACTGCATCTGACTCAAATTTTCACCTTAGGAGGGACTCATTCACCATGCATGGTGAATCAGTCCATTTTTTGATTTCTACAATCTCAAAACTCTATCTTGCACCTTGAGACCTGCACAACAATTTCTAATGGAAACTTGATTTTAGATCTCAGAAAATTCCTACAAAACAACTCAAAATTGATTTTATAATAGGGGGTTTTCTTGGTCAAACCCCTAGTTTGGTAATTAAACCTTGAATAGAGAAAAATCTACAAAATCCCTAGCCTTAGATGTGTTAAAGACTACGAAAATATGAAATGTAACAAAGGTCCTATTATTTTAATCTAGAACTAGAAATGCAAGAGTGATTAATATGATACATTATATCAACCCTATAAACCTTACAACATATGAAAAATAAGAATAAAATGATATGAAAATGTTAAACAAACACAATGAAAACCTTAATCTGAAGATAGAGTGAAAATGGAAGATGGAATCAATAGGAAACCAAGTCCTAGGTGTGATTTACTGGCTAGTTACACTTCATCACCCTAGATTTCTTCATGATTCACCATAGGCATCCATCATCAACCCTTTACAATGTTGGGTCTTGACAAAAGAAGTGATCTTCAAGACCTGAAAAAAACCCTAGTTTGATGTCCTAAAACTTCAACTTTTGCTAATGAAACTTGTTGTGGAAGACTTGACTTTATGAATTTCTCTTGAGGAATGATAAAAAGATGATAAAAGATGATAAAAGATGATACAATATTTATGAAATGACTTAAAATAAATATTTATAAGAAACAACACCTTATTTTCTTATTAATTTGACCTAAGAGTCAGACATTCACCAGAAATAAAAGTTAAATTGATTAAATTCCTGATTAAATTTGAATTTTCCCCCAAAGGGGACTCATTCACCACCCTTTGAGAATGGGTCCCACTAGAGGGAACTCATTTACCTAAGGTGGAAAATGGATCCAACTACTATTATTTGGAGGTGTGTTGTCAGGATATAATGTAATTAAATTTTGTTTGTCGGGTTTTATGTGATTTCTTAGATAAAGTGGGCCTCTAGATAAAAATTAATGGGTCTAAGGGGCCTATAAATGTTGTTTTGAAGGGAAAATGATGTAAAGAGATTCAAAAGTGGGTCCAATTATGCATGAAATTGTCTCTTTTCTCAAGAGGGTCCAATTTTCTATGGCACATTTAGCTCCCACTTTAGTGCCCATATAACTTTATGTGCATATGTAAACTAAAGTACTCTAAATGATGCACCTTACTACATAAACAGATACTCATTCAGAAGACGAGAGAGAAAATCCCCAGTGTAGTTATCTACGCAACCATAACATTAGGAATCATATCCTACAACACACATTCGTTAATTGCCCAAAAATTCTTTTATATGAGTCCTAGGAATTTAATTCAAGGGTACATGTATGCCCCCCCTTGATTTTGCTTGCTTTATGGAGGTGGAATTAAGGTAGCAATCTAGCCACATCGAATAAGAAAAACCATATCGTAGGGAATTTTCAAGTACCATGCCACATAACAATAGTAAAATGATGATGTTGGGTGTGGAATCATGATTCCAATGCATCAAATAGCATTGAAAATGGATTACCCTAGCTCCCATTATGTTGATTTGAAGAATAACTACAAAATGAATTAATGAAAAGATGATAACATTAGGTGAATATGTAACAGTAAAAAGAGATGAAAAGTGATGAAAAGGAGTGGATGAAAAGTAATTTGTCACTTATCATTCATTTTTCCTTTGTGTAGCGTGAGAGTGACGAGTAGGAGAAGAACATGTTGAGTAGAAAAGATTACACACCTTCGTGGCTGGATGATCTTCGTGAGCAAGGGGCATGCAGAAAGCTATATCATGAGGTAAGTTGATTCTAAAACTTTCACCTTGTGATTTTATGATAATTTAATGATTTTTATGCATGGATAGGTTAATTTAGGGTTCTTGGAAAAAAGTTAACAAATTGTCCCCTTTTTTCACAAAGTGTCCCATTTGTTCGTAGAGTGTCCCTTTTATTCGCAAAGTGTCTAGTTTCTTCGCAAAGTGTCCCATTTCTTTGTGAAGTGTCCCTATTTCTTTGTGAAATGTCTAAAAAGGGTTCTAAAGTGTCTAGGTCCATTAGAAAGCACACTAGATTGATGTTAGCACACTTCCTTGATGAATAATATGAAAATTGAAGAATTTAGATGAAATTTAGAGCATTTTGTGATGATTTTGATAAGTCCCCACCTAATCATGGCAGTGGCTTGAGGGAAGATATTTGAAATGTTTGATAGATCATGTGCAATCACTATCAGTAGTAGAGGTAGAGTATTTATAGTCAGCGGGTATCTATTGGGAATACTTGATGCCACCCATGAGATACCATGACACCATGCTAATGGATCTGTGTGAACGTTGGGATGCAGATACCTTTACTTTTAATCTTCCCATTTGGGAAATCACTATCACTCTCAAGGATGTACACTACATTCTCTAAGTTCCTATTCGGGTAGCATAGGTGTATTTTCGAGGGATCAGTCATTCTGAGAGAAGAAGAGAGATATGTAGTACAGTTTAGGAGGACTGATACATGATGAGAGGGTGAGAGGACGAAACGAGTTTCCTATGATGCTGTATTCCTAAGCTCCTAGGGTGAGATGGATTTTGATGCATATAGTGGTACTAGCTCCCAATCCAAATGGACAAGCAACACACTTAGATAGGGGACCGATACACCTGATATGGGGGATGTATGAGTAGGGGATAGTCTATGCTTGGGGTCACTGCATTCTAGCACATTTGTATTATGATCTTGGTAGATTTATATTTTGAGAGATCAATAGAATGGTCCATTATATGCTTCTACAGGTGTGGTTCTTAGAGCATATCACATGTTCTAGGCCTTTTGAATACCCTTGTACTATAGCGGCAGGATACCCATGAGCATTCAACTACCCTTTGTGATTCCTATGGTAGTATCGATATTTACATTTTTGGAGGGTGAGATTCAACCGGCTGGAGGATAATGAGATATTGTGGAGACCTTACCTACTTACACCTTAGTGACAAGACCCCAGCAAACATCTATGAAGGATGCAAATGCATAGATATCTAGTAGGGAGACATGACTATGTAGTATGACTATTCTATTATGGGTGAGTCATGCAGTAGTTTGGACAGGTGCAAACACCACTGAGGGTGTGACCCTTCATTAGATTATTAGTGTAGAGTTCCTAGAGGATAGGTGATACTATTTGGCTGACTATAAATCATCTTTGTGAGAGTGATTTTGATGATTCAAATAACTACTATCCACCAACATCAGATGCTAATCATGTCAGTAGCACAAACGAGCATGAGGAGTGGTGGTCATATGCATGAATAGCTCATGTGTTCCCCATGGATTTCGCTCTAGGTGATGTAGAGGTAGAAGCAGTTGAGGGTGATGAGCTAGAGGAGAGAGTAGAGGAGGTATGGTATAGGCCAACATATGTTTTAATAGATGTTATCGATGAGGAGTACCAATCTGAGGCTAATCCTAATTATGAGGACCAGGATGGAGGAGATGAGGAGGAGGAGAATGATGAGGAGGGTTATTATTATGAGGAGGAGCCACCCCTGAGTAAGGCTAATGAGGTAGCTATTGAGGATCAACATGAGCATGGAGAGTCCTCACATACATATAGGACCAGATCGTGGGTAGTACCTATGGTAGACATTACCACGCAGAGTCAAAGAGTGGCTAGCACATCCTCCAGCCCCCTAGAGATGAGGAGGTTGGAATTCCTCATGCATCAGGAGACATAGGTGATGATTTTTAATTTTATGCATGTCCTTTAGTGATTTATGCTTTATTTATTTATATATCATGATGATGTGTTACTAATTGTGTACATTATCTATCTTGCAGGAGTGACAAGAGACTTGTGAGATTTCTATCATCAAGCAACCACAAAGATAGTGTCAAAATCCCTTGAGGAGGATGAGATAGATCTTGACTACATGCCCCCACTGATTGTGGAGGAGCTAGAGTTACTCAGACCATTTGTGAGATTATGGGCAGGGTACAAGAGTGTGAGGAGGTGACTCCATCAATCTTAGAGTGCACTATAGTCAGTATAGTACAGACCTCTACAAAGGTAGAGAGACTACGTGTAGAGCTAGCACATGCATGAGTGGAGAGTGACTAGATGACAGATGAGCAGCTTATAGTCATTGGTTGAGTACAGGGTTTGGAGTATGCACTGAGACTCGACAGTTCATGATCACGGTTGCACATGACCATCTCATGACATCTAGGGACTAGATCATGAGTGCCAGATCCCTAGGGGTTTAGCTCTCACAGACCATTATCATATTGTATATTATTTTGAGATGTTTATTAAACATTGATATATATATATAGACATGCACTTTTTGATATTATGATGATGTATCTCTTCTATGTGAATGTTAAATGCAATGTGATTAATTAAACGACTTATAGGAAAAGTATTTAATTAATGGCTACATTATTTAATAGGATTGATGTGATCTATTTTAAAACATATTTTAGTTTTAGCATAGATACAACATTGATAATGATAAAGTAATATGTTAAATTAAATACACTTAGAAGGATTTAACTTAACATAACAAGAAAGGGTGAATAGTATGAAGCCTAAAGCAATTATAAAATGAACTTAAATAATTACCTTAGTGTTCAAGACAAACACAAACTTAGTTGTCAAGAATGAAGCAATGTGAAAGTTATTTAGAAGAGCATCAAATAACTTTAAACAACACTGATATACCAATCATACTATTCAAATGAGATTAGAGATAATACCAATGCAAATGTGTGGCATTAATGGGTTCCCTAAGGGGTGTTTAGTCAAGTTGTGTTAAGAGATAAGTACCAGACCCATAATTGGTATCAACTATGTAAAGTCCCAACCAACTAGGATAAACTTATCTTTACCTTTGTTGTCATCACTAACATTTCATTGATTCTTAATAAGAACAAAATCACCCTTATAAAACAATCGAGGGATAACATGAATTTTTTGTTCATGTTGTAATTGTTTGATGTGAGCTTGGAGATGTTTGAGAGTGTTAATGTGTTGTTCATCAAGAATCTCAAGTTGATGTAATCGTTGAGCTTTATAATTGTCATCATAAAAAATATCTCAGAGAGCAACCTGCAAAGTAGGAATTTCTAACTCTAAGGAAATAGTCACGTCAGTACCATAAACAAGGCTATAAGGTGTATTTCCAGTGGATGATCGAACATTATTTCTATAAGCCCAAAGTGCATAAAATAGTTGCATATCCCTGTATTTATGATTATTGCTGATAGTTTTCTTAAGGATTTGTTCAAGAAGCTTATTAGTGTTTTCAACTTGTCCATTAGATTGTGGATAATACCATGTAGAAAAGTGATGTTGAATATTGAATAGTTGAATAAATTGTTGAACTTTGTTATTCTTAAATGGTGTTCCATTGTTTGAAAGGATTGTGGAAGGAATTTCAAAGTGAGCAATTATGTCTTCCAAGATGAAAGAAAAAATTACTTCAGCAATTGTTGAATGAAGGGGAATAGATTCGACCAATTTTGTGAAATAATCTATGGCATTTATAATAAATGTATGTCCAGCAGAAGAAGGAGGTGAAATTTTTCCAATAAGATCTAACCCCAATACCAAAAATAGCCAAATGCAAATATTGGTGTGGATCTTAGCAGCAAGAGCATGGATCAAATTGCTATGCTCTTGGCATTTGTGTCATCATTTAACATAGGTGAAGCAATCCTTCTCCATATGTCTCCAATAATAACCCATACGAATAAGTTTTAGAACTAAAGAAAGACCACCAAAATGACCTCCATAGGCCCCAACATGAGCTTGTTCAAGTGCTAAATGGATTTTAGAATTTTTAAGATAGCGTAATAAGAGACCATTAAAATATCTTATATACAACACATTTGCAAGGATCACATTTTTAGTTGCAAGTTTACGTAAGTTCTTGCGAGTATTCGGGTATGTGCAAGATCATGATGGGACAAGAAGTGGCGATATGATGGATATGTATAGGGTATGTGGATGATGACCTTTTTTAACCAAAAATTGATGAAATGAAAAGGGTTTTTAAAGGAGATTCTCAGCTTTCCACCAATACAAATTATGCTTTACTTTGAATTTAATAAATAATTATTATTAATTTTCTATTTGAATTATGACTAAAGTCCCAACTGATAGGTTGATTGAAAAACATCTATAGCTTTCAAATGGTATCACATTTTTTGAATATGAAACATGTGTCACATTCTATACTTCACATATTATAGGATTAGTAAAAAGCATTGAATTTCATGATGTTTTGACCAAGTTAAGGTGGTCAAACATATGAGTTTTTATATTTTTTAAAAGTTGTAATAAATAATTCATAATTAATTATTTACTTGGAAAAAAATTACAAAAAAATATGCATCACATCGGGACATGATTCCTCTACTTATATCTAAAATCTTATATAAAAAATATTATCATTTTATTGTGGTTAGGGTGGTCAGACAAATACCTACTTCTTATTTTTCCCTAAAATTTAAGTTCTACTGCATTGAAATTTCAAATTTTAACCAAATAGTTTTTTTTTTTAAATAAACATAGTAGTTTAGAAACTACATTCAATTTTCTACATATTCTATTCTTACATATTTTTGAAATAATATAGATAACTTATTCAAATTTTTACGTCAAGTTGCCTAACTTTGATTTTTCTAAATTTCATTGCCATTTAAGGGCTTGTTTTTCCATGATGATCCTGCACATACCCATTCATTGTGGTAGGTTTGGGAATGGTACCATATTTCAAGCAATTGTATATTGTATCTTACCATTCACACAAAGCATCTTGAGTTATTGCCAAAATATCTTCTAACGAAGTGTCAATCGAAGGTTTCATGATGGGATGAATAATGAAGGTGAAATCTGCGGAAGGATTATGTGGGGATATGAGAGAATCTGAACTCGCCATTGCATCTGCATGTTGGTTATATTTGTGTGGGATGATATCAATGGTGAATGAGTCAATTTTTTTTAATAGTTTCATTATAAGATCCTTGTATTTTAATAATTTTTCATGTTTAGTTTGATATGTACCATTGATTTTTTTGATGACTAATTGTGAATCGCCAAAGATCTTAATATGTTTAGCATGTAGAGATAAAGTAGCTTGCAAACCTGTGATCAATTCCTCATACTCAGTTGTATTATTTGTGCATAGGAAATTTAAGCAATAGGATAAAGGAATAGGTTTTATGTCAGGTGGAATTAGTAGCATGCCAGCACCAGAACCTGTTCAACACTTAGATCCATTGAAAAATAACTCCCATGGTTTAATATCAGTGGATAAGACATGATCATCAGGAAAGGAATCAAGAGTAGGTAAAGCAAAGGGAGAAGGAGCATCAGCTAAGTGATCAATTAAGGTTTGACCATTAATTTCTTTTTGTGAAACAAATTTATGATCAAACTTAGTTAACAACATCACCCACTTAGTTAAGCCTCCAGAGAGATCGGTTTTGTTGAAAATATATTTAAGAGGATCAAATTTTGTGACAACTTGTACTTCAATATTTAGAAAATAATGTTGCAACTTATTAGTAGCGAATACAAGAGCCAAACATTGTTTTTCAATTAGTGAATATCATGTCTCATAATCAATTAAGGTTCATCTAATGTAATAAACAAGGTGTTCTTTACCATTATCATCATGTTGAGCCAACAATGTTGCAAGAGCATGAGCTAAAGCAACAATGTACAAGATAAATGGTCTATGTGGCACAACAAGTTGCAAAATAAGTGAAGTAGCTAGATATTCCTTTAGATGCTCAAAAGCCTATTTACAATCCTCATCCCAATCAAAAGGGACACCGTTTTTAAGGAGATGTGTGAAAGGTAATGTGTGATTGGCTAAAGATTCCATGAAATGACAAATAGCTTGAATTTGACCTTGTAATGTGCGCAACTGAGAAATAGTCTTAGGAGATGGCATGTTAATAATTGCATCGATCTTCTTTGTGTCCACCTCAATGCCTCTATTAAATATGAGAAACCCTAAAATTTTACCACTATCTACACAAAGACACTTTTTTGGATTCAATCACATGTATTGTTTGATTATTTCGAATATTTTATGAAGGACATTTACATTGTCATGTTGGGTTAACAATTTTGTGAGGATATAATCAATATAGTCTTCCAAAAATTTTGTGAATATAATCATGAAATATTAATTTCATTGCATTTGATAAGTTGTGCCATCATTCTTTAAACCAAATGACATCACAACCCAACAAAATGTTCCCCAAATAGTTGTAAAGGTAATTTTGTATTGATCATGAGGGTTAATAAGGATTTGATTATAACTAGAAAATCCATCCATGAATGACAACAAAGCATGTCTAGCAATTGAATCCACAATCATGTTGATATTAGGAAATGGAAAATCATCTTTTAAAGAGGATTTATTCAATTCTTAAAAATCAATGCATATCCTAATATGATTATTGGGTTTTGCAACTACGACAATGTTTCAGATCCAAGGAGAATAATCAATAGGTCAAATAAAGCTTGCATTGAGAAGTTTCTCGATTTCTTCTTTAACACATAAGGCCACGTTAGGATGCATTTTGTGAATCTTGTGATGAACAGGTTTAGCATTGTTAGCAAGGACAATGTTATGCATCACAATTTTTGACTTAATTCCTAACATATCGAAATATTTCCAAGCAAAAATTTCAAGAAAATCATGAGGTAAAGTGGTTGTATCTTCTTGGTCCTCATCATCAAGGAACTTCCCAATTTTATTAACTTTATCTTCATCATTAATTTCCATAAGCACATCAATTGTATCTCCTAAAGTGAGTGCATTGGATTTAGGACTTTCAGATTCAAAAAACTCTTCAGTGATATCATTTGCTTCTTGTTCAGTAACGTGCATAGCATGATTAATGTGTTTCATGTAAGTAAGCAAGGATGGGGTATCATAAACACATAATATGTGTTTCAAAGCGTCATAACTATAGACATACTTCCATAAAGGTTGTAGGGTTGGATCAAGAAAATCAGGATGGTTAATTATGATTTTTTTTTGTGGTTTACATGCTATAATGTTAATGTTTAAAGACAGTCGTTGAGTAGCTTTGGTCATTTTATAAAAAGAATATCCCAATCCAATTTTCATTTCTTGTGTATTAGGTTCAATAGAGACACAAATACCGTGTTCATGTTTTTCACAACCTTTTCCAGTATAGCCTAATTGTTTTACAAATTTATAACCTTTTACATAAAATCTTTCCATTTCGCGCAGGATAGGCGGGGATTGATAATCCGTCTCATCAAAAATTGTTGTGTATGTTGTATTTGCATCCATATTTTTGTGGATAGATGTTTGATCTGATTTTTTAGAATTTTGAGTGAACATAATTGTTGGTTGTCCTTGTTTCTCATCTTTGTTTTGTGTAAGTATGTATTTTCCCATAAATGAGGGTGTGAATTCCATGGATCCATAATCATCACCAAATAATTTAGAGACTAATTATGCATCATTGTGTTCAATTTCAAGAGGGTCAATGTTAGAATTTGGAATCAATGTTTTCAAAGGACTGGTAACCCCTTTTTCAAGTTGCAAGCAACTTTCAGGTTCAAGATCTATTTCAATTAGATATATGTGATTGTTATAAACATATTTCATGAAACAATGAAGTGTGGAAGGCACTACATTCATCTCATGAGTCTAAGGTCGGCCTAAAAGGATATTATATGAAATATTGGAAGGAATGACATGGATAGGAGTCTGCAAAGTAGCCACCCCAACCGTAATAGGTAAAATAATTATCCCAAGCAGTTGCTTTGTTGTATTATCAAATTCTCAAATGGAAACAAAATAAGGTATTATTTGTGATTTTTCCACTTCTAATCGATCAAAGAGACTCACACTAAACACATTAAGGGCAAGACCATTATCTATGAGAGTGTGTTTGATATCTTTGTGATTGAATTGGGAAAATATCATAAAGGTGTCATGTTGTTTTCACAACTCCAAAGGAGGGAGCTCATGTTGATGGAAAGTAATGTCAAGATTATGTTTTTAGATGAGAGCTTCCACATCATTCAAAGTGGTTCTAGGAGGAATTGTAATTCATTTTAGAGTGGTTTGAAGAATGGTTTTATAAGTTGGTGAAGTTTGAAGCAAATCCCAAAAAGAAATTTTAGCAGGAGTATTCTTTAATTGTTCAACAAGATCATACTTCTTTGTGTGTCAGTTATAACAAGGAGCACTAGGTGGACTAGGTAAAGGAAATGAAGGTGGAGTTGGTTTTGATGGTTGTGGGTTATTTTGTGTGTTATATGTATGGGAAACAATATCATTACTAAATTTTTGTGATACTTTAGTGTTAGGTGGGTATAGGTTGTATTGTGGTTGATTGGAGGGATGAAGTTTATGTGAGGGTGGGTAAATGATAAGTTTAGGTTGAATTATATTAACATCCTTGATTTTAGAGGTTTCACAACAAACTAAAGTAGATGAGTTGGGTGAGATGAAGTCTCAAAGAGAATCATCTATCAAATTATCATGACTAAAAGGTTTGAAGGATAAATTGTCGTTAACAATTTTAAGATGTTCAAGAGAAGCACTAGAGGTGTTAAATTTATTTGTCATTAGTTGGTTACCACAAACCTTAGTGTATGGCTTATGTGAGATGAAGTCTTGGAGGGCTTCATCTAAAATATCAAATTCATCACAATCAAAGGGTTTGAAGGGGACTTTGTCAGCAAGGGGTTTCAGTTTCTCATTTGAGGCATTAGAGGATGAAGTTAGAAGAAGTCCTAAAGAACCTCATCTAACCTATCAATAAAATCACTATTAAGAGGCTTAGATGATATGCTATTCCTAATTTGAATCATGTGTTTGAAGGGATGATTTAATCATTTAGTTTTAATGTCTTTATGGATTGCAGAATCTGATCTAAAAGAACTAGGAATGAAAATGGAAAAGGAAATTTTGAAAGAACTAAAAAAAAAAATAATTCAGCTAAGAAAATAGTAGCAAATAAACTGAAATAGAAAGGTGATGACAAAAAATAGAAAGATGCAATGTACAAAAATGAAACATGGAAATACTAATGCAAAACTGTAAAGGGACTGATTCTCCCTAGGTGGTAGTTGAGTTCTAAGAGATTAATTTTTTAATGTTTTTATGTTTTTTTTGTGTTTTTTGTAAAATTTCAACTCTATACAATGCAAATACATAATGAAAATGTAGAGATTTGGAATGATTGAATGAAATGTAATGATGTAAATTAAAGAATGCTTTCACTAATTCAATGTTTTTAATAAACCTAAAACAATGCAAGATTATGAAATAATTAAGACCTAAGATGCAATTAGAAATGTAAATCAAAAAAAATTTATGCTCAAAATTCAATTTCACCAAAATGAAACATAGATTTTTGGGTCCCTAATGCTTTTCTTGCACTTCTAGGGTTTTTCACCAAAAAGGAGAGAGATCGGGCCAAAAATGCTTATGACTCACTCAAATTAGAATGTATGCAATATTTTATAGGCTAGGTGAAGTTAACTAAATGCAATTGACTAATTTAAATGAACAAAAATGAATGCAAAACTAAGATTTATGCCTTGTTTGAAAACACAGTGTTGTTTGCAAAAAGGATCGAAATAATAAACAAAAATGCAAATTAGACTAAACAGAAGGTTGTTTCTTAGAATGTGTGCACCTATAAAACTATAGATGGATGTAAAATAGTATGAAAAACTAATGAAATCTGAACTTGGGCTAACTAGGACTCATTCACCACCTTGGGAGAATCAATCCTAGATCAAGACTTTTTTGCACAGAATCTATTTTCTGACAGTCAGGGACCTAAAATTGCATCTGAGTCAAATTTTCACCTTAGGAGGGACTCATTCACCATGCATGGTGAATCAATCTACTCTTTGAATTTTGCAATCTCAAAACTTTGCCCTACACCTTGACACCTGCACAACAATTGTTGATGGAAACCTGATTCTAGATCTCAGAAAATTCCAACAAAATAGCTTAAAATTGCTTGTCTAATGGGGATTTTTCCCTGGTCAAACCCCTATTTGGGTAATTAAACCTTAAATAGAGAAAAATCTGCAAAAACCCTAGCCTTAGATGTGTTAAGGAGTAGGAAAAGCTGAAATGTAACAAAGGTCCTATTCTATTGCTCTAGAACAAGAAATGAAAGAGTGATTAATATGATGAAAAATATCAACTATAGAAACCTTACAACATATGAAAAATAGGAATGCAATGACATGCAAATGTTAAACAGACACAATGCAAACCTTAATCTGAAGATAGAGTGAAAATGGAAGATGGAATCAATAGGAAACCAAGTCCTTAGGTGTGATTTAGTGGCTAGTTGCACTTCCTCACCCTATATATCTTATGATTCACCATAGGAATCCATCATCAACCCTTTACAATGTTGGAGCTTGAAAAGAGAAGTGGTCTTCAAGACCTGCAAAAAACCTTAGTTTGTTATCCTAAAACTTCAACTTTTGATAATGAAACTTGTTGTGGAAGACTTGAATTTATGAATTTCTCTTGAGGAATGATAAGAAGATGATCAAATATGATAAAAGATAAATTTAAAGATGTATGAAATGACTTAAAATAAATATTTATAAGTAACAACACCTTATTTTCCCATTAATTAGACCTACGAAGCCAACATTCACCAAAAATAAAAATTAAATCGATTAAATTCCCACTAGAATTTGAATTTTCCCCCAAAGGGGACTCATTCACCACCTTGGAAAATGGGTCCCACTAGTGTTTTTTAGAGGTGGTTTTGTGAGGATATAATGTAATTAAATGTTGTTTTTTGGGTTTTATGTGATTTCTCAAGTAAAATGGGTCTCTAGATCAAAATTAATGGGTCTAAGGGACTATAAATGTTGTGAAAATGATGTAAAGGGACTCAAAAGTGGGTCCAATTTTGCTTGCAATTGTCTCTTTTCTCAAGAGGGTCCAATTTTCTATGGCACAATAGTTTTCACATAGGATTCTAGACATATTAATATTCTCTTACATAGGTGAATAAGGATCATTATGTTTTGATATGAATATTTCCATCCATGATATATATCTCTCCAAGCATAGAGATTCAAGCATACCCGAGTATAGGTTTCCATACAATCTAGACTCAATCTAATGATTGGTTGATAGTAAATAGTTTTCATCCATTAATAATAATATTCAAAATATCGTTGAATATGCATCAGTTATGTTGAAATCCTAAACATGGGTCTAGGTGGCGTTTCCCATCCACAATAGGGTTATGTAAAATAAAATAGCATAGTCATATAAAACATCCTTCTAGTCCTACAAATAAATAGAAACATAATTACATACTAGATCTACCCATGATCAATGTTTGAGTCATACTTGAGGAAAATGGGCCATACTATACCATTTATATCATTATATGAAGATGGTATGATACATGACCATATATGAGTTTACTCAAATAGTTCAATTCAACATGTGTTACTAAGAACAAGGTTCTATAATAGCCTTTACATGTAATGGTACCCATTATCATACATCTACTTACTTAGGTAGACATTAAAATACCACCCATCGTAAACAACATATCTTGGACCATAGTACATCTTATACTTGAGAAAATACTCCAAAATGATTGTATACAAAATAGTTATGTAATGCATTATATTCATTATAAAATAACATCAATATTGACTTTCTTATACCCCAAGTGTTAATAGATATTTTATAATCATATTAAACCTTTACCCTAACTCCCAAGTACCATTCTAGACTTTTCTAGCATGTATTAGTTTTGCATTAAGTAGGGGGGATTTAATTGCATTAAAGGAATCATATTACACATATTTCCACTATAAAAGGATTTCTTAAATGGTCCATAATCACATACATCTTGATATCTTCTCATCTCAATATGATTAACACTTTTAAATAGAATTATATAGAAGTGACAACTATCATTGCACCCTTTTCAACTTTATAATCATTACATGTTCTCTAGGGAATTCTGTTGACATAAAAGATCCCTTTTAACTAAAAGAGGGGTAAAATCTATTCAATCCAAAAAGAGTAGTACAAAGCAAGGGAATTACACATCCCTATCAATCTCCACTAATTTTTCCAACATTTGTGACAAATGTATGGGTAATTGGTCCCTATCCACAATATTCCAATCATGCAAATAATCAGAAGCCCACTTAGCCAAACAATCAACAACCCCATTCCATTCACATAGAATATGTTAGAAATAAGCATAATCTAAAGAAGCTCATAGATGAAGAATTTATTTTATAATAACAACAAAATTCCAACTAACATCCTCTAATTGTTTCGTCTTCAACAAGGTCACTACCACCTGAGAATCTGATTCACAAAATAGCAAGGAATAAACATAATATATTGACATTCAATGCATTTCTATAACATCTAAATAGGTGTTAAATAGAAATAGCTATATTAGTTGTTTATTTGGCACATTATCAATCAATACCATTTGTGATGTTCATAGTATTTCTTAATAAAGCCAAAAGATCACTATTTACACTGTTACTCAGATAGTGTTTTTATTTGAATTTAAAGCAAGATATCCTCAACCTCAGAAATATAACTAAGTAATTGCATACTTTTCATTTCATAATATCTCAACCCCAACCATTTTTTCTAATAAGAATCCTTTACTCTCCACTCCAAATTATTTTACAACCTAGTATATCTCATACAATTAAGACCTAGGGTGAAACATAATCACACAATATACCCACCCTTTCATTCTCTATATACACTAAAACATACAGAGGTGCATCGACTAATAGTATGATGAAACCTATGATCTCCTAATTAAATGCATTAAGACATATCCCATGGACAAATTTCATCTAAAGAACTTATTTAGCCATTAAATTTTTGAACAATAATATGTGAGAAAGCAGAACTTCACCGAAATAGAAAGAGAGTACCATAGATTCATCACTATTTTAGGAGAGTAATTATGAAGGGGTATACTTATCTTGCAAACCAACAGGGAAGATATTTCTCTTGAAATCCTAGAGATCTATTTACCTATTTTCCTTGCATCCTCATATTTGACTGGATTTTTACCTAGTTGTGTGAAGCTACCAGATGAAGGTACTCAACTCTTGTTTGCATCTATTCTCTAATTCGTAGGTCTAGGCTTTCAAAAAATTATTTGGACTCCTACACTTGTCTCCTCTTTGCATTTGGCTCTTGTTGATAAACAGGCTCCTCAGGAATTTTCATTTTCTCAAAGTTCCTAAAGCCTCTTATCAAGTCCATTTTGTAGGTAGGGAGGACATTAACCATAGTAGGGGAGATTTCTCTTTGATTCCTACCAATTGCATTTTCTCAAGAAAGTTTCTAAAGCCTTTTTAGTGGATCTAATTTGTGCATACCTTACAATCTTCTCATTCCATGAGATCACGTTTCCTCTAGGGTTTTCCTCCTCCAAGTGGTTTCTCCTCTTCTCTCTTCACAACCCTCTATCCTCTCTTCTTCACCTCTCTCTACATTTTGGTCCTAATATGCCTGTGTATCGACCTCCATTCACAACTATATCTTCTCTTCCTTATCTCTCCCTTCTGTTATTTGTAGTCTCCCTTTTGATTAGCTATCTTCCTAGGGATCTCACCTCTCTCTACTCCTATCTTTACCCAAAATATTTCATGAATTGAATTGAAAACTGAGGTCATAATAATTTAAATTCTGCCTTTCTTCTTTATTTCTTTTCTTGTAGCCTACCATCTAGAATGCTTAGGAGATTGAATGCCATGCCCTCCTACCTCCCTTCCATACTTGAGCCCATTCCTAGTAATTGCAGGTTTTCTTTCTTGTCATGGAATGGATGTACATCTTCATAAATGCTTATTTAATATTTTTCTCCCCTATTCTTTTTCTTAGCTTGAAAGGCATTTTATAAATTTATTAATTTTTAATTATTTTCCCCTATCTACTTATTCCAGCTTTGACATCACTGGTAGGGAATGTGACACATTTATAACTAGTAGTTGCACAATATTCAATGAGCAACAAAATAGCCGATAGGCACATACTAATTTTTGTTTCTCGTAAATTTCTCCCTGCCAGCATCAACGTTAGACTAGAGGAGATCTCTCCTTATCTCTCTGTTTATGACTCCCTCTCTCCTTATCACTCCCTCTTTCTATTTCTCTTTTCCTTATCTCTCCCCCTCTCCATCCCTCTCTATTTATTCATAAATATATATCTCTCCCACTTATGTACACACACACTCCCTCTTTTTCCTTCTCTACCTCTATCTCTATCTCTCTATCTTTCCGCCTATGTATACCTCTTTCTATTACCTTATCTCTATCACCTTCTTTCTCTCTCACTTTCCCCCCTCTATCTCTATCTCCCTATCTCTTCCTCCCTCTCTATCTATATCTCATTATGTCTACCTCTCTCTCTCTCTCTCATCTCTCTATATCTTTCTGTCTATATCTCTCTTTATCTATCTCCCTATCTTTCTCCACATACATCTATATCCTTTCCCTCTCCCCCCTTCTTCTCTCTCTATCTTATTCATTCCATCTCTCCCTCCATCTCTTCTACTATGTATCTTTATCTTTATTTATCACTTGATATCCTTCTCACTCATCTCTCTATTTATTTCTACCCATATCCTTCTCTATGTATATCTCCCTATCCATCTATCTCCATATATCTTTATCTCTTTTCCTTTCCCTCTTTGTCTCTCTATATCACCCTCTATTTATATCTCTCCCTCTCCCTCTCCCTCTCCCTCTCTCCCCCTCTTATTCTCTCTCCCTCTCTACATATATCTCCCTCTTCCCCATCTTCTCTCTCTCCCTTTCTCTCTCCCTCCCTCTCTCTATCTCTCTCCCATCTCTCCTCCTCATGCTCAAAGCATTCAACTCCATAGTATAGCAAAGTAGATTAACAAGACTTAAAAAAACATTATTTAATTAAGAAAAAGGTTTAATAATTCTTTAACATTGTTAATTTTAGCCACACTTAATTTCTTTTTCTTATTGCTAATTTTAAATGTTTTCATTTATATTTACAAAATAAAAGCTAAAAAATAATGGATGAAATAGCCAATTTTTAGAGATTTGATTACAAGTAAAATAAAAGAAAGCTAACTTTAAATATTTAAAAAGGAGAATACAAACATTTTAATTTCCAAAATGTGATTGAATAACTATAAAACATAAAATAGCACATACAAACATTAAATATTAAAAAAAAATGAATACAAACATTTTAATTTCCTAATTGTGCTTGGACAACTACAAAACTTTTTGTAACAAATAAATAAAAGTTCTGTAATTTTTGTAACAATATCTTGTCAATAAAATATAATTTGTACAAACTAAATTGATAGTTGTTAATTTATCCTTGTTTATATTATTTTTAGCATTTTTTAATAAATAATTGATATTATAATACTATTTTGTTAACAGATGTACTTAAATAAGAGCCTTATAGATCAATTAAATAAAACATAATAGGAGCATTTAGTATCCACATAAAACTATATTGTAATTATGAAAGAATATAAGAAAATAACATCTTACAATACATATAAGAAATTAAAGAAAAAAAATATAAATAGATTAAAAAAATTGATTAAAAAAACATTAATTTTTTTTACCTAGACTAATCAATTTTAGAATCCATCAAACATTAAGATTGACCAAACACACTTACTAAGTTAAAATTGTAATTAACAAAGTAAATATTTCGATAAAAAAAAATTACTTGTCAATTGGCTAAATTTTTTAAATTTCTATAAATTATTTTTTTATTATTTATATTTATTTTCTCTATTCTTAACTGAAAATAAATGTATTTCAGGCTAAAGCTGGAAAACGCCAAAACTAACTCGAAAACGCGTGATTATTTCTATTTTAAATGTTAAAGTTTTCCCTAGCTTTTACACAATAAATTCTTAAAAGTCTCAAACAATAAGCCAAAATAATCAACTTTTTCTACAGATTTATTCTTGTTTAGTCGTTCCGCAAAGGCCATTAGATATATATATTTCAAGATATAGATATAAAATTGGTATAGTTTAAACATAAAGTATGTGATACTTGGTTCAAAATATTAGTGAAAATTTACCGAATTGATTTGTTAATTGTTTCAAATTAGGTAGTTATTAGACAAGGAATTAAGAATTTAAAATTTGATTATATTTAATATATAGTCATCAAATTGAATAATGAGTTTATGAAAACTGATTTTGTTTGAAAATTTGAATAATGAGTCTATGAAAATTGATGACTACTATAGATGGAATTTGACCTATTTTATTTATCTCTATAGAACAGTATTTTCTATAAACATGAAATACAAACTTGTTTACTAATGATTGATCTCAATTGATTAAGCTTCAACATGATTTAATTCAGTATGTTTGGAACAATGATTGAACGTAATGAACAAGGATATATTGATTCCTAAGTCATTGTAACCTTATGTAATGTTGATGTAAATATTCTATGATGCTTTCATGTGAATACTATTGAATCAAACATTCATTATACTTTGATAACTAATAATAAACTAGGGATTCTTTAAATACAACAGAATAACCCAAAGATCTACATGTTTGTTAGGTTGCCTCGCAACAAATAGTAGGAAAGGGACAATTAAATTAAATTTTGAAATTTAATTTTAAAAGTGTAGAATTGAAATCCATACCTCTAAAATTTATTAAAATTTGAAACATAATAGAATAATAGAACTTCTATATAGAAATTAATGATAGAAAAATCAAGCTATAATAACATTCTAAATAAAATTTGATAAAAAAATATATCATTTGTAAACATATTATTACAATAAAAAATAATAATAATAATTCCAAATACAATTATCTGGGCCTATATATTCAAGATTAAAAAAACTTTGCATATTTTTTGCAAAAAATCTTTGATATATTTTTTTCAAAAGAATTTTTCTCTTGTTAATTACAGTAAAACAGCAAGAAATACAATTGGAATTTTATTATTGTTTACAATATGAGTGACTGTCTTTCCCTAAAATCGAATTTCGCACGACATATGGGACAACTGTTTTTAAATTTAGTTGATCTGAGGATACAACTGTAATGATATATGTGCTTACATGGCAACTGTTTTATATCCTTACAAGTATTTTCCAAGAGATCGAGGCATATCACACATATATTCTCAGGATCATAATTTATTCCTTCACTGGGCGATCCCAAAATCTGTGCAGCTTCATCATCAGCAATTGCAGCAGCTTCTGTTATTGTTTCCATATCCTGATTACCTTCAACTTGTTCAGATAAATACACTAAATAATCAATTGCATTGTTCACTAAATACTCAGAGAGCAACAAATGTTCCTCTGTGTTCACTAAAACCAGTCCATGTCCATTGCGTTCTTCCTCCTGCTGATGCTCATCATTATTTTCAACATAATCATTATTGGAGCCCATACTCATACTAACTTCTGCTGTATAATCCAGAATAAAATAAATAATATGAAGATCTCCACAATGTTCATCGGTGCTCACTAAAAACATTGCTTGGCCATTATTGGCTTGTACATTAGCTTCAAGAGCGCCATAGTTCTCTGTATTGAAAAATTCATCTACAAAGCCCTCTAAACGAAGACCCACAAACTCATCGTTCAATTGTACTCCAGGTACGAAACAGAATAACACTTTAATAAGCAAGGAATACTCAGGAAGAACATAAACTTCACAACAAAAGTGCTGAAATTCTGTCTGTAGTGCGGTATTTGCAGTTTGGTTAATTATAAAAGATAGTTCGGTGCCAGCTGAAGTAAAAACTCGCCTTTCCCATAGTTCGGTATCATCAATTATCTCTTCGTCTTCTGTGATCTGAGCCATTATTCTGTAGCCCACTTTCCTGCAAATTATTAAACTGTTCCTGAATTTGATTTGTTTTATATCACAGTAAAGCCTTTTTAATCCAGGAGTTTCAGCATTATGAAGGACCAGAAAACCTAAAATAATCCAAATAATCGGTGAAGGATTGTAGTAGAGTACTAATATGCGTACAAACCACGCAAACGGAAAAAAGCTTTATTCAAACTAGAAAAAGCTTTCATCACTATTTTTTTTTACTGAAATTTACTGTTTTCCTATTTTTAGATCTGCTAAAATAGCAGACAAAAAAGCTTCATGACTATTTTTGGACTTTTAGATCTGCTTGGAAAAGATTTCTTTTATACGAAGGTTGATTCAAATTAAAGTTATAGTTTTTGTTTTTTTGTTTTATTTTTTGTTTTTTTGTTTTGTTTTGTTTTGTTTTTTTTTTGTGTTATAATAAGGATCCATCTTTATTATGTATTTAGTCATTCTTGCCTTTTATGTAATATTTTTGTTAATTATTAATTATTTTTGGTTTGTAATTTAAAAGATGAAGTTTTATAAATTATCTTATTTATTTTTCTAAGAGATTATAATAATAATATGTTAATAAAATGTTTGATAAATTATCTTTTTTTTTAAAGAATGTTGGAATAATATATTGATAAAATATTAAAATTAAAGTTTGAAATGCAAAAAAAGGTTTAAATTATAATTTATTTTTGAAAAAGATAAATTATTAATAATTATAACTATATTGAAAATAAAAAGTAAGGTTCTAGATATATGAAAATAGATAAAATTAAAGTTTAAAATATGAAAAAATTGTTTTGAAAAATTATGTTATTTTTTAAAATGATAAATTATTAATAATTATAATTATATTGAAAAGAAAAAATAATTATTGAATAAGATTACATGATATTAGATAATTAGTATAGCTATGCTATAAATATTAATTAATGAGTAGAGATATTTTTTAGGTTAGAAACTAAACAAGATTGTCTTTTAATTAAGACAATGAGCACAATGTGTGGTGGAGTCTAGGAATACCCTAGATAATCATGTATGTGGATCATAATTAGTAGATTCTCTTATGTTTTACGCTAGGACTAAAATCAAAATATTCTTCTCTACCCAATGCTAGGCCATGTTCATAGTTTTAGATAAGGTTTGTAGTTGTTAATTTATTGTGTTTCTCCACAAACTTGATTGTTGATGATATCTAGATATGTCTTGTGAATTATCCAAAAACTAGACAACTAGATAATGGTATTGTCTATTACACTCTTATTTTTTGTTATTCTATTTTTACGTTTAAGAGTGTATGCATTAGAATGTCAATAGAGACATTCAAATAATTAACATTAAAACCATATTCAACATTTAATTCAACTTGATCATGAAAAAAATTTCAATTGTAAAACAAAAACAATCATATATTACAAATAATTTGAATGCTTGACATGCCAACATCTCAAAATTAGATGATTGTAGTTGCTTCACGAATTGCCAACATGACAATATGATAATTTATATATGTTCCATTTCATCCCATATTCTAGCATTGTTCACATACCTTATTAACTATTTTCATGCTGCACTTTCATACCATTTCATATTATTTTAGCACCTTTGTGCATACGATTAAATATGAATAAGTGATATTTAATTTAGTTTTGAGATAAAATATGAATATTAATTATTGGATTGTATTTACTAATAACTATTGTCTTTTTATCCTCAAAGAATAATTCTTGCAACATTCTATTGGATGAGAACATAGACTTCCTATAGCTTATAGATGTGCATGCCAAAAATATAGTTTCAGCTCACAAATAAATTTTTGCTGCATTTATATCTTAATCTTATTCAGAAGAAAGAAAAAATCTCTACTCTTTTGTGTAACCTATTAATATATTATTTTTGAATCTCTACTTTTTTGTGTAACCTATTAATATATTATTTTTGTTGTTTGGTAGTAATCCAAAATAGTCTCTCTATTTTAGGTTAATTTGTTAGAAACTTAAAAAATGGCTCTTTATATATTGAATCTATCTATTTTAATTCATGAGATTTCAAACCATTAAATAGAATGAGTCATGAATGTAGGGACATCTATACAAATTTGGTAAATGATATCCGTGTCATATTCATTATAAAAAAGGAAATGTAATAGCATGAGAAAGGTTTGTGTGAGAAGATAATGTATAAATTTTGTGAGATTAGAGATTTTGAAAAATAGTGCAACAATAATGTAATAGTAGTAAACGATGGTAAGAGAATAATGTGCAAAAAAATAGTGTATATAGCAATGTTTAGATATATAGTAGCATAGATTTATATATATATATATATATATAAATTTATGTAATTCATGATTTGAATAGTATTTTATAGCAAATTAGCTATCGTATGGAAGAAGAGGATGGCCTCCTTTTCACAAAATGTGGTGACGTTATTTTATAATTGCACACAGCATGGAGAAGGCGGCAAATATAATAAATTTTGGCATTTCACCTACCAAGCGCATTTGTTTGAAAGTTTTTATTGAAACGGTTCTATCCTGTTTTTTTATGCCCTGTTTTTTAATTTCATACTACACTACACATTTCACGTTGAAAAGGACATCTGTACACATTCTTTCCTTCCACATACCATTCACATGCAGGACGCCTGTCTTCAAAATCCCATGGCTCAGTAAAAATATTTTGAAAGCTGCATCACTGTAACATCTGGTGCGAAAAAGTAGACGCACTTCTGATTTGCAATTTTTTAAGATTTTTCATGCCACACGTCACTAGTTTTCCCGGAGCTTGAAAGAGGAATTAAAACAGTAAAGTTATGATTGTTGAGCCTTTGTTTGCCTTGGAAACTGTGTATATAAATGAATCACCCAATTCAAATTTGACGAAATTAAATTTTTAATTTAAATAATTAAAATTTTTGTAAGTTGTATACAAGAAACATACCGAATGCACTATTTTAATGACTACTTAAATCTTACCCCTCCTTTGTGATTCCGTGGTAGGAATTAAGAAAACAAAATTACTTGTGTATATAAATATAAATCCACTAAAGATAAATTTTAGTGGAACGATCTTCAACTTTCTACTTTCTCTTTGTCAATGTGACTCATTTTTCATTTTTCTATACTTTAGTTTCATGCTTTTGATAAATTAAAGAAATTGTCAATCTAATTGAATGAAAAAAGACTGTTCCTATACTTGAATTATTTTATATCACTATCAAGTCTTTCTAATGCAAGAGTTTCACCATTAAGTCTCCTCTTACAACTCTAGCTCTTAATTACCAACTAGACTGAAAACACAATCCAATCCAAATATTAATGATGCATAAAAGCTAAAACAACTGAAATAATAAGTGAAGGATTGCAATAGTGTATTTATATGCATACAAACACACAACCATAGAAAATATTTATGAAAAATTTAGAATCTCCATGTCTATTTTTGGATTGAAAAAGAACTTTTTCCAATTTTTAGATATGCTAATATACAAAACTTCTTGTGCAATTTATAAAAGAACAAATTAGATAAATATTTCCTATTTAACTTTATATTAATTAAAAATAAATTAGCACAATATTCACAAAAAAAGAAGGTGGTATACAACACTTCCATGAGTCTAACAAAAGAACTAATTTAAAGGGGTGGATCTGAGAAACACAATTAATTTATTGTGGATATGTCAGACAAAGGAGTGTTTTGATCATCAAGAATCCCTAAAAATTATTGGAGGTGGTATCATTTATTAGATCCTAAACAATGAGAGTAGCAACATCTCCATTCTCCTCAAGAGATTGTTGAGTGTGAAATGGAGAGATGCTAAACAAAACATGGGGGGGCTTATTTGTGTCCAACCAACCAATGTCCCACCTTAAAGATTATGGATGGGAGGACTGAGTCCATGCTCCACAAGAAACAAAGTCTAGGATTCTAAGACATAGGACATCGAAGTGGGAATAATGATCTCCATAACTATCTCATTGAGAAGAGTGACTATGTCCATGCCGATACCATCGAGGGGAGGTGGAGTTAGAAGGAACTTGGGCAGCAGTGCATGTGGTATTATCTAGTGATCTAGTAGCTCTTAGAGCTTTATAATTTCAAGTGCAACCTTGCTACTTTGCACTTAAATCTACGTACTAATAGTATAGCCAATGATTTCTTTAGTAAATAAATAAAAATATTTATTAGCAACACTATGAGAAAAAAACAACATTCCTCTATTTTCAAATAAACAAAAAAAAAAATCACCTTGCAAGCAATGTCAAATCTAGGTATAGTTGTGTAAGAGACATGTCAATTTGCTAAGTAAAAAATTATGCAAGGAGATGGGGGTAGGCTTGCGAGGCTTGAAGAAATCATGAATCCAATTCCAATCGTCTTCAACCAAGGAAAAAAACCAAAAAAATTCTTAAGAGACTTAATTTGACTGTAGAAGGGACAATTAAGGTTGATAATGCCCATGTGAGTGATGAGTCCCAAAAGAAAGGCCTTTATATTCAAGATTTGCTTCTAAAATGAAATGATGGTGGTTTCCTAAAATGTCCTCCCCCAATGCGAGATTAACCATGGGAATATAATTTTTATTTGTGTACATAGAAATAAATTCATTAAATATAAATTTCAGTTGACGATATTTCTTGTTTATGCATATATAAATATAAATTTCAATTATCTCATGTCAAATTAATATTTAAAATTTAAATTTATTATAATTTAGACCACATTTTTAATATATCTTCAATATTGTGATAATATTTATTTTTAATTTCTAATTATAAAAGAAACAAAAATTACATTTAATATATATTTTTAAAATATTAAAATATATTCTAAATATTCATCACATTAAATGATTTTCATTTAAGATTTTGTATATTTAATTTAAAACTTAATTATATAAAAATTGGAAAAAAAAGAGTCCAGAATTTTTCGAAAGATCTTTGATATTTTTTTTCAAAAAATGTCTCTCATTTTAATTATAGTCAAATAGGAACAAGAAATACAATAGAACTTTCTTATTGTTTACAATATGAGTGACTATCTTTCCCTAAAATCGAATTTCGCACGACATATGGGACAACTGTTTTTAATTTTAGTTGATCTGAAGATACAACTGTAATGATATATATGCTTACATGGCAACTGTTTTATATCTTCACAAGTATTTTCCATGGGATCGAGGCATATCACACAAATATTCTCAGGATCATAATTTATGCCTTCACTGGGCAATCCCAAAATCTGTGCAGCTTCTTCATCAGCAATTGCAGCAGCTTCTGTTCTTGTTTCCATATCTTGATTACCTTCGACTTGTTCTGATAAATACACTAAATAATCAATTGCATTGTTCACTCCATCTGTGTTCACTAAAAGCAGTCCATGTCCATTGCGTTCTGCCTCCTGCTGATGCTCATCATTATTTTCAACATAATCATTATTGGAGCCCATACTCATACTAACTTCTGCTGTATAATCCAGAATAAAATAAATAATATGAAGATCTCCACAATGTTCATCGGTGCTCACTAAAAACATTGCTTGGCCATTATTGGCTTGTGCATTAGCTTCAAGAGCGCCATAGTTCTCTGTATTGAAAAATTCATCTACAAAGCCCTCTAAAAGAAGACCCACAAACTCATCGTTCAATTGTACTCCAGGTACGAAACAGAATAACACTTTAATAAGCAAGGAATACTCAGGAAGAACATAAACTTCACAACAAAAGTGCTGAAATTCTGTCTGTAGTGCGGTATTTTCAGTTTGGTTAACTACAAAAGATAGTTCGGTGCCAGCTGAAGTAAAAAATCGCCTTTCCCATAGTTCGGTATCATCAATTATCTCTTCGCCTTCTGTGATCTGAGCCATTATTCTGTACCCCACTTTCCTGCAAATTATTGAACTGTTTCTGAATTTGATTTGTTTTATATCACAGTAAAGCCTTTTTTATCGAGGAGTTTCAGCTTTAAATCTTTTTCTTAAAATCTTAAGGACCCAGAAAAGCTAAAACAATTGAAATAATCCGTGAAGGATTGTAGTAGATTACTTATATGCGTACAAACCACGCAAACAGAAAAAAGCTTTATTCAAACTAGGAAAAGCTTCATGACTATTTTTGGACTGAAGATTACTGTTTCCCTATTTTTAGATCTGCTAAGATACGACAAAGAAAAAAAAGCTTCATGACTATTTTTAACTAAAAAAACATTTTCCTATTTTTAAATCTGTTAATATATAACTCTTCTAGGAAAAGATTTATTTTATACGAAGGTGGATTCAAATTAAAGTTATAGCTTTCTTTCTTTTCTTTTTTTATTGTATCGGTGTTTAAAGATCCATCTTTATTATGTATTTATTCATTCTAGATTTAATGTAAAAAAAATAAAACTGTTTTTGCTTTTTATGTAAAATTTTTGTTTTTTACTTTGTAATTTAAAAGAGAAAGTTTTCTAAATTATGTTATTATTATTTTTTTAAATTATAATACTAGCACTTGTACCAGGGAAGTGATATATATATATATATAAGTAGGCATGCTATTGTAGTCTAGTTTGAAATATATACATTAATGATTGTAAAATCTAGAATTTTTTGGTAAGACATATGTGCTTATAGCAATTTGAATGATACTTTCATACTAATTATAATTGTGGCAATTTTCTTGTCCATGAATCCATTTGGTTGTTCCACATCACATCATTATATAACATCAACACATACATTTTGAGCTATAACTCAGATGTTACATACGGATTATCCTTTCCTCATTGATCATATTTGAGGTGGGAAAAGCTTGATGCACATTTAATATTTGGTTCTTTGACTTATAAAATCTATGAAGAAGTTAGCAAAGTCCAACATTGATTGTAAAATATACAATTTTTTTTCTAATGCATATGTGCTTATAGCAAATTGAATCATAGTTTCATAACAATTACAAGTGTGGATATTTTTTTGTCCATGAATCTACTTGGTTGTAATAAAAATGAGTATTTAGATGGGCTTGACTAGGTTTTTATGGATTCGAAGTGACCACAAAATTTTAGTGAATGATTCACTCAAAATCCCTTAATAATTGCTTGGCTTCCTAAATTAAAGAATACAAAAGAGACTCATACTCAAAGGGGAACTGGAATCATTAATTGAATCAACTCACAAGCACTCTACTGATCATCTTGGGTGTGTGTAGTGTGTTCATTTGATTATGAAAGTTGTTAAAAATCATTGTTCCATCATGATAATTTGCATAGTTATTCCAACTCCAAAAGTAACCTAGACATTGTCTCGCTACCAGTCAAGCATATATAGCCTCGACAAGGTTGTTGCTATTAATTCCATGAACATTGTTCTATTATAGTCAGGCCTCTATTGCCCCAATAGAATTTTTTGTTTATTCCCATAGTCAAAATATAGATATGGCTTTTAGGTTTTTTTTTAACTCATAAGCATTGAATCTTATTATGGATTTGGGAATTATAGTGGTCATTGAATAGGAATTTTAGATTTTTCACCTATCACAATTTTTCAATGGAAAATATAACAACTTCAAGAAGATCTAAATATGGTGTGTAAATTGTGACAATAATTCATACTCGTGAAATGAAGCAAGTAATGATTTCCTTTTGAGTCAAGTAAGAGTTCAATCTACATGGTTCAACCCAAAGGAGACATCCTACATTCTGAAATACCTCATAAAAATTTATCACAGAAATAAACTTGAACATTCAAGAAAAGTTCCCTTTTTCTCTCCTTTGAAAAAATGCACAATTGCAAATCAAAGAACCAAACCCTCCCAAAAAAGTTAAATTATGAAGATTTTGTAATCGATGATTCCATGTGCTTGTATTAGAAATATCCCCACAGTTTTTTTTTGGTTGCTCTTGCACTTTTTCCCTTCACAATCAATGAAGAATCTAGCAGAGTTACATAATAAATGTATTGTAACTTTTATATAAAAGGTGCAAATTGTAGAAAAATGAAAGTGGGTTTTAAGGAGAGCACTAGGTAGAATTTAAATAACACATTTGTTGCAGATATATACAAATATAAAGTAGCCACCTACTCAACATAAATTTCTATGAAAATTAGTTTTGTCCTTATTTGTAGAAAGTGTATAATATGAAGATAGTAAGGAAAAATAAGAAATGCAAAGTTTATTCATTGAAGGGTGAAATTAATTATGTATACCTGTACTAATCATAAAGAGAGTAGTTGTAGTCATGAATCTTCTTTTTTCCTAATAAGTGTGTATGGATTATTTTCATTCTTGTATCCATAGGTTTGTAGTTAACATGATTTGTTGGCCTCTACATAGCAAGAGCTCATGTGGAAGCTGGTCAACATCAATATCCATCTTTGAGTTTTTGTTTTTTTTTACCACAACGTTAAGTGCAATAGGAAGATTTAGTAGCTTGAGATTTTTTTTGTGTATCATCACTAATTCATTTGTGGAAATAGGTGCATTGACTAGTCAATTTCTTTCATTGAGTTTCAAAGCTATTAAAAGAGGACTAACAAAAGGTACAAGAGTTTCTTCTTTTGTGGAAGAATTTAATGTTGTGTATCTTTTAAAAGTGTGTTATCCATCAAAATACTCCATATCATTTGGAAAAAATTTGCAGATCTTTCATGAACCAAAGTAGCTTCCTCCAAGTATAACTTCACACATTCTTAACTAAAATAATTACTGCCACCGGAGTCCCTACCTTTTGACGGATCCTATTGATGGGTGTTTTTACACACTTTCTCAACACATGAAATGCGTATGTGCATTACCTCTCTTGAAAGGAAATCTCCAACAAGAAGTTGCTGAAAATCTCCCCAAGGTCTCTCGGGTGTCAGGTCATGACTTGCATGGAACTCCTCAGTTGATTTTTGATGTGATTTTGCTGGTAATCACAGTGTAGACTTACGTAGTTGGATGTGGAGTGGATCTTAAAATCATAAGTTTCTGATGATGGGAGTTAAGGTGCACTTTGCTGTAGGTATGAACAAAAATCTAAGAATTCAATGTTTTCCTTAAGTTTTGGCTTTACAATGTGTAATGAACCTTAGCAGAGATTGTTTCTGAGAAAAAGGGAAAAAAAGAAGGGAAGAGGGAAGGTTCTTGGATCTGTAACTAGCTGTAAACAATGATCCTGGAGGTTCTGCTATGGACAACTCCCTTCAAATAGAACTCCATTTAAACAATGTACCTATAGTATCATGAAATATATGCTATCTTCAAATTTCTATAGATTTTTTATTACTCATCCACCACATACATGCATGAATAAAGATAAAATTTTAAAAGTAGCTTCAAGTTTCAACCCAAACTAACTTTACAAGACTATTTACTAGTAGAAAATGGCAAAGAGTATGGACTAGAAGATATCAACACAACATAAATTTCTACAATCACAGAACAACATCACTAAAATCTATCTAAGCAGTTAAAACTAACTAGAACAATGATGTAGATCTAAATAAGCATCTAACAATGGAGATTGAATCATGAAACATGTGAATAACTCAAAAAATGCACCAAGTCAATGTGTTTTCATTAGAATTTCTGCGACATGTCTTTACAACAACTCAACTCTCTTTGAAAATGAGAGGAGACCCCCTATTTATAGTGCCCAAAAAGTAGAACGAATAGCCAAGATTTAATCTCATTGTGTGGCCAAGATTCACTACAAACTAGGGTTCTACCTATCTCCCAATATATTACAATTTAAAATACAACTTTGTCCATATCCCTATTTTTTCTTCTAGTGACAGCACTGTAGCATTTTGTCTTTTGTTGATTGTCCTTTTGTTGTAGCTATTCTTTTAGAAGTTCCTCACTAATAATAGGGTTTCCCTCCTTCCTCAAAGCTGCATACTCCATGAAATTCAATATTACCAGTTGGAGTTTGTCAACCTCTATGATCTCGGACTGTAATACTTGATAACTCCATTACTTGGAGTTGCCCTGAAGCCTTTTCTAGTCTTCATCATACATGGTAGCATGGTCTTTGAATAGTTCTGATTGGGCGAAGACATGGGCAGCAAAACTCATGAAATTTGTGGTTATCTCTATTGATATCCCGTCCTCCATCCCCTTTTGAAAGTGGGGCTTTATTTTCTCTGGATCAATTTGCATTGCGGGTATGTCATATCCCATCATCAACCTCAAATATCAGACACAATCTGACCTAATATCTTTGCCTCATTCAATATCTGGATCCACTTTATCAATTACCTGCTCCAATCTTTCTTTTCTATTATCAAAGTCTCGCTTCCATACATCCATTAGCCAGTGATCATCCCTTTTGAATGTGAGCTCGTTTTCCAATGTGGCGCTTGGTAGCTGAAGGATAACCTCAATCTTTAGATAGGTGGACCTATGAGTCCCTGGGATGTCGGTCCAAAGTTTCTTCATGTTTTTTAGAGACTACTAAAAATCCAGGAACTTGTTGGCTATTCAAACAACTTGGATGATACCCATATTTTTGACGTATTGGACCTCTCAGAACCAACTTTCTATAGTTTTTTCTAGGTTCTTTCTTTTTTCCAACTTGTCAATTTATTCCTTGGATAGCAGCTGGGGTGGAGGCATGGATGTGGTAGGCATTTCTTTTGTTGAGGACCATTGTTGAATGTAAGTTGTCAAATCAGCTACCTGTGCCTTAAGCTCGTCCTTTGAAATTTTATCCTGTTGTATTAAATGCACCACTGTGGCAATAGACTCCTCGAGGTGGTCCAACTTCTACTCCCTAGTAGCAGTTCCTAAGTCAATTGTGGAGACATTATAGCTTACTCCTTTTCCCACCACCGACATGGCTACTTGCATAGTTTAGGACCCAAAAGCATGCATCATTACCTTGGATCTGATTTTGAGCTTCTTCTCTTTCCCCATAGTGATCTGCGCTCAAGCTAAGATAGCCTCTAGTCTTGCTCTTGGATCCTTTGGGGAAAGAGTCTTCTTTTCAAGTTGCCTCTCCAGCCATTTGGGCATAGAATATTTTTCTTTAGGTGATTCATGATCACCCTCACCATCCTTTGTTTGGATTTCTATTTGTTTACCTGCTGGAGCCCTTTCTTTCATTTTAGTGTTGTCTCCTTCTTCCTCATCGAAGTCTTGGATGAACACGAGGCGTTTGATGGGGTGAGGCTTAGCAAGCAACCTTTCTTAGGGACTTTCTTCTTTCTCAACTTCCTTCCCTTTCCTTTCTTTAGTTTTTTCATCCTTGTGCACATACTCCTCAAGCTATCCAATTTCGAGGCCCTTGCTAGCTTGAGCCTCACCCTCAAGCTTGTATTCTTCTATATTTTCTTCTTCTATATAAGGAGGTGATACATTCTATCGATGTTCCCCTATAGGGAGTTCTATATTTTAAGTTGTCGTATCACCTTCTTTCCTTTATTCTTTGGGAGGTGACCTTTCTACCTCTCCTTCATCATCCCTTAATTGTCAGGCCATTTCCTCCTCGAAATCATCATCAAAGGTTTGTACAATAGTCTTACCACCCACATCCTCCTCTTCGTCTCCACTTTCAGAAGACCCGGTTTCTTCTTCTTCACGAACCACCTTGTCAATTTTTCGGTGTTCATACTCTGGGTGTTTGTGGTACTTATCATCTTCTTCCTCAGGAGCTTTTAAAGCTTCCATCTCCTACTTCTCCCATTCCTCGGAGATTAACATTGTTTCCTTGATTGCTAGTGGTTCCATCAGAGGTTGCGAGGGTGAAGCACTGACAAGGACCTATGCTAAGGAAGCTTGGATGGTGGGGTCCAAAAATATTTAAGAAATCTCAAAGGGGAGATTCTGCATGTGCTGCGAGAAATCCTTTAGCAATGTGAGCATGGGTATTGGTATTTTTGCCACTGCCAATTGGAGCGATGTAGTAGGTGACATGGAGGTGGAGGAAATCAGAGAAGTTGTGGCAGAGGAGGATTCAACCATTATTATAGGCCTAGTTGGAGGAGAGAAGGTGAGATGAATGGAGGTGTCCATTACAGGTGGGGATGTGGCAACCATGGCCTGGGTAATAGATGGAATGGTAGTGAAAATAGGGAAAGCTGGAGGAGGCTTTGGCTGATCCGTCCTCCCTTCCTCACCCTCTTGAAGGGGATCTTCTTGAATTGGGGGCTATCCTATGATGCTTCTCATTCATTTTGATTTCTTAGAGGGTGAACCTCCTAAATATTTTTTGGAATAAACTTTTGGATCCAGTGATTGCTCCACCTCATTCCCTTTCGTCTTCTTTGATCTTGTGAGCAGAGGAGATTTAGATGTTCCTCCTGTTGAAGTTCTGGTAGTAACATCTTCCATAGTACTAGGCTCACTCTTAAGCCCTTCATATGTTAGAACAATCCCTTGTTGCTTCAATTGGGCTACTTGTCTATCAACCCATTCTTTGGTACGAGCCTGAATTGGCTTGGTGATAATATCAAGGTCATCGACCTCATGTTCATCCTAGTCTATTGCTGGCAGTGACAAGTTAGCGACTATGTTATACCTAGTGTCCATGATGGTGCTTTCATCCTCTTCAACTTGATTAGGCACAAGAAACAATAGTACTCTTTTTGCAAAGTATGCAGTCATTCGCATGTAGTGCCTCGCACACACCTCCTTTTCCTCCTAGAAGTCCTCAATGTGATGTAAATGGGCATATCCTTGTTGTAGTGCCTTCCTTACATGCCCATATGGGTCCATTCATGGGTGGGCAGTGTGTAGGTAGAAATGATACTCTGCCAATTCCTTCTTAGAATTCCTAGTACACTGGGAAGTTTACAATTTGTACATTGCTTGAACGAAAGTTAAGGGATAAGGGATCCCTACCATGTGTTTTCCATCGAGGACTGAATGTATATGTTGCAGCTGTCCAGAAAGCTCTAACAATATAATCCACTTGTTGGGGTTCCAGGGCAACTTATTTGGCCTCTCTGTGAAACCTTAGGCACGAATGTATGTAAACTTGGGGTATTGTATGAATAGGAAGGAATATTGCTTTCAGAATGCTCGAGCACTATGAGAGACCCTCCTCTCAAAATCCCCTCTGAGCAATCTGATGATGTGGCCAATGAAGGTGTCATTCACCCTGCAATATTCCTTCTTGAAATTTCTGAAATGGAGTTGGGGATATTTGTCATAGACCTTTAATGCTCAACCTGGTTCCTCATCAGGTGCCACAAACAATCCACTGTATTGTCTTCACTCTCTCAGTGAGTATACTAGATAGGAGGTCATGTAAAACCTGGAGGTCTTTTTTATATTGATGAACTTCTCATGAAAGTCATGGCTTTTGATGCCTCCCCAGTAGAATGAGGCTTTTGTAGTGACATATTCATCCCCATGGACAATCTTCTCTATGAAATATACCATCCATTCCTAAAAAAATGTAGTGGCGGGGAGGCCTATCACTCTGCTCAACATGGTGACCAAGTCAAGGTAGTCCTCGTGGAAGTCACTACGGAAGAGCTCTTGAGGAACCTTTGCAATGTTGCCCCTTTTCTCTTTAAGCCAATATTAATTTATTAGCTTCTTGTAGCTCACTGGGTCCTCATCTCAAGTTGTCTTACATTCTTCTATGGTGGGCATCTCCATCTCCCCAAAGGTGGGGATGTGAAAGGTCTTAGTAATCACCTTAGCTGACATGTCAACAAGAATATTTCTATCCCTATCAACAATGATTCGCATCTATGGATGATAGGCCTATTGGAAATCCATGACCAATTCAGGGGCTATGAGGGACAGAGGGAAGCCTGCAGGTTTTGCAATTCCACTTTGTCTAATAAATCTGGCATTGTCAGTCTTCGGGTGGACTCTGACCCTTTGCTTAAATTCATCAATATCGACATGGCCGATATTGGTATCTATAATTTCCTTCCAGTCGGTGATGATTTTTGAATGTAGAGGCTCACCCTAGAACAAGTACTTCATTTGGTCTTTGTCCTCTCTTCCATGAGGAGTCTTTCCTACCTTTTTCCCTTTGTCTTTCTTTGTAGTCGCCCTTGAGGGTCCTGCACCCAATTCCATATATTGTCTAAACAAAGACTTAATGAGTACAACCAATTACAATAGCATTAACGTTAGTTGAAATCCCATGGAAGAAATCTAATTAAACAATTTATCCTTTATGAAATCAAAATTTAACTTCCAAGTGTCACTAATCATTTACTGGAGGGATTTTGGACAACCCGGGCCTAGGGGGTCGAACTTCCCTAGCAGGAATGCTATTTTGAATGGCAAACAAGGTAGGGCGATCCATGTGATTTCTTTTGACCTCATATTTTAGTGGTTTTAAAGGCTCATTCAGGAGAAGCCTTAATTTGAGCACTTGGGTCGAGATCAGTTTTCAAATTCAAGGTAATTTGGATCATTTTTGGTCACCCAGAGATACAAGGACAGAAAGCTGCCAGGGCTTTCCTGTTTAGAATGATTAGATAGAAATGGAATTCGAAGCTCAAAATTTTAGGGTTTGAGACCTGGGAGGCTGAAGGGAGGTCAGTGCAACCTTTAAAGTTGAAAGCATTATGCTTTTAGGGGGTGGGAAGTCGTCAAGGTTTTGTTGTTTAGAACGACGGTTGTTGAGTGGAAATTCGGTGGGAGTGGCCTGGTGGGCCAGGCCCAACATAAAACTTGGCTGCTAGGTTTTATTTGTTAAGTTTCTTTCGACAATTAAGATGGTGGGTCCTATAGGTCAGGAAGACATGCTAGCTTTTTCCCTTTTTCACTGGCTAACACTGGACGAAATCCCAGTGGACGGGACATGGTGAGGGGAAAATGCCAAATTTTGTTGTTTATTCTATTCATGAAAAATAGACGGTCGAGACCCAACAAGCGGAAAGACATCCTCAGATGGCAGTTTGAAAATGGCGAAGATGCCAGGGAAACCCGCAAAAGGAATTCCATGGATCGGGACCCGGGGACATGATGGAACAATTTATTTTGGTTCAACACCAAATGATGAAAGGTAAGGCGGGCCCCAGAGCTCGGATGGATGGGTTCTCCCTGTCGTTTGGAATGGTGGAAATGATCCCGCTTCTTAGAGACAGAGTCCCGCAACAGTGGGCCTGGGAAGCTTAGGTGGAGGCCAAATTTCAAGTTTTGTTCAAAGTCCGACGGCAAAGGGCCAACGAAAGTTCGGGGTCACGGGCCTGGGATGGCATCCCGTCGTTAGGTTAGTTCACTAAGTTTTAATGGCAATGGGTCAGCACATGCCCAAAGGGCATGAATTCCCTATGTGAAGAATGACAGTAGCGAGGTCCACTTATAGATTTACTTTGGAGGATAATTTGGAGGTTTTTTCAGAATTTGGCCACATGGGTTTTTTGGGTGTTGTCTTCCTTTACCATTTTAATGCATTTCAACCCACGTTTGTTCATTGGTTTAAATGAAAAATTAGAAAAAAAATCATGGGAGGGTGGACGACAAACCTACCTCAAAATTTGGATGAGGATAGTTGCGAAATTCACTAAGGACAATGAAATGATGATCACGGACATGAGGGTGGTGGGTGACGAATGCATTGAACTCCTTAGAAAGAACTCTAAACTCCTTTGGAAAACCTGACAAATGAAAATGATAGGTTGAGCCAAGTATATATACCCAAAAATGCATGTAATACCCTCATTTAATGCTTGTACAGATGACAAGAGGGTTGGCGAAGTTCAAATTCACAGATGGCAGCGGGAGGTCCAGGGCCCGGGGGCCAAAAGGACAGGGCCTTGCGGTCACTTCAAAGTTTAGTTTACAAATTACTAGAAAAAGGGAACCTAGGGTCTGGAGGATGAAGCACAATCACAGTTTGGATGTTTGAAGACGATGAAGATAGCACGAAGTTCTAGACATGGAAGTCTAGAAGGGTGGACCCGGTGGGAGAGAAGGCAGCTGATTTCATCATAAGTTAAAATAGAGTGGCGAACGAGGAGCCGGTTTTGAGGTCCACAAAGGTGAAAGCCTTCTATCGTTCTGAACAGTGAACACCCGAAGGAAGCTCAACTAGGGAAACCCGGTGAGGCGAGCCTACCAGCCCCAAGGCCACTGGCAAAAAAAACTGCCAAGGAAGCTCCACAAGGCTCCAAGACTTAAAAAAATTGAAGGGGATGAAATAGGTTCAACTCAAGATGAGACTAAGAAATACGTTGACCCATTAGGAAACTATAACAAGGGAACGCAAAATGAGGCAATGAAAAATTGACTCGGCAAGGTGAGAGAAAAGAGGGTCCCCATTCTCAAAGGGGTGTGTGTGTTGAGGGCAAAATAATGGTGACTCTGTTGGGGAACACTTGCAAGCATTCTAGGGACAAGCGTTCATTTTGGACCTAGAATCTCTAGTTTCATAGACCATGAGCAAATTTGCAAGAGTGAACTAGGAGAACAGGGTTCTTAGTTGGGTCAGTCTATAGGACATCTCAGAAGTGTGTAGTAAATTCATTCATTTTCGTATGAACTGTAACAAGTGGCTGCTAATCCAATCAAGTAGGCTACATAAACCATCTAACAACAAAAGTAACCTGGACATTGCCCCATTGCCAGTCAGGCATACATAGCCCCGATGGAGTTGTCATTGTGATTGCACAAATATTGCTCTACTACTGGTTGGGTGTTCATAGCCCTGGTAGAGTTATCCGCACACCCATACGGTTGCTAGATTTCATAATTTTTTTCCTCTTCTTTTGTTTTGATATTTCTTTCAATGTTCCTTTTTCCCACTTGTCTTTTACTCGATCATGTAAGCACTAAAGCCTACAATGGATTTGAGAATTGCAATGGTCACTGGAGCAGACTTAAGATTTTTCACTTACTAGGAAATCATAGCAGCCATTGTACAATCCTTTAAAAATAATTAATATGCATTTTGTGCAAGATCTGAGATGTGTGTAAAAAGATCCAACCAAGGGTCAAGTTCTAAGGAAGATTTCAAATGAGGAAATCATTCCTACGTAGCGTTCAGGGACCAATAGTTGGGAATTAATATTTAGCCAAAGAACACTAAGGATGGACAACAGAGTGAGTCATTCATCGAACAAGCACAACCACCACAAAAAAATAGAGGACACCCTCCTCAAAGAAAAACAACTGAGGGACAAGCAAAATAGAGTGACGTGAAACAACAAAATGCAAGAGAACCAAAAGGAAGCCTACTCTAACCTATGTACAAATATTTACAGGGAAGAGGTCAATAGAGCTCATGCTTGGAAGTAATGCTTGAGGTGTTTCCCATTGATTGGCAATGAGACATCTTCACCATTTAAGGTCTTTAGGCAGAAAGTATTGTCTCCCAAAATTTCAGCTATTTGAAAGGGGCCAATCCAAAGCTTGTTGAATTTTTTGTGTCCCCATTTCTTTTCATGGGCCTTGTCCCAATACAGGACTAAATTTGCAATTCTAAAGGCCTTGATCTTGGCTCAGTGGTCAAACCATCTCTTAACCATGCCCTGATGTTTGGAAAAAATTTCTATTGCATGGTGTCAAACTTCTTCTAAGTGCAAAAGCTCAACGAATGGAGCTTCTCTATGATCCCCCCTTGGTAAAATTCATTAATAAATTGGAGAGTTGGAATCTTCAAGTGGATAGGAAATATGGGGTCTAGGCTATAAACAAGATGGAATGGGGAATCACCAAGGGTAGCCTTATGGCGAGTGCGGTCTATGCAAAGGGTGAATCAAAGCTAGGTCTACTAGTCCTTTGGATTCTTATCGAGCAATTTCTTGATAACTATGATCAGGTTCTTGTTTGTGGACTTAGCAAGGCCATTTCCTTGAGGGTAGTAATTAGATGAAAAGTTGAGGGCAATAACATAGTCAAAAACTCAACTAGCAAACTTTAATGAAGCAAATGCAGGTCCATTATCACACACCAAGGCATAAGGACAACCGAAGCGATTTAAAATGAAACTTTCCAAAAAATTTATAACTGCCTCAGTTGTGCATTGTCTACATACAATTGCTTTTGTCCATTTAGTGTAGTAATTAGTAGTGGTAAGAATGTACCTGTGTCCCATAGATGATGGAGGGCTTACTAGACCAATGAAATCAAGACCCCATTGTGCAAATGGCCTCACCTCCAACATGGGCTACAGTGGGACAACAACATTCTTTTCCTTGGTGGCGGCTGTTTAACATGTGTGACATGAGCGAACATGAAAATAAGCATCCTTGAAGATAGTTGGCCAATAAAATTCCACTCTTAGTATTTGATGTGCAGTGGAAGGCCCAAATCCATGACCACTACCAAACTTATCATGAAACTCCTTCAAGACTCGATCTGCTTCTTCCTTGCCAAGCCATCTCAAGTAAATGCCTTCATGATTTTTCTTGTATAAAATGGACCCTTGCAGCATGTAACTACTACTTTTTAGCCTAAGGGCATGTTTTTGGACTCTTGGTAAGTGAGGTGGACATTTTTGGTTCAACAAATAATAGACAACGTCCTCGTACCATTCTCTTGAGGAAACATCCTCAAGCTGGTATTGTTGCACTATAAGTTCGGGCCCTACCTTTGCTGTTGTTTCAGAAATTGTCTGGGTGAGTGCTTGTCCTCTTACCAACCTCATTGGTTGGATTTCCATATCATACTTTTGAAGCAATTTGACCCACTTGGCTCTTTGCTCACCTAATTCATTCTACATGAGCAGTGTTTTCACGGCTAGGTCAAGGACAATGGCGAACACTTTATTATGCAAGATGTAATGTTTGAATTTCTTCACTCCCCTAATGAGGGAATATTCTTGCTTTTCTATGTTGTGGTAGCGTAATTAAACATCTTCCAAAGGAGCACTCATGAATGTGATCGGGTGTTCACTTCCCTCATCATCTTTATGAGTTAGAATGCTGGCACATGAATGCTTTGAAGTGAATGAATAGATGTAGAACGACTTCATATAGTTTTGTCTAATGAGTACAGGTGCCTCAGCAATGGCCCATTTGATTTCTTCAAAAGGCTATTTGGCTTCGGGGTCCACTCAACTTTGGAATCCTATTTTAACATGGCATTGAGTGGTTTAGCAATCTCAGCAAAACCCGTGATGAATTTCCAAACAAAGTTGATCTTTCTAAAGAAGGATTTTAATTCTTTCTTGCTACCTAGCAAGGGGATCTTTAGTAAAGACTGGATACATTCAAGGTCTATAGAGATTCTTTTTTCTGAAATAATATGTCCAAGAAATCTACCTTTGGTTATGCTGAAGATGCACTTCTTTGGGTTAAGGGAAACTCCAAACTCCCTACACCTCTAAAACACCTTGCATAAATTGGAGACTAGATCACTCCTCTTTGAGAACATATTTAAATCATCCATGTAGATGATTATGCACTTTCAAATTAGATCTTTGAAGGAAATATCCATGGCATGTTGGAAAGTGGTACCAACGTTGATGAGCCCGAAGGGCATTCTCTTGTAAGCAAAGGTTCCCCACTAGGTGGTGAACGTTGTCTTATAACGGTCTTCATACTGCACCATAAATTGGTTGTATCTAGAGTAACCATTAAGGAAAGACATCATTTGGGATTCGTTGATGATCTGCAGCACCTCGTCGAATGAAGGTACTGGATAGTTGTTCTTCTCAAAAGCTTTATTCAAATTGCGGAAGTCTACACACAATCTAATTTCTCCATTATTTTTTCTAACTAGGACCAGGTTGGCTACCCATGTCGAATTCCTGACTGGGAAGATAATCCTAGCTGAAAGTGGCTTCTGTACCTTCTTGTAAATGATGGGTTCCAATAAGGCATTAATAGGAAGTTGTTGTTGGCAGAATGGCCTCACTTTTGTCTTGAGAGGAATGGTGTGTGTAATGATGGAGGTATCATAAGTCTTTAGATATTCATAGCTCCATGCTACCACATCGTGATATCTCCACAAGGCATTGATGATCCCCTTCTTTTCCTTAGACGTGCACACTTTTCCAATAAAAATGTTTTTGATCTCCTCGGGAGTCCCAAGGTTATGAGCATCACACTGGTTTCTTATGGCTTCCTTTTTTGTTTGTCAATCCTAATCTCTAATTTTTTCCAAATAAAATATGTGTTCAAGCTGAACCATGCCTCTAGGAATCATGTTGGTTTTGAGGTTGATGACCCCCTCTAGGTCCAATTCGACCTCTTTCAAATCAGCGTCATCAATTATTTAGGTGGCAAAGACATTGAAACTCATGATGTGTTCAAGGATGTGTTTATTGTCATTGAAAACCTAAAAATGAGTGACATTATCTACGACGGATGGTGTGGATGTCAACTCAATTGTAAATTTCTTAAGCCCAAACAAGGAGAGGGGTTGTAAAGTGTTGGTTTCCTGAGCCAATGCATCGGCTATATGATTTTGAGCATGAGGAATCAATTGCATATTGAATGCATCTAAACCTTCTAAGAGATCCCAAACCCTATGCCTATAGTTTGCAAGTCTTCTATCATGGCATAAATATAATTTTATAACTTGTTTGACTACGAGTTCGACATCCTTGAACACTTGTCGTATCTTGAAATTTTTCTTTAAAGCCATAAGAAGACCATGGACTAATGCTTCGTATTCTGCTACATTATTGGTGCAATAAAAATGCAACCTATGGGCAACAAGAAAAGTCCTACCCGTTGGGATGATGAGTTCAAACCTGACACCAACTCCTTGTTTTGATTTAGACCCATCAAATCAAACCATCCAAAACTTAGAAAGCTCTTTGACTCCAGGCCCAAATAGGCTCTTATTTCCTTTTAGCTGGGTGGTTTCCTTCGTGACCTTTGGGGAATCTTGTAGATCAATGCTTTTAACAACAGGTGGTTCTGATAGCACCTCCTTTGGTGCTTCCTTCTGAGGGACAGCTAATTTTTTGATATGCTCTACCACTATTTGGCACAAGTAATAGTCAAACTCGAAGTGGGAAGCATTGTGAATTCTTCACCAATTTGGTAGGAAGAGATCTTGGAAATCCATTCAGGCACCCAAATTGAGTTGATCCTTTGTGCACTTTTCCATGAATTCTTGGAAACCATTGAGTAGTCCCAAGTTGTTGTCCTCATCGGGTTTATCATCTAACTCTACCAGCATCTCTGTACTCTGAGGCATTTGAGTGAAGTCAGTTGGAGGGCTACATTGCACCAAGAGTACTTCTGCAATACACTCTTCTTGGGGTTTGAATTCATCCTAGCAGGAAAAGGAATAGTAATTTACCAATTTTGTCTCAACAAACAACACCTCATTTAGGTTTTTGTACTCTATGATCATATACTTCATACGAGGCTCATGGTCTATATGGATTTGATTTGGTATCCCTTTCCATGGCAACCACATGTGAGAATGGTCCATAGCAGCATATCCATTCAATGTTCTAGTGAATTCTCTGCCCAAGATGATCCCATATGCATTGGGAATGTTAGCCACTTGAATATCAATGACTTGTTGTATCCTTGGATCTAGAGCATTTTGCATCGGGATTCAATTCATTTCTCCCACAATGTTGATCTCTGTTTTTTCTAGCTAGGTCACTTTCCTTCTTGAGGGTGTGGGGGTAATTCCAAGAGCCTTGCACATTGTTAGAGGCATAACATTAGCAGATGCTCTTGAATTGAGTAGGTAGTTGTGCAAATTCTTCCTGAATATTTGAATGGTGGTAAGGAATGGGGAATTTTTAAATTTTCCTTCGAAGAGGCCCTTAGACGTATCTATCTGAGCTACTTGCATCATATTCTTGTTGAAAGTTTTATCCTTGGTTTGCCTAGATGGTTGATCCTTGGCATTATTCCTATTGTTCTGATTTGGTTCCTTTTCTAGTTGTTCACCTATAGACTAATTTAAGGGAACATCCTTCCTTTTGCCTTGGATATCCTAAACCACAAGTTCTTGCCTGGGTTCTTCGAAGGTGACTCTTTTAGCTAATGTCTCCTGATCTTTTTAGAGGATGGGGTCCCATCAAGTACCCTAAAGAAGGCATGCCTTACAACAGGGACTTTGAGCAATTCAAAGATAGATAAACTAATTTTCACCTTCTAGAACTCCTCTGTCACATATTCACCCATTTGTTCAATTTCAAAGTCAAAGGCTCTACTTATGGCAGAGCTAGAAAGTTGGGCTTTCATTTGATTTGACTAGTTTTGAGGTTGGCCTTGAGGATGATTCTATGATAGATTTTGAGGCCTATCCTTGTTAAGATACTGAGTGGGTACATGGGGAAGCCCAGGATTATTGCTGGCATTAGGGTCAAGCGGGGTAGTAAAATTGTTTAGTGGGGTAGAAGTTATAAAGAGTCCACCTGCCTGCCTATTTCTAAGGAAGTAGGGAGTTGTTCTATGGGGGAACATGTGAACTTCATCTACATACGGTTCTTCCTCATCTAGTGGACCATTATCTACTGAATCAAAAATTTGAGCCAAGGTTTGCTCATTACTTACCTCTTGCACTTCTTCAGTCTTAACGTGGGTAGGCTTGACCTCAGGCTAAATGCAATCACTTCATGGAAATGGCACTTGGTTTACCATGAGACAAAAAGAGTCATAGGGCCCAAATGGGATGATTTTTCTGCAACGAACACTATCAAAAACATTTTGGACCTCCACCTGGAATATTTTAGTGGCCGTCTGTAATTCAGGACAATCCAACTCAGAGTGTCTGCTGGTTTTATGGATCCAACACCACCTAGACAAGGATGCCTCAGCGAGATACACCCCACTGGTCATCTTTTCATTGTTGGCAAGCTGATCAAGAGGAGTAGGGACACCTCCATTATTGGGCCTTGTATTCAATGTATGATTCTACATTTGAGAAGGTCTCCTCTCGAAGCTTTGATTTGAATTATGTCCTCTATCATAGTTCTGCCTGGAAGAAGTGCTTGCCTCCTACTTGTTCCTACCATCCTTGTTGTCTCAGCTTTCTTGATTAACATTATCCTGGAGGCTACACTAGGATGTTTGCAACTAATTATTTTGGTTCTTTAAGTGTGTCATTTCCATAGACATTTTCCTTATCATCTAAGTCAATTCTTCCAATTTATCTTTCTCAGTAGTGCTGCTAGGTTGTGGCACTTGATTTTGGAGGAAGACAAGCGGGGCTACCGGCTGGTTCTAATGTGCTGGAGGGAACTCTTGTCCTGACAAGTATAATGGTCCTTGTGATTGTTGAGAGTACACCATTTATTGTTGGGGAGCCTGAGGATAGCTTTGTTGTTGTTGAGGTTGCAAATAAGAAGGCACGGGAGGTGCATAATTCATTGCTTGTCTAGGGTGCGGTATGATGGGCAGCTAAGGCACCTAGTTCATAGGAGGAGTCTGATGAGAAAATGTTTGATTAAGCCCTTGAACCTGCATTGTATGAGCTACTAGTGCCAAATAAGGCAACAAACCAAAGATGTTTTGACCCAATTCTGCACTAGCAGCAACAACCTCTGCATAAGCAGTTACTAATGTGGTGAGTGGCAGGCGCATCATTTTCACCAATGTTGATGTGAGATTATCTAATGCTACATAATAGACGGGAAGGGCTACAACATCATTATGTATGTATGGATTCTGAAGTATTTGAAGGAATGATGGAAATGATCATTAAAGGATCAAATAGGTTCATTAACTTCCCTCTTGATGGATATAAATTGTCAGTATAGCTCTAAAGGGCTGATTAGAATCTTATACTTCTGCAGGAAAGCATTCTTCATGAGGTCCCATGAGGTAATGGACCCTCTCGACAAATTTATGTACCAATAAAAAGCCTCCTCACCCAACAAGTATGGAAAAAGGGAGCATGTGACCTCTTCATGACCGATTTGCATATCTGTAATTGTTGTTTCAAATATCTTGATGTGTTATTCTTATATTCTTTGTGGGTCATGAGGATTGAATTTTGAACAGAAGCCCTTTGAATTCTTGGGCATGTCATGGTAGGCACCAAAGTGCAACGATGAAGGATTTTGCACCAACCAAGCCATGACAGGAGGTAGAGGTGGTATCTCATGTTGAGGGACAACAATCTGGAGCTGCACCTGGGCTATGAATGTTTCGACTGCACCTTGAGCTTGAAGGGTTGGGAGAGAGGAAACTACCTAGCTACCAAAATGAGGGGTGAAAAGGCAGTTTGGTATAGCTAGGTGGAGAATGGACAAGAGCTGAATGGAGGTGAAGGTGGAAGGGAAGTAGGCGGGGAAGAGCAAGAGGGAAAAACAATGTCTCCTACCTTAGTTTGTTTTGCCCTAGTGGGGGGCTGCAACTCCTAAAATTCTCCTTTGTTTGGTTTTGATCTTAGAATTCTTTGAAATTTTTCAGGGGAGAATGATTCAGTTTGATCCAGCTTCACAAGCACCTCCTTCTAGCACCAGTTCTGTTGATAGGTGTTTTTGCACACTTTTTCAACACAAGAAATGTGTATGTGCACTACCTCTCTTGAAAGGAAATCTCTAACAACAAGTTGCTTAAAATCTCCCCAAGGTCTCTCCAGTGTCAGATCATGACTTGCATGGAACTCCTCAGTTGATGTTTAATGTGATTTTGCTGGCAATCACAGGGCAGAGTTACATAGCTGGATGCATAGTGGATCTTAAAATTAGAAGTTTTTGACATGGGAGTTAAGGTGCACTTTGTTGTAGGTTCGAACAACAATCTAAAAATTCAATGTTTTCCTTAAGTTTTGGCTTTACAATGTGCAATGAACCTTAGCATAGGTTGTTTCTAAAAAAAAGGGAAAGAGAGTAGGGAAGAGGGAAGGTTCCTATATTTGCAACTAGCTGTAAATAGTGATCATGGAGGTTTTGCTATGGATAGCTCCATTCAAATAGGATTTCATTTAACCAAGGCACCTACAGTATCATGAAATATGTGTTATCTTCAAAGGTTTGTAGATATTTTATCACTCATCCACTACATACATGCATGAATAAAGATAAAACTTTAAAAGCAACTTCAAGTTTCAGCCCAGACTAACTTTACAAGACCATTTACTAGTAGCAAATGGAAAAAAGTATGGACTGGAAGACATCAACACAACAACAATTTCTACAATCATAGAATGACATCAGATAAAAAAATCTAATTAGTTAAAACTAACTAGAACATCAATGTAAATCTAAATAAGCATCTAACAATGGAATTGAATTATGAAACATGTGAAGAACTCAGAAAATGCACCAAGTCAATGTGTTTTCATTACATTTCTTTACAACAACTCAACTCTCTTTGCAAATGAGAGGAGACCCCCTATTTATAGTGCCCAAAAAGTAGAACGAATGGCCAAGATTTAACCTCATTGTGTGGCCAAGATTCACTAAAAACTAGGGTTCTACCTATCCCCCAATATATTACAATTTAAAATACAACTTTGTCCATATCCCTAGTTTATCTTCTAGTGACATCACTATAACATTTTTTCTTTTGTTGATTGCCCTTTTGTTGTAGCTATTCCTTTAGAAGTTCCTCACTAACAATAGGGTTTCCCTCCTACTTATTCAAAGCTACATACTCCATGAACTTCAAGATTACCAGTTGGAGTTTGTCAACCTCTATGATCTCATACCGCAATACTTGATAACTCCATTACTTGGAGTTTCCCTCAAGCCTTTTCCAGTCTTCATCATACCTGGCAGCGTGGTCTCTAAATAGTTCTGACTAGGCGAAGGTGCAGATGGAAAAACTCATGAAATATGTGGTTAGCTCTATTGACATCCTGTCCTCCATCCCCTTTTGAAAGTGGGGCTTTATTTTCTTTGGATCAATTTGCACCGAGAGTATGTCATATCCTGTCATCAGCGTCAAATATCAGACACAATCTAACCTAATCTCTTTGACCCATTCAATATCTAGATCCACTTTATCAATTACCTACTCTAATCTTTATTTTCTATTATTAATGTCCATCTTCCATACATCCATCAACCAGTGATTGTCCCTTTTGAATGCGAGCTTGTTTTCCAAAGTGGGTCTTCGCAGCCGGAGGATAGCCTCAATCTTTGGATAGGTGCACCTATGAGTCATAGGGATGTCGGTGCAAATTGTCTTCGTGTTTTCCAGAGACTGCTACAAGTCTAGGAACTTGTTGGCTATTCGAAAAAGCCTGGCTGATACCCATATTTCATATGTATTGGACTTGTCAGAACCAACTTTCTGTAGTTTTTTCTAGGTTCTTTCTTTTTTCCAACTTGTCAATTTGTTCCTTGGACAACAGTTGTGGTGGAGGCATGGATGTGGTAGGAATTTATTTTGTTGAGGACCATTGCTGAATGTAAGTTGTCAGATCAGCTACCTATGCCTTAAGCTCATCCTTTGAAATTTTATCCTACTATATTGAATGCACCACTGTGGTAATAGACTCCTCGAGGTGGTCCACCTTCTACTCCCTAGTAGCAGTTCCTAAATCAATGGTGGAGACATTATAGCTTACTCCTTTTCCCAGCACCGGCATGGCTACTTGCACAGTTTAGGACCCAAAAGCATGCATCGTTGTACCTTGGATATGATTTTGGGCTTCTTCTATTTCCTAGTAGTGATCTGCGCTCGAGCTAAGATAGCCTCCAGTCTTGCTCTTGGATCCTTTGGGGAAAGAGTCTTCTTTTAAAGTTGCTTCTCCAGCCATTCGGGCATAGTAGATTTTTCTTTAGGCAATTCATGAACACCCTTGCCCTCCTTCGTTTGGAGTTCTATTTGTTTACCTGCTAGAGCCCTTTCTTCCATTTTAGTGTCGTCTCCTTCTTCCTCATTGGAGTATTGGATGAACACGAGGTGTTTGATGGGGGGAGGCTTAGTAGGAAACCGTTCATAGGGACTTTCTTCTTTCTCAACTTCCTTCCCTTTCCTTTCTTTAGCTTGTTCATCCTTTTGAAGATACTCCTTGAGCTGTCCAATTTTGAGACCCTTGTCAGCTTGTCTTCTTCTACATTTTCTTCTTCTCTATAAGGAGGTGATACATTCTCTCGATGTTCCCCTGTATGGAGTTCTATATTTTCAGTTGTCATGTCACCTTCTTTCCTTTCTTCTCTGGGAGGTGACCTTTATGCCTCTCCTTCATCATCCCTCAATTGTTGGGCCATTTCCTCCTCAAAATCACCATCAAAGGTCTATACAATAGTTTTACCACCCGCATCCTCCTCTTCATATCCACTTTCAAAAGACCCCATTTCTTCTTCTTTGTGAACCACCTTGTCAATTATACTGTGTTCATAATTTGGGTGTTTGTGGTACATATCAACTTCTTCCTCCACCAATTTTGAAGCTTCCATCTCCTACTTCACCCATTCCTCAAAGATTAGCATTGTGGCCTCCATTGCTGGTGGTCCCATCAGAGGTTGCGAGGGCGAAGCACTAGCAAGGACCTATGCTAAGCAAGCTTGGATGATGGGGTCTAAAAATACTTGAGAAATCTTAGAGGGGACATAATGCATGTGTTGCGAGAAATCCTTTAGCAATGTGAGCGTGAGTATTGGTGTTGTCACCACTGCCAATGGGAGCGATGTAGTAGGTGACATGGAGGTAGAGGAAATCAAATAAGTTGTGGCAGAGGAGGAGTCAACCATTATTACAGGCCTAGCTAGGGGAGAGGAGACGAGATGGACTAAGATGTCCACCGTAGGTGGGGATGTGGCAACCATGGCCTGGGTAACAGATGGAAGGGTGGTGGAAATAGGGAGAGCCGAAGGAGGCTTTAGCTAATTTGTCCTCCCTTCCTCACCGTCTTGAAGGGGGTCTTCTTGAATTGGTGGGTATCCCATGATGCTTCTCATTCATTTGGTTTTCTTAGAGGGTGAACCTCCTGAATATTTTCTAGAATAAACTTTTGGATCCGGTGACTACTCTACCTTATTCCCTTTCCCGTTCTTTGATCTTGTGAGCGGAGGAGATTTAGATGTTCCTCCTATTGAAGTTCTGGCATTAAGATCTTTCATAGTAGAAGGCTCACTCTTAAGCCCTTCATATGTTAGAAAAATCCCTTGTTGCTTCAATTGGATTACTTATCTATCAACCAATTCTTTGGTACGAGCCTGAATTGGCTTGGTGATAATATCAAGGTCATCGACCTCCTGATCATCCTAGTCTATTGCTGGTAGTGGCAAGTTAGCGACTGCGTTATACCTAGGGTCCATGATGGTGCTTTCATCCTCTTCAACTTGATTAGGCACATGAAACAATAGTACTCATTTTACAAAGTATATAGTCATTGCATGTAGTGCATAGCACACACCTCCTTGTCCTCCTGGAAATCTGCCTAGAAGTCCTCGATGTGATGCAAATGGGCATATCCTGATCCTAGTGCCTTCCTTACATGCCCATATGGGTCCATCTGTGGGAAAGCAGTGTGTAGGAGAAAAAGATACTATGCCAATTCCTTCTCAAAATTCCTAGCACACTAGGAAGTTTTCAATTTGTATAGCCCCCAACCGAAAGCTAAGGGATAAGGGATCTCTACCAAGTGTTTTCTACCAAGGACTGAATGTATATGGTGCAACTGTCGAGAATGCTCTAACTGTATAATCTGGTCCTTAGGGTACTAGGGCAGCTTAGTCAGCCTCTCTATGAAACTTTGGGCATGAATGTATGTAAACTTCGGGTATTGTATGAATAGGAAGGCATATTGCTTTAAGAATTCCCGAGCACTGTGAGAGACCCTCCTCTCAAAATCCTCTCCAAGCAATCTGATGATGTGGCCAATGAAGGCATCGTTCACCCTACAATATTCCTTCTTAAAATTTATGTACTGGAGTTGGGGATATTTGTCATAGACCTTTAATGCCTGACCTAGTTCCTCATCAGGTGCCATGAACAATCCATTGTACTGCCTTCACTCCACTAGTGAGTATACTAGATAGGAGGTCATGTAGAACCTGAAGGTCTTTATTATATTGATGAACTTCTTGTGAAAACAGTCGCTTATGATGCCTCCCCAGTAGAACAAGGCTTTTGTGGTGACATCTTCATCCCCGCAGAGAATTTGCTCTATGAAATATACCATCCATTCCTGAAAAAATATAGCAGTGGGGAAGCCCATCACTCTGCTCAACATGGTTACCAATTCATGGTAGTCCTCATAGAAGTCACCGCGGAAGAGATTTTGAGTAACCTTTGCAGTGCTACCTCTTTTCTCTTTAAGCCAGTACTGATTTATTAGCTTCTTGCAATCCATCGGGTCCTCATCCCAAGTTTACTTACATTCTTCTATGGTGGGAATCTCCATCTCCCCAAAGCTAGGGATGTGAAAGGTCTTAATAATCGCCTCACCCAACATGTAAGTAAGAATATTTCCATCCCTATCAACAATGATTCGCGTCTATGGTTGATAGGCCTGCCAGTAAGCCATGACCAATTTGAGGGCTATGAGGGATGAAGGGAAGCCTACAAATTTTGTAATTCCACTTTGTCTAATCAATCTGGCATTGTCGGTCTTCAAGTGGACTCTGACCCTTTGCTTAAATTCATCAATATTGATGTGGCCGATATTGGTATCTTTGATTTCCTTCTAGTCGGTGATGATTTTTGAATGTAGAGGCTCACCCTAGAACTGGTACTTAATTTGGTCTTTTTCCTCTCTTCCATGAGGATTCTTGTCTTCCCTTTTCCCTTTGTCCTTTTCTATAGCCGCCCCTTAGGGTCCATCACCCGATTCTATATATCATGTAAACATAGATGTAATGAGTACAACCAATTACGATAGCATTAACATTAGTTGAAATTGCATGGACGAAATCCAATTAAACAATTTATCCTTTATGAAATCAAACTTTTACTTCCAGGTGTCGTTAATCATTTACTGGAGGGATTTTGGACAACCCTAGCCTAGGGGGTTGAACTTCCTTGATAGGAATATTGTTTTGAAGGGAAAACAAGGTAGGGTGATCTATGTAATTTCTCCCAACTTCAGATTTCAGTGGTTTGAAAGGCTCATGCAGGAGAAGGCTAAATTTGAGCATGTGGGTTGAGATAAGTTTTCAAATTGAAGGTAATTTGGATAGTTTTTGGGGCACCCAGAGATACAAGGCCAGAAAGTTTTCAGGGCTTTGTTGTTTAGAATGGCTAGAGAGAAATGAAATTCTAGGGTCCAGGACCTGGGAGGTTGAAGAGCGATTAGTGCAACCTTTAAATTTCAAAGCATTTGGGTCTTAAGGGGTGTGAAGCCATCAAGGTTTCACCGTGCAGAACGACAGTTGCTGAGCGAAAATATGGTGGTAGTGACTCGATGGGCCAAGCGCAACATCAAACTTGGTCGTTAGGTTTTCTTTGTCAAGTTTCTTTCAAAAATTATGATGGCGGGTCCCGGAGGTTGGGAAGACGTGCTAGATTTTTCCATTTTTTGTCGGCTAACACTGGACGAAATCCCAGTGGACAAGACCCAGTGAGGGAAAAGATGCCAAAGTTTGTTGTTTGTTGTCTTGTAACAAATAGACGGTCAGGGATCGGGAAGTGAAAATTTTTCATTAGATGGCCATTTGAAAATGACCAAGATGCCAGGGAGACCTGCGGAAGGAACTCCGCGGACTGGGACCCAGGGATGTGACAAAATAGTTAATTTTGGTTCAACCCTAAATGGCGAAAGGTGAGGCGGGCCCCGAAGCTCAGGTGGACGGGTTGTCCCCACCATTTGGAATGACAGAAACGATGTGGTGTCTCGATGATGGAGTCCTGTGGGAGTGGGCCTAGGAAACTTAGGTGGAGGCAAAATTTCAAGTTTTGTTCAAAGTCGGACGACGAAGGGTCAATGGAAGTCCAGGGTCACAGGCTTGGGACGTCATCCCACTGTTAGGTCAGTTTGCTAAGTTTCAATGGCAGTGAGTTGGTGCATGCCTAGAGGGTGAAAATTCCCTACGTGAAGAACGACAGGGACAAGGTCCAGTTCTAAATTTACTTTGGAGGATGATTTGGATGTTTTTTCAGAATTTGGCCACATGGGTTTTTTAGGTGTTGTCCTCCTTTATCATTTTAATGCATTTTAACCCATGTTTGTTCATTGTTGTAAATGCAAAATTACAAATAAGCTCATAGGAGTGTGGATGGAAAACCTACCTCGAAAGTCCAATGAGGAAAGTTGCAAAATCCACTAAGGACAGCCAAATGATGATCATGGACATAAGAGCAATGGGCGATGGATGCACTAAACTCCTTAGAAAGCACTCTGAACTCGTTTGGAAAACTTGAAAAATGAAAATGATAGGTTGAGTTGGGCATATATACCCAAACATGCATTTAATACCCTCATTTAATGCATGTACAAATGATAGGAGGGTTGGTGAAGTTCAAATTCACGTACGATGGCTAGAGGTCCGGGGATCAGGGGCCGAAAAGATAAGGCCTTGCGGCCACTTCAAAGTTTAGTTTACAAATTACTAGCAAAAGGGAACCTAAGGTCCGGAGGATGGAGCGTCATCATAGTTTGTCTATTTGAAGATGACGAAGATAGCATGGATTTCTAGACATGGATGTCAGGAGGGGCGAACTCGGCGGGAGGGAAGGCAGCCAATTTCATTGTAAGTTAAAGTAGGGCGGCGAACAAGGAGTCAGGTTCTAAGATCTGAGAAGGAAAAAGCCTTATGCCTTTTAGAACATTAAACGCTTGGAGGAAGCCCTACTAGGTGGGCCCGCTAGGCCCCAAGGCTGTTGGTAGAAGAAAACTACCAAGGAAGCTTTGCAATGCACCAGGACTTAACAAAATTGAAGGGGATGAAACACAGTCAACTCAAGATGAGACTAAGAAACACGTTGACCCATTAGGACACCAAAATGGGGGCACACAAAATGAGGCGGTGACAAAACGGCCTGACAAGGTGAAAGAAAAGAGGGTCCCCATTACGAACGGGGCGTGTGTGCTGAGGGAACAACAAATCCTTGTTTAGTCTAAATGAAGAGGCTTCTCTTTGTTTGTAAATTTTCCATTGACAGTTTGTACTAGTGTGGCTAATGAGGAAATAGAAATTACATTTGAAAATATTGATCTATTTCAAAATATGTCGTTGAGCCATCACAAAATTCATCTATAGAATATTTTTAGATAGAGAATTTTAATGTAGATACAATGCTTTTGTTGTTGTTATGTTTCACAAAATATTATGATCCATGGGTTGAGGATTTAAATATCTCTTTAGAACCCAATATTATCATCTATAACAGTTAAATACTTTGAAGCTTTCTCTATTTCGTCAAGGCTCAAAAAATAGACAAAAACATTGTGTGGGGCTTAACTGCAATTGCAGGAGTTGAGTCGACCTTCAAAACCTGAAGCATTTATGTGGGTGTAATATCTTACACTACCCCAATATGCAAAATTTTAAGTAAATCTATGACTTCAAATATAGTTTTTAGCTTTTCATTGGCTAAATCATCACAACCATCATCGAATGGATTAATAAGAACAACCAAAACCTCTTCATGTGGACTGAAATTGGAGCCATGCATGCTATGAAATATAAAATTCTTGAGAATTATGTTATATTTATTTAGTGTATATAGAAGCATCCATCAAAACTATAAAATCCCCCAAAATTAATCCTTTTAGACTTATCTGGTGTAAAAATAGGCCCATCATAATCAATTTATCTAGTAGAGGTCCATCATGCAACAAATTCAAATATACCAATTCTTGCTCACTTATTCATAATTGATAATAAGATCAAACTCAATATTATCATCTATAACAGTCGAATCAATTTGTAATATTAGATTAGAACTATAGTTTACATTGTTGATACCTTTGATCAAGTTTTTCACCATCTTAACAGAAACTGATGTTATAGCATTGCTTTTCAGACATGAAGAATTTTTAGATGAATTTTTAGAGGTTGTATCTTTACAATATTTTGAATTATGTGTTAAATAAAGGCATCTTACTTGAGAATACTCAAAATTCACTTCTTGAGCCAATATTTCCCTTTTCTATTTATTTAGACTTAGGAAGCCTTCTTTATGGTGTGCATGTTGTTGTACCTAAAGGGAATTGAATTATTATAAAAAAGACTAACAAAAGTTTTCTTTGACAATGGGACCTTGTTCCTTTGGACCCCTAACTATTATAGGTCCATGTTATGTGGCAAACCTAAAGCTTCCATGTAACCTTAATGAACTCTAATTTCTATATAGAGAAAGATAATTGCTTGATAAAGGATAATTTCTATAATTCTCTCTGGTAGTTATAAATGCATCTTTCTTCTTTAACTACCTTAATAATTACACTACATAAGAATATCCACAAGTAGGCATCATAGAGCCCATACCTCAACCCCACAAAAATCCAAATGTTGCCTATACTTTCACATATAATGGTACCAATTCCTTGCAATTTACTTAAGAGGGTCTGACTATATATCAAAATTGAACAATTGTAATGACCATTTCATCAGTATTACTAGCTTACAAAATTATAACAACATAGTGTAACAAATTTGAACTATTTCAAGTCAATAATAGTGCAACAAACTATAATTCTATTGCAACTTTAAATAAAATAATGTAACACCAAAGATTCAATAAAACAACCTTCTCAAATTCTTGAGGTTAAGATTTTATTTTAGCTTTTGGCTATATGAAATTATAATATGCATGATATTTTCAATCTACATCAATAAATTTTGGATCACACTGTCCAACTTATTGACAAAAGAAAGATTCACAATAATTTTTGTTGAGAAACACTCAAATATAATATTACATTAAACTAATTTGAGTTATCAAACTTAGCCTTGTTAATTACATCTAGATATGTTGTATTTTAGTAGCAAGACAAAGATCTAATTGAAGTTAAAATAGTAGATTTGATGATTAGGATATTATTTTGGGTTTTATTTATTAGCTTTAAATTATTTAAATACTTTCACTAATAGTGGTGTTTTATTTTAAGTAAGATCTCAAGGATTGTCTAGAGGCTCTGAAGTTAGATATCAAGGGTTGTTTGTCTCATCACAGTTATATATGCAGCCCAAATATTTAGTGAACAAATAAATGTGAAAGGATCACACATCTAGAACTTCATCTAGTCCATAAGATAGAGAATAGGGTACACTTTTCACAAGACATGTTGAATCATACTCGATTCCTATGAGAAATTCCAATGTGAAAATGGAGTAGCTTATATATATATATATATAGACACACACTTGAATCAATATATATATATATATATATATACACTTGAATCAAGTTGGTCATCCTTACCATCTTTAAAGCATACACCAAAGATGGACTACATAAGCCTATTATTTTTGCTATCTAGTTGATATAAAATTACAAACTAGGATAACTTGTAGGAAAAAAGGAGGATAAGGTCATCTATTTCTATAATATCAAGCCCCTTTTGCCTCACAAGTGCCAAGTTGTTTCTTCAAAATTTATCCAAACAGAGAATGTGAATTATGCACCAACTTAGAAAGTGGTTGACTAGACAAATGAATGGGGACTCAAGATAAAATCCCTCATTATAGAGCATATAGAAAAAAGAGTTGCCAATCAATATTTGAAAAATATGGTTTAAACGAATAGGACTACCTTTCAAAACGTAAAGGCTCCCATGTAATGAGTTTTAGTGAAATTTGAAGCTAAAATACCAATAAGAACACATAGCTGCAAATTAGAGCAGGAGCTCTACAATTTCTTCCTTACTTTGAAAAACCAATGACAACACATAGCTGCCAATTAGAAGGGGAGCTCTAAACTTTCTTCATAGTAAGGGAGCAATATAAGCTGAAGAATAGGATAAGCTTTTATCTCAGATTGGTTCGAGTCTTAAGTTTTTCATCAAGTTTTTCTTTTGTATCGCTAAAACATTACACATAAATTATGTATACACACTTTGTAAATTGAATAAAAGTTAAAACAACTCATTCTATTTGGTGTATAATTTATAAACCTAATCCATGCTATAAAGGTGTATAAAGAGTTATTGAGATATCCACTATTTTGATTGACTATATAATCACTATGTTTGGACCTTAGGCTTCTCCTTTGAACACGATGTAGAGTCCATTGACGTGTTTATTATGAGGGCAGCGCCAATGTTTTGGTCCTGCAGTATGCCTTCAATTTACAGTTAAACATTAATTGCATTGTCAAGACAACGATGAAATCTTTAGACAATGTCCAAGATATCGTGTCCAAGAAAGATATTTTATTATCATTTATTCTACTCAAAATATATAATTAATATAAAACCACAATAATTCCTGCAACACATAATATAAAATAATTAAAGAAGTTGAAAAATTGATATTATTATGCAAAAAATAATAGTTAATAGAAATTTTGATAGTACCAACTTTTTAAAAATAGGTTGAAAATTTGATATTACTACGGAAAATATATATTTAATAGAAATTTTTATATTATTAATTTTTTATTTTGAAAGAATTGTAGTAAAGAAATTTAATACCAAAAATATTAGCAATTAGATCTACTTTGTGAAAAGAAATACCAAATTCCACACGAGGAATTCTATTGTGTCCAAGAGCACTTTTGTAGCATAATTGTTGAATGCAAGTATATTTATTCTTCAATTCAACTATATTTATACAAAATTATTTGATTGTGAAATAGTTCCATGAAGATTTAAAACATAAAGCAATGTAAGTGAAAAATGAAAGTTGCCATCAAGTTAAGATTTAAAACATATTATCCCATTTAAAAATAATTGTATTAAAATTAAAACATATTATTTGATTTTAAAATATTTGAATTAAAAGTAAAACATATTTTCTGATTTTAATATATTTAAATTAAGATTTAATATTTAAATTAATGCAAGTGGAAAATAAAAGATGGCATTTAAACATATTATTGATTTTAAAATATTTGAATTAAAAATAAAATATATTATTTAACCTTAATATATTTAAATTGAGATCTATAGTTTAAAGCAATGCAAATGCAAAAAGAAAGTTGCCATGAAGTTAAGATTTTAAAAAAATTAGTTGATTTTAAAATATCTGAATTAAGATTTAAATATAGTATTTTATTTTAAATTGTTTGAATAAAGATTTTATACTTAAAAAGTCCAAGTGAGAAAAGAAAGTTTCCCTTGAAATTGAAAAAAAGACACTACAAATGAAACACATTCAATTGGTGAATCAATATTTATTTATCTTTTACCATTTAAAGATGGATGAAGTCAGTTGATTTACCATTTAACGAAAAAAAAAAGTTCTTGTTTTCCAATGACTCAAGAGTGGTTTGCAGATGTGAGACTTGTTTCAAGATCAAATCTCACACTATATGTAGCCTATGGGCTAAATATTGGGTTAATAAAATTGGTAAATTATGTCTTTTTAAAAGAATGTTGGAATAATATATTGATAAAATATTAAAATTAAAGTTTAAAATATAAAAAAATGTTTTAAAATTTAAAATTTATTTTTGAAAAAGATAAATTATTAATAATTATAATTATACTGAAAATTTATTATAATTATTTTTATCGCATCTCATGTAAATAAATAAAAAAATATCATTTACATGTGTTTTCCATATCACAGATAACTAAAATAATCAAATAGTATTATTGTATAATTTATCTATTTCTCTCTAATTTAACTAAAAAATAAAAGACACCTAAGAAAAACATATATGAAATTAAGCCTAACACATTGAAAGGAAATAACATAGAATTTCATTCATATTGAAAGTAATTCGAATTAATTTAAGATTGAATTTTCAAAACCTAATTCTACCCTAGATTCTAAATCCTATAGTTTGAAAATGCAAAAAATAATAGGTCTTGAAATTAAGCCAAACACGTTGAATTAAGCCAGTAAGAGTCAAGCCTAAATTGACAAAAATCAACCATGTTCTAGTTTTAATATACCATTACAAGATAAGAATTCAAGAAAGAAAATAATGAGAGACTTAACACTTATAATCTGATATGATATCCCAAATAGCATTAATATAGATTAGTTTTAGGAAGTAAAAATGCATTTTCAGAGGGAAAACACATGAAGGGGTTTGCTAGAAGAGGGGTGGGTGGGGTTAAATAGAACTCCTTAAGGGGTTTGTTAGAAGGGAGATTCACTAGAACCCCCTTTCTAGTGAACCCCCTTTAATGTGTTTTCTTTTTCTTAATTGTATTTAAAGGAGGATTTGCTAGAAGGGGGTTATAGTGAACCCCCTACCCCTTCTAGCAAAGGGGGGTTTTCTATAAGCCCCTTCTTTTTCCCTTCTCTCCCTCTTTTATCAAATTTATGCAAAAAATAATATTTTCAAAGCTCTTGTTGAGGATGAAAATGGAGAAAACTTCACAAACCCAACTGAATGATGGTATTTCTCGAAACTAGCTATCCATCAAATATAATTTTAATATATTTTGGTTTTATTATGTATTATTTAAGGTTTAATTAAACATATTTTTTCACTAAAATCAAGCTCTCTATTATGCACATGTGGAAAAATATTATATTATAAAAAAAAATTTAAAAATTATGTCCAAGCTAGGTATTGATGTCCTTGATCCAGTTAAAAAAATAATAATTTTGATATAATTGGTTTGAATTCAAATATTGATTAAGAAAAAATATTTAATAAAACAATATTAAACCAAATGAATGTGCTAGATATCGTAGTTACAAAGCTAAATTTGAAAAATTTAGAATTTTATCAAGTTCATAGAAAAAAAAATATGTTGGTTATAGTGAGCATCACTCTTTAAAAATGGTGTTTAGTACTAAAAACTAGGTTACGAATGAGATGGAAAGATAAATGCAATCTAATTCAAATTTTTTTAAAATAAATAATTTAGAATCTACTAACAAAAATTTGTAAACCAGTATTGTTTGAAACATAAATAGTAACCAATCCTTTTATCATTGTTAATATTTGGTAATAATTATAAAGATTCCCTATTTACAAAGGGGCTTATCGAAACTCACTCTGAAAGGTGTTTTTGGAGAGATCCATTATAAAGGGAAAATACACAATGTATGGATTATGATGCTGACCTAACTCCTGAGATGCAGGATCCCTTCTCCTAGGATTTACACCTTAAGAATTCCATCTAAACCCTTAAGCAAGCTTGCATCAAAGATATCTTTGGTTAGGCATGCCACCATTTTCTTTGAAAACCTAAGGTCCAAAAGGGATGGCATGATTGATGAAGGGATATCAGAATCAACACTATAAAAATCCTGAGACACAAGAAACTCTCTCCCCAAAATCAAACATATTGCTATTTTCCCCTAAATGCAAGTTGGCTCTTGCTACTATGAAGAGAAATTGGGCTCTCCATTGCTTAATATCTCAATCATTGATATTTTCTAGGCATTGAACTGACACAAATAAATAATGGTGTGAAATTTGCAAGTACCTTCAAACCATCATCGGATGAGGTGAAGTGAGAAATAAAATGTTGATTCATTAATTGGAATGGCTCCATGGTAGATACACACACTACAAACTAAAATGAGACTAAGCATTTTAAATAATCATTCGAAGCAATAATTTCTCTTGAGTCAATGCCACGTGTGGAAGAGATTATATGAAAACCAAGCAAACTATAATATGTGATGAATGACCAAAAGGGAATTCACATACTTTCAAACTTAATTTTTTGGGCATCACCCCCTTGGTGACAACTTATCATAAGTAAATAAATAAATAAATAAATAAAAGATACCAATGAACACTTGTAATCAAGGTTCCAATAGTATGTCCACCAATTCCAAGAGTAAATTAATTCTACATAAACCTTTTCCTTATGTCTCTCATACTTACAAATACTATCCAAATTAAATAAATGAATTCTAGCCCTTCACATTTCAACAACTTCCATCTCAAAACTCTATTATCTTATTGATCCCAATGAAGTCGTCTCTTTCTTCCTCCACCATTGACATACCAATTGTTCATTGCCTCTCCCAAAAATATCTAAATTGAGGAACCATCTCATCCATTTTAATCCATCATACTTTAAGGTAAGTATATGGTATCAAAAAAATAATTTTAAAAAGACAATATCCTCTACATTCAAACATCATTAGAGAAAATTATTCAAAAATGGAATTTAATGTAATACTTTTAAAATAATTTTTATATAATTGTGTTGCTCAACTAGCATTCCTTTGTTGATCTTTATGTGAGGTTTGGTGTAGTTTGGAATAGGAATCTTGTGTTTTACATTTCCTTCCTAATTTAAGTTTGTATTATTTCTTACAACTAATAACTCAAATATTATTCTTATATCCCTATTATCATTCCTCAGTGAATGAGGTGAAATATGTATCCCTCCATCTCATACTCTATATATGGGGCACTATTTATGTTAGGAAAATTATTATTACCATGATAACTCATTTTCCAACGAATATGGAGGTGGTGAGAATGAATAGATATCTAGTATCAAGGCAATGATAGAGATATTGATTCAAAAAGCCAAAATTAAGTCTTTCGTCATGTCTAATGTTATCAATGTGTTTAGGATAGGGGATTTTTTTGTTTTTTCTCTTGATTTGGAATAATAAAATGTGTGCATGTTAATATTTGTGGCAATGTAGAGATATAGGTTTAGTGTAGCTTTTCTACTCATTTAGTTTTGGTTCCTCAAAAGCCCTCCTTATTCTTGAGTATATTATTTTGTTGTTTTAGTATAGACGTATGTCTTGATATATCATAGCTATATCTATTTAGTCATATTATAATATCTAAACTTTTAACAATTTTTTAAATATTATTCTATAAAAAAACATTTTAATAATTATAAATAAATGTATCATTTTAATAATTGTCACATTTTACAATGACATGGGGCATAATGTAAAGATGTGATTGTGTTAGCAAAAGCTCTTTCCTTTTAAATTAATTTTCACATATGGATGATATAACTATATAGTCATATTGTAATCTCAAAACTTTTAACAATTTTTAAATAATATTCTATCAAATAATATTTTAATAACTATAAATAAATGCATCCTTTTAATAATTATCACACTTTACAATGACAATGAGAGGTGGAATGTAATGGTGAAATTATGTTAGCAAAAAATATTTCCTTTGAACTTAAGTTTGACAACCACAAACATGTAAAATATCAAAATTTATAATAGCCATAATATCATTATTTTTAGATGTATAAATAGTAATTATTTAAATATTTAATGTTAAAAAATATATACAAAAGAAATTAAAAAATAAAATAAATTATAATATTTTATAATTAAAACTAATTAATTTTTATTTTTTAAAATTATTTGTACTAAATGTTAACAAATTAATCACTTTCAAAAAAATCTATTTTTTTTCCTTTTAATATATTTTTTAAATAATATAAAAAAAATTAAAATAAAAAAAATTAAAACTCGATGAACATAAATGAGTTCCATAGAAGTAGAATTATCAAATTGATATCTTTAAATATTGTTAGATCTTTCTTTTTTTATTCAAGGGGTAAACGCTTTTGACCGGAGCTATGAACCAGAATACAACCATTCAACAATACCACCCCAATGGGGTTTGAACCTTGGTGGCAAGAACAACAATGCCACCTTCAAACCAACACACCATGCCAATATCCGCATTGTTAGATATAATTATAATTCTAATTGTAATTTAAAATATGATTCTCAAATATCATATGAGAGGAATAAAACTTAATTATAATTCTAATTTAAAATATCATTCTCAAATATCATATGAGAGGAATAAAAGTGAAAAATCCATGTGTAATGAGCATGTCGACATGATTAGCCGATAGGATATTTATTGTGTAGCTTTAGTTACTTTTTTTTTAATTATTTAGGTTAGTTAAAGGAAATATATATTAAGTTTAATTGGTTCAAATAAATTAGAATTAAGATAGTGAAATAAAATAGTATTTTAAAAACTAATAATTTATATAATAAATAAAATAAATAATAATTTATATACTAAATAAAATAAAATAAAATAATTTATATAATTAATAAAATAAAAATGATTCTTTAAATAAAATAAATAGAATAATATAGTAAATTTTTAATAAAAATAAAATTTGTTGTGTGTTATAAAATCCAAACAAAATAAAATAACTATTTAACTACAAAATCACTTATATATACTATAAAAATAAATAAAATAATTTATGTAATAAAATAAAATCAAATAATTTTAAGAAATAAAATCAAATTGATTCTTTAAATAAAATAATATAATAAATTTTTTAATAAAAAATAAATTTGTTCTATGTTATAAAATCCAAACAATAAACACATAGAAAAATGAAAAACTAAAGTTGTATAGGAAGTGTTGTTTTTGGAATGAATTGGAGAGGAGGGTAAAGAAGTAGAGAAGGAAGGATAGAGAAAGAGAGAGAGAGGAGGGATAAGTAAAGAGGGAAGGATGGAGAAAGAGAGAGAGAGAGAGAGGATGGAAAATAAGTAAAGAGGGAAGGATAGAGAAAGAGAGAGACATAGAGATGAGGGTAAAGGGATGGAGGGAGGTGGAGAGGGATAAGTGAGATAGAGATAGGGAGGGAGAGAGAGGTGGGATAGAAAGAAGTAGAGAAGGAAAGAGAGAGCCAAAGAGAGAGAGAGAGAGAGGAGGGAGGGTGAGGTAGAGAGGGATATTGGGGATATAGATAATTAGAGGGGGAAGGAGAGAGAGGTAGAGAGGAATAAGTGAGATAGGAAGAGAAGTAGAGAGGGAAGGAGAGAGTGAGAGAGAAATAGGTGGGATGGAGGGAGGGATAGGTAGAGAGGGATATGTGATATAGAGAGAAAGAGAGCGGGAAGGAGAGAGCAAGAGGGAGAGAGAAGGGAGGGAGGAAGGGAGAGGTAGAGAGGGATAGGTGAGATAGAGAAAGAGAGGAGGGTAAAGAGGTAGAGAGGGAAGGATAGAGAAAGAGAGAGGAGGGAAAAAAAGTAGAGAGGGAAGGATAGAGAAAGAGAGAGAGGAGGGAAAAGTAGTAGAGGGAAGGATAGAGAAAGAGAGAGAGAGGAGGGTAAAGGGACGGAGGGAGGTATAGAGGGATAAGTGAGATAGAGATAGGGAGGGAGAGAGAGGTGGGATAGAAAGAAGTAGAGAAGGAAAGAGAGAGCTAGAGAGAGTGAGTGAGAGAGGGAGGGAGGGAATGAGAGGTAGAGAGGGATAGGGGAGATATAGAGAATTAGAGGGGGAAGGAGAGAGAGGTAGAGGGGAATAAGTGAGAGAGGGAGAGAAGTAGAGAGGGAAGGAGAGAGTGGGAGAGAAATAGGTGGTATGGAGGGAGGGATAGGTAGAGAGGGATATGTGATATTGAGAGAAATAGAGAGGGCAGTAGAGAGCAAGAGGGAGAGAGAAGGGGCGAGGGAGGGAGGGAGAGGTAGAGAGGGATAGGTGAGATAGATCATTTATTTCTTCATGTCATCCAATGCTTTTCATGGTTGTAAATAATGTGGGCCCAGCCTATTGGCATAAGTATTGCACCTTATTGGGGTGCAAGTGCTAGTATATAATAAATAAAGAAGAACATTTTATAAAGAATCAATTTTGAAGGGCTTGAAATTTCCATTCTAGTATTTTATTTTTTATTGACATAAAAATTTAAAAGTAAATGATAAAAGTTTTAGGAAATATCAATCCACATACCTAATGAGATGGAAGGCAAGACAATGAAGGCAAGTACAAAGAATTCAGACTTAAAGACAAACAAAAATATTTCTGACAGGATCTAGGCTACATGATGGAGCATTCACAGCCAAATAAATAGATGCACAATGAATTCTCGTCTGAAAGTGATTTTCATGCCTTCCCACTCAAATCTTAGACTAAAAAGAACCCATCAAAAAATACAATAATAAACATCATTAAAACAAGAAAACCAACCAACCATTTCATCTTCCTTTGCTGTTTATCTTCATAAATGATAGGGGGTCCATTTCCCGCAGGTTCTGCCATGTTATTCTCTTCAACTTCTTTTAATGAGTTCATAACATCTGCCATGTAATTATCTTCAACTTCTTTCACTGAGTTCACAGTGTCTGCCATGTTATTCTCTTCAATCTCTTTCAACGAGTTCACAGTATCAGCCATGTTGTTCTCTTTAACCTTTTTCAATGGGTTCTCAATGTGTTCCATGTTATTCTCTTCAATCTCTTTGAATGAATTAACAGTGTCTGCCATGTTCTCATCAATATCCTCCAATTTGTATCCTTTCATTGGGTTCTCAATGTCTGCCATGTTATTCTCTTCAATCTCTTTCAATGAATTCACATTGTCTTCCATGTTCTCATCAATGACCTCCAATTCATATCCTTTACAGCTATGGCCATGTACAGTATTATTTAAAATATCCATAATTATTCTACTAAGATCCTCTATTCCAATCTCAACTGTCGCCATAGCCTTGTGCTTATACTTGATAGTCTCAGTTGTTTTCTTGAGATTGTTATCCATAATCTCCCTCGAAGTATTTGTGACATGTTCTCTGAAAGCATAATTATGCAGATGAAACTCCCCAGTCCTCACTATTGCATTCAATATGTCTTCTCCTGGTTCTTCATGTGAGGCGATGAGGTACTCCCATTTCACTTTTTCTCTAAAATCCTCTCTAAACCTTCCTTTCATATTCTCGAAAACATTTAATCTATTGCTTAATTTATCCTTTATGTAATTTACAGCATCTGCCATTTTTTCTCTTTTATCTGAATCGATAGAAGCTTGGCAGTGAAAGTTTTCCTCCATTATGGAAATGTTGTCTTTCATGACCGACAGTAGGTGAACCACAGTGTCTATCTCTCGTTTCAATTTATTTCCTAGGTCTTTTATCTCTTTCGAACTCTGAGATTGCAGGCATTCTTCATATACCTCTTCGATTTTTTCTACCTGTCCATCCATCCTCTTGATTAGCGATATTAGGAAATAAAAGGTTTCATCAAATGAGTCCATCGTTGAACTTTTTAAAGGAAAAAGTCTTTGAGTGTTTCTTTGAAGTCCTTTTCCCTGCAATAAGTTGGCCATTATGGATCCATTTTCCCGATTAACAGCAACCATCTGGTTATTTTCATCCTCATTAGACATGGTCGCTGTCTATTCAATCAGCTACTGCAAGAAGAAAAGGTTTGAATGCCTGCAACAAAATTTTATTCACGTAGGACAATGGAACTGTTATGTTTAAGCTTTGGAGGGCCTTGGAAGTCGGTTAGTTTAACATACGAGGTAAGGATCCCAAGAGTCGTAACATCCAAAACGTTGGGGAAGAAACAAGACTATTAACTTATTTCCCTAACCGTTTCTCCAAAAAAATAAATAAAACAGATGCTTATTTATTGAGGATTCGAAAGTATGACCATTCAGCTCACGCAGTTTATCCAATGTTTCTGTCGTTGTGTGGAATATTTTATTTTTATTTTGTTTTTGGGGCGGGGAAGGGTGTTTAATTAATAGTCATCTTATTCAGAGGAAATGAGACGACCGTTTAAATATGTCCTTTCAATACATGGTTAGAGTTAGAAATGCTAATGAGATGATTACATCAAATTAAAGTTATGATATAATAGTCGAGCCACTAAATATAAGTGGGAAAGTTTAATTGAAAATTGGGTGATTAAATTATGAATATTTATAATTTCTTTTAGGATAAGGTGTATAACTTTCTTTTATTAATTTAAAATATGAAATATTTTATTTATACATAAATATTTTTGGTAGAAAGATATATCTTCAAAGTTTAAGTAGGAGAGAATTTAAACAATAAAAATAAAACAAACAAAGGGCATAGTCCAATCAATAGTAAATATAGATTAAACCTCTAAACAACACGGGCAACATAAGTAGGATTGAGATAACAATCACTAGGCTTATTCCCTACATCACCAAAGATGGTACAATCACCAATAGGCTTCCAAGTAGTAAGAGCAACCTCTTTCTCTTGATCTTTGTGAGCTTTATAGTATGAACATGGGTAATTGCCAAATTTTAAATGACGGAAATTATATGAATCTAGACATTCAAAGCACCACTTACATGGGAAGAGGTGGATGGTGGTTGAGACAAATCCATGGAGTGTTATAATTGTGACCCTTTCAACTGGGATCCATCATTCAATCTAGTTAATTAAGCACAACCATGTTTGTGCCATCAAGTTTGTAAGGAACCTAAAATAGTAGAACAAATTTCTACAGTAAAGTTGAGAGACCTAAGAGAGAGACTTGAGAGAGGGTGAGGGGGTGTGAGTGAGAGACTTGAGAGAGAGGGCAAGGGAGAGAGAGAGAGAGAGAGAGAGAGAGAGAGAGAGAGAGAGAGAGAGAGAGATAATTCTCTAGTAGAGAAAGAAAGATGGGGGGAGAGAGATGGAGAGAGATAGAGAGAAGTATATAGGGAAGGAGAGATAGAGAGGGTAAGGAGGGACAGAGAAGTAGAGAGAGAGATGATATATACAAAGAGAGAATGAGGGAGGGAATTGAGGGATGGAGGGAGAGAGAATTGAGATATAAAAAAAGGGAGAGAGGGAGAGGGATAGGGGAAAGTGGAGAAATAGAGAGAGAGAGAGAGGAGGGAGGGAGAGATAGTGAGGTAGAGAGAAATATGTTAAATAGAGAGAGGTATAAAGAGAAGGTGGGTGGGAGGACAAAAGAGAGAGAGTGAGAGCTAGGGAGGGAGAGAGAGAGGGGGAGAGCTAGGGAGGGGGAGAGAGAGAGGTGCGATAGAGAGAGAGAGGTGATATAGAGAAAAGTAGAGATAAAAGGGGAGAGAGAGAGGGTGGGGAGATTAAGAGATAGGAGGGAGGTTGAGAGGAATGCAGATAGGGATAGGTTAGAGAGTATAGAGGGAAGGTGTGTAGGAGGAAGGAAGCAAGGGAGAGATAGATATGGATGAGGGTTGAGGGTGTAGGGTTTAGGGTTTAAGGTATAGGGTTGAGGATTGAAGGATAGTGTTTAGGATTTGATGGAGCTCCCCAAAAATTTGCAATTTTGTAGTATCCCATGGACTTAATTTGCATATGAAGCCCTTGTTTGCATGGTTTGGATAGGGTTTTGTCTTAGAAAACCTTTTGTCCTTCTAATTCCAAGTTGACCTACCCTGTCGGTTTCCTATTTTCCAAGTTATCACTTGAGCCATGATATCCATTTAGCCACCAACCTCTTTGGCTTAGAGTGTTGGTCATCTAGTTGGTCATCAATTTTAACATTTTCCTAATGTCGAGCTTTAAATATTTTCCCAAATGACTTAAGCTTAAGTCATTCATCTGTGAGGGTTAAGTCATCATCGACCTAACAATGGCCCCTTCTTTAATGCTAACCTTGTCGTATCTATAGGCTTAGAGATTCGTGACTATTGGAAATGATCCTTACCATACCCCACCAATTCACATATGTTAAATGCCAACCGGTTATGCAGTGCAAGGATAGCGAGATGTGGACATGTGTCTTTATATGAATGTGGGACCCGGTCTCCACTATCTAGCTCACCGCCCATGGTTCCAAACTAACGGTGAAGATCAAGAGTGGGAACTAATCTCTATCATTTCCCACTAGCTCGTGAGAAAAATATGAATGCTTGTTAAAGGCTAGGAGAGTGGTGAGATCTTGACACGTGGATTAATCCACCAGTTCATGAGATGGGTGAAACACACTGACGAGTGAGTTGTCATCTAATTTGGACAGATTTCATTGGCCAGAGACAAATGAATGAAGAATTGTTGAAAGTCAAACCCAGTCAGCCCAATATGAGCCATTTGATCTACCATCTCATCAAAAGATTGATGGTTGACATTTAAAATTGACAAATAGGCACCTGATAGCTGTTTTATTTTGCTACCAGAAAGCATTAATGGTATGCACTTTGGAGGAGCAATCAAATTGATCTTTGTGCATGTGGAGACTTAATTGTTGGTAATCACAAAGTGTGATATGGAGATTTCCATGCACTTGGGAAATAAACGGTGATAATACACATTCCAATGAATTTCCCAATTGACACGTGTATTTTCTTTGGGCATTGATGTTTATTACCATCACATCACTTGATAAATATAAGATGGAATAGCTGTTAGTTGTATCATTTTCATTTAGTATTTGGAGATTTCTTTAATTGGAGTTGAGTTAATAGTATTTAGTTGTGAACTCAAGAAACTGTCATACAGTGAAAATGAGCAAACTAGTTGCTTTCGAAGGACTAGTTAGAAGATCATCTAGACTAAGTCTTCTGGTCAGTGAAAAGGTGGTGTGTGGATGGTAAATTTTGTGTTGTTTGATCAATTTCTATGGTGGTTGCTCTTTTTCCATGTGCATGGGTGATAATTTTTGGGTGTTTGGTACTGACTGTGTTCCTTCATGGTGATTTGGACATTGAATTCTTTATTTACTTTGTGGTTATGGAAATTTTGGCAGCACTTTACGTTTCCCTTTTGATGGTGATTGCAATTTCGGTTTCCCTATTTTCAATGTGTTGTTGTAGGATCAACATGTGGGGGATTTTGAAATGTAGCTGAAATTCAAGTTGAAATGAAATTTTGTAATGTAATTGCATTTCAATCTAGAAGCTTGCTTTCTCCTTATGCTATAAAAGGAATTCATTGCTTATTTGTAGGGGTTTTGGTCTTAACTTTTGAGTTGGGTATGTGTCTAGGGAGATAATTGAGTATAGAAGGAATTAATGAATAAAGAAGATAACTCTTTTTGTCTCTAAGACGTATATGTAATGATCTTAAATGGTTTAATAGTAATGTTTGAAATCGAAGCAAATCTATAATTCTAATGCATGTACTCTCCTTTTGAAGGTCATTGCAAGTTTTGAATGAAATATCAAAGATATCTTTGTTCATCTTCAAATGTTTGTTTGAATGTGTATCCTTGTTCCTTCTTTGATTCAAGGAGTCAGTTAAAATGCTTAAATAGAGCCGTAGATTTGCAATAATTTACTAAGGATTTGGTAAGTAGTCATGTCTTAGAAATTGTGAGCTCCATGATGTAATGTATTGTGAGATTCATCCATTATTATCATAATTAAATCATTCCTATATTAGTGGTTGTTCTATATGTGACTCTGATGCCCAATTTGACAGGACACTAGTCTATTTGTTAAGTACTTATATCATAAATGTATTAATTTTCTATCTAGTCACCGATTTGAAATTGGAACACTAATTTAGTTTGAAATTCATTAATCATGAGGCATGTGTGTGAAGTATTTTGAAATAACCCTCGATTCCTAGTGAGTGGGTCACAATTTGCTCAAAGATAAGTCGATCTTTCAGTAATTCATGTATATTTTCTCGTCATAGGAATTGATATTTGAAATAATATGTTCTACAAAGTGTGAACCAATGTGAACATAGTAGGAATAACCTCCTAGGTCCCACAAAGCCTAAAGTGTAGAATATTTCAGTCTTTGACTGAATCTTGTTAGTTGTCCATTCATTTAAGGGTCTTGAGTATAGGATTTGACTACTCTTTATAGATTCCTTAGGTGTACTGGAAAACACCAACATGATGAAAAATTTGCTAGGGAAAACCTTATTATCCAAATGTAGATAAAAAATGTAGAGTCAAATGAAGATGTGAATTTGAACATCTTGTTCAAATATTGAAAAATTCTTAAACCTGGTGGACAATTTGAGTGCAGCAAAGATTGAAGTATCCAAACGTGACTCTGTTGTGGAAGATAGCCCAAAACATGTTTTATTTGTAAAGAAACTTTATCTCATTTGAATTTAGGTCCTCTAAAAGGATATGGTGACTCTAACTCAAAGAACTAGATAAAGCATACATCAATTGGTTAGATCTATAGTTTAAAAGACAAAGGATAGTCAACTGTTGCAAAATACCAGGTACTCTCATAGAATTTGAGGAAATTGTAGCATATTATGGGTAAATCAGGGTAAATTTCCCATGCTAGAGATGTAAATCATCCCTTAATATGTAAACTATCACTAGATGAGGGGATATTAGTGATAACTTAGCATTCCTTTGTGTATAAGTTGAAATTTGTGCATTATGATAAAAGGAGCATGTTATATTATTAGATCTTAGGAAAGATTTATAGGGAGTATATGTGTTAGAGGCTTAGGATCACAATTACAAAAGGAATTGATGTAATATTGTATAATTGCATAGTAGATATTAAATTCCTTTTCAAGAATTAAGGATGAGTTATCAATTTATGCCATCTGGTGTAAATATTGACAAGAGCATGCACGGTGAATAGTCTTTGTCCCACAAAGGCAATTTCAGTATTGATAGGTATAGGGCCTCTAGCTTTGAAAATATTTTGTGGTTATCTGAATATTGTACCACCCAATATTAGGGAAAAAATACCAAAGTTTAGTGGTGAGAGGTCAGAATCAACAAGTAAGCATGCACAAGAATTTGTTGATGTGATGGGAGACTATGAGATAGATTTTGAAGATGTGTTTATGAAACCATTTATTCAATCCCTGAAATGAGATGCAAGAGATTGGTTCTCTTTCTTTCCAATGTCTTTTGTACATTTTTGGAGTGAACTTAAGGCATCCTTCATGGAATAGTTTGGTGAAAGGATAAATCCAAGTGTTGCAAGGAAGAATTTCATGGAGATCTCTAGGGGTAAGAAAGAGCTAATCCATGCTTTCAACCTTAGATTTGCAAAGGTCATAAGAGATATCCCTGAACACATGAGGCCAAATGATGCAAAATTTTTGGTTGTATATTTTGGAGCTTTTGATAGTAAGATGAGCTTCTTGTTGAGAGATAAAGAGCCTACTACTTACAACAAGCCTACCAAGAGGTTATGAATATTGAGAAAAAATTAAAGTACTCAATCATGAGGGGACATGTGACTAATAGTATGAATGGCTCTAATAGAATTAAAACTATTGAGCCAAACAAATAAAAAGAGTAAAATTCATTTTCAAGGAAAGGATCCCTTAGATGTTACATCTACATTGCTTCCACGAAATACATAACAGGAGCAAGCAACAACCTCATATCAACAAGGATCGGAAAGGGATGACTTAGTATCCTCTATCAAAAAGTTGTAGGACATGAAAATACATGTTAATGAATCACCATATGACTTTTTTTCTAGATTATTAGATGTTCTGATGGAGATACCCAAGAGTGTTAGACCTAATGATTTAATTTGCATCGATTTATTTTGTGAAGCCTACAAATCAAGATTAAGCATATTGCCTAAAAATTAGAAGCCTCATAGTCTTGATCAGGTAGTTGATTGGATAAGCACTCTGGAGGACATTCAGTATTGTTATATGCCACATGTTGTTGCCTGAAATGTGGGAAATAATTTCCATAATGAGGGGAATCAAAGGCTAAGATTGATAGATCAATGACTGTTGTCATTTCACAAGTAAATCAATGACTGTTGTCATTTCACATGTAATCTAGATACAGGTTCAAGTAGTAGTGATAAGGATGAAGAGATAGAGTGTGAGGACAAGAAAGTAGTACCTAATTATCTTCCCTGGGATGTCGTAGGTTGTGAGAAAAAATGAGAGGTACAGGGTGAAACCTCACATGTTGATTTGCTCAGGAGTAATGATATACAAATTAGTGATGGAGATGCACCTGGTCTCAAATGTATGGAAAAAATGAGGAATCAAAGAGGTGAGATCGATCATGGGCAATCTTATATTGAATTTATTCTTCTTATGAAATGGATATGGAATGCTTTGCTTCAAGTAGGGGGTATGTTAATAGCCTTGAAGGGGTGTGTTTCCTAGGCAGTGAGTGATTCTCTTCATGTGAAGAATTTTCTTAATGTAGATCAATTGTTATGGATGCAAATGATGAAGAGGATAGTGAAAGTGTTTCTCTCTACTCTTTAAGTGATTACACTGATTTTGAATGAATTGATGATCAAAGGATTAGGATCATGATATTGAAGAGGAATGGGTACATGTGACAACTATGAAGGTGTGGAAAAAAAGGTGTGGAAAAATCCCTTATTTGATGAACCCTTGTTGTTGGGTGAGGTTACCAATAATGACCCCTACTGGTGCAGGAGCAATCCACTTTTTGTGGAAAATCCTTATGAGTCTTTGGTAGATATTACTTGTGGACATACCAAAATTGATGCAAGTCAAATAGGAAGAGGTGAATTCTTGGATAGCACTGGGGTTTCTGACCTTCCCTTTGGAGATGGCAATGTTGAAGAATTGATATCCCAATCACATGGAGAATACAATGGTATAATTGCATGTTGAATAGGGTGGTGATGTGCATATTGGTAGCTTTGAAGTTGGGACTATCATTTCCCATGATGATGATTATAGATACAATACTAATATTGATGAAAATATTAAGCACAAGGAAAAGGATGCTCATTATGTTGAAATAGGGATTGGTGAATATCTTCACATTCCTATAGCTTATGGTGATTATGGTAAGATGACCACTAAAGTGATATATACACCTACAAAATGAAATGAAGCACATGTTGGTGATAGAGAAGGCTCAGTTCTTGACCATGAGGAGAAACAATTTGAAGAAGGCTCAAACCATATGGGAAATGTAGAAAATTTTGATTGGTACGAAGAGCTATTAGATGATATAAATATTAGTGAATGTGCTAATGATTAGTATGGGGTGGGTTTCAAGTGTTTCTTTGCTGATGCCCCATATATCATTGATTGATCATGGAAATGTTTCTATTAAATGGTATGACCTTGGTATTGAAGATAAACTAAATACTAATTCATCTAAGCAAGAATATGTAGGCTCAGCCTTGGGTCTTGGTTTCCAACTCATGTAAATTCCTGAGTTTGATTTTTTTATTTTAGTATAATTGAGGATTTCTTGCATAATGTGAATCAAAATAGCAACACCAATTTGCAATTAGAGATGTAGGAGGAGTATCAAGACATGACTCATGATATAGATAAAGAAAAGTAATATGGATATTTCATTTTTCCAATTCAACCAAAGGATACCATGTTAGAATTGGATTATGAGTAAGACTATTCCAATAGATTGTTGAGTTATGTTGGTTGCAATGAAGTTGATGGTGCAAAGGTACTTAGTGCAATGATAAATCCATTGCCAGTAGAGCAAGACAAAATATTTGATAGAGGAAAAAAGTAAGCCTAATTTTTGGGGAGCCAGGGGCCTCCAATTTGAGGAGGGATCCAATCGTGAAGGGGCTTCCTAGAGAAATAAACTACATTTGTATATTTTGTAAATATTGTATATAGCTTGGTTTGTTGTGTTTTCTTTCTGGTGTGTCTACTTGTCTTGTCCAGGAAAGCTCCTGGGTTTTGTTTTCTACCCTAGTCTACTTCAACCCAATATTTGGATTCTTTCTATTCCCAATGAGGGCATACATCCTCGAGTATGAGCTACTAATGGAGCTCCCCAAAAAATTGGAATTTTTGAGTATCCCATGGACTTAATTTGCATATAAAGCCCTTGTCCCTCTAGTTTGGGTAGGGTTTTTTCTTAGAAAACCATCTGTCCCTCTAATTCCACATTGACCTACCATGTCGGTTTCCTATTTTCCAAGTTATCACTTGAGCCATCATATTTGTTCAATGATCGACCCCTTTGACTTAGAGTTTCAATCATCTAGTTGGTTGTCAATTTTAAAATTTTCCTAGTCTCGGGCTTTAAATATTTTCCCAAATGACTTAAGCTTAAGTTATTCATCCATGAGGGTTAAATCATCATCGACCTAACAATGGCCCCTTCTTTAATGCTAACCTTGTCATATGTGCAAGTTTAAAGATTTGTGACCATGGGAAATGATCTTGGCCATACCTCGCCAGCTCACATATGTTAAATGATGGCTGGTTATGAAGTGTGAGGATAGAGAGATGGGGACATGTGTCTTTATACAAACATGGGGCCCAGTCTCCATTATTTAGATCACCGCCCATGGTTCCCAACTGATGGTGAAGATCAAGCACAAGAACAAATCATTGCCATTTCCTGCTAGATAGTGGGAAAAAGATGAACACTTGTTAAAGGTTGTGGGAGAAGAGAGATCTTGACACGTGGATTAATCCACCAGTTCATGAGATGGGTGAAACCTATTGACAGGTGAGCTATCATCTGATTTGGATAGATTCCATTGGTCGGAGGAAAATGAACAAAGAATTGTTGAAATTCAAACATAGTTATCCCAATGTGAGATATTTGATTGACCATCTCATCGAAAGATCAATGACTGACATTTAAAATCAACAAATAGGAATGTGAGTCATTTAGTTCTACAACTAGCAATAATTAATGGTGTGCTCTTTGTAGGAGCAATAAAATTGATCTCCCTGTGTGTGGAGACTTAATTGTTGGTAATCATGAAGTATTATATGCATATTTCTATGCAAATGGGAAACAAACAGTGATAATATTTAGGCCAACGAATTTACACCAGTTCATGCATGTGTTTTCTCTAAGAATTGATGGTTATTATCATCATGTCACTCGATAAATATAAGATGGAATAACTGCTAGTTGTATCATTTGCATTTCGTACTTGGAGATCTCTTGAATTAGAGTTGAGTGAATACTATTCAATTATGAGCTCAAGAAACTATCATACAGTGAAAAATAGAAAATGAGTTGCTTTCGTAAGACCAGTTCGAAGATCATCTAGAGTAAATTTGTAGACGCTCCATGAGAATATTCCAAAACATGCTTCGGCTATAGAGGACAAGGCTCCTATTCACAAGCTCATGAGTGCACCTTCAAGGTGTATCAAGAGGTTGCAATTCAAGGGACCTACTACTAGAAAGGTAGAAGATAAAGGCAAGGGATTGGCATAATGTGTTGTCGGAGCTTACCGCAAGGTAAGATATAGACGTGGTTCCTTTGGTTGGAAGAATTCACCCATTGCTGTAACAGATAGCCCATCTGAAAGTGAAATAGAGATGGAATTTAGCTATCACCAATATCTCATGACCCTAGGTTTACCTCCATCCCTAGGGATAGAGGTATTGTCTATCCTGCCATTGGCTTTCAAGGCTCCAAGTGGGAAAGGTGGTTATGTGCTCAAAAGGGACAAAGACAAAGAGTTATTTGAGGTCTCTTCTCCATCTCTCGTGACAACGTGAAGTGGGCACATGTAATGTGGACTAGGTGTTGGTGGTGATAAGTCTTTTGGTTGGTGAAAAGGTGGTATTTGATAAATATTTGTGGTGGTTTCTATTTTTTTGCATGTGTAGGTGATACTTTTGGGGTGTTTGGGGTTGACTATGTGCCTCCGTGGTGATGTGCACATTAAATTCGTTACTTACCTGATGGTTATGGAAATTTTGGTAGCACTTTACATTTCCCTTTTGACAGTGATTACAATTTTGGTTTCCCCATTTTAAATGTGTTTCTGTAGGATCAACATGTAGGGAATTTGGAATTGTGAGTGAAATACGAGTTGAAATGAAATTTTTATAATGTAGTTGCATTTTGAGCCATAAGATTTTTTGTTTTGCGTGATATAAAAGGAATTCATGGCTCATTTACAGGGGTTCTGGTCTTAATTTTTGAGTTGAATATGTGCTTTGGTAGATAATTGAGTATAGAAGGAATTAATGAATAGAGTAGATAACTTGTTTTGGATCTAAGACGTATATGTAGTGATCTTAAATGGTTTTATAGTAATGACTGATATTGAAACAAATCTATAATTCTAATGCATGTACTCTCCTTCTGAAGGTCGTTGCATGTTTTGAATGAAATATCAAGGATATCTTTGTTCATCTTCAAATGTTTGTTTGAATGTGTGTCTCTATTTCTGCTTTGATTCAAGGAGTCAATTAAAATGCTTAAATAGAGTTGTAAATCTGTAATAATTTACTAAGGATTTGGTAAATATACAGGTCTTAGAAACTGTGAACTCCATGATGCAATGCATTGTGAGAGTTGTCCATTATTATTAGAATTAAATCATTCCTATATTATTGGTTGTTATGTATGTGACTCTGATGCCCAATTTGATAAGACACAGGTCTATTTGTTAAGTATTTACATTAGAAGTGTATTAATTGTCTTACTAGTCACTGATTTGAAATTAGAATACTAATTCATTTTAAAATTCATTAATCATGAGGCATCACATCTGGACATGAGCCCTCTACTTATTTATAAAATATTATAAAAAAATATTATAATTTTATTGTGGTTAGGGTGGTCAGATAGACACCCACTTGTTATTTTTCCCCTCAAATTTAAGTACTATTGCATTGGAATTTCAAATTTTCACCAAATAGATTTAAAAAAAAAAAAACCTAGTAGTTTAGAAACTAAATTCAATTTCCTATAGATTCTATTCTTACATATTTTTGAAATAATATAGATAACTTATTCAATTTTTTACGTCAAGTTTCCTAACTTTTTTTTTTATTATTCTTTTGCCACTTAAGGGCCTATTTTTTCCATGATGATCCTGAACATACCCATAACCCTCAATTCCTAGTGAGTGGGTTGTGTTTTCTCAAAGATAAGCTAATCTTTTAGTAATTCATGTATATTTGCTACTCATAGGAATTGATCTATGAATTAATCTGTTGTACAAAGTATGAACTAATGTGAACATAGTAAGAATACCCTCCTAGGTCCCACAAAGCTTGAAGTGTAGATGATTTCGGTCTTTGATTGAATCTTATCAGTTGGACATTTATTTAATGGTCGTGAGCATAGGAGTTGGCTACTTTTTAGAGATTCCTTAGGTGTACTAGAAAACACCAACAAGATTCAAGGTATAGGGTATAGGATTATGGTTTAGAATATTGTGTATATGGTTGAGGATATTGGATTTAGGGTTGAGGGTCAAGGGTTTAGAGTTGAGGGCATAAGGTTGAATGTGGGTATGTGCAGGATCATCATGGAAAACACAGGCCCTTAAGTGGCAAAAAATTCAAATAAATAAGAGTTAGGCAACTTGATGTAAAAATTTGAATAAGTTATCTATATTATTTCAAAATATGTAAGAATAGAATCTATAGAAAATTGAATGTTGTTTCTAAATAACTAGGTTTAATTTAAAAAAATTTAAAAAATATTTGATGAAAATTTGAAATTTCAATGCACTAGTACTTAAATTTTAGGGAAAAAATAAGAAGTAGGTGTCTGTCTAACCACCCTAACAACAATAAAATGATAATATATTTTTATAATATTTTAGATATACATAGAGGAGTCATGTTCAGATGTGATGCATTTTTTTTGCAATTTTTTTCCAAGTAAATAATTAATTATGAGTTTTTATTAGAACTTTTTAAAAATGTAAAAACTTGTTTGTCTGACCACCTTAACTTGGTCAAAACTTCATGAAATTCATTTTTTATTTTTTTAATCCTATAGTATACAAGCATAGAATGTGATGCATGTTTTAGATTCAAAAAATGTGATATTGTTTGAAAGCTATAGATTTTTTTCAATCAGCCTATCAATTAAGACTTTAGTCGTAATTCAAATAAAAAGTGAATAATAATAATTTATTAAATTCAAAGTAAAGTATAATTTATATTGGTGGAAATATGAGAATCTCCTTTAAAAAACCTTTTTGTTTCATCAATTTAGGGTAAAAAAAGGGTCATCAACCACGTGGGCCATCTATTACTTACATATTACCACTTTTTGGCCCATCATGATCTTGCACATACCCATGTAGAGTTTAGGGTTAAAGTATAGGGTTTAGGCTTGTGTGTTTATATTTTAGGCATAATATTTAGGGTTGAGGGTGAAGGTTAAGTGTACAAGGTATAGGGATTAGTGTTTAGGATATTAGGTGTAGGTTATAGGGTAGAGGGTAGAGGATATAAGGTTTAGGGTTAAGGGTTGAGAGTGTAGAGTTTATGGTTTAAGTATAGGGTTGAGGTTATAGAGTTGATGGATAATGTTTAAGATTTAGGTTATAAGTTTAAGGATAAAGGGTATAGGGATGAGGGTTGAGGGTTTAAGGTATATGGTTGAGGATTGAGGGTACATGGTTAAGTGTATAGGGTTGAGGGTATTGGGTTTAGGATTGAGGATTTAAGGTAGAATATTGAATGTAGGGTTTAGGGTTTAAGTTTATGGTCGAGGGATCATTTTTATGGTTTAGCTTATAATGTTGATGGTATAGGGTATAGGGATGACGATTGAGGGTGTAGGGCTTAGGTTATAGGGATTATGATTTATGATATTTGATGATGAGCCTAGCTTTTGGTCAAATTTTGGTTAGAATTTATAGTTCATTTGTTGGCGGTGTCATGAAATTTAGTAGTTAAATGTTAATATTTTCATAATGTTTCCCTCAAACCATTGACATTGGGTTTAAACCCATCTCTGTGAGGTTTTGATGACATTGGCATATTATGTGTATTATCTATATTGATTTTGTGTATGGTTGATGAATGTTATTTAAGTTGATTATAGATGTGAAATTATTATTCTTACTAACACTACCATGTAGGACACAATTTGTGGATGCTAGGTTGAGAAGGGCAACCACCAAATGGTCATACATGGGAATCATTCAAAGGAGTCAACTAAAGGAAGATGACAATAGATCCCCATGACAGTGAATTGTAACCACCTTGTATTTATGGCATTGAGCAATCATGGGTGTTACTGTAGCATTGAGTCCACATTTTGGCATGCATGTTTGACTGGATTCCCTACAGATGTAACCACTCTACCACTCTTTTCCTCATTTTCCCTAAATGGCGTCCTCTTAGATAGTGGAAGTTGAATGCCCTATTTAGCTAGTAGAATAAATAAGGATTTGAATCTTCTTCTTGTAGGTGATTAGTTCTTGATTTTTGTTGTTAAAATAATAATGATGACGTATTAAGCATTCTCCATTTTTTGATACAAACATGTTGCTACTCTTTTTGCACATTTTTCCATGAATGAGATGATAGTCTGATCTTAAGCATTTGAGTTTGTATCAATTTTAGTTGATACTCATCCAAGAGGGTCCGCTTGGTGAGTAATCCATATGTTAGAGTACTTAGTTTAGTTATTATTTCCTATTTTGTACTTAGTTCAAAATTTGGCATTGACTGTTCCTGTAGCCACTAGAATTCCATTTGTGACTATTCTTGTAGCCAAAGTAGATAGAGTAGTTTCTTGTTTTTTTTCCCAAATATTTATTTATATTATGCATTTCATCTTAGCATAGTTGTTGGTTGATGTTCAAAATTTTCTTTATTTCTTTTCAGCAATTTACTTTTAGTATTGTGTTTCTTAGTTGTAGAATGCAATGACTACTTGAGCCCCTAGTGCACATATAGTGTTGACCCATTTCAATTTTATGTCCCTGGGTTGACAAGTTAAATGTACCTTCACGATGATTGAGATATCTATTCAAGTTAGATTTCCAATCTATGAATCAAGGTTGTAAAGGCTTAGTTATTGAATCATTATAGAAGGCCAACATTTTTGGCGACATTGTAGGGGATGGTGTCAAGCTAGGAAGTTCTTTGGAGTCATTGATAGTTTGTTTGCCATAGCACTTCTCTTGAGTTGTTCTTAGAGTACCCCCTTCCTTAGATGAGTAATGATCCACTATTTTTTTCTCATTCTTTGTGTGAGTTAGCTAATGTTGAGTTGATACCACATGCATAAAAGAAGAACCATTCCCCTTTATTGACACATATCCTGATCGAACTAGTTTTGAAGCCTCCAATAGATTGATAACCCCTTTTTCCTTAGGAATCCATCAAGAAGATATGGGTGATACCTTCTTGTTTGAGTTTGACATGCCCTAAAAAATTTATGACTATACCACTAATTCTCATAGGCTTAAGCTATTTCCTACCACTTTAAAAGAAGCTACACTAAGTTGGTTTATGAGTCTAGGCCAAGACACCATACAGACTTGGGAGGAGATGAAGATAAATTTCCTTGGAAAATACAAGGAATATTGTTGGGGTAGTGATATGAGAGGAGGTGATGTCTTTATAATGCAGTATAAGGAAGGGAGAGCTTACCAATATTTTGTGGGTAAGTCATCTACCAGTGGAGTTTCAAGGATGGAGATTACTAATTTGTTGGTAGAACTCAAGCAAGATATTACAAGAAATCTAGCTACTCAGCTGGATACATTTTAGGAAAAAGACAAACATGAGGAGGAAGAGGCAAAATTGACAGAATACTACTCTCATTGCAGATAGAAGAAGAAGAATGACTGTAGATGCAAGATGGTAGCTAACATTGACAACAAGATTCCACCTGAGTTCAAACCAATTCAAATTGAGGAAGATCAAGTCTACTTTGTTGCAAAAATAAATCCCTAGGTTCCACGCCAAGGTATGCCATCTTCTCAATCCTAGCAGCCTGCTATAACACCTCCACCCGTTAATTCAAGCTCTAATGCACCCAAACCTACTCAGCTACCATCTCATCACACACCAAACCCAAATAACAAACCATAGTAGAAACCAGTATATTCTTCTAATCCAAATCAATTTCATGCATGTGTTGTGAGTGTGAGTGACATTTATCTACACTCAGGAACTACTTTACCAACTCATTCCACACCGATCATCACTGAGCTACCTATGGAAGAGGAAGAGGAACCTCTTAATGATCCTATTAAGCCAACTGTGCCTAAAAATTCTAAACTAGTTTCAGCCAGGAATACTGCATAAGAGCCACCATTTCCTCAGGGATTGGAAATTTCCAAGCATAAGGAAGATAAAGAAGATACAACTTTTGATATCTTAGAGCAGTTGAAGCACATTCGTGTCCAAATACCCCTATTTCAAGCCATAAAATATGTTCCTACATATGCAAAAGCTATCAAGGAAGCTTGTCTTAAGAAGCTAGAAGGAAGAAGAGAGACACAACTAAAGTTCATATGTTGGGCCAACGAGTTGATATCATGTTGGGAAAAGTGACTATTTCCAAGTATAATGACCCAGGTAGTTCTATGGTAGGATTTGTCATAAACGAGATTCAATTGAAGAATGCTCTGATTGATTTAGGGCAACTAATCAATGTGATGACTAAAGACATCCTGCAACAACTAAATTTTGTAAGTATGAGAACTACTCCTACTATCTTGTAGCTCACTTATAGTTCTAATGTGAAGCTCAAGGATATAATAGAAGACTTTGTGGTAATTCTAGACTCTTGGGAATATCCACCAGATTTCATGATTCTCTCTCCTAAAGCCACCCTAGAAGGCTATCTTATCATTCTTGGAAGGCCATGATTAGAAACAACAGACACTTATATTGGGTGTCGATCAGGTGATATGATTATTTTTTATGGAAGGAATACTAAAAAGCTTATTGTTTATCCTCATGCTCAACTGACCCATAATGAAGAGGATTTTGTATGACCACAAGTTGGTGAAAAGGACAAGAAAGTTAACTCAGTGGCACAACTCATGGCATTAGATAGATGTCCTTTCCTAAAATTTCAAGATGAAGATGAAGTGTTATCTAGTATAGGGTATGTGTAGGATCATCATGGAAAAAATAAGGCCTTAAGTGGCAAAATTTTCATAAAAATCAGTGTTAGGCAACTTGACATAAAAATTTGAATAAGTTATCTATATTATTTCAAAAATATGTAAGAATAGAATGTATAAAAAAATTGAATGTAGTTTCTAAAATACTAGGTTTATTTAAAAACAAATAAAATATATTTGGTGAAAATTTGAAATTTCAATGCACTAGTACTTAAATTTCTGGGAAAAATAAGTAGGTAACTGTCTGACCACCCTAACCATAATAAAATGATAATATTTTTTTATAATATTTTATATATAAGTAGAGGACTCATGTCCGGATGTGATGCATATTTTTTTGTAATTTTTTTCCAAGTAAATAATTAATTATGAATTTTTTATTACAACTTTTAAAAAATATGAAAACTCGTATGTCGACCACCTTAACTTGGTCAAAACATCATGAAATTTAATTTTTGTTTTTCAATCCTATAGTATGTGAAGCATAGAATGTGACACATGTTTTAGATTCAAAAAATGTGGTATCATTTGAAAGTTATAGATGTTTTTCAATCAGTCTATCGATCAGGACTTTAGTCATAATTCTAATAGAAAATGAATAATAATTATTTATTAAATTCAAATTAAAGCATAATTTATATTGGTGAAAATATGAAAATATCCTCTAACAACCCTTTTTGTTTCATCAATTTTGGGTTAAAAAAAAGTCGTCAGCCACATACCCTACAAATACCCATAATATTGCCACTTTTTGGCCCATCATGATTCTGCACATACCTTATAATTCAGAACCATTATGAAGTGAAGGAAGCATCATCTTCTACTTCGGTCAGGACACTTATGCTTGTTCTTCCTACACAACATTCTTCTTGCAGATATTCTTTCTATAGCCACTCTTCTTGCAGACGTTGTTCATGTAGACAAACTTCCTACAACAATAGACTTCTTGGAGTCTCAACAACATGCATTTACATGGGACTATCATGTTATGAAGGGACTGGATCCTAATCTCTGCACTCATAGGGTCTGCATCAAAGATGATTGTCAACTAGTAGGGAAACCTCAATGAAGAGTCCACCCTGCATTGAGAGAAATTGTTAAAACACAAATACAAAAATTGTTAGATGATGGATTTATCTATCCTATTTCAAATAGCTTGTGGGTTTCTCCATTAGTTATCATGCCAAAGAAGGGAGGAAGATGGAAATTTTGTGTTGATTATAGGGAACTTAATGCTGCCACCAAGAAGGATCACTTTCCTTTAACCTTCATTGATCAAGTTTTGGACTCACTTGTAGGAAAACTGTACACAAGGTGACTAGGACCATATGAAGTTGCAAAGGTATTTCCTAGTGGAGAGCTCTGTTTAGCTCACCACCATTGACCCTCTCAGATTCAAGATACTTTTCAATGGTCATCATCTTGAATTATATCACAAGCCATCCTCTAGGGAAGAGTTCCTACAACAATTTACCTAGCGCTCAACACACAAGCTTCCTGCAACCGAAAGTGGTGGACCTAACATCCCACCTATTGGCTAAATAAAGGTACATACTTTTCATAATAAATATTTCAACTTTAGTGGAAATCCATTTCTTCACCCATCCACCCATCCATCCATCTGTATCACCTTTTTCTCTCTTCCATCATTTCATTTCGCCTCACTTCACTTCTCTTCACTTTCATTAATTACTCAATTATTTCAAAAAAAGGTGAAATGGTACTTTCTCTCCATGATATTTGTCTCACATCCTTCACATTCTCAGATATGTAAGTGATAATTCTCATATCACAATTACCTTTTTAAGTGAATTTATTTAATCATGGCACATTACTATAGGTGATTACATAATATGTCATCACTTCTTATCAATTCACCACTCCCTTCTCGCATGTGTGGACACATGTCCAAATTTAGGTTGGGGGGGAATAAAAAAAATAAAATATACTACCCATGCATCAAATCATAATTTGGCTACATCAAAAAAATTAAATAAGATGATTTAAAAATCTGGTTTGCATGTGTGAGATGATGTTAACTGAGCTGCCAATTATTTCCATTATCACTCTCATTTATCACCCCTTTTCTCTCCTTAATTTCCCTATCATAGTCTTGAGTTATAAGTAGTAAATGGTAAAAAAAACATAGAAAAAGAAGGAAATTCAGTTGACACTGGTAGTGAAAATTTAGCAGAAAGGTGTTGACTTTCATATAGGAATTGTACAGGAAATAAATTTTACAGAGTGACAGTGATTTCAGAAAATGGGAGGTAGTTTAATTTAGAATGAGCCCTTAGTTCATGATGTTTTGTTGCAAGATGCACAATGCCTGAAATAATTTCAATGCTATGGATGGTTTGATTATTTCATGAAGTTGGATGGCTTTGACAAGGGAATTGCACTCAAATTCACTCAAAAATTCTCTAAAGGAAAAGCCACAGTAAAAGGGTTAGAAGTTGTGGCAACCAAGGAGAGAATTACAGAAGTTTCAAGGTCTCCTATTGATGGCAAGGTTTACCTTTCCTCTAGGGATGCCAAGTCGGCCAAAGAAAAATTTACAATACATGGAAACTCACCAATTAGCATAGACAGTCAGGGCACAAAAAATAATGTCTCTTCCTGAACCATGGAAGTAGGCATTTGTCTACATTATAATGTATATCACCTATGAGGGACATTTTCCAAACTTTCATTTGATACATTTCAAGCTCTTGAGCCACATGAGGCATGAAAGGAGGATGAATGTGCCCAATGTTCTATACAATCTTCTATCCATCATGGCAGCCGAAACACAAAAGGGTAGGGACAACTTTGTCTCCCACCATTGCAGGATAAAATTGTTGGTTAATAAATCTTTGCATAATGTATTCGAGATGTCTTGGGAATAATTTTTAAATGTTGATCAATTTGGACCTCAGGAATTACAACCTATGGTTTTACCCCAACCCCGTAGGGTTAGTAGAAGATTAAGCATAACTAAAGTCACTCCTTGTACTTTAACTTCTGGTGCTAGTTATATTATGAATCCTCCTACAGTAGCATAAGAAGCCATAAACATTAGTTCCTTTGAAACAAAGAATTCAAAAATGGAAAGATCTTCATCTTAGAGAATTTATGTCTTGGGTACAAAATGGGATTATTTGGGGTGAGCAGAGAAATGCTTATAAGAAAATGGAATCTAACGTTCCCTTAGCCATCAGGGTTGAGTTGAGCCATGCAAGGTATATTCATAGAGAATGGCTCATGATACTTCTTAGAACAAGCTATGGTAATAGAATCATACCCTAGATTGAAGTTGTCTACACCGAGTATGAGGTCAAGGAAATGACAAAAGAGGAGCTTGTAATAGGTTACTTCACCCAATGATGGAATAGTTTAACATATGAGCTAAAACAAGTCAAGCCCCATTCTATTTACAATTATGTTACAACATTAAATCAAATTGATAGGTATATCTAGATTGGTAGAAAAAAGGGGAGGATTTTCCTTTCCCTGACTTTCCACCCACCCATTCTCATGTGGCTAGTAGAAAACTACAAATTCTATCAATATGATATTGATACAAAAAGGAAAAGATGGAACAAATTTGATAGATTTGGGGGATTTTATTGGAATCCAGACTCAAGCTCTACTGAGACAGATGTTGGCCAGCTTGCAGTTGTAAACTTCAAAGCTTTGACCAAACAAAAGAATAACCCTTCCACTATTGGAGGACCATCAAGATGTTAGGTTGGGGGGGAATGATGAGTCTAGTTTTTGGTAAAATTTTGGGTAGAATCTATAGTTCATTTGTTGGTGGTATCATGAACTTTAGTAGTTAAATGTTAATATTTACATAATGTTTCCCTCAAACCATTGATATTGGGTTTAACCCTATCTCTGCAAAGTTTTGATGACATTGGAATATTATTTGTATTATCTATATTGATTTTGCATATGGTTGATGAATGTTCTTCAAGGTGATTATAGATGTGCAATTATTATGTGTACTGACACTGTGATGCATGACATAATTTGTGGATGCTAAGCTGAGAAAGGAAACCGCCAGATGGTCATATAGGGGAATCATTCAGAGGAGAAAACTCAAGGACAACGACAACAGATTCCCTATGATATTCAATTGTAACCACCTTGTATTTATGGAATTGAGCAATCACGGGTGTTATTGCAGTGTTGATTCCATGTTTGATCATGCATATTTGACTGCATTCCCTACAGACGTAATCGCTCTGCCACTCTTTTCCTCAGTTTCCTTAAATTGTGTCCTCTCAGTTAGTGGGAGTTGACTGCCCTATTTATCTAGTAGAATAAATAAGGATTTGAATCTTCTTCTTGGAGGTTCTTAGTTCTTGATTGTTGTTGTTAAAATTATATTGATGATGTATTAAGCATTCTCCATTTTTCAATACAGCCATGCTGCTACTCTGTTTACAAATTTTTCCATGAATGAGATGATAGTATGAGTTTAAGCATCTTAGTTTGTATTAGTATTAATGGATAATCATCCAAGGGGACCCACTTGGTGAGTAATCCATTCCTTAGAGTAATTAGTTTAGTTATTATTTTTTGTTCTATACTTAGTTCAAAATCTGGCATTGACTATTTCAATAACCACTAAGCTTCCATTCTATGATTGTTCCTACAACCAAAGAAAAAAAATTAGTTTCCTATTTGTTCGCCTAGATCTTTATTTTTGTTATGCATTTTAGCTTAGCATAGTTGTTGGTTGATGTTCAATATTTTCTTTATTTCCTTTTAGCGAGTTACTTTGAGTATTGTGTTTCTTAGTTGTAGAATGCAATGGCTACTTGAGCCCCTAGTCCACATATAGTGCTAATCCGTTTCAAGTTTACATCCCTAGGTTGACAAGTTAAATGCACGTTCATGATTATTGAGATAGCTATTTAGGTTAGATGTCCAATCTTTGAATCAAGGCTGTAAAGGCTTAGTTATTGAATCATTGTAGAAGGCTGACATTTGGTATAGGGTTTGGGATATTGAGAGAGAGGGTGAAAGGGAGAGAGAGAGGGAAGGAGAGAGAGGTAATAGAGAGAGAAGTGGAGAGTGAAGGAGGAAGGTGGAGAGATTGAGAGAGAGAGGAGTGTGAGAGGGAGGTAGAGATGGATAGGTTATATAGAGAGAAGAGATGGAAGGTGGGTGGGAGGAAGGAAGAGAGAGAAAGGGGGGAATAGATAATATTAGAGAGGGAAGGAGTGAGGGACGAAGAGAGAGGGAAGTGGGACCCCATTTTCTTGAGGCATAAACACATTAACAAGGTAGTGCTTTTTGTATGGAAAATGACTCAAAGAAATGGTGTCTCACAGTGATGTACATCATCATGAGACCTCATTTCTTTGAGGAATTTTTTCATATAGTGAGAACTATCTTAAATAAATTTCTACATCACTATGTGAACCCATTTCTTGGACCCATTTTTCAAATAGGCGACTAGGTTGGCAACCTAGTGGTCCCACTAGCTTGCCAATTTGATGAAATTTACAAGTAAATTGGGTTGTTTGAAAAAATGGGTCCAAAAAATGGAGTCTCCTAATGATGTAAATAACTAGGAGACCCCATTTATTGGACCTTATAGGAGATATAGAATACTTTCATTTAAGGATTTTTTATGTTTTAAAAGACTTCTTGTTATTGTTAATTGACATGACTTGTGATTGACAATAGATTAACATATTTGCATATTATACTTTATGTTTAACTAAATTAGTGAATATTTTGGAAGTAATAGCTTATGTTAAATGTGTTGCTTTATGATGACTTTGTATGAGATAATTATGTTGCATTAATCTTTATTACCATGATTGTTGTTCCTTTTATAAGGGTTTTTAACAGGGTATCTTAAAGGTTGATGAGACGGTTAAACTCTCTATTTAATCACGAGGAATGAATATGCCATAGATAGGCCTTGTTTGATGATAAGTCACTCAAAGTCTGAATCGACTTCTTCATAGTTGGTTGAGTAACTTTTACTTCCAACGCCAATCTGGCATAGTTCTCGAATAGTCCTCTTTAGTCCACTTCAGTTCTATTTTTAGTTTCATTTTGTAATCTGTAGTTGGTAACCTTAATTTTTGGTAGTTAATACCATGTTAGAAGCTAATAAGGATATTTTATAAATATCCATATTTTATTCTTAGTTAGGAGTTAGATAATTTGCAATCAAAATTTATGTAATCACAAGTAATACTTTGTTCTGCATTCTAATTTTGATCAATGAGAAGAGAAGGAAGAAGTTAATCAATTCACTATGTTAGAGGATCTTACCTAAGGAAGATCAGGGCCCTCTCAACCTTTGGAATGATCTTATGGTATACTTATTAAGTGTTGTTATTTTTTGATTCATTAATATTAAATCTATAGTAGAAACTGATTTTTTATTGTTCAATCATTGAAATCATCTTCTACCTTTGTAAATGTTAAAATAGGATAATTACTTCTATTTACAATTATGTTTCAAAGTTTTAGTTTATTATGGTTAATATCAAATTGTTATAATGGTTAGATTTATTTATTAGAAATGTTGAATTGAACCATTAGAATTGTTAGCATATTTCTTAGATAAATTAGATTTAGATGTTGTTTGAATTGGTTAAACTTGATGTTTGTATTTTAAGTTTCATTAAAGCAATGTTAGGAATTTATGGAAAGATGGTGTTGAATTCTATTCAAAATCTGTTCACAGAGATTAGTCTTTATGCTTTTTAGAATAATCATCATTTTCCTACAATTTATTCCTACTCTTAAATTAGCGTTTACTTTCCAACAATTAAGTTATGGATTTCTTTTGAAGAAAAATAGAATTAATTTTAATTCCATGTTTATATTAGGAATTAAAGTAATCATTAATTGTCTCCATGAATTAGTCTAAATCGAAGTCAATAAAGTTAGAGTTAAGTCAACAAGATTTTAAATGAGAAGCTAAAATAGATTTAAATCTTAGGAATCAGTCACTATAGTTTAGCTCCTGAAAGCTTTTGAAGAGCTCCCAAGAGCTCCTAAAATCTCTTGAAGTAGGAAAAATGATACCTAAAATCATTGTTTATAGTGCAAACCCTCCAAAAGAATTTGTCACAACTATCCTTATCGCATATTGCTTTGAGACACAATCGGTTTGATAAAATAATTAATTAAATGATGCAAGTTGTGACATCAATGACCTTTCCCATTAGGACCCATTATTTCAAACAACCCACTAGGTTACCAATTTCACCAAATTAGCATGCTAGTGGGTCCAATAGCTTGCTAATTCAGTGAAATTAGAAATGTAGTGGCCTATTTGTGAAAAAATAGTCCAAGAAATGGGGTCTCCTAGTGACATAAATCACTAGGAGACCCCATTACTTGGATCCAATTTTCCAAATCTCTAAGAGACCCCATTTCTTGGACCCGTTTTTTCAAATAGGCCAAGTTAGACTACACTGCCAATTTCACCGAATCAACAAGCTAGTGTGCTTGTTTGAGAAAATAGTTCCAAAAAATAGTGTACATCATCGAGAGACCCCATTTCTGTGACTCATTTTTTCAAACAAGCCAAGTTAGGTTGCCAATTTCACCAAATTGGCAAGCTAGTGTCCCCACTAGTTTAGAAATTCAGTGAGATTGGGAACATAGTGGCCTTTTTGAAAAAATGGGTCCAAGAAATGGGGTCTCTCGATGATGTACAACATTTCTTGGACCTATTTTTTTAAATAGGCCCACTAACTTTCCAATTTGTTGAAATTGGAAATGTAGTCTAACTTGGCCTACTTGAAAAATGGGTCCAAGGAATGGGGTACATCAATGTGAGAACCCATTTCTTGAACCCATTTTTTTGAACAAGGCAAGTTAGGTTGCTAATTTCACCGAATTGGCAAGCACTTGCTTGACAATTCGGTAGAAGTGGCAACCTAACATGACCTATTTGAAATAATGGTTCCAAGAAATAGGGTCTCCTAGTGATGTAAATCACTGAGAGACTCCATTTTTTCAAGTAGGCCACTTCACTACCAATTTCACTAAATTGGTAAGCTAGTGGGTCCAATAGCTTGCCAATTTAGTCAAATTGGAAACCTAACTTATCCTGTTTGAGAAAATGGGTCCAACAAATAGGCCAAGCTAGGTTGCCAATTTCACCAAATTGGCAATGTAGTGGCCTATTTGAAAAAATGGGGTCTCTCAATGATTTACATCATAGGGAGACCCCATTGTTTGGACTCATCTTTTTCAAATAGACCAAGTTAAGTTAGAAATTTCACTGAAATTGCAAGCTAGTGGTCCCACTATCTTTCCAATTCAGTGAAATTGGAAATGCAATGACCTATTTGAAAAAATGGGTAAAAGAAATGGGGTCTCCATTATTGAACTAGCAAGATAGTTGGCCCAATAGCTTTCCAATTCAGTTAGCAAGATAGTTGGACTGATTTCTCATATAGGCCAAGTTAGGTTGTCAATTTCATCAAATTGGAAAGCTAGAGGACCCAGTGGCATGCCAATTCAATGAAATAAGCAATGTAGTGACCTGTTTGAAAAGGTGGGTCCACGAAGTCGGGTCTCCGAGTGATGTAAATCATCGGTAGACCAAATTTCATCATTGGGAGAATCTAAATCTTAGACACATTTTTTCAAACATGCCATTGAGTTAGGTTGCCAATTTTACCAAATTAGCAAGCTATTGGGCCCATTAGCTTGCCAATTTGGTGAAATTAGCAACACAATGGATTGTTTTAAAAACTGGGTCCAAGAAGTTGCCAATTTCATTGAATTGGCAAGCTAGTGGGCCCACTAGCTTAGCAATTCGTTGAAATTGGAAACACAAGGACCTATTTGAAAAAAATGGGTCCAAAAAATGGGGTCTCCTAGTGATTTAATTGGCAAGCTAGTGGGCCCACTAGCTTGCCAATTCGGTGAAATTGGCAACATAGTGACCTATTTTAAAAAAATGGGTCCAAGAAATGGAGTCTCCTAGTGATTTAAATCACCGAGAGACTTTATTTCTTAAACATATTTTTTCAAAAAGGCCAAGTTATGTTGCCAATTTCATCGAATTAGTAATAGGCCAAGTTAGGTTGCCAATTTCATCGAATTGGAAAACACTAGCTTTCTAATTCGGTGAAATTGGCAACCTAACTTGGCTTGTTTAAAAAAATGGGTCCAAGAAATGGGGTCTCTCAGTGATATACCCCATTTCTTGGATCCATTTTTTCAAATAGGCCCACTAGCTTACCAATTCAGTGAAATTGGTAGTTTTTGGACCCGTTTTTTCAAACAGGCCAAGTTAGGTTGCCAATTTAACTAAATTGCAAAGCTAGTGGGCCCACTAGCTTACAAATTCAATGAAATTAGGAATGTAGTGACCTATTTGGAAAAATTGGTTGAAGAAATGGGTTCTCCTTGTGATATAAATCACTGGGAAACCCCATTTGTTGGACCCATTTTTCAAACATGCCAAGGTACATCACCAAGAGACCCCATTTTTTGGCCCCATTTTTCCAAAAAGGCCAAGTTAGGTTGCCAGTTTCACTAAATTGGGTCCAAGAAATGGGGTCTCCTATTAATGTACATCATTGGGAGACCCCATTTCTTGGACCCATTTTTCCAAAGAAGCAAACTTAGGTTTCCAATTTCACCAAATTGTGAAGTTGGTTGGCCTACCAACTTTCCAATTCAATGAAATTGGAAACACAACTTGGCCTATAAATTTCACCTAATTGGCAACCTAACTTGCTTTGTTTGAAAAAAATGGGTCCAAGAAATGGGTTCTCCTAGTGATGTACTCTATTTCTTAGATCCACTTTTCAAAATAGGCCACTAGGTTGCCAATTTCACCGAATTAGCAAGCTAATGGGCACACTAGCTTGCCAATTTGGTGAAAATGGGAATATAGTGGCTTGTTTGAAAAAAATGGGTCCATGAAATGGGGTCTTCAAGTGATGTACATCATTGAGGGACCCCATTTCTTGGACCCATCTTTTTCAAACAAGCCAAGTTAGGTTTCCAATTTCACTTAATTGGAAAGCTAGTAGTCCCACTAGTTGCCAATTCAGTGAAATTGGCAACCTAACTTGGCCTGCCAATTTCACCAAATTAGAAAGCTAGTGGGCCCATTAGCTTTCCCATTATGTGGAATTAACAACCTAACTTGTCCTGTTAGAAAAAATGGGTCTAAGAGATGGGGTTTCCCAGTGATGTACCCCATTTCTTGGACCCAATTTTCCAAACACGACACTAGTTTACCAATATCACCGAATTGGCAAGCTAGTGGGCCCACTAGCCAATTTGGATAAAATGGTGATTTAGTGGGCTATTTGAAATTTGGATCCAATAAATAAGGTATCCTAGTGATTTACCTTAGTTTTTGTGATATGGTGCATAGTACAATACATGGTATAAATTAAATCACTAGGTACATATCTTTGGGTAGTACATATCCAAAATTGAAGTAGTAAGTATTCAGTATCAATAATTCATGGTTAACAAGAGGTAGTTGGTTGCAGGTGAGTAGGTTGATAGTCGAACATATCTTTGTGGATGGAGAGGAGTAGTGTAATTGTATCTATGTTGTTTCATGGCTTTCTAGTCCACATGAAAGAGAGAGGACACCCATATACTATGAGAACATCTATTTATTTCAGTCTATGAAAATTCAAAGGAACCCTCTAGTTAAGGATGTTGTAAAATATTTAGAAAATATAAAGGATTAGATTGTGTGTATACCCATTCTTATGGGAGATGCCAAGGATAGGTCTATTTTGAGAAATGGTACCAAATTCTTTGTAGATGGAAATTTTTGTGGGGGCTAGATTTATGATGGATCCCCTAGGTTAGAGAAGAATTGTGGTACTGATGGCAATATAGTAGGAAATAGTCATAATGTCCATCCCTATTTCTCTGGGATTGGGGGTGCAAATATTAAATTATAGAAATAAAGAATTCTTAGAAGATTGGTCAACAAGGTTAGTAAATTGTAATAAAAGTCCATCTCATGTGATAATTGAAGATATGAGAGTGGAGACATGCAAAAAGCTAATATTATAATTGTGTATCCTCCAAACACAAAAGTAAAAAATAACTGGGATGTAACCAAGAATGAGGGGGTCATGAATGCTTCCACTATTTTCTTGGAGTGTAGAAGTAGAGAACCCAAGGCCATATGTCCGTTTTCTAATAATAGTTATATTCAAATCCATGGAAAAAACACTAGATGTGAAAAACCTTTATATGGATTGAAAGCACCATGTACGCCACCTAAAAGGAGGAAGTATCCCTTCTTATCAGAAATTTTATGCCGATGAAGACATTACATGTAATAGAGAGAATAAAGTTTTTGTGGGCATACATTTTTGCATTTCAGATTCTATGGGGAAGTCCCAAGGTAAACAACCTAGTGATGATGAGAGAAATTTAGTCAAAAATTCAATAAAAGGGAATATTTCTTGTGGAAAGGAGCAAGGAGATGTGGGTAAAAACAATGACGCTCTAGGAATTGTTTCCCAAGCTACAACCACTTTTTTCTAAGCCATGAGTATTGTGTCGAATGTGGCATATATATTTTTGATGTGGTTAATAAAGCTCCTTATTATTGTAGCCAAGTGCTATGCATTAGATGCTACTCAGTTTGTAAAGATTTAGCTACTGGCTCATTTGATCATATTGAATATGGAAATGATTCCTTAGAACAATTAAAGATGAATTTACTAATTACAAGTCACAAAGTAAACTCAGTCATGCTATAAATTTAAATTATTCCACTCACCATCTATCAACGGCATGCAAAAATTGCATTGTGGGGAATGGAATTTTATAATAACAAAGGAAAATAAAATATCCTGCAGTAGGGTATGGGATAGTTCTATGAATGTTACTTGTCAACCTATAAGGGAAGAAGAGTTGTAGGACCAACAAAAGTTATTTTTTTTTTCTCACATATTATCTTGCTAGAGAATTTGGATAAAGATGTGAACCCATCAAATGTATTAAGTATCATTTTCCAAGTAGGTGTGGATTTTGTAAAGATAATATATGTCTCACCACCTCAAAGTTTCTAAAATTTTACAAGAGGCATTTTTTTCTTTGACTTGACTAGGAAAGTTTCCAAAGGGTGTCTTCATTTTTGTAGAATGAAAACATTATAATTACATCTTCAAAAAGAAGGTAACATGTACTCCCTTTATTTCCCAAGTATTGAATCTAAAATTGTATTATATTGCATGCCATTATTTTTTAACAACCTTATATCTCTCATGCCTCTCTAGTTATTTCCCTTCCTCTCTACCTCTCCCATATCTATTCCTTGTAATCACCCATTTTCTAGCTCTCCATCCCTCCAAGTATCCATCTAGGTTTGTCTCTCAAGTCTCTCTCTCTCCCTCACCCTCTCCCATTCTCCCCCCTCTCTCTCACTCTCCATCTTCCTCTTAGGTCTATCCATTAAGTTTTGAACTTTTCGCTCTCATTTCATTCTTTCTCACCTTTGTAGCTCTCTCTCTCTCTCTTCATCTCCCTTTCTCTTTCTCTCTTCATCTGCCTCTCTCCCTCTCTCTCTATCTCATGTCTCTTCTATTCCCTCACTCTCCCCTCTCTGTCTCAACCCTATACCTTATACCCTCAACCCTCATCCCTCAATCCTTAAACCCTTAATCCCTCAACCCTTAAACCTTAAACCCTTAAAACCTTAATCCATAAACCCTTAAACCCTCAACCCTTAAACTTTTAGACCCTAAATATCTCATCCCTTAAACCTAGAGTCCCTCGACACAAAATATCATCAACCCTTAAACCATTAATCCCTCAACACTCTAATCTATATACTAAACTAGGTCAACCCTAAATTATCAAACCTCTAACCTATACATTGAACCCTCAACCCTACACTGTCAACCCTTTGGGTACCTTCAACCTTTTATCCTCAACCTTATACCCTCAATTCTCAACCCGTAAAACCTCAAACCCTTAACCCCTCAACCCTCTAACCTATACATTAAACTAGGTTAACCCTCAATTCTCATGTACCTCTGACCTATACATTGGACCCTAAACCCTGTACCTCAGCCCTTTACCTTCAACCTTATACCCTCAACCCTCATAACTGAAACCTTAAAGCCTTAATACCTCAACCATTAAACTCTCAACCCTTAAAAACCTAATCCCTCAACCCTTAAATCCTTAATCCCTCAACCCTTAAACCCTTAATCCCTATAAGCTTAAAAACCCTAAACCTAATACCTCAACCCTATACCATCAACCCCATTTCTTTAAGGCAGTTTTTCATACAATGAACACTACATTATCAATCCATTAATGTGGTAGAATTGATTTGAATTGGAATTTATTACGATGTTTAAATAGCAAGTTAACTAAAATAAAACATTAAAAAATGGATGCTGCTAAGTTAAATGCACAAAACCTATGGTCAATTCTACTTTTCCAACAGTTTCATTAGGATACAAAACAAAAAGGACAATAGATTGAATTTCTACCTCAAAATTGAGTCAAACAGACTTGAATATTATCCTTTTAAGTCTTTCAAATTGATTGAAAATGCATTTCCCAAAATAACCCTATCTGTTGTTTTAATAATATGGGAAAAGAATTGTTGGGTGTGATAACATTATCTGTCAAAGTTGGTATGGTTACTTTTCAAAACCCTAATCCATTTAATATCCCAAGATCTTTTATATAACCTTATATTAAGTAGACCATTTATTCATTAAATGAATGGAGTTTCTTCAACACTTCACAATCTAATGATGTACACTTATGACATCATGGTTTATAGGTTAAAATATGATCTAAAGTTTGAAAGTTGTTTGAGAACATTCATGGCAACCTAAAAAGAGGAACCTTTAAAAAATGAATATAAAAATAGACAAATTTTGTTGAAGATGATTAGGGTTCATTAGATTTCACACCTAAATTCATTGGAGAATATAAATGGACACAAATAGAATGAGGGAAAAAAAGTAGTGGTTGTATCAGCACAATCTATCATCGATTCCTAAAAAGAATCAAAATCTACAACTTTTATCAAAGAGGAAGACATGAGTTACCCATCCAGTTATAATGAGAGTAATTATGAGAATCCACCTTCCTTGAAAGAAATAAAAGTCATTTATGGAAAAGTGTACCAAATGTTGAAACAATTTGGCTATAATGGAAAAGGATGCACATGGTGTGAAAGAACAAAGTATTTGAGTTCCTATAGAGCATAATGTTAAATAAACAATAAGAGGTCTTTGTTATTTCCCTTAAAAGACAAAAAAAAATCAGAAATTCCTTCACATATTTCCAATATCATCATGGAAGATCCCCCTAAGGTATTAGTAAAATTGGTGCATCCTAAAATGATAGATACCACAAGCAATGATATGTCATATATTGGACACCTAAAATGATGAATCTTCAACAAAAATTTTGGGAATCTATGATAATTTTCTATGTCACCATCAAAATCGTAGATTTACTTATTTTTTAAATGTTCATGGATACATTGCAAAATAAATTAGATCAAGTGATGATAAGCAATATGAATATCAAATAATTCCTAATGTTCCAAATTGAAATATGTTACTTGTGGGAGACACCATGAACATACCAATATATCCATTTAATGAGGAGAAGGTCATTAGACTAGAAAGTTTTTTGATAATGATGAATATCAAGATCATACAACATTGTGACATGACTTCCGTTAAAAAAATTCTTCGACATATTCAAATATCTTCATTGTTGACCATAAGATTGTTACACAGAACATTGTTTCTGTAAAATGTGATAAATGTGTGAGAAAAAATATGCACAAGATGAATCCTAAGATAACTTTATTGGTTAAGGTTGATATTCAAAATCTATTAAAATTTTGCTTCATTCCCCCTATTGATCATTATTCACCGTGGATATCCAACATTGTTGCTTTTGAAAAACCTGATAATTGTATTAGGGTGTGTAGAAACTTTTGTGATCTCAGTAAAGAATATTCAAAGGATGATTTTCCCCATCCTAATATTTACATGGTACTAGTGGATTGAATTACAGAACATGCCTTATTATAATGTATGGATGAATTTTGAGAATATAATAAAATTTTCATCAACCCTCAACATGAGGTTAAATCCAAGAGAACATGTCTTTAGTGTGCATAGTGGAAAATTATTGGGTTTTAGAGTGTCACCGCATAGAGGTATTGATGTGGAAAAAAGAGAATATTGATGCTATAATAAGCATACCACCTTCTAAGAACATTTTATAATTGCATAGAGTACAAGGAAAGATTTAATCTATTTACAATTTTGTTGCCTCATTTGTAGATTAGGCCTTTCCTTTTACCCAAATCCTTAAGAAATCGTCAAAATTTAGATGGAATGTGGATTGTTAAAAATATTTTGAAAATTTTAAATAATACCTATATAATCCCTCTATCTTGCAAGTAGCTAATCAAGGAAAAACTTTTATTCTTTACACATCAATGTCAACCCATGCTCTAGCTAGGATATTGGCTCCGAAAGATGAGAGTGGTAAGGAGCATCTTGTTTACTAGATCAATTGAAAATTGATTGATTATGAAACTTGCTTCATAACTATATAGAAACAATGTTTGTATCTTTTGTTCACCACTAACAAATTGAGATATTATTTGTGGAATAATTTTAAGGAGCATCTTGTTTACTAGATCAATTGAAAATTGATTGATTATGAAACTTGCTTCATAACTATATAGAAACAATGTTTGTATCTTTTGTTCACCACTAACAAATTGAGATATTATTTGTGGAATAATTTTTTTCTCTAAGTATTTTCATTTCGTTTCATTCCCTGCTTTTCTCCTCTTTTTGGCTCTTATTATTTTTACACATTTTGGTGGCACCTCATGCCAACGATTATCGTTACCCCCATAAGAGGTGCAAAATACACCACTTAGTGGCTACGCAACTTTTTCATATCACTTTCCTTTCAGGCCGAAAAAAGGAAATGTGGCTCCATCGTAGGAATTTCCATAAGATTCTCACACAAACTTGAAGAATTTCTCACCAGTATGACGTATTAGTCATCTTTTGTCGGGTTCGTTGTTTTCACCCACAAAAATGTTATTTATTTTGTGGATTTCATTGGGCACCATGGTGGAACCTACACTTAAATTGGGATTAGTCTCATTTTTGTAGCACCATTATTACTTACAACTAATGACATAAGATTTTTCCAAGCAGTAATGACTCTAGATCCATTTTTGACAGAATATCTTTGTAATAGTTGGTGTAACATCTAGAGACATTCTCGAAGTATCTTAACTTTCATTGGAAAATATTGATATGATCGAATCAAATCCTTGATCAGATTATAGAGTATCAAATGAGGACACTTGTTAGAGGTTCATCTTTATTAATCACAGTTTCAATGTATCCTTTTGGCCCTATAAAAGGAGGTTTCAATAGCTTGTTAAAAATGATTAGATAGAAGATATAAAATATAGAACAATAACAAGAGATATAAGAGGTATTTTTATAGAGATTTGTTTTGCTCTATGGTATGTTAAAAAATATCAGGTTGATCCAATCCTTGCATTTATGTTATTTTACAAGAACAAGTAATAGTAGGAAGGAATATATCAGATTGTGCATCTATGGCCTCTGTCACATGTTTTCTTTCATTATTTCATATATTTTGAATGGTCTATGTCAACTAGTTCAAGTATAGTCTTAGTGATTGTTTTCTATGCCATTAGCTTCTATGTTTGAATAATGTTATCTTTTAGAAATTGAATCATGTTTATAGTACTATTTCATTCTTCTACAAAGATTATACGGACTTTCATATTGTGTAGTGAGAGCAAGGTGGTTCTATAAAGAGCCAAAGTATTTCTTTTAGTATTGGTTTCTTATTTCTAGTGGACCTCAATGGGTTCTTCCCATGGGGAGATTTCAATGATTACTTTGTACTCACATGGGCCTTAGTTGATCATTCTCTTTCCAAAAATGAAGGGTCCATAGAATTCTATGTCCACTCCGTCAAAAATGAGAAACTGCTAGGTTTGGAAATGTTCTAAAAATATTATGGTGCATTTTCTTAATTAGTTTATTTTCTATATTTTTCTCTCCCTTTTCTCCAACACAAGGAAGACAAAGTAGGTCCCACAATCATTGAATTTCCCATAAGGTTATTCTAGAGAAGTACAATCTTTCATGATCAAAAATTCATTTTTTGGCATGCTCGTTGTCACCAAGATCTATCATATGATATGATTGTTAGCATATAAGATGCATTTAAATTAGATCAGAATGAGAGGCTAGTAAACCAATGCCTAGGGTCTTAATTACCCTTTTTTACACTTAGAAGGAGACATGTGACAACTTCGATATGACCTGTAAGAAGGAAACACAAGCCTTGAAACTAGAGACCTATCTACACCTAGATGATAGAACCTTTCAAATCAAAATCCCTATCTACCATATTCATAGAGGATTTTTCCCTGTGGCTCACCAAGGAGCTCTGAGAAATTTTATGGCCTAGGAAAACATTGGTTTATTATCTCCACCAACCCCTCCTAATGTGTGCCTAGCTATCCCATCCAATGCTCTCAAAGCAACCCTAAATTCCATTGGATAATATTTTAAAACACCATCTTAACATCTCTTGGACAATTTTGATGTCTATAGGCTACATAACATTGCAGAGAAAAATATTTCCCTTAGGTTATTAGCTCCATATTTTTTATGGAAGGCTCAAGATTGGTATAGGTCTCTAACCCAAATCTATGCACTCTTAGGATTAACTCAAGCAAAAAATCTTTGAGTTATTTGTAGAGAAATGAGGTTGCTCATCTATTACCAATTGTTGATCACTATCAAAAGAGCCCTACAATAGGCTATGATAGACTTTAACACCAAGTTTCAAAAAATTTGCAAATAATCCTAGCATTAGCTAGATCACCAATAAATATGATATTTACATTTTACTTGAAGGCCATCAATTTAGACATCATAGTTATGATACAATCACTCAGAGGTGACACTCTACCCAATGCATATGATCTTGTTGTAAGGAAATATTTTTTTTTTATTGATGCTTGGAAGATTATGTCATGAACGAAAATTCCCATGTTCACAAAACTACCTAGTGGCACACGAAAAGAAGCTACCAAAAGTACATCAACTCTACTCCCTAGCATGTTAGTGTCCTCACCACCCTCAATGTATGTGTATCTAAGTGCACAACCGAGCACATTAGGTTCTTCCTCATTGGCTATGGATTTCAATGACATGAATAATTTAATGCCATCTTTCAAAAATGAGCTTGTGATTATTAAATGATGGTAGGTGGTGCCTCCAAAGCATCCCTTCTAGAATTATCAAGGAGGGAAACCACCTTACCAGCATAATACTTACCTAGGAGCTCCAAGAGGAGGTAATAAACAATAGGAATCCATGGGCCAAATAGTTCCAGTCACCACACCAATCGAGACTACTGGAACTATAAATTTCTGAGCTTTTTCACATGTTTTCCATAACCTTAAGTTTCCATTGGAATCCTTTTCATAAATATAGGGGTTTATTTTCATATCATTTTGCTCATATTTTTCCCATGTTTCCCATCGAATCCATTGAGTCACGCATCTTTTGCATTCTGGTGCCTATCGGCGTGAGTTCATTAGGATCTCCCTGATCCATGTTATGTCTTCTGTTAGCAAAACATCTGTGTTGCGTATCAACAAGAAATTTCAATGTCATGGTGACTGAATTCCATTCACTGGCAGTTATCGGCATAACAATTTCATCGTCTCAGCAACGGGAGTGTTCATATCAGCATGAGTTAGGATCATTAGTGTAATGCTTCACCGAATGTGTCATGTTTCACAGACTCATGTTTGAAAAGATACATATCAGCATAGGAGTCATATTTGGGTGAAGGTCATAGTGAAATATGAATGTCTTGTTGAAAGGCATATCAAAGCTTCTATCGGCAAAGGATTCAGGCATCGATATAACGTCACAACGATCTCCACATGTCATACCGACTATGCACAAGTATTCATTTTGGCCAAACTGATGAGTATCGGCGTAAGGTCATAGTGAAAACATTTTGTCTCCCTGACTGGCGCATGTGGAAATGTTTCAGCCAAGCTAAACGTTTTCGGTAGGTGGTCTTGGCGATTGAGCATTGTCTTACCGACCGGCGATGAGGAATGTACATCAGTGAGACTAAAGTATATAAGAGTAGTCTCTTGCCAATAAGTGTGAAGGGGGTCATCAACAACAGGTGGACTCAGTCGGTAAGAAAACCAAAATGTCTTGGTGATCTATGGAGAGGTGGTCTTCGGCAAGAGTTTCAACAAAATCAGGTTGTTTCACCGATAGACCACATCGGGATGAGTCTCAGTGAATGAGATGAAGGAATGATTTCGGTATAACTTTTGGCATCGGTAGGAGTCTCTTTGAAGGCTCATTGTCTTGCTGATGAATGGCTTCATCGGTAAGAATTATTTTAGTTGGTAGGAAAACTAAAATGTCTTGGCGAGGTGCCCGGTCTCACCGATGGAGCACAGGGGGACTTTGTCGGTAGGAGTTTACTGTTGTCTCGGGAACTCGGGAGATAAAGGAACTTTCGGTAGAAAAAAGTGGATTCTTTATAAGGTCTTCCCGACACCATTAAGTTATAGCGACAATGAGTTAGAACAAGGTGCATTTCGGTGAGAGGCTCCTTGGGTCTCGACGAATGGAAGACACAAGAAGTACATATCAACAAAACTTATTGTAATCTCTATGATATCTAACTAATCCAGATGAGCTATAACGAATGCAAAGATGAAACTGAATGGGAATAAAAGAATACTATATGGCTTCGTTGTGACAGATGGAAGGCTATAGCAATGCACGAGAGACAAATGGGGTTTTAGGGGTTTTCAATATGATGTCTTCATGACTCAGATGTGTTACGGTGAGGCACATAAGACCAAAGGGATGATCAATGATATTGTTGCCTTTGGCATACCTCCAGGTGTGTTACAGCGAATGATTAATGAAGTCTTATGCACTATGGCCGACATGAAAACCCCAAATACAAATGGTTGCTTGCCGACATTGGAATGCGAAATGATGCATCTGTTCAGATACTTATATATAAATAATCATTCTCAATTGTAAATGGGAGGGGAGAGGTAGAATATAGTAGGATAGAATAGATATAGTTCAGAGGAACACAACGTTCCACAGATTTGAGACTCTGGTGTATGTTTTGAAATCATGGAGATATCACTGAGAATTATCTGATTTGCTAATGTATTTCTTGTGCTAATTGTTTTGTTGTGCCTATTGAAAGAGTTATTTAAGTTGTCTCTAAAATTGATATTGTTTGGTTATTTAAATGAGCATAACAAGTTTATGTTAGATTTATCAATACACATTTGTTGTATATGTGTGATTGGTTGATACGTTCTTTCAAGGAAGGATTAAATCCTTTCAATTAATCACAGTAATCAGGGAATTCATTTAGATCTGTAAGAAGAACTTAATAACCACAGTCCTGCATGTTTATACCAGTTATAAATAAAAATATATGAAACAGTTTGAATATCCTCCAAAAAGAAGTCACTCATTTAAGATTTCATTTGACTCTGTATACCATATAAGGCACTGGTCTCACCATTTACATTATTCAATCTCATTCATATTTTTTTTTACATTTGTATATCAGGTTTTAGTCTTCAATTTAGTATACAATTTGTTCTAGGTTTGATCAATTTTGTCCACTTCCATGTGCCATTGTGGATAAATTGTTGTAGGAAGGAAGATCATAGGTTAAGTCTACTTCATTTATTATAGGTACACCTGCCTAGGTCTAGCGGCACCTAAAGAGTAGAATGTTTAATTATTTCAAACCTTGTTCTGTTACCCTAAAACGTACCAAGAGATTGGAAACCTCTTGAGGTATCCTTGCTTGCATTTTTGAGAGCTAACAAATTGGCGACTCTACTAGGGAAACATATCAGAAAATTCAGTTCAAGACCACATTATATAGTCATTAAAGAAAAGGTTATAATTTGAGAAGATTCAGAAGGGGTGATTCCGCTGGGGAAAAGATCAAAAGTAATCATTTTCCTACTTTTGGAAAAGTAGGTGGCGACTCTGAAAGAAACATTCCATTTGTTCAAATATGATAGGAAAAAGATCCTCAATGATCTGAAAATGGAGGGTAATCAGGTCGGACCTATTGATCATGACACTCCTCAAGTTGATTATGAATCTTTATCTTTTGAGGAAGTTAAAGCACTGTATGAGTCTCGGAGAAAGGAAATAGAAGAATGGCAGAGGAAAAGGCTGCAATTGGACCAAAATGAACATACAAATGTAGGAAGATATTGGGCCCCTCAAGCACCTAATATTACAAATTGAAATTTCTATAATGGAGGCGATACATATCATGCACAACATAACACTTATCCTCCATAGCCATTAAAGCAAGAAAATACTTATCCTGTCTAGACAAAGATTGGAAAATTATCAAGAATGCCAGTGCGATCAGTGTCAAATGCATTGGCTGTTATCAAGAATATCAATGTGATCAATGTCAAGGGCAACATAATTCTGATTCACTTGGAGATATCAGCCAAAATCTACAACAAGGTATGTCTCAGAACCAACAATCTAGAGATGATGAATATTTCAAAAGTCTTTGGGATGCTTTTCTTGACATAAGGAGGTATGATGGAGAAGATTTCACTTCTCTATACAATAGAATGAAAAAAATTTGTATACAGTTACCTTCTCACCATAGGCCTACAAGGACCATGTTTACTGAGCAATTCATAAAGGTATGGGAGCCTAATTTAGTTCATTGGTCAGAATTATTGATACAACAAGTTTGTGATCACTTGAATAGGTTCATTGATGCCATGGAGAGGAAAGGGTATGGGACACTACCAATGTTGATTCCAATTGTTGTATTTCTGATGAGTATAGAGGAACTGATCAAGCAATGCATCCAACAGATGATGAGGTATGTGCAAGTCAGTATGATTCCTGTAATAGCTTGCATAATAAATATGAAGGTACAAGATATCTCTCTTGCTTGACAGATTGTGATAGGGAGAGTGTTGTGTGTTATGAGGGATCAAATGAGTGTTCAGATTTTGAAGATACACTTGAGGATTTTGATCTGTAGCAAGGGGATCCTTTTACCTCTTATAAGGATTAGGGTGAAGAGGCAATGGGAAATGTTGATAGTGAATTTATAATGCCTCTAGTTGCAGTTGAAAGCTACAATGGTACATGCGATGAAGAGGAGGGTTGTAAATTTGAGAATGGTTTCCAAAAATTTTCAGGCCCATGGAATGATGAATATTTATAAGAGGATCAGATAATTTTTTGCAAAGGTTTGCCCCAGAATGAATTTCAAGTATTTTCAGATCCACTTGATGTTGAGCAAAAGGTATTTTTAGATTAAAAAAAGTGATGTGTCAAGTTATGGAACAAGTGACTGTGCTGGTAATTTTTCATTCTCAATTGATCCTGGGCCTCTTTTTGATGATGAAAAAAGTGATGAGTATGACTGTAATAATGAAAATGTGGAAACATGTTTAGTCAGCTGTGAGCAAATTTCAGATTTGCTGACTCTTGACTATCAGAGATATACACATGAAGATGATCCTGAAGTTCTTTATCCAACTTGCATTTGTTTTGACAGTGAAATTTTTTTGTGCAATAATTCATATGATTCTCAGTGCCTTTCTCAAGTTGATAGTGGAACCTTTGAGGTTGGCCAAATGCATGTGTCTGTTCAGAATGAGGTATGTGTTTTTGAAATTTCTAACTCATGTGGAGAAGACATTTGTCTGCATACCAAGGATGATAATGTTCTAGATTTGATTGGTCCATATATGCTTAATATTGAAGATTTGAGTCATAGGGGTATCAAAGAAATGCAAAGGGTTTTAGATTTGCTTGTTTCAGACAATGTTGGTCTGACAAAATTTTTTGTTTTTCAAGAGGGGCACTTTGATTGTGAAATTTTAATACAACTGAGTGAATGCTTTATGATACATAACAGTGAGAAAGATAATAAGGAATATTGTATTTCGTATGCATGCATCTTGAATGTTGAAAATAATAGGGGTTTGTCCCAAGATGTTGAAGAATTTGAACTACAGGATGGTGTAGGGATTTTGGGCCCAACCGAGCATGATGATACTCTAAGAACTTGCAATAACAATGATAGGAAGGATTGCATGAGTATCTTCAGGAAGAAATTGAAGAACTCAACACAAAACCAGGTGTTTGACAGGGGAAGGCTTGGTTTGAGTTTTAGATTGTAACAGCTTAGGAAAGGTGAAACTGCAACACAGAGGATTGAGGGTTGCCAGTGCATGGAATACTCTTGTGTATCCTCTCTAAATTTATTTTCCATGCATAGTAGTTTAGGGTTCTGGTGCACTTCCATTTTGCATTCACCTCCATCTTGCATTCATTTTGCATTCATTCCTTCATGCTTCATTTCCATTTCTATTCTGCTCACTGGTTCATTTTGTGTTTGGTCTTGTCTACTCACCCAAAGATTTTGGATCCTTGCAATGATCTGACTATCATTCATCCCCAGACAGAGCCACTATTGGAACTATAAATTTTTGAGATTTTTCACATGTTCTCGATAACCTTAAGTTTCCATTGGAATCCTTTTCAAAAATATAGGGGTTTATTTTCATATCATTTTGCTCATATTTTTCCCATGTTGCCCATCAAATCCATTGAGTCACACATCTTTTGAATTCTGCTGCCTATCGGCATGAGTTCATTAGGCTCTCCCCGATCCATGTTGTGTCTTCTTCTAGCAAAACATCTATGTTTCCTATCAGAAAGATGTCTTAATGTCATGGTGACTGAATTTCATTCACTGGCAGTTATCAGCATAATAGTTTCATCGTCTCGGCAACAGGAGTGTTCATATCGGTATGAGTCAGGATCATTGGTGTAATGATTCACCGAACGCATCATGTTTCACTGACTCGTGTTGGAAAAGACATATATCGGCATAGGAGTCATATTTGGGTGAAGATCATAGCGAAATATGAATGTCTTGTCAAAAGGTGTATTAAAGGTTCTATCGGAAAATGATTGAGGCATCAATATAACATCACGGCGATCTCCACATGTCATACCGATTGTGCACAAGTATTCATTTCGGCCAAACTAATGAGTATCAGCATAAGGTCATAGCAAAATTTTTTTATCTCTCTAACTTGCGCATGTGGAAATGTTTCAGCCAAGCTAAAGGTTTTCGGTAGGTGGTCTTGGCGATTGAGCATTGTCTTACCAACCGACGACGAGGAATGTACATCGGTGAGACTAAAGTATATCGGAGTAGTGTCTTGCTGATAGGTGTGAAGGGGGTCATCAGCGATAGGTGGACTCAGTTGGTAAGAAAACCAAAATGTCTTGGCGATCTATGGAGAGGTGGTCCTTGGCAAGATTTTCAATGAAATTAGGGTGTTTCACCGATAGAGCACATCAGGATGAGTCTCAGCGAATGAGATGAAGGAACGAATTCAGTATAACTTTTGGCATTGGTATGAGTCTCTTCAAAGGCTCATTGTCTTGCCGATGAATGGCTTCATCGGTAAGACTTATTTTAGTCGGTAGGAAAACTAAAATGTCCTGGCGAGGTGCCCAGTCTCACCGATGGAGCACAGGGGGACATTGTCAGCAGGAGTTTACTATTGTCTTGGCAACTTGGGAGATAAATGAACTTTTGGTGGAACAAGGTGGATTCTTTATAATGTCTTCCCAACACCATTAAGTTACAATGACAGTGAGTTAGAACAAGGTGCATTTTTGTGAGAGGCTCCTTGGGTCTCGACGAATGGAAGACACAAGAAGTACATATCAGCAAAATGTATTGTAATCTCTGTGATATCTCACTGACCCAGATGAGCTATAACGAATGCGAAGATGAAACTTAAATGGAATAAAAGAATACTATATGGCTTCGTTGTGACAGACGGAAGGCTACAGTGATGTGTGAGAGACAAATTGGGTTTTAGGGGTTTTCGATATGATGTCTTCACGACTCGGATGTGTTACAGCAAGGAACCGAAGACCAAAGGGATGATCAGCGATATTGTTGCCTTCAGAATACCTTTGGATGTGTTATAGCAAATGATTAATGATGTCTTATGCACTATGGCTGACATGAAAAGCCCAAATACAAACGGTTGCTTGTTGACATTGGAATGCAAAATGATGCATTTGTTCAGATATTGATATATAAATAATCATTCTCAATTGTAAATGGGAGGGGAGAGGTAGAATACAGTAGGATAGAATATATACAGTTCAGAGGAACACAATGTTCCACAGATCTGAGACTCTGGTGTATGTTTTGAAATCATGGAGATATCAATGAGAATTATATGATTTGCTGATGTATTTCTCGTGCTAATTGTTTTTTTGTGCCTATTGAAAGAGTTATGTAAGTTGTCCCTAAAATTGATATTGTCTGGTTATTTAAATGAACATAACAAATTTATGTTAGATTTATCAGTACACATTTTTTGTATATGTGTGATTGGTTGATAGGTTCTTTCAAGGAAGGATGAAATCCTTTCAATTAATCACAGTAATCAGGGAATTCATTTAGATCAGTGAGAACTTACTAACCACAGTCTTGCATGTTTATACCAGTTATAAATAAAAATATGCCAAACAGTTTGAATATCCTCTAGAAAGAAGTCACTCATTTAAGATTTCATTTGAATCCGTATACCATATAAGGAACTGGTCTCACCATTTACATTATTCAATCTCATTAATATTTTTTTTTACATTTGTATATTAGGCTTTAGTCTTCAATTTAGTATACAATTTGTTCTAGGTTTGATCCAATTTGTCCACTTCCATATGCCATTGTGGATAAATTGTTGTAGGAAGGAAGATCATAGGTTAAGTTTGCTTCATCCGTTATAGGTACACCCGCCTAGGTCTAGCAGCACCTGAAGAGTAGAAGGTTTAATTATTTCAAACCTTGTTATGTTACCCTAAAACATACTAAGAGATTGGCAACCTCTTGAGGTATCCTTGCCTATGTTTTTGAGAGCTAACAGAGACTATCAAGAGTAGCCCAACCAAGGATTTTGTCAAGGGACCAAAAAAATTGGCAGAGGATATGAACGCATGGTGATTCCCATGCAATGATCCTCACATGCCCCAAAATTTTCTAAGGTGGAACCTTCAATAGAGGGTCATAAAAAAGACGAGTTAGGGTATATTTTTAGAAATAGAAGACTATTAGTCTCCCATAATTGATAATTCCTGATTTATTGTATAGACACAAGGAATTTACTTAGAATAGAAATTGGACATTTCTCCTAACCAAGTTATTTTCTCTTTGATGGAGGAGGAGGATTTAGCATTTGCAAATGATGTTTTGACAACTAGCAGGTCCTAAAGGTGTAGTTTTATTACAATACCCAATCAAAAATAAGGCTTATTGGGGAATATGTGCATAAAACTCCCCAATAGCCACAACCACAACGGTCACAACTATAGGTATAGAAAGCCCAAAATAATGCAAAAAAATAAACTATCACAAGTACACACATTTCCACCAAAAGAAATGGAAAAAGGTCTGAGCACACCAACAATAGATTGGCCTTTTCCTAATGTGATGGTAGTGCCCCCATTTAAACCAAAGGTCACACCAATTAGAATGCTTAATGTGGTGGAACAAGTGAAGAAATCTCTCGCTAACATATCTCTATGGGATGTCCTATAAATATTAGAGAGTAAGAATTTTCTTCAATAGAAATTGAATAAAGAAGAGAAAGTTTCATAGATAGATATTGTCCCACCACATAATCATCATAATCACAGAAGGTTTGCATCAGAAATCCAATCTTATAGAGCTGAAAATTACATAAATACATTAGATAAAGCAAATATAAAAGAAGTAAGTAAGCCAAAACCCACTCCTTTCATCTTAACACTTATCATAGGGGATAAGTTGTTGCTTAAAAACATGATAGATTTGGGGGCCAGTACTATAGTCATCCCCAAGCTAGTGGTTGATGCCATGAATTTAAAGTATGAACCCATAGAGAAGGGAATAATGCAGCAAGATGGGAAAAAGGTCTCGACTATTGGTCGTATTAAAGACATGTCTTTGACCCTATTTTCCTATCCAAGGTAAATTGTCATGCAAGAAGTGGAAATAATTGATATTATCCCATTCTTTGGAATGTGCATATCAAGGGATTTCATGGAAAATATTGGTGGATACCTCACACTTGAATGGTCTCACTTAATATTACAAACCAAGAATAGAGAAAAGATGAAGAACATGTTTGAGCCTTTACATTCCAAACACATCACAAAAGATGTAGTGTTGTGTTTTGAAGAAACACATACCTCCATTTCAATCAATGAAATGTATTGCATAGATATCTTAGAAGAAGAATATGCCTCAAATGATCAGACTCCCAAAAAATATGTCCTACTGAATCAATTTATCAATTCACACCTTTTCAAAAAAATTCATGCTACCAGTCTTCGCACTTATATTATCTTTGTTGGGGATCAGGCCCTCCCAATGTTGGTCAAGGAATAAGAGAAACAAAGAAAACCAAGAAACAATAGCTTATGGACATTACAATTTGATGGAGCCAAGTGTAAGGCTAGTTCTAGAGATGGCATTCATCTTATGTCTCCAACCAAAATGAAGACCCTCAGATTTTTTCAATTTCAGTTCTTGTGTTCAAACAATGATGTAGAATAAGAAGGATTGGTTCATAGTTTGAATCTCGTAGAGCGAATGAGCATACAAAGAATACAACTGTTCAGATATTTTGAGCTAGTTGTAAGCTAGACCCAAGGATAGGCATCCACCAAAAACATGAGAATGTAGTCCTAATGGAACAAAGTGTGGGACCTAATCAAAAGATTTGAGGAATTTAATATCCAAGTCATCCCAAGATTTCAAAAATATGTTGTGGATAGATGGATTCAATAGGTTTGAAATTTGAGCCAACCTTCAAACTAGTTGAGAATTACACATGGTGTGTACCATCGTTTGACCGTATATCCATGATAATACCCAAGAACTAAAAATTCTTTTAAGATGTCACCCAAATCACTTCCTTCTTACGAAATTCAGAGGATTTTTTCTGATTAGCCATAATCTAGATTTGAGGAGGTTGGTGAGGAACAAGTGATCCAACTCAAAGATAATAAGCTCCTGAAAGGTTTATGCATTCTCACGAATCTATTTAACTATGAGGATGTGAGAAATAGTAGATGGAGATTCATGACTAATGAGGAGGATTATGAGGACCTCAACGTTGGAGATGGTAGGAAGCTATTAATCATCAAAGCTTATGCTTCTTTGAAACCTTTATGGGAAATCCAGTGAGTGGGAGACCAATTTGTGCCTCACTAAATAAGATATAATATTTTTATACAAATCTTGAGATTCTTTGTGTTTTGGGGAAAAATGTAGAAAGAAATGTGAATAAGAAAATAAAATGGCAATGCGTCAAATATTTTACAACGTTTAAAACTTTAACTATTCCTTATTTTTGACTGAGGATACTAGTATGGGCTGATTACACTTGATCCATGATGAATCGAAGCATAACATAGCCACTAATACTCAATCTTCAAGCAAGATCATTCAGATTAAAGATAAACTAAACATTTATTAAAATAAAGGATTCTAAATATAAAAAACTTTGAAAAGTCTATTCTACACCATTTGAAACTTATCTTGTTTTGGAATTAATGTCATGTTGATGTGGAACAACAACCCTTTTCCAATCTCGTGATCAATGAACTTGTTTCAATCAATTATATTGAAGAGAATCGATGAAATTGTTGTGATCATAAATGGATGAAAACATGATTTATGCTAAATTGAACATGATGCAAGATAAATTCACATAATTCTATGCTAAAAATGATCTAAATATGAAAATTCTAAGCTAATCTAAGCTAATTCTAAGCTAATAGATTCAAACCCTAATTTATAAAAAAGCTAAGAAAGATGCAAGAAAGCCATTAATGGAAGCTTAAAAACAATATGCAACTAAAAATGAACTAAAATATGTTAAATATGAAGTTAAAATGAGTGTGAGTGTGAGTGATTTCAACAACATAAGTTTGAAATTGAAACATGGATCCATTTGTCTCTAAATAGTGTTTTATTTATATGAAAGCAAATGAGAAATGGAGGGTTGAGATTGAAAAAGGTAATCAATGATTAATGATGGAGGGAATGGGGGGCATGGATCATGGATTCTCATCAATGGGTGAGAATGCAAGATGGGACTTAATAAAGGGTTCTCATTCCTTCCAAACAAACACACTTTTGAAGTATTTAAGAGTTAAAAAGTTAACTTTCTCAAGAGATTTCAAGTTTACTTTTCTCAGTAAGTCAAGTGAGAATATTTCATTTTTCAATTATTGGAGGAGAATGAATATTTTTTTAGAATACTCATATGGGTGAGGAAAAAGGTTGTTTAATTAATTAAAACTAAATTAATTTGCACAAAGGGGGAATATTATTTTTGAATATTCTCTTGCAAATGGGAGGAATTGGATTAATTGGATAATTGCTAATCAGACAAGGTTTAATTATTCAATTAGGGTAATTAGAAGAATAAAGTGATATTCAATAAATTAAATGATTTAATGAATTGGGAAAAGGTGAAATGACATTTAATTAAATAACTTAGGGATATTTGACTAAATAAGAGAACTTAGGCAATTAAATTAAATAATTTGATTTATTTAATTTAATAAGATGACATGTTAATTTGAAAAGGGGGGTGAATTAACCCAATTAAATGTGTTAGGTTAATAGACAAAAAATGATGCAATTAATTAATTAGGTAGGCTAATTTAAGCTAAAATAGGATGGGTTTCCAAAGGAAATGATGTTAGAATACTTTGTTCGAGTGTATGATATCATTTAGGACATTTTTTAGTGTCTACATTTTTCCCCTCTTTGAAGCGAGGTACTTGCTGCTTCTAAAAACTGTTGCTAAAATAAAAATAAAAAAATAATAATTTCCTAATTTTTTAGATGCCCCAATGGTGAAGGATTAAGATGATTCACTGCTCCCTTGAGAAATCAGGTGAAAATTTTAAATTTTGGGCTGATTTCTTATTAAAGGTTAATAGTTTCCCCAAGGGTCCAGAAAGGCTCTAGGATGCATGAAGTATGCAAAAAATGCAAAAAATGCAAAAAATGATGCAAAATAATGTTTTGATTGGAAAAATTGGTGAAAATAAAGATAAACCCTAGCTTGAATATGAAATTAGGGAAAAAAATCCTAATTTTCTAGCATAAATAAGCCAAGAAGGGTCACTTTCAATTCCTTTGTGCATGAACACCCTAGAGAATTCTTACCATTTTGATCTCTAATCATTTGATGAAGTTGTGCAATGAGAGCTTGTATGAAACATTTCCAATTGAGTTTGAGAGTACCAATAACTTCTAGGTGCAACACCACGAGTATGTGATCAAAAACCTAATTTGAAATATTACTTTTTGATGCATTTATTGTACTTTAAATTTTAAATTTTGGTACCCATTTGAGAATCGATGACGCTAAAATTATTTTTAGTGATGCATATGTTTATGGTGATGCAATTCACAATTTAGAATTAGGGTTTCCAATTTTAAATTACAACACATGTATACATCGACATACTTTTTGATTTGAAAATTAGGGTTAGGGTTAGGGTTTCCAAAGTTTAAATCGTGATGCATATGTTTATGGTGACGTTATTTGTGATTTTCAATTTGAAATGTCTTTTGAGCATCACAATTTGGATTTTGAAATATAACAATGTTATTGCAAATAGTGACACTATTGTGATTTTTGAGCTGAAAATTACAAACTGAGTCAATTTTTTTTATTTTTTTATGTCATGCACTTTTTGAGTGTAGGAGGTCATACCACTGTTGATGTCTCATTAGAACATGCCCATAGTTTTGGAGAGATTGGGTGATTTGTCTAAGTTGTTCCAGGAGCACCTAGGATAGATTGGCTTATGGTATGTTACATATGCGCTATTCATTTGGACACATCTAGCTATGATGACCACGCTATGTGAGTGATGAAATAGTGAGAATTTATTGTTCCACCTTCTAATAGTTGAGGTGACAATGACATTAGAGGACGTATGGAAGATTTTGTGTTTGCTGATACATGGTGAGTAGGGGATTTATTATTTTGACACTGGATACAATGCTTGTCATGAGGTGATGGAGATGGAGGTCATTATTCTAGTCACTTCATAGATTGACCTTGAGCTATACAAAGGTCATGTGCCCACATTTTGACTGATTATTGTAGTGATCATTTTATGTTTGGTCTCTCTTGACTGACGGCGCAAGATATTCAACTCAAGATGGGGCCTATTATCACACAAGATGCTTTACAAGAGGGCTCTTTTTAAATGGGGACTAGTGATGTTGGATTTGTTATATCATGACATGAATGACTTCATCTACTGCAACAACATAGCCATTTCAGCCACCACCACTAAATGCTAGAGATTTACAGCTTTAGTAGCATCAATAGTAGGTGTAAGTTCTTACTGGTGAGTGGGATCAGGCCCGCTATCAAATTTTGGGTATTACTACTGAGTGAGACTAGGCCAGGTAGCAGGTTGTGGCCATCACAATAAAGAGGGACCACATGATGTAGTAGGTACAAGTTGTGGCTACTTAAAAAGATCAATAGATTAGGTGACAACAACAAATAGTGGCGATGGGAACAACTACCTAGGGTAGGACTATATCCACGAGATCGTACAAAGAGGTTGTAACTAAGGCAACCTATTATAGGATACATTACCATAGAGATGTGCTAGTGCCACTGAGATAGACATACTATTCATCGAGGAGTGATGGATGACCCAGGGCTGAGGATCAGCCAGAGAGGCATCCCACAGAGGGGAGTAGCCATTAGTGCTAGCTTGATTGTACATACACCTTTTTTATTTTGTTTCCCCATTCTTTAATACAGACATACATTCATGGGATCCATTTTGATAGTCTCATGGATATTATATTTATGATTTATATGCATAAACTAATCTGGATTATGGACCATGACATTTATTTTTTGAAATATATGTGATATAGATATAGATTCGATATGATGTGGGGTAAAAGCACAAAGTTGTGTTACACTTTCAACCAACTTATCAACACAACTGAATTTTTAAGTATTTATATCTAAAAATCAATTTGGTTAAACATGTGATCTAGTAAGATCCATTCTAGCTAAGTTAGATACTTCCACAACTTTTCCAACTAAAATTGTTGGTTGAAAATATATGGACAACCACTCCGAGTCTAATTTACCAAAAAAAAATATTGAAAAACTTGAAGTTTCAATAACTCCTACTAATGTAAATAACATTTAAAAAAAATATTAAAATACACTTTTGTATATCAATAAGTTTAGTTTTCAAAAATATATTTGTTTAAATAATTGAATATATATATATATATATATATATATATATATATATATATATATATATATATATATATATATATATATATATATATATATATATATATTACTAAAAGTAGGTTATGAACACGAAATATTATGTTCATTACCATTCTAGGGAAAAATACTAAAACTTATTAATTTTTTTTGAAAAAATATGATGTACTAGATAGAAGAATCTATTTCAAGATGGTATAATTTTTTTCCATTTTAAATAAATATTGAATATTAAAGTTGACCTCCCATGGAAATAATAGATTTTTGCTTCATGCACATTTTAATATTTATTTAAGAGTATATATTTATAAAATTTGGGAAGAAATATATCCATTCACTAAAGTTTCGTGTTATAAATACACACAAAAATATTGAAAGAAAAAAAAAATACTATAAAAAGTTTGATGTCTCATGCAGCTTCATTTTTCATCATTTTATCAACAACTAAATTATAGTGTTAATTTATTAAAAAAAAAAAAATTAAACTATCTTTTTTTTTAAATACAAACATAAAATATACTAAAAATATATATATTTTACTAGTTTACACCATTTCAAAATTCAAAACATATATGCCATTTTTTAGCAATTCAGTTTTAAAAGTTGGATTAGTGTTGGTCGTTTCCTTTATAAAGTGTGAAATAGCTTTGTGCTTTTACCCTATGTTCATCTTATTTCATGTTGATAATGTATGGATGTATATTATATGAGATTTGACATGCTTATATGTTGTCATGTATGGATGTCTTTTATTTATTCTTATGCAATATACGATTATATGCAATTTTATAATGATGATCATGTATGCATATGGATGTATGGATGGATAATGTAGATATTTATGCTTATGATATGATATGTGATCTATGCTTATGATATGCAACAATTTAAGATGTTTTTAGAATAACAAATCTATATTATTTGTCACAACTTAAATGATAATGATGCAGGATGTATGATTTGATATGTTATGCTTATCCTAATTATGATAAGAAATGTATACATGTTGAGGGTGTGTGGATGCAGGATGGATGTATTGATGATGTTTTTGTTGACTATCATGATACCAGGTTAGCACAAAAAGGAAAATGGATAAAATAAGAGGATTGACCATTGATTTGTGATGATTTATTCAAAGGATCCAACAAATCTATGATCCAACAACACTTTATTAGAGATAGTGATGAGAAATGTATGATGATTACTTGAGATTTTTTGTTGTTCCTTATTACTTGATATAACACATAAACATGATACATCAAGGTATTGATAACTAGGATGACATTGTATCTAGTGCAATGGAATTTGACTTTGCAAACAAATGGGATAATTATTGTTCACACCTTGACATATGAAAAAATAATTGTAATGTAAGTTAGAATATTAGAATATATTAGACCAAAGTATACACAATAGTCAACAACGTAGGTACCCCAAATGACCTTCCTAAACACAACTAAGCAAGTATGTGCCAAGATTATTTTACAAGATGTATCCACAAGCAGAAAAAATGAAAGATAATGATTGATTCCCAATTCCTTTCTCTCTAAATAGTTTTGATATAAATCATTGAGAGGTCCTAAAAATGGGTCATTTAAGATAAATCATAAGAAAATATCAAAGATAAACAATCAGTGTTCTCTATATCTCTTGCTAGTTTAATTTATGTAAGGTGATGTCTGATACTGATTTCCATCACAGGAAGAATGAATCTTAGGACATGTTAATTAGAGGTTGTTTGATGTTAGGATGATTACAAGATTTATGACAAGCCGGTAATATAAACTTCACTAACACATTTACCAATGATTTAGACTTTAGATTTTGACAATTAACTTCCCACTTTATAACATGCTATACTTATTTTCTATTTATTTTTCTAAAGGTTGAAGGTGATGACTGATTTATTATGGGTGAAGGTTATTGTAGGTGAAAGCGAGATGGGATGGGTAGTTTTGGATTTTTTTTACATATTTCAATGTTTTTTGGTATTTTGAAATTTTTTTGAGATTGTTTTGGGTCTTTTTGAAATTTTATGTGCATGTTTTGGTTTTTGATTTCATGAGGCTACTAAGGGATTTTTTGAAGATATTTGAGGTTGTTTAGGTATTTTAATGGTTTCTAATATTTTTTTTTATTTTTCCTATTATTTGAATGTTTAAGGGGTTTTCTATGTTTCTATCAAGAATCTAACCTAAAGACATATGCTAGGGTCCTTGGGGGCTAATCAAAGATAATTCTTTCCTACATTATACATGCAAAGGTCACATAGTTCGACTGACTTGACTTATTAAAGATGAAGATATGAACGGTTGACATGGAAATGCCATTTTTTTATGACAAACTCCTAAAGGACTAACCTAGGGTGTCTTGGGGGCACATCAATGATGGCCTTTCCTATGTTCAAGCTCAGAGATGACATAGTTCGACAAGGGTATTGTTTTCAGATTTTTTATGTTTTTTGGACGTTTTAGATTTTCACTTTACAATTTTATTTTATTTTTTTGGATTTTAGCTATACAAGATTTGGATGTGTTTGGATTTTTTGTGGTTTTACAATTTTTTTTGGTATTTTCTGATGAGATTTACGATTACCTTAGGATATAGAAGAACCCAATATAGTTCATAATGAAGTGTCCCTAGTGTGACATAGTAGACTACCTCAATATAGGCAAGACAAAATCTTCTTTGGATTATGCCAAGTAGTACCAAAGGGGATACAATACTTAATAATATCAAGATACGATAGAGACACAGATAGATAGTGTGATAAATGGGATGAATACTATGATGGATGGATGGTGATGCAAAGAATGGTAGGATAAAGAGCTAAAGAATAGATGGAGGTGATTTATTTATTCAAGGTGCCAATTTTCCAGGTTTTCACAAAGGTACCTTCCCAAAGTGCCACTAAAGTGGTTTTCACTAGAGGAAAAAAAATTCTTTACTTTTTCAATGCCTTTTCTCATTTTTTTTGGATTTTGATCATTTTTATTGTTTTTGTATTTTCATATTTATACCCTTTAAAACTAGGCATAAATTTTTTTGAGATGCAAGCTGTTAGTTGGCTCTTGCAAGGGTTCTTCTTCAGGCATTGAAAATTTGTATGCTCTTGATCCATAGCTAATTTGTGATGACAAAGGGACCCAACTAGTTAGGCTCAAAATTTCCTTTACTATCTTGATGTAGTTTATTCTTTTAATTTTTCTTTAGCACAAGATCCCCTACCTCGAATGACTGACACTTGATCCTCATGTTATAGATTTGTTTCAGTTGGTTTTGATACAATTGTAGGTGATTAAGAACATCAAGATGACACTCATCCAAGAATTCTATTTCATTGAGCTGAGATACTCTGTATTCTTCATTGATGATCAGGTTTTATAATGACACTCAAAATGATGGGAGCTCAACCTCAATAGACAAGATGGCTTCTAATCTATAGACCAAGAAGAAAGGGGTTTCACCTGTTGTGTGGATATCAGTTTGATAAGCCCAAAGAGCAGGATTTAACTGTAGATTCTATTCACGACTAGCTTCATTGACTATTTTCTTTAAGATTTTCAAAATGGTCTTATTTGTAGCCTAAGATTGACTATTTCCTTGAGGATAATATGGGGTAGAGAATTGGTGTTGGATGTTGAATCGTTGACATAGCTCTTTCACATCCCAATTCTTAAAGAGTGTTCCATTATCTAAGATTAATGTTTAAGGAACAACATAGTAACAAATGAGGTAATTTAGGATAAACTCGACAATTCATTTCCCCATTATGTAGGTCATAGGAATGGCTTCAACCCACTTGGTGAAGTGCTTAGTGGCTATTTTGATAAAATTTTGGCCATTGGATGAGGTTGGAGTGATTTTTCCTTTGAGGTCAATCCCCCATTATGAAAAAGGCTAGGGTGTGATCATTGGTTACAACTATTGAGCTGGGGTGTAGATCATATCTCCATGTTGTCGACATTGAATACAGTTTGGCACATACTGATGAGCATATCTTTCCATGGTTGGCCAATAATACCTTTTCATCAACAATTTCTTAGCTAAATTTATATCACTAGAATGTGAACCACATATGCCATCATGCAATTTTGTTAAATAAATTAAGGCCTCTCTTGGTTAGGACATCATAGCCATGTCCCTTCAATGCTTCAATAGTAAAGGATATCACCTAGGATCATGAATTTGGATGTCTTTTTGACAAATATATTTTTAAGATTTGAGGTGAGATCAGATGAGAGGGTTCCTCTTCTTACGTAGACAAATATGCCATGATACCATGGGGTTCTAGGACCAACAATTGCACACACAAATTCAGATTCATGGATTTTGAAATTCGGTATGAGGGAATGTGCAGGATCATGATGGGCCAAAAAGTGGCAATAAGATGGGTATGTGGCTGATGACTTTTTTTTACCCAAAATTGATGAAACCAAAAGATTTTTTAAAGCAGATTCTCATCTTTCCACCAATATAAATTATGCTTTACTTTGAATTCAATAAGTAATTATTATTCATTTTCTATTTGAATTACGAGTAAAGTCCTGATTGATAGGCTGATTGAAAAACATCTATAGCTTTCAAACGATATCACATTTTTTGAATCCAAAACATGCGTCACATTCTATGCTTCACATACTATTGGATTAAAAAAATAAAAATTGAATTTCATGAAGTTTTGACCAAGTTAAGGTGGTTAGACATACGAGTTTTTTATATTTTTTAAAATTTGTAATAAAAAAATCATAATTAATTATTTACTTGGGAAAAAAATACAAAAAAATATTCACCACATTGGGACATGAGTCCTCTACTTATATCTAAAATCTTATAAAAAATAATTATCATTTTATTTTGGTTAGGGTGGTTAGATAGAAACCTACTTATTTTTTCCCTGAAATTTAAGTACTACTGCATTGAAATTTCAAATTTTCACCAAATAGATTTTTCTTTTTTTTTAAACAAACCTAGTATTTTAGAAACTACATTCAATTTTCTACAGATTCTATTCTTACATATTTTTGAAATAATATAGATAACTTATTCAAAATTTTATGTCAAGTTTCCTAACTATGATTTTTCTAAATTTTTTGCCACTTAAGGGCATATTTTTTCCATGATGATCCTGTACATACCCATGAGAAGTTGTTCTACCAAGAATTCACATTGGAGGACATTGTTTAATATATCTAACAGTGATCCGATTGTTTCCATTGCGTCTACTGCTCTATTTTTCATGCAAGGAATCTACTCAAAAGTTATGTGAATGAAAAATTCCTTGCGACTTTCCACCATCTTCTTGTAAGAAGTAGGCTTTTCATGCTTTGTTTGATAGTCATCATTGACTTGGTTGATAACTAGCTATGAGTCTCCATAGAATTTCATTTCTTGTATTTTCCACTGAATTGTTATCCTTAGAACTATGATTAGGGCTTCGTACTTAGAAATGTTATTAGTGCATGAAAATGACAGCTTGTATGACTTTGTAATGCAATCACCTTGAGGGGTGATTAAAAGAATTCCTACACCAGGCCCATGTTGGGTGAATGATCCATCAAAGTACATCTTCCACTAAGCTGTGAGATTGATAAGGAACACTGATTCATTAGGGAACTCACATATCAATGGGTTCTTTGCATAGATGGGTGTCTCTTCTAGTTGGAATGTGATCAATTGTCCTTTGATTGCTCTATGCTCTACATTCTCTATGTAAAATTTGATTAAGATGATTACCCATTTAGCCATTCACCTTGTGAGAGTTAATTTAGATAACATGTATTTGAGTGGTTTGATCTTTGCAGTGAGCATTATTTGATGTGACAACATGTAAATTCTAAATTTTTTTGAAGCAAAACATACTAGTAGGCATGTTTTCTCAATGGGTGAATAGTTCATTTCATATCCCACAAAAGTTTTGCTAATGTAATAGATAGCCCTTTCCTTTTTGTTTTCATCATGCTATGCCAGAAGAGCTCCTAGTGTTGTTGAATTTGTTGAGATATATAGGATTAATGGTTTTTTTTATATCACTAACATGAGTACTAGAGGTGTTAGTAGGTAGTCTTTGATCTATTGGAAATATTTATCACACTTCCCATTCCACTTGTAAGTTAATCCTTTATGGATAAGATGTGATAAGGAGTGGATCTTGTCTAATAGTTGTGCTATGAACCTCCTGATGGACTACAACCTTCCTTTAAATCCTCTCATTTGCTTCAATGTTTGTGGTGGTTCCATGTCGAGAATGGATTTTACAAATTTTTTTGATCAATTTCTATCCCTCTTTGTGAGATGATAAAGCCAACAAGTTTCCTTGATGTAACCCCAAAGACACACCTTTTCTCGATTTAGTTGTACCTTTTACTCTTCAAATTTATCAAGGATGGGTCCTAAGACTCCTATGTGCTCACTTATTTTCTTTATTTTTTAGAAATATCATTCATGTAATCTTCAACTATTTTTTGGATAATGTCATGAAAAATGAGGGTTATTACTCTTTGATACATTGCTCTTGCATTATTTAACCCTAAGGAAATTATGTTCCACCAATATGTTCCCCATGAAAAACTAAATGTAGTCTTATTTTGATCCTGTTTGGAAATCATGATCTAATTATATCCTAAAAAACCATTCATGAGTGATAGCATTTCATGCCTAGCTATTAGCTCCATAATGAGGTCAGTTTTAGGAAGAGTGAAATCATCCTTCGGGAAATCATCCTTCGGGCATACTTTGTTTATGTCTCTAAAATCAACATAGATTTTGATGCCCCTAGTGGGTTTTGAGACTGGTATCAGGTTTTAAACTCACTCAGGATAATCTATCAGTTGGATGAAGCTAACATCAAGAAGCTTTTGTAACTCTAGCTTCACCAAAAGTGTTATATTAGGGTGCATCTTCTTTAATTTTTTCTTTATTGGCTTGGCTTCTAGATAAATTGCTAAGAGATGCACAAATACTTTAGGATCAAGGAATCGCATAACTATGTATGAACACACAAACTTATCTCTTTGATCTTTCAAGAATGCTACTAGGTTCTTTTGTTCTTCATCTAACAAGGATTTGGAATAGAATATGATCTTAGGTGCTTCTTTTGTTCCCACATTAACTGGAGTGGAACTTTTTGCTAGCACTGTTGACTTCTCTAGATGCATTGTACTAAGGGGGAGATTGAATTCTTCATCCTTGGGTGCTTAAAAAGAGGTTTTTACCATTGGATATATCCTATTTTTTTACTATTTTGGGATCAGAGAGTGTTATCATGTGGTTTACACTCAACGATCTGCATGTTAGTTTCATTTCATTAATTTTTTGACTGGAGGATTCAATCATCTCCCCATAGTATGCCCCTATGTCTAGCTCTATGTCAAAACCTGGTTCGTGATCTGTCCATGGTAAGTTGTCATAGAGTCCCATAAATTATGAGATTGCTTCAATTTTTTTGAGTAAATCTAGAATTAATTGTCCTTGTTGGTCCATGTCAATAAGTTGTAGGTATACTAGGCATATTTTAGTTGGTTTATTTCTTAGAATAAAGGATGTAATGGATACCATGAAAAGGGTGTTGATCTCAAATAGGTCATCAACATCAAGGGGGAAGTCATCTAACGTTGTATCATGTGATGGAGGTAACCAATTGGAAGCATCCACCCATTTAGTGGAAGTACCTTTGCAATAAAGGTGAATTTTCTAGTAGTACAACCTAGACCAGTATTTTTTAGTAATTTCTTAGGGATGATGGGTTCTAGCAAACCATTATCAAATTTTCCTCACTTCTCATTCTTGTTATATCCCATTCCCTTGATTAGATGTGAGCCTTTGTTTTCAACCTTCCATTGGAAGAGCAGGGACAAGTTTTTCATCTTGTTAGAGGAGTTTAGAGATATCCTCCTCATTGACATCCTTTTGATTTAAACCCCCCAAATTGGTGAAGGTAGTAGCTGCCATCTTGATCATTTTGGGCTCTTTTTTTCTAGATAGACATTTGCCATGAGATTGAGGAGAAATAGGCAATTCTCCTAAGACAAAGGAATTATTCATTAGATTGTGTATCCCACAACCATCATCCTATATTATAGCTTTGATGTCAAGAATGTTCTACACAATGTGTATTTTGGTTATTGAGGTAGAGGCAAGGGATGCTGAGTCAACAAATAAGGTAGATGGTGTAAGCCCTTCATCATCCTTGGGTATTTGGGGTATCTTGTAAAACTTGGCCTCAATATTCTTGTAATAGTAAAAAGGCCTCGGATCTCTATGGATGGTAATTTATCTGCCTTCAAAAGTAAACTTTAAATATTTATGATAGGTTGAGGCTATAGCTTTTAAAGCATGGTATGGATCAAGATCGACCAAGTGTCCTCTGAATATTATAGGGAAGATCAAGATCTAGCACTTGTCATTTAGTTTTTGCAATGAGATGCCCTACTTGGATGGGAAGTGCAATAATCCCTAGTGATACCCATTCTTGATTGTCATATGCTCTCATGGTGGTGCTCTTTTCTTTCTCAATAGTATCCTCTGAATAGCCCAAGTTCTTGATTAACTACAAGGTACAGATGTTCAAACTAGCATTTCCATCTTCTAAAACTCATTTGACTTTGTTTTTATGAATGATAACCTTAAGGTGTAAGGAACAAAAAATGAGATGGTTGTGATGGGATTTCTTGTTTGGAGAAGGTAATAAGATGATTAGTGATATTCCCCACCATGTCTTGAAATTGATCAATGTCAGTATCCTCCGGGACAGATGACTTGGACAAAGATTTCTCCAATATTTCCCTATGTATGAGTGATAGCCTTAATAACTCCAAGGTTGATATCTTTGTGGGGGTCTTCTTAAGATGATATAGAAGATTTTATTTTCTAGGATTGGATGTTGGAAAATTAGTTTGTGCCCTAGATTGAGGTGGGACTCCTTCCACGTTGTGTGGTGACTTGAACATTCCACACTAGATCCTTTGATGGTGATGACAGTGATGATGCTATCACAAGAAGAGATGACATTGGAATAGGTATGTTATACGTTTTAATAATCCTTAGCTTTTCCATTGTTGTTTTCTTTGTTATGATCTAGCTTAGGTTTCTTGTATATCTTAAGGTCCTAATTCCCAACTGGTACTTCAACAGATTTTGTGTCACTCTCTATGAGGTCTTGGAAGATATTCTTGAGTCTCTTGTATTTTTTCATTTTCTGCCATTTGATTTTTTGAAAGTAACAAATATCATACCTATTGTACTAGGATGGTTTCTCTTGTGGTTCTTTATAGTTTTCAAAGTTGGGAAGTGTTATCAGATTTGAATCTACCAACTTCTTCATGATGGCTCTGATAGGTCTAGATAATTTTGTGTACTTGTGTTTGGGATAGTTGTTCTTGTTGGTGGTTTTCCTTTTTTGCATGTTGGTGTTGTTCATTTGATTATTCTGAGGAGGTGTTATTTTTTGCACCATCAGTTGAATGTTTGCAAATTGATTTTTGTTTGATCTAGGATCACTTAGGACTACCTTAGCATCTACCACACCATAATTTGTTACATTTTTTTCTTATCCCAAACACAAATCTTTTCATTTGAACTAGTTGATTGGTGTTTTCCTCTATAAACATGAGTATTTCCTTGTGAGATTAGATCTCTTTCGATGTTAAGGGTTGTAGGGAAATTCTTGTCATAAGATCTGATGCACTACATTTTCAAGTGGAAAGATAGATCAGGGTATAGATTTTCTATGATTATTCCCAGTTGTTCTTACTAACTCTTGTCTCCACCATTGTAAGAAATAGGTGAAATATTCTCCTTTTTTTGTCTAAGAGTTTACAATTCTCTTAGAATTACGTCCATGTCAAGATTAAAGAAGAAGTTATTGATGAATTTATTAGTAATTGCTTGGAAAAATTTTATGTTGGGAGGTAGATTAGAAAACCAAACCATAAAAGAACTTGTTAAGCTTTAGGGGAAGAGGAACATTAAATAAGAATCATTGTATGTAACCTTCATACACATGATGTTAAATTATTTGACATGGTCCATAGGGATTCCTCTCCATTTTTATCAATCGAATTTGGGGATTTCAAATCCATGAGGGAATGGTACACCATTGTGATGTTTCAATCAAATGGATAGGGACATGGATTCTATGTATGGGGCTTCTTTTTCATTCCCATTCAAAGATCCTTATTTCTTATTATAGTGCCTAAAATTGTGATGCTAAATCATCTTGTGGGTTTGGTGGAGGAACACATGGTGGAATGATGGATTAGTTGTGATGGAAATTCAAAATTTTCTCCTTGTGTTTCAGTCATGCCCTACCTTATGTCACTGGTATTTCATGGTGTTGGGAAAATCCTAAGGTTGGGGTTTCATCTTTTTCTTCATGTTAAACCCTAATGTTTAATTTACACCTGGGGTGGGATCTATTTTTCTATTACTTTTTGAAGGATTTTAAAACAACTTATGTCCCATTGTTTCATGTAAGGCTGGGTCCCTTTGGTCTTAATATTTCATTTCCTCCGCTGGGTTTTATTTCTCCTAAGTCTTGGATGACCCCGTGCTTCATCATTTTAAAACAACTTATGTCCTTTTTTACCATCCACCTAGTGATGCCCCCCTCATCCTTTTAATAAATGTTTTATTTTTTAGAGGGATCAAATTAGCACTATCATTGATCAATTATGTTCTGATATCAATGGTTTCCCACCATCACATGATCGGGAATTGCGGGATCTTTGTTGATCGTAATATCACGAGCAGGTGCCACATGTCCTTTCTGAAGGATGAAATTTGTGTTACCATTGATCAACTATCCTTTGATCTGAGTTGTTCCTCACCATCTCGTGATGGCCCCACCACATTGATTTGGTTGATCATGATATCATGGGTGACCACTACGTGTCCCATCCAGTGAGGCCGATGGGGATAGGCTTGGTTGACCATCGATCAATCTTCATCAGACATCAATGGTTGACCACCATCGTGTGATCCAGAATTGCAAGGTTTTTAGTGATTGTGATATTGTGGGCGATCACCACGTGTCTTATCTGATGAAGCTGAAGGAATAAGGGAAATACTGTGGAACATTAATCCGACCTTAAATACATTAAAAGGTAGGTTACTAAAGTTCTTGTGAGATGCACGTGCTTCAAATCTATGAAGATGTTACGATCTTAGTGGAAAAGGTGCTTGACATTTAATGATAAGGCCAATCACTATTTTGAAGGAACATGATCACCAAAGATTAAGACCTATGTTACCTGCCATCACACAATCCGAGGTTGTGGGATCTTTACCAATTGCGATATCATGGGAAACTACCACATGGATTTCCTTCATAGTGTATGGTATGGTGGGCCCCTTATTTCCATGTTGGCAATTGTGTTAGCCTATTTTGAAGATGGTCGTTCGATGATTTGATCAAAATAAAGGATTAATGGATAGAATTTAAATTTGCATCAAATATTTTCACTGACTGATGAAGAATACCAAATATTGATGACTAAATATTTGACTGAAGAAGTAAAAATAATGAGGTTCTAGTGAGTGGTAAATTAGATGTTGTAGTTAATATAGTTTCCAATCTTGCTTTGATGGTAGTCTTGGCATGGGATTCTTGAGACTTTTGATGCTGCAACAACTTTTTTCAGTTGGCATGATGAACATGAATATTCTCCAGGATGATGGCTATTGTAAGAGGTTTTTGGAATATCACCAGGTGCTTCATTTGGCTGGTGACATGTGTACTTTCTGGCCCAATGCTTATTTTCTCCTTCTTTCTCTATAAGAAGGATTTCAAGGCCAGATGTACGAGTTAGCAAGTTAGATAATTTTTGGTTGAGTCTAGATGAAGTTGCAGAGCAAATTGTAAAGTCTAACGATTTTAGAGAGAAATGCAATTTATATTTTGAGTCATTTTGTAATCGGTTTTGAGTTCATGGGGATTTAATGTTATATAATATTACTAGCATTTGAGTTGAAATGATAAATTCAAGGTCATGTCTCTCCATTGTACAAGCATATCTAAACTTTGAATAAAATAACTAAGGGTTGTTTTATCCATCTCACTATTGTGGTGTGTATGATTCTATTTTAGCTTTAATTAAAATTAAAATGTATATGTATGATTCTATTCTATTCAAGGAATTAATTAAAATGTTTGAATGGGATCATAGGTGGATATGGTCTGTATAAGGATTTGGTAAGTAGTATTGAGTTAGAATACATATTGATGAGATTGTAATGCAATTTCATCAAGGATTTCATATGTTATGTGTTAAATATGTCATATACCTTTAGATGCTTATGAATGTGACTCATGCACAATGGATATATGGCACTGATATAAGTTGTAATTACCCATATGATTCAATATTTTTTTTATTTTCCTAGAGCTTTCTACAAATTGAAAATAAATGACTATATTATGATGTGGGTTGTGTTGTAATTATCTCATGCTCCAAATAGTTGATATTACTAATAAACAACCAATTTATTTTAGTATTATCCTATTATGTTGAGCTATTAAGTGAGATTATCTGCTATTGTTAATGTTCTTTATAATAATGGTGTAGAGGTTCTAAACACATTAAGGGATCACCCTCCTGGGTCTTGTAGAGCCCAAAGTGTAGGAGGATTTCTAAAGTCCTCGTTAGTTGGTCCAAGTCCTTTGAGTTTCCTTTGATTGGAATTGGAAATTCCATAGGTAGATTAGAAGATAAACCTAGTTATAGTAAAACTAGCCAATAAGTTTTTGTTGGATTTTGATAGGCTAAGGTGTTGTATGGGGTGTATGGTGGGGTGGGATTATATGAGGGTGATTACAATGTTGATGTATATGCACCTAACACATTTGTATTGACAATTTTTTATTAAGGATTATAATAATAAATTGGTTATTGATGTTGTTGTTGGGTATACAGTTGATCTAGTAAGGCTTACAGTTGTTTTCGCACCACTCGGGCTTGTTGTTGGGATAAGGCTGCTTGTTGTTGTTATTGCTCTTGTTGCTACTGATGATGATGATGTTGTTGAGCTACTAGACCTTCTTTCTATTGTTGAGTTACTAGATCTTTTTCTTCTTCCTTTTGTTGTTGGATGGATTGATGATAAGTTTTTTGTGCTTGTTGTAAAGCTAGGGAATGTGCTTGCAATGTAGGATCAGTTGGCTATTGGGATATCTAAGATGGATTGTGAGTGTTGATGTTCTGAGTGGGTAGTGGATTGCTCATGATATGTGGAGGATTCCCTTGGTTTAATATCCCTTGTAAGCTAGTAGATGGAAGTGGAGGAATGTAAGTTTGAGGTCCCAATTGATTTTGCATGGTAAGGGGGGTGTGGGGAATGATGAAGATGATGCCATTAAATTTTGTGATGGTAATGACACATTGGGACCTTGAGTCCATTTATTAAAAAGATTCCCTTTTCCCATTTCGTGAGGATTTCCTTGTGTGAGAGATGTAAACAGGGTATTACATGGGTTGATGAGATTTGCAACCAAGGGATCACTTTGAGATGGGTTGATAATGGATGGGGGTATGTGCAGGATCATGATGTGCCAAAAAGTGGCAATATGATGGGTATGTGTAGGGTATGTGGCTGATGAATTTTCTTTTACCCAAAATTGATGAAAAGAAAAAGGATTTTTAAAGGAGATTCTTATGTTTCCACCAATATAAATTATGCTTTACTTTAAATTTAATAATAATTATTATTCAATTTCTATTTGAATTACAACTAAAGTCCTGATTGACAGGTTGATTGAAAAAAATCTATAGCTTTCAAATGGTATCACATTTTTTGTATCTGAAACATGTCACATTATGTGCTTAAGATAATATAGGATTAAAAAAAAAAAATCATGAAGTTTTGATGAAGTTAAGGTGGTCAAACATATGAGTATTTATAGTTTTTACAAGTTGTAATAAAAAATTAATGATTAATTAAATATTGGAGAAAATTTACAAAAAAAATATGCATCACATTGGGACATGAGTCCTCTACTTATATCTAAAATTTAATAAAAAATATTATCATTTTATTGTGGTTAGGGTGGTCAGATAAACACCTATTTTTTTTCGAAATTTAAGTACTATTGCATTGAAATTTGAAATTTTCACCAAATAGTTTTTTTTTAAAAAACCTATTAGTTTAGAAAGTACATTCAATTTGCTACAAATTCTATTCTTACATATTTTTGAAATAATATAGATAAATTATTCAATTTTTTATGTGAAGTTGCCTAACTCTAATTTTTCTGAATTTTTCGCCACCTAAGGGCCTATTTTTTTCATGATGATCCTGCACATACCCATGGGATGGATGTGTTTTGTGAAACCAATGGTTTGGATGAACCAATTGGATAATTTCTTAGATATTTCCCTATTAGAATTAAGGGTAGACTCTGTGGTATTGGTATTGACATGCCCTTGTGTGTTGTTCTAAGATACTTGGTCTAAATTAATTTGTGTAATGGTGGGCACACTTGTGGGACTCATGGGTATAGATGAAGAGGAATGTAACTGATATGTTGAAGTGGTTGTCGAGTAATGAATTTCAAGAGGTTTATTTGGTTTTTTGGGATGTTCAAGATTGGGAGGAGCACCAAAGGTAGGTGTCCAAGTGGTTGTTAGGGTGGGGAATTGGTATCAAGGCTACCCACAAGTGTATTTATTTCAAATGGAACTGTTAGACCAAATTCCTCGGTAAGAATAGTTGTAAGAGTAGGAGTTGATGTTTGATTTATCCCTAGACATCAAGTTATGAAGCTTTATGTCCAGTTTTGTGCAAAAAATAATGGGGAAATAGGAGATATGTTATCAAAGGCTTGATGTTCCATGATTTCCTCCTAGTAAGCTCAAACTAGTTATTTGTAACATCTTCAATATTGTATGGTTCTGATGGAGATGATGGCTGTTGTGATGTGATAACTTGACTTCTTGGATCAAATTCTAAAGGATTTGGATCACTTGAGTTAATTTTGAGTTTGGCTTTCTCCATGATTCTCTTGTGTTGTGATCTTGTCTTTACCATAAATTTTATGTCACCTTTGGGAGAGTTGTGTTGAGATTTGTAATGTTTGAACTCTCTAGTTGACTCAAATCTAGGTAAAAGGGATGTTCTAAGCCTTTTTTGGGAAATGATGATAATGGGGAATGAAAAAGTGGGTGATATGAGAAGTGATTTTTTCAAACACTTTGGGACAACACTTTTGACTTGAGGTTGATGTTTTCATGTTAGGATAAAGGATTTTTATGAACTTGTAAATCTTTAGGGTAGAATCACGACCTTCAAGATAAAATAGTTCAAAGATTATAACTAACTTAACTAATTCCATGGAAAATGATTCATTTCACATATAAAATAGCCAAGTTAGGGTTTTGGGCTAATTGATGTTTAAGTGAAAAAGTGTTAGTGTAGTCAATTTTTTTTGCAAAGTTTGGTTATGTGAAAGATTAAAATTTTATGGAGGGGTGAGTGAAACGTTTGAACCAATGTGGACTTAGAATGAACATTTTTTTTCCAAGACAAAGGTAGTGAGAATGATGCTAGACCTCTAAAAAATTTAAATCCTAAAATTTAAGGTTAACCTAAATTGGAGGATAAATGTGGGTATGTAAAACTATTCAGTTCCTCCTAGATCGAGCATAATAGTTTCTTAACAATAGGTTACAATTGTGATGAAGTATTGAGCCCAACTTCCTACCAAACATGGAATTATGATAGCTACGTCTATAATGGCAACTTGTAGATCTTCCCCTACGGATTTTGATTGTGTGATAGATTTAGGGGAATTAAAACCATGAAAGGGACCAATTTTCTAGACGGGTTGATTATCATGAAAGAGTCTTTGGTTTTGACTCATAAATAATATGCACATTTTAGGATTTTTCCTCAATGTGCATCCGTAACAGTTTACTAATAACTTTTTTCGGTTGAGTTAGAGTGTTGCAATGTGGTTTTGGATTTCCTTTGAACTAAGATGCCTGAGTTTGAAATGATGACCTCTAGACCTTCTTTTGGGAACTCTAATTTTTTGTGAGATCATTTAGAAAAGTTTAAGTCTATGGAAGAAAAGAGGATATTTATTTCCAATAGAATGGTGGTAATATAGGCCTTCCAACCTCAATATCAGCTTGTTCCTCTTCATCTTCTACTATGTTTGTGATGTTTCTCCATGAGGTAGGTTTTTATTTTCTTTCAAAAGTCAAGCTTCTCAAATTGCTAATGATATCGGTTTGTTCTCCATTAATGAGTTCAATTTTTTGTTGAATGATAACACCTTCAATACCAGGTTGTTTAATGGGAGCAATTAGTCTCCAAATAGTAATATCAATGCTAATTCAAGAGGTATCCATATTTAAGCCAAGTGTTTGAAATTTTAAGGAAGATAGGGAATGGTTGTTTTTAGTAATTTTTTGGAGCCAAAAAATGTATTAAAATGACTCACAATCATTTACAATTATATGTTTGAAATTTCCATACTTGTTGATTCCCCACTAAGATTTCACCAAACACTAAACAATGTGAACAATTAGAGATTTGGTGAAACTGGATCCTCCTTACATGCCACACACTTCTCGAGACCACCAAATCTCAAAATCATTTACATCCATACATAAAAAGGATTGTTATGTTTCTACAACTAAATATCAAAACTATGGGGTAGCTTCAAAACAATCGTTCTTGCACCAAAAAGCATTAATTATTTTGGATTCTAACCAACGGTTTGTAATAAGGGCTTCTTGTTTGGGGAATACTATGATAAACTCTTGTGAGAGGTCTCCCAACCCTTAGAACAAGGGATTTTCACATTATAAAGATACTAGGGGAGAGCTATCATGTACCACTTCCATCGATCACAATGTTCATCACAACCACACATTTATATAGTGGTTCAAAAGAGCTTGGCTTTATCCCATTATTGCTTGGGTCACTTCCTCCGTTGAAAGTGGGGAGGTAGACCCTTCTAAAGATAAAAAATAGGAAGGAAGTATTTTTGTAGTTTGATCATCCAAGTTTGCATGAAACAAGGAGAGAACACACACCATGCCTTTTCTTTACACTTGCAAGGGGTTCATTTTTAATCTAAAATGAAAGATGTAAATGGTTTTACACAGTGTTAATGAATGTTTATGTTTCTCAGGATCACCGACTAGTGTGAGAGAATTGTATATGCATCCAATAACAACATTGTAAATAAAAGTACAACAAACACTTGTAAATTTTAACCCCTAAAGCTAAGATGTCTTCATTTTATGCACCAAATGAAATTTTAAGTTGACTTGTTCAATTTTAAACCCAACAAAATAATGATGAGATGAGGGTTCAATTTTAATCCTATTTGAGTGTTCATTTTAAACCCAATTGAGATTTAGTGAGGTCCTAGAGCATAAAGTAAAAATCATTAAAAATTTGGGTTATACTTTCCCCAAAGCATAAAACACTTGTTACAATCATTAAATTTTAAGAGGAGAATGCTTCTTCACTTTAGCTTCATGTTTTCCAATCCTATAAAACTAAGTTACTCTAAAAACCAAAACAATGTAAGAGGCATATTAGTACTTTGATAAATTGAAAAAAAACACATGCTAAAAAATGATCATTAAACTTCTTACCAAATTTGGGTGTAGCTACACACAATAGAATTTATTTAGTGAATAAGGGGGTCTCTTTGATGAACAAATGCATCATTCTATAGATAAAATTAAGAGCATGATAGCATCACTATTTGGTCAAGCTTCGCTATTTTATAATATTTGATACCTTTATAAAGTATTAGCATTTCCATTTTTTTAATCAACGTCAGTGCATTTAATCGACATCACAATTTGAAATGATGATAGAATTTCCATATGGAAATGCCCAATAAATTTCTTCGCTATAATTGATTTGGGCATCACCATTTTTGGCAAAAAGTAAAATGAACGGAATTCAAGATAGAGATTGATAAAATTTGATCAATTAGCCCTCCTTTGATAACCAAAATTTCAACTAAGGATACTAGAATGGGTCAATCATGCTTGATCCATGATGAATCAAATCATAACATAGCCACTAGTACTCAATCTTCAAACAAGATCATTCAAATTAAAGATAAGCTAAAAATTTATCGAAATGAAGCATTCTAGATATAAAAACATTAGCATTTCTATTTTATTCCATTTGAAACTTATCATGTTTTGGAATTGGTGGCATGTTGATGTGGAGCAATGACCCGTTCCAAATCTTTTGATTAGTGAGCTTGTTTCAATCAAATCTATTGAAGAGAATCGATGAAACTATTGTGATAAATGGATGAAAACATTATTTATGCTAAATTGAACATAATGTAAGCTAAACTAACATGATTATATTCTAAAAATGTTCTAAATATGCAATTGCAAAGATAACCTAAGATAATTCTAACCTAAAAGATTCAAACCCTAATTTATAAACAAGCTAAGATGGAAGAAAATAATCCATTAACGGAAGCTTAAAACTAATATGCAACTAAAAATGAGCTAAAATATGCTAAATGTGAGTTAAAATGAGTGTGAGTGTGACTAAATTCAAAAGCATAAGTTTGTAATTGAAAGATGGATCCATTTGTCTCCAAACAATGTTTTATTTATAGGAAAGAAAATGAGAAATGGAGGGTTGAGTTTGAAAAAACTAATCAACGGTCAAGGATGGGGGAAATGGGAGGCATGGATCATGGACTCTCATCAACTGGTGAGAATGAAAGATGAGACTTAATCAAGAGTTCTCATTCCTTCCAAACAACCAAAATTTTGACTTGTTTAAGAGGTCAAAAGTTAAATTGCTCATGAGGTTTGAAGTTTATCTTACTCAAGAAGCAAAGTAAGAATGTTTACTTTTTCAAGTGATTGGAAGAGAGAATATTCTTATAAAGTATTCATATGGGTGAGGAAAAAGGGTATTTAGTTATTTAAAACTAAATTAATTTGTGCTAAGGGAGGATAATCTTTTGGAATATTCCCTTGCAAGTGGGAGGAACTATATTAATTAGATAATTTATAATAAAATAAGGTTTAGTCATTCAATTATGATAATTAGAAAATAAAGTTATATTCATTAAATTAAATGATTTAATGAATGGGGAAAAGTTGAAATGACATTTAATTAAATAAGAGGACTTAAGGAATTAAATTAAATACTTTAATTTATTTAATTTAATAAGATGAAATGTTTTAACATGAAAAGCGGGTGAATTAACTTGATTAAATGTGTTAGGTTAATAGATGAAAATGATACAATTAATTGATTAGCTAGGATAATTTAATTAATTAAACAAAAAGACGATAGGTTTCTAGAGGAAATTATGTTACTATACCTAATTTAAGCGTATGATATCATTTTGTACATTTTTTAGGGCCTACACTTAAAACTGATATGATAGACACCTAATTCAATAGATCCTTCATTATTGGGAAGAGAATGAGCAACAAAGGCTAGAGAAAGCACAGTGTAGTCTTTCAAATCTCCTAGTGGGAACAACCCATTAAGGTCCAATTAGATATAAGAAATATCTAAATATTAACATAAATATCCAACAACTTATAGAACCCTTATTCCTTCACAGTATAATATGGAAAATGGAAAGATTTTTATAGAAAATAGAAAAGTTCAATAGACATAATCCAATTTTTGAAAGCTAGCATTGAACATATAAGCTTAAAAACATGAAAATAAACTATCTGAACTACCAAAGAAAACTTAACACAGTGTATTTAACATGAATGAAACATAAAATAGAAACTTGATAGAGGTCGTACCATACACAATTTCAAAGATTTCTCCCAAATAGATTGAACTTCAATAATATGTGTAGAAACTTAAAAACATCTTGATGGATCACATTGGCTAACTAACATCATCTTGACCTAGAACCCATCCTCCTTTCACTTAATTGATTAGATTAGCATAGCTATTTAATTAATCACCTCATTTTCATCTATTAATCTAATTGACTTGAATAAGTTAATTCATTCCCTTTCATACTAACAATTCATCCTATTAAATTGAGTACATCAAATTATTTAATTTAATACCTAAAGTCCTCATATTTAATTTAATTCATCCCCTTTAGTTATTTGTAACATCTTCAATCTCGTATGGTCCTAATGGAGATGATGGTTGTTGTGATGTGATAACTTGACTTCTTGGATCAAATTCTAAAGGATTTGGATCACTTGAAATAATTTTGAGTTTGGCTTTCTCCATGATTCTCTTGTGTTGTGTTCATGTCTTTACCATAAATTTTATGTCACCCTTAGGAGAGTTGTGTTGAGATTTGTAATGTTTGAACTCTCTAGTTGACTCAAATATAGGTAAAAGGGATGTTCTAAGGCTTTTTGGGGAAATGATGATAATGGGGAATGAAAAAGTGGGTGATATGAGAAGTGATTTTTTCAAACATTTTGGGACAACACTTTTGACTTGAGGTTGATGTTTTCATGTTAGGATAAAGGATTTTTATGAACTTGTAAATCTTTAGGGTGGAATCGCGACCTTTAAGATAAAATAGTTCAAAGATTATAACTAACTTAACTAATTCCATGGAAAAGGATTCATTTCACATATAAAATAGCCAAGTTAGGATTTTGGGCTAATTGATGTTTAAGTGAAAAAGTGTTAGTGTAGTCAATTTTTTTTGCAAAGTTTGGCTATGTGAAAGATTAAAATTTTATGGAGGGGTGAGTGAAATGTTTGACCCAATGTGTACTTAGAATGAACATTTTTCTTCCAAGAAAAAGGTAGTGAGAATGATGCTATACCTCTAAAAAATTTAAATCCTAAAATTTAAGGTTGACCTAAATTGGAGGATAAATGTGGGTATGTAAAACTATTCAGTTCCTCCTAGATCGAGCATAATAGTTTCTTAACAATAGGTTACAATTGTGATGAAGTATTAAGGCCCACTTCCTACCAAACATGGAATTATGATAGCTACATCTATAATGGAAACTTGAAGATCTTCCCCTACGGATTTTGATTGTGTGATAGACCATTTAGGGGAATTAAAGACCATGAAAAGGACCAATGTTCTAGACGGGTTGATTATCATGAAAGAGACTTTGGTTTTGACTCATAAATAATATGCACATTTTAGGATTTTTCCTCAATGTGCATCCATAACAGTTTACTAACAACTTTTTTCAGTTGAGTTAGAGTTTTGCAAAGTGGTTTTGGATTTCCTTTGAACTAAGATGCCTGAGTTTGAAATGAGGACCTATAGACCTTCTTTTGGGAACTCTAATTTTTTGTGAGATCATTTAGAAAAGTTTAAGTCTATGGAAGAAAAGCGGATATTTATTTCCAAGTGAATGGTGGTAATATAGGCCTTCCAACCTCAATATCAACTTGTTCCTCTTCATCTTCTACTATGTTTATTTTCTTTCAAAAATGAAGCTTCTCAAATTTCTAATGATATCGGTTTGTTCTCCATTAATGAGTTCAAATTTTGGTTGAATGATAACACCTTCAAGATTAGGTTGTTTAATGGGAGCAATTAGTCTCCAAATAGTAATATCAATGCTAATTCAAGAGGTATCCATATTTAAGCCAAGTGTTTGAAATTTTAAGGAAGATAGGAATTGGTTGTTTTTTGTAATTTTTTGGAGCCAAGCAATGTATTAAAATTACTCACAATCATTTACAATTATATGTTTGAAATTTCCATACTTGTTGATTCCCCACTAAGATTTCACCAAACACTAAACAATGTGAACAATTAGAGATTTGGTGAAACTGGCTCCTCCTTACATGACACACACTTCTCAAGACCACCAAATCTAAAAATCATTTAAATCCATAGATCAAAAGGATTTTTATGTTTCTACAACTAACTATCAAAACTATGGGGTAGCTTCAAAACAATCATTCTTGCACCAAAAAGCATTAATTATTTTGGATTCTAACCAACGGTTTGTAATAAGGGCTTCCTGTTTGGGGAATACTATGATAAACTCTTGTGAGAGGTATCCCAACCCTTAGAACAAGGGATTTTCACATTATAAAGATACTAGGGGAGAGCTATCATGTACCACTTCCCATCAATCACCATGTTCATCACAACCACACATTTATATAGTGGTTCAAAAGAGCTTGCCTTTATCCCATTATTGCTTGGGTCATTTCCTCCTTTGAAAGTGGGGAGGTAGACCCTTCTAAAGATAAAAAATAGGAAGGAAGTATATTTGTAGTTTTATCATCCAAGTTTGCATGAAACAAGGAGAGAACACACACCACGCCTTTTATTTACACTTGCAAGGGGTTCATTTTTAATCTAAAATGAAAGATGTAGGTGATTTTACACAGTGTTAATGAATGTTTATGTTTCTCAAGATCACCGACTAGTGTGAGAGAATTGTATATGCATCCAATAACAACATTGTAAATAAAAGCACAACAAACACTTGTAAATTTTAACCCCTAAAGCTAAGATGTCTTCATTTTATGCACCAAATGAAACTTTAAGTTGCCTTGTTCAATTTTAAACCCAACAAAACAATGATGAGATGAGGGTTCAATTTTAATCCTATTTGAGTGTTCATTTTAAACCCAATTGAGATTTAGTGAGGTCCTAGAGCATAAAGTAAAAATCATTAAAAAGTTGGGTTATACTTTCCCCAAAGCATAAAACGCTTGTTACAATCATTAAATTTTAAGAGGAGAATGCTTCTTCACTTTAGCTTCATGTTTTCCAATCCTATAAAACTACGTTACTCTAAAAACCAAAACAATGTAAGAGGCACATTAGTACTTTGATAAATTGAAAAAAAAACACATGCTAAAAAATGATCATTAAAATTCTTACCAAATTTGGGTGTAGCTACACACAATAGAATTTATTTAGTGAATAAGGCGGTCTCTTTGATGAACAAATGCATCATTCTATCGATAAAATTAAGAGCATGATAGCATCACTATTTGGTCAAGCTTCGCTATTTGATAATATTTGATACCTTTATAAAGTATTAGCATTTCCATTTATTTAATCAACATCAGCGCATTTAATCGACATCACAATTTGAAATGATGATAGCATTGCCATATGGAAATGTCCAATAAATTTCTTCGCTATAATTGATTTGGGCATCACCATTTCTAGCAAAAAGTAAAATGAACGAAATTCAAGATAGAGATTGATAAAATTTGATTGGTTAGCCCTCCTTTGAGAACCAAAATTTCAACTAAGTATACTAGAATGGGCCAATCATGCTTGATCCATGATGAATCAAAGAATAACATAGCCACTAATACTCAATCTTCAAAAAAGATCATTCAAATTAAAGAGAAACTGAAAATTTATTGAAATGAAGCATTCTAGATATAAAAACATTAACATTTCTATTTTATTCCATTTGAAACTTATCATGTTTTGGAATTGGTGTCATGTTGATGTGGAACAATGACCCTTTCCAAATCTTGTGATTAGTGAGCTTGTTTCAATCAAATCTATTGAAGAGAATCAATGAAACTATTGTGATAAATGGATGAAAACATTATTTATGCTAAATTGAACATAATGTAAGCTAAACTAACATGATTCTATTCTAAAAATGTTCTAAATATGCAATTACAAAGCTATCCTAAGATAATTCTAACCTAAAAGATTCAAACCCTAATTTATAAACAAGCTAAGATGGAAGTAAATAATCCATTAACAGAATCTTAAAACTAATATGCAACTAAAAATGAGCTAAAATATGCTAAATGTGAGTTAAAATTAGTGTGAGTGTGACTAAATTCAAAAGAATAAGTTTGTAATTGAAAGATGGATCCATTTGTCTCCAAACAATGTTTTATTTATAGGAAAGAAAATGAGAAATGGAGGGTTGATTTTGAAAAAGCTAATCAACGGTCGAGGATGGGGAAAATGGGAGGCATGGATCATGGACTCTCATCAACTGGTGAGAATGAAAGATGAGACTTAATCAAGAGTTCTCATTCCTTTCAAAAAAACAAATTTTTGACTTGTTTAAGAGGTCAAAAGTTAAATTTCTCATGAGGTTTGAAGTTTAGCTTACTCAAGAAGTGAAGTAAGAATTTTTCCTTTTTCAAGTGATTGGAAGAGAAAGAATATTCATATGGGTGAGGAAAAAGGGTATTTAGTTATTTAAAACTAAATTAATTTGTGCTAAGGGTGGATAATCTTTTGGAATATTCCCTTGCAAGTGGGAGGAACTATATTAATTAGATAATTTATAATAAAATAAGGTTTAGTCATTCAATTATGATAATTAGAAAATAAAGTTATATTCATTAAATTAAATGATTTAATGAATGGGGAAAAGTTGAAATGACATTTAATTAAATAACTTAGGGTAATTTAATTAAATAAGAGGACTTAAGGAATTAAATTAATTACTTTAATTTATTTAATTTAATAAGATGAAATGTTAACATGAAAAGGGGGTGAATTAACTTGATTAAATGTGTTAGGTTAATAGATGAAAATGATACAATTAATTGATTAGCTATGATAATTTAATTAATTAAACAAAAAGACGATAGGTTTCTAGAGGAAAATATGTTACTATACCTAATTTGAGCATATGATATCATTTTGTACATAGTTTAGTGCCTACACTTAAAATTGATATGATAGACACCTAATTCCATAGATCCTTCATTATTGGGAAGAGAATGAGCAACAAAGGCTAGAGAAAGCACAGTGTAGTCTTTCAAATCTCATAGTGGGAACAACCCATTAAGGTCCAATTAGATATAAGAAATATCTAAATATTAACATAAATATCCAACAACTTATAGAACCCTTATTCCTTCATAGTATAATATGGAAAATGGAAAGCTTTTTACAGAAAATAGAAAAGTTCAATAGACATAATCCAATTTTTGAAAGCTAGCATTGAACATAGAAGCTTAAAAAAATGAAAATAAACTATCTAAACTACCAAAGAAAACTTAACACGGTGTATTTAACATGAATGAAACATAAAATAGAAACTTGATAGAGGTCGTACCATACACAATTTCAAAGATTTCTTCCAAATAGATTGAACTTCAATAATATGTGTAGAAACTTAAAAACATCTTGATGGATCACATTGGCTAACTAACATCATTTTGACCTAGAACCCATCCTCCTTTCACTTAATTGATTAGATTAGCATAGCTATTTAATTAATTACCTCGTTTTCATCTATTAATCTAATTGACTCGATTAGGTTAATTCATCCCCTTTCATACTAACAATTCATCCTATTAAATTGAGTAAATCAAATTATTTAATTTAGTACCTAAAGTCCTCTTATTTAATTAAATATCATATCACTTCCCCTTTCCATTAAATAAATAAATTATCTAATAAATATCCTAATTCCCCTAATTTTCATAATTGAAACTTTATTTAACTATCAAATTACTAATAAATCTAATCCCCCCACTTGCAAGGGAATATTCCTCTGCACATTCCTCCAAAGAGAATATTCCCATGGAATATTCCTTCCCCTTTTTCCCATTAAAAGAATGTTTTAATTTACAAAATATATATTTTCCTCACCCATGAGAATATTCCAAAGAATATTCTCTTTTCCTCACTAATTTAATAAAAGGAATATTCTCCTTCATATCCAACTTACAAGACTTGATGTGCAAGTTATTTTACAAGACTTATGTGAAAGTTAACTCACAATAATTCTTGTGCAAGTTAAAAGTGTGTTAGTTTGAAAGAATGAGAACTCTTGATTCTTTCCTTGATCCTTGCGATCATTGATTCTCATTTGTTGATGAGAATCCATGATCCATTTGTCCATATTCTTTCCTTTTTGACCATTAGCCCTTCATTTTTCATTTGCTTTCCTATAAATAAAGCACTATTTGGAGACAAATCAAAAAATCTTTTAACATCAAACTTATGTTGTTGAAATCACTCACCCTCACAGTCATATTTAGCACTTTTTTAGTATCATTTTAGCTTAATTACATGCATTGATTAGCGTATTTTCCATTAATTCCCTCCATGGTAAAATAGATGCATTCATGTAGCTTATTTAGTAATTAGGGTTTCAATATTTTTAGCTTAAAATACATTTAGATTTTATTTGCACTCACACATCTTTATCATCTTAGCATAAATAATGTGAAAATAACTTTCATCATGTTAATTTATCATTTAAATCATGTATGATCACACATCTCACAATGGTTTCATTAGTTTTCTTCAATAAAACTAATTGAAACAAGCTCATTATCCAAAGGATTGGCAAATGGTCACCATTCCACATCACTGCAACACCACTTCACCAATATGATAAGTTTGAAGTTCTTAGATTAGAGATTTTTCAAGCTTTCATAATTTAGAATGTTAGTTTTAATGCATTCTTTGTCTTTGTTTATAGTGAATGATCTTATTGGGATTGATGCTTAGTGGGTTAAATATGCCTCAAATTCATATGGATCAGTTGTAGTTAATCTATACTATGTCATTGGTCATATTTTGGCACTAGGAGGACTTTACTAACTTTGTTTGATGATTTTTTCTTAAAAAATATGTGATTTGTAGGTTACTGGGCTAGAGCGACACTTTTGGAAGCTACAACAATGCTATTTTTCACTAGAGAAATGTTATTATTCACAAAGCGATGCTATTATTCACTAGAGTGATGCTTTTTCAAAAATGTCACCATAATTGAAAAAATAACCACAATTTACAAAGGCAACACTATATTTCTATAGTGATTCTGGGTATGTGTAGGATCATGATGGGCCAAAAAGTGGCGATATGATGGGTATTTGTAGGGTATGTGGCTGACGACTTTTTTTTTACCCAAAATTGATGAAATGAAAAGGGTTTTTAAAGGATATTCTTAGCTTTCCACCAATATAAATTATACTTTACTTTGAACTTAATAAATAATTATTATTCATTTTCTATTTGAATTATGACTAAAGTACTGATTGTTAGGCCGATTTAAAAACATCTATAGCATTCAAACAATATCACATTTTTTTAATCCAAAACATGCATCACATTCTATGCTTTGTATACTATAGGATTATAAAAATAAAAATTGAATTTCATGAATTTTTTACCAAGTTATGGTGGTCAGACATACAAGTTTTTATATATTTTAAAATTTGTAATAAAAGAATCATAATTAATTATTAACTTGGAAAAAAATTACAAAAAAATATGCATCACATCTAGACATGAGTCCTCTACTACTGTCTTAAATCTTATAAAAAAATATTATCATTTTATTGTGGTTAGGGTGGTCAGACAGACACCTACTTCTTATTTTTCCCTGAAATTTAAGTACTACTACATTGAAATTTCAAAATTTCACCAAATAGATTTAAAAAAAATAAAAATAAACCTAGTAGTTTAGAAACTACATTCTATTTTCTACAGATTCTATTTTTACATATTTTTGAAATAATATAGATAACTTATTCAAATTTTTACGTCAAGTTGCCTAACTCTGATTTTTCTAAATTTTTTGCCACTTAAGGGCTTGTTTTTTCCATGATGATCCTGCACATACCCTTCTATCGTTTTCTTTCTTTTATAGTCTATCTTAAAATGGTCATATCTTAGTCATATAGAGGTCTTTTTCAAACTATTTTTTGAAAATGGGGTAGAATTTCATGCTCTACGCAATGGTATGAGTGCTTTTCAATTTTGGTGGAGTTAAATTTTCCATTTTTGCACCTAAATTAAAATCACATTACAACTTGGTCTAGGTTGTAGGGATTTAATGCTTAATCATTTATCTAACCCTAACATCTTCTTGTTTTATTGATTTAATCTAACATTTAGAACATGTATTTTAGGTTTGAAGAGGAGCATGTACCACTTAATTGAAGAAAAAGGAATTTAAATCTTATAATTGTAACAAGTGTTTTGACACTTCTAGGGAAATTATAACCCATTTATCATGCTTTTCATTTTATGCTTTAAGACCACACTAGTTTTTAATTAGGTTTTAAATTGAAAACTCAAATGAGATTAAAATGAACCCTCCTCGCATCATTTTACTTTGGGTTTAAAATTGAACAATACAACTTAACACTTCATTTGTTGCATAAAATAAATTCACCTTTTCCTTAAAGGATAAAATGAACAAGTGTTTGCTATGTTTTTTGAGTTAAATTTTTGCCATTGAATGTGCATGCACTTTGCTCGTGCCATTTAACAATCTTAAGAATAAAAAATATTCCTTGGAAATTTTATATAATCACGCACATATTTTAAATTGGATTAAAAAAATGAACCCCATGCTAGTGTAAGGAAAAGACATGTATGCTCTCTCCTTATCTCAAGTGAACTGGGAAATTGAACTTCAAATGCACTTCATTTATTTTGTTTATCTTTAGAGGGCCTACCTTCTTGCTTTGAAAGGAGGGAATGACCCAAATAGTAATGAGCTAAAGCCAAGCTCTTTCAAATCACTATATAAAAGTGTGTTTGTGACTAAATTCATAAACAACAAGTACGAATATGTCATACCAACAAGTTTCACCCTTAGTATCCATGTGATATGTTAAAATCTATTATTAGGAAGAGATTGGGAGGAATCTTGATTGAAATAATCTTGAGCTAATATTTTCGTGTCTATGGCCACCTTGAACGAAAGTACTTACTAAGAACCAATTGTTTAGAAGCCAAAAATCTTTATGCTTACTAGTGCAGGAATAGTCGTTCCAAAGCCGCCCCACATTTTACTATTTGTTATAGAAACATAAAAATCCTTCAAATCTGTGGAACTTAAGGATTTGAGATTCACTGGTTCCAAGAAGTGTGTATCATGGAGGGGAGCTAGTGTCGCTAAATTTCTAGTTCTTCACATTGTCTTAGTGTTTTGAGAAATCCATGTGTGGATTTAGCAAGTAGTATCTTCTGAACCTAGGATGGTAAATGCTTGTGAGTCAGTTTAATACTTCTCTTTGTTCCAAAATATTACAAAAACACATCAACAAAGTCTTTTCAATATTTCAAACTATTTGGTCTATGTATAGATACCCTTTGACAAAAAATGATATTAATGTTGATCCTAATAATTTCTTATTAGAGAATTCTAATTATTTTGGTTCTCATCTCAATCCATATTTTCCAAAATTAACATAGGAAACTATGGCTTCAATCTCGTGATTTTCACAAAATGGACCTTGTGGAATTGATGATGTTTTTGAGATAGAAATTTAGTTTTAACTTAATCATTTGACAAGTGTTTGCAGTAAAATAACGTTACTTAAGGAAGATAAATTGAAAAATTGTATGTCACATGACCATTTGGCATCTGATTTCTCCAATGGAACAACCAAACCTTACACCTTCTATCATACAAGGAAAACATTGTAAACATTGAGTAGAAAACCATTGAGTCATATTGTCCAAATCATTGAGTTCCAATATCCAAAATCATTGAGTTTTACTTTACCAAAATCATTGGGTCCTATTTCCAAAATAATTTGAGCTTTATTTTACCAAAAAAATTGAGTTCTTGGAGCATTATCACTTTATATTTATAGCATGTTTCTAACTACCTTGGTCTTGGAAAACAAAGGTGCACTCTAGGGGAACATTGGGTCAAAAATTTCATCCATCCTTCAAGATATTTCATCCTTCACTTCACCAAACATTACAAACTTTGAACACACCAAAACTTTGGTCTTAGACATCTATCAACCCAAATCCTAACTTAGCTACTTTGTATGTGAAATGAATCCTTTTCCATGCATTTGGTTAAGATAATTATCATTTTTGGACTAGTTTATCTTGAAGGTCACGATTGTACCCTAAAGATACACAAGGTCATAAATATCCTTTATCCAAACATCAAACAAATCAAACTTAACTCAAGAGTGTTGTCCCAAAATATTTACAAAGATCACTCCCTATATCATTCACCTTTTTCATCTCCCATTATCACCATTGCTCCAAAACGACAAAAAATCCCTTCTACCTAAGTTTAAGTCAACTAGAGAGTTCAAATGTTCATTATAAATCTCAATACAACTCTCCCATATGTGATGCACAATTTATAGTAACCACAAGATCACAACATAAGAGAATCATGGAGAAAACCAAAGATTCATCTACCATCAGTGATACCAACCCTCAAGAATTTGATTCATGATGTCATTCTAGCACCGCACAAAAAATCCGAGATCTAGTAAGACCATATGAGGTAGAATACATTACAAACAACCCACTTCAACTTGCTAAAGATGAACTCATTGAGAATGGAAAAAATTATTCAAATTTTCTTAAGAAAAATATGACACAAGGGTTAACCCAATCTATGATTCAACTAACCACATCCCTTGTGCCAAGTCAACCCTTAACATCTAGTCTTGCAACTAGTCTAGGAACAAAACTTGGTCTCACTTCATGTCTAAGAAACAACAAAACTATGGGTATTCACAACACAACCATTCCATTAACCACCAACCTTCCCCAAAACACAAGTTGGACACCAATATTTGGCAAACCACTTACATTCCATGATGCCAAAAAAGCCTTAAAATTTCATGCACAACCATCTTCATCCATCACCAAAAATACCCCAAGTATGCCTAATGTTACACAAAGTAATGTGAACCAAGTACCTCAAGTAGGAAAACAAGTGAAAATCAAAAATATCATGCAAAGTCAACCGTTGACAAGTGGTTCCAACAATCCTAGTGACACATGAAAACAAAGGGTTACCCATGGTACTCAATTCAATAGACCATCCACATCAAAACCATCCATCATCAACTCAAATCAAAACAATCCCTTGGTAATGAACCTCATCAACTAAGGTAGTACCTTGACCACATCCCTAATGCAAGGAAATCCCCAAGAAATCAGTCAAGGGAACCGTTTTAATCAGTTACAAGGTCTAAATGTACCATTACCATCACAATACCAAATGGCACCATCATTATCTTTTCCCCTCATCCCTCACATCATGCAAAATAAAATGGGACCTCAATCATACATGCATCCACCTCAATCCACTATCTTACAAGGAATGTTGAACCAAAGGAACCCACAACCCATGCAAAACTTAAACACCCAAAATAGAATGTAGATGTCCCAACAACCAGTTGAGCCTACATTCTAAGCACATTCCTTAGATTTATTGCAAGAACAATAGGTTTTTCAACAAGCCATCCAACAATATCACGATCAACAAGCATCCTTAGCAGCATAATAAGAACATTAATCCCATTAAGGAGCCTTAGTAGCACATCATCAACAGCAATCCGAACAGTGAGCAGCCTTAGTAGCACAATAAAAAAATCAAGGCCATCAAGTACCCCTAGCAACACATCAACAAAAATAAGCCCAACAAAAACCCTTAGTAGCACAAAAATAACATCAAGCCCATCAAGCAACCTTAGCAGCACAACAACAACAATAAGAATCCCAACAAGCAGCCTTTGTGGACCAACAATAACAAGCCTTCCTAGCTCAACAATATACACAACAACAACAACAACGACGGCAACAACAAAAAAAGCTCCTACTATAATCCTCTATGGAACATCATCAACACAAACACCTTAGGATCATATACATCAACACCTCAATCACCTTCAAAAAATCCCACATCATCATACACCCCATACAACACCTTATCATATGCTATCTCACAATACGTAACATATGTTCCTCCACCAAACCTGCAAGATCATATAGCATCATAACTTAACATGTTATCACAAGAAATGCAAGATATTTGGATGGGAAAGACAAATAAGCCCCATATAAAGAACTTATGTCCATATTTATTCAATTGAAACATCACAAATGTACCTTTTCCTCCAAAATTTGAGGTCCCCAAATTTGATAAATACAAAGGGAGAGGAAATCCTTTGGACCATGTCAAGGAATTTAATTCCATGTGAATGGATGTGGCCTATAATGATTCATACTTAATGTGCCTCTTCCCATGAAGTTTAATAGGTCCTACCATGGATTGGTTTTCTCAATCACCTCTAGGCATCAAAACCTTCCAAGAAATCATAGATAAATTCATAGTTTACTTTTCCTTTAATCTTGATGATGAGCCCAAAATGTGCTCATAGTTTGGATGTTATGATAAACTTTTAATGCCTTTACTTTTGTTATTTTTGGTTGTTTGAAACTCTTTTGAAACCTTTTATGGGGATATCCTATAGCAAAATACTTTCATATTCCTACAACTTATTGTGTTGACTTGATTACATTTATTGCCCCGTTGACTCCCTAAATGACTAGTATATCGCATACAGTTTTTGAATGATAAAATAGATTTAAATGTGTGATTAATGAATGGATATCATCTATGTGCCATACGCCTTTTCTTTCGCATCTGTTTCGCAGGTTGTTGAAGAATGATCGAGTCAAGCATAGCCGATCTCGACCTTGCAGTAAAGTCCATTTCCTGCATGACTTCAAGGGAGCTCCGACGAAGACTCTCTGACCGAAACCATTGGAAAATATTTTTAATGACAGTCAATATGGAAAGAGTGGGGCGCTAGATTCTCTCTGGATTGGGTTAAATGCATAAATTCATTTATGAAGTTTGTTCCTTGATTCTAGGACACAATTTACTTCCACGTCTTTCTTTGATAGGGTTAGTTAGTTAGTTGCTCTTCTAATTTTTAATAAAGTTCTCCTCTTGCATAAGAGAGAAGAGAGATGATAGTTAGAGTAAGATAGAAATAGAGTAACAGATATCATGTAAGAGCCAGTATGATAATGAAATGCAGAATCTATTTGACAAGAGACAGAGTTTGTTGTTAGTTTCCATATCAACAAAGCAATGTATACCATTCTGTTTTCATGAATAAAGTTTGATGAAGTTCTGAGTTTAGCACCTGTGTAATCAATAGATGCTTGCTAAGGGGGCCCACTTAGTAAGTATCTATAGCTAGTTAGTTAGTTGTTCTTTTCTATTGATCTTCAGTTAGCTTTCATCTTTGAAGTTTTCATACAAACTCAGTCTTGTACTGCTCCTGCAGCATAGAGAATCCATCCCTGTGTCTGTTCCTGCAGCATAAGGCCAGTTCATAGTTTGTGTTTTAGTCGTAGTTGTTATGGTTTCCGTTTTAATCAAATCCTAGTTGAGTTAAAATACTTTGCATTACCTTCCTATTGCATAGATAGAATTCTTTTCCAGTATTTATTTCTGCTAAGATTTGACTGAAGCTAGTTCCTAGTGCATATATTTTTCCGCACCATTTAAAGTATACGTCCCCTAGTTTGACAAGTAAATGAACGTCCACAGAGAGATATTAGTCACCTGTCAGAATGTCCAATTCAAAGGAAAGGTTTTACTATGATTTTCATATCCTTTTGTGGGTACGACCATTTTTGGCACCGTTGCCGAGGATGGCGTCCAGCTAGGAATTTGTCAGAAGTCATTTTTAGCATTAGTTTAGTTTGCTAGTAAAAAAATTTAAAAATCTTTCAAGCCACTACTCACCGTATTGCGTGCATAGAAGAAGAAAAGATGCACTGGGAAGATTCCTCCTTGAAAATCTATTTATTGAATTACCATTTGACCCAGCTAACAACGAACCTGAGGAAAATCCATTCGCTTTGTTAATCCAACAACCAAACATGGCAAATAATCCACCTAATAATCCACCTCTTGCATTTGAGTTTCCCATTGTTCCCCATAGAGATACTGACAATCTTAAAAACATCCCCTCTTCCTTGCTTCCAAAATTTTATGGCTTGGTTACGGAGGACCCAGAAACTTTTCTGTTTGAATTTGATGTCCTCTGTCCCAGTTATGACTACAACACAGATGCTCATAAACTGAAGTTATTTCCTTCCACCTTGAAGGAAGGAGCTCTCAGGTGGTTCATGAGTCTAGGAAGAGGTGTTGTAGATAGTTGGGCAGCCATGCAGACAAAATTCCTTGAAAAATATAAAGAATATTGTAAGAGCACCAGCAAAGGTGATGACATATTCCGAATTCAGCAGAAAGAGGATGAAAGCTTGGAAGATTATATTTCCAGGTTTTTGTTTTCACTAAAAATGAACTCAAACTATTTTCTCAATGAGGACTCTCTGAAACTAATCTTTCTAAGGGGAATCAGTGATGCCTGTATAGACGCCCTGGACCTGATGGGAGGAGGTGATATAACCCAACTGCCTTGGGATGATATAAAGAAAATATGTCTTAACTACTCTTGAGCAATAGTTAAAAAAGGTCGAGGTCATCATGCTACAATGGGGAAATATTCTTCTAGTGGAGTTTCCTAGATGGAGATAACAAATTTGCTATCTGATTTCAAGCAGGACATCAATAATAATATGGCTATACAACTGGACACTATGTAAGCTCGGAAGAAACATGAGGAAGTTGAGGCAGTTTTGGTCGAGTTCTATCCATACTGTAGATAGAAGAAGCATGACTACAGATGCAAGATGGTGGCTAATTTGGAAGCTAGGAAACTACCTACTGACTTCAAGCCAGTAGAAGCTGATGATGATCAAGTTTTCTTTGTTGCACAAAGGAGACCATGGGCCCAAAGATAAGGTATGCCTCAAGATCCTTTAATCTTTGGTAATCCTTATTCTGGCTATAATAACCAATGGCAACATACATATGGACCACCACCACTCTGGAATCCACCTCAACCAAGTTGGCCTAATTATTAGAACCCACAATGGCAATCTCCTCAAGGAGGTTGGTAGCAGCCACAAGGGCAATGGACCCCACCTTCAAGAATTTGGCAGCAAAATCCTCAATGGAGAGGCCCTCAGCAATGGCAAAACCAGTCCACTAGATTCCTGCAGCTTCCACAGCAACAACCACAAGCCCTCATGCCACCTCTTGCAGCAACTGCCACAAATCTTGGACCTCCAAAACAAATGCCTATGCTTGCCCAGCCACTGCCAAATCCCAATAATAAGCCACAACAACCTGCTTATCTTGCCGAAGGCGACCAATATCAAGCTTATGCCTTAAACATTAATGACATCCATTTGAGGTTTGGAACTACCTTACCTGCTCCAAAACCACCTTTGATTACTGAAATACAAAATTATCCCCTTGAATAATCTACTACACCTGTTGTTCCTACTGAGCATATGCCCGTATCTGATACGGTTTCTAAGGAGTCTGTTTTGCAAAATCAAGATAACCCACCTTTTCCTCAGAGGTTGCAAAGTACTGCATCCAAATCCATGGAAGAGCCCATTGTTGACATTTTGGATCAGCTCAAGAATGTACAGATTCAAATCCCTTTATTTTAGGCCATTAAAGATGTTCCCATTTTTGGAAAAGCTATTAAAGAGGTCTGTTTGAAGAAGCCTAGACAAAAGAAAAAGGATCCTCAAACAATTCATGTCTTAGGGAAATTGACTGATATAATGTTGAGAAATGTAGTCATCCCAAAGTATATTGACCCTAGAAGTCCTGTAGTGCAAATATATATAAATGGCCAAGTTGTAAAAAATGTTTTGATTGATTTAGGTGCTGCCATTACTATTATGACAAAGCACACTATGGACTCCTTGAATATTTCAAACATTAGGTCTACACCCATAGTTCTGCAGCTTGCAGATAGCTCCACAGTTAAACCTGATGGGATGGTGGAAGATGTAATTGTCACTCTTGAATCTTGGGAGTATCCTACTGATTTCATAATATTATCAGTTAAGGAAACTTTAGGAGGGTATCCAGTTATCCTTGGTAGACCATGGTTAGCAACTGCTGACACTTTTATAGGATGTCGTTCTAAAGATATGAGTATTTCTGATGGACAGTCCATAAAGAAATTGGCCTTGTATCCACCTGCTAGACCTCAACCAGATTTGTCCCAACCTGTTTGGCCAGATGTGGGGGAAGAACCTGAAGAAGCCAATTCTTTGGCTCAATTGATGATGCTTCAAAATGACCCATTCTCACAACTTCAGAGTGAGGATGCTTTGCTTTTTCAAATTCTACAGTACAACTCTGATACGGGTAGTTCATCTGATCCAAATGGTACCCATCTACAATCTTTTCTGCAGCAACAAGATTATGAAAGTTCACTGCCTAAACTTCCAGCAATTTTTCATAATTTGCTTCCACAAGAGGTACAAACATCACTTGTAGATTCTATGAGTAATCTCACTAAGCAGATAGAATTGTCTCCAGAACATTGTTTGAATGTCAATAGCAAGTTCTCACAATCTCAAGAGGCTGACTTATTAAAAATGCTACAAGAACAGCGTAAAGCTTTTGCATGTGAATATGGGGACATGCAAGGGATAAATACTCGAGTTTGTACTCACATGATCTATATCAAAGAGGATTGTTTACCAGTAAGGTAACCTCAAAGAAGAGTAAATCCAACACTTAGAGAAATAGTTAAAAGTGAGCTTCAAAAGGTGCTTGATGCTAGTTTTATTTATCCAATCTCTGACAATCAATGGGTTTCTCCATTAGTCATTGTCCCCAAGAAAGGTGGAAAATGGAGAGTGTGTGTAGATTACAGAGAGTTGAACAATGCCACTAAAAAAAATCACTTTCCATTACCTTTTGTAGACCAGGTATTAGACTCACTGTCTGGCAAAAGATATTTTTCCTTCATGGATGGTTACAGTGGGTACAATCAGATAAAAATTTCCCCTGAAGATCAAGATAAGACCACTTTTACCTATCCATGGGGAACATTTTCTTATTCAGTCTTGCCTTTTGGTCTATGCAATGCACCAACAAGATTTCAGAGAGCAGTAATTAGTATCTTTGCTAATATATCTCATGACTATATAGAGATTTATATGGATGATTTCACTACCTATGGAGTCACATTTGAAAAAGCACTGGTGAATTTAGAAAAGGTATTGAAAAGGTGCAGAGAGCAAAATTTGTCTCTAAATAGTGAAAAGTGTTTTCTAATGATGGAAGAAGGTATTACTCTAGGTCATCATGTTTCAAAGAATGGAATTCAGGTCGAACCTGCTAAAATTGAAGTAATTCAGAATTTACAAACTCCTGCAAAACAAAAAGATGTCAGAAATTTCCTTGGCCATGTAGGGTATTATAGAAGGTTTATAAAAGATTTCAGTAAAATTTTCAGCCCACTTTATGCCCTATTAACAAAAGATTCTCAATTCGAGTGGATAGAAGCCTATGAAAAATCTTTCCTACAACTAAAAGACTTGCTTACTAAAGCCCCTATTCATCATGGTCCAAAATGGAATTTGTATTTTCACATACATGCTAATGCATCTAATTTTGGTATAGGAGCAGTTCTAAGTCAAAAAAAAAATTCAATTGAGCATGCTATTTACTTTATCAGCAAGAACCTTCAAAGTCCTGAGCTCAACTATATTGTGACAGAAAAGGAATTGCTTGTATAGTGTATGCTTTGAATAAATTTAGGCATTATGTCATAGGTCATCAGATATTCATCCATACTAACCATGCAGCAATCAAGTATTTGATGAACAAACCTACCATTTCTAGTAGATTGGCATGATGGCTCCTGTTGTTACAAGAATTTGACATTACAATCATTGACAAACCAGGAAGAACTAATGTTGTAGCTGACTTTTTATCAAGACTTCAATCAACTGCACTTGTTGAACATGAGATAATTGATGTTAGGTTCCCAGATGAACACTTTTTCTCCATTGTTTTACATACTCCATGGTATGCAGACATTGCAAATTATCTAGCAGCAAACATAATAATAGCTCATTTTTCCCCAAAAGAAAAGAAGTTGTTAATATAAAAAAGTTTTAATTTTTCATGGATTGCAAATTGTCTGTTTTATATTGGACCTGATCATGTAATGCGAAGATGTGTAAGAGAAAATGAGACTTATGATATCTTACATGCTTGCCATGATGAACCATTTGGGGGATATTTTTCAACAAAAAGAACATCAATGAAGATTCTTACAACAGGGTACTATTGGCCAACATTACACAAAGATGTTGTAGCATATACAAGGAAATGTGATAGATGCCAGTGTATGGGAAGACCAACTAAGTCAGATGAAATGCCACTATACCCACAGATCATAGTCACCCCTTTTGATAAATGGGGAATGGATTTTGTGGGACCAATTGATCCACCATCAAATGGCAAGTCATATATTCTAGTTTGCATGGACTATGTCACAAAATGGGTTGAAGTAAAAGCTATGACTCATGCTCGGGATAACAAAGTTGCTGAGTTTCTGTATGAAAAAAATTTCACTAGGTTTGGAGTTCCCAAAGAGCTTGTAACTGATCAGGGAGCTCAGTTCACATCGAATCTGATTACTGCACTAATGAATGATTATAAAATCAAACATAGGAAGTCCAGCCCTTATCACCCTCAATCCAATGGTCAGGCAGAGGTAACAAATAGAGAAATTGAGGTAATCCTCACAAAGACAATGTAGATCCATAGAAAAGATTGGAGTAATAGACTTCCTAAAGCAGTTTGGGCCTACAGAACTACATGGAAAACAACAACTAGGTTTACACCTTTTGAGCTGCTTTATGGGAAAACAACCATGTTGCCCATTGAATTTGAGCATAAAACTTTGCGGACATCTCTTGAACTCAATATGGAAATATCTGCATCACAGAAGGACCGTCTCCTACAGCTAAATGCTTTGGATGAAATGAGAAAAGCCACCCTATAGCACACAGAAGCAGTCCAACAGCAAAGGAGAAAATGGCATGATCAGCACATCAAAACCAAGAAATTTTCTGCTGGAGATTGGGCTCTATTATATGATTCTAGATATCAAGAAAACTAGGGTAAGCTCACAACACGCTGGCTTGGCCCCTATGAAGTTAAAAATGTGTTCGACAACAGAGCTGTATAGCTGGTGACAATTGATCCAGTCTGCTTCAAATTGCAAGTTAATGGCCACCAACTCTGGTTGTACCATAAACCAGTCTCAAAAGAAGAATTCATGTAGCAGTTCATTCAGGTTCCTCTAGCTACTCTTCCTATAGCCAAAGGCTTTAGCCATTCTCCTACAGCTTCACCGTAATTTTGAAAAAATATGCCCATAATAAAGGTTTTCTTTTTAAAAGGAAACCCCTTTTTTCTCCATTTTCATTTATTGCCCCCATCTCACTTCTTTATCTTCCATCCATCCATCCCATCCATCCATTCCATCCATTCATCTCATCTTCCCACGTCACCCATCCACTTCATCCATCCACATCACTCTTAATTAAGATATCTTTCCCAATTTTTAATTCATGCAGACGCCACCATCTTTCTTCACACATACATGCAAAATATAAGGTACGCCATATCTTTTCTTATCACATATTTGATTTATTTTATTCTATTCATTTACTATTATGCCAATACCAGTCATTATTACAAAATCGCTACCTATTCTTTAGTACATGTGAGGACACATGTCATACTCTAAGTAGGGGGCAGGGTAATCCACCTTTTAAAACCTGTCTTTTCACCGCTGCCATAACTACACAAATAATCTTTCTTTAATACTTTTTTGGTACTTTCCAAATATGATCACATGTCCTTCTTTATTGCATGTTTTTCCTATAAATTATGATTAAGACTGCTTGTTCAAAAGTTCATTTTTAGAAAAGAAAGCAATGTGACAGCACGACAGAAGAAAAACCAAAGCAGAAAGGGAAACAGAGAATTTGAATTTTCAGCAAGGAATTGAGTTTAGCTAGGGGAAAATTGTAAACATGGGTGGTCAGCTAGTGCGACATGAGCCTGTAGCTCATGAATTATTATTGCAAAATCCTCAAACACTCCACTCATTCAACCTCTGTGGATGGTTGAATTATTTCTTGAGTTTAAATGCTTTTGATGAGGAGGCTGCTTGAGAATTTTTGAGAACCCTTTCTAAAGGGGAAGCTATTGTATGGGGTCTAATGGTTGTTGCAACTGAAGACAGAATTGCTGAAGTAACTGGGCTTCCATCCATTGGAGAAAATTTTTCTTTAGATGTTGCCGCTGCAAGGGCTGAGTTTTCAATGCCCACTAATAGACCTTTGGAAGTCTCCAAGCAGGGATGCAATTGCATATCGTTGCCTCCTCCTTACTCAGAGTATGCTACTTACATAATCAGGTATTTGACCTGTGAAGGCCATTTTTTCTACGTGCATTCTCATCATTTCAAATTATTAAGCCATATGAGGCATGGGTTAGTTGTAAATGTTCCAAATTTACTGTTAAAATTTCTAGAACAAAGTGCCCATGGAACCCAACAAGGGAAAGACAATTCTATTACTCACCATGGCCTTATCAAATTGTTGATTGACCGCTCTTTTAGAGATGTCTCAACCCTTTCCTGGCAATAATTCGTTGCCCAAAAGAACTTACAAATTCCACAACCTCCTAGGGTACTTACCCCATGGCCTCAGAAAAAGAAGAAAGAAATTGTGTCTACTAGTAGAATAGGGCAAGGGTCATCTACTCCTATAGCACCTGGTCTTACCGCTTTCACACCTGAATCCTCTGCTAGGGTACAAACTAGGTCTACCACTAGGAGAGAGAAGGGTAAAACAAAGGCAAAAGGGTCTTTAGAATCTGACCCTCGTTCTCTGAAAAGGCAATGTCCTTCTCCTGTAGCATCATCCCCTGCAGCTGTCTCTCCTACAACAATACCTATTGCTATCACCAATTCACCGTCATCCTCTAGTAGGGCATAGCCCTCTAAGTAGACAAGAAGGAGGAAGGCTATTAGAACGTCTCTTGTGGCCGCATCAGTGTCGAGAAGAGTTTCCACAAGGAAAAAATCTAAGACCTCCCCTGCTTCACCTCAACCAGAGGTTATTGTAATTTTAGAAGGGTCTGTTGAGTCTAAATTTAATGTTTCTCAAAATGTGCCCGAGAATGTTGCTCAGAGTTCATTCGTTCCTGAAGAGGAATAAGTTGAGACAAAAGAAATAGGGCATAATGAGCAAGGGTTACCAAATCTTGATGACTTGGCTACCACTACTATGCAGTTTTTAGAGGAAGCACAGACTTCTCCACCACAACAACAAGAAGAATTTATCTTGCAGCAAGAGGAAGAACGGACTGAACAATTGAATGTTCCTAGTGAAGCTGTATTTCACCCTACAACTTGTAAGGCTATTGTCATTTATAAGATGTTTTTGATTGAGTTTCTAGAGTATGTTAAGGCTAACTGGGAACTAGTTACATTGCAAACCCTGACTTTCTGAGACATAGCCCAGACTGACATGCAACAAAGTCTATGGGAAGTAGAAAGAAGAAGTTGAAAAAGGAAATTGAAAATCAGAAACAGGAAATTGCTAAGTTGAAAGCAAAAATGGATGAAATGGTAAAAGTAACTGGTCAGATTATGGAATGCAGACCACCACCCAGAGTTTATGCTTTGTGTCTTAAGTAACAATTTTTATGGTTCCAATTGATGAGAATTTCCAAAAACCAAGATCCTATACTTCACACTGCCAAAGAATTTTATGAAACATACCAAGCAGCTCCTAATTGGTTAAGAAATTCTCTATGTGAATTCTATTTACATGGCTTTTTAATTCCACTTGAAACAGAATGGAATCCTCTTCTGTATATTGGTGATATTCATTTGAGAGCATTGATGTCATGGGTAGAAAATGAAGTGAATTATGGCAGTCAGTGGGAAACATATGAGGAAGCTGAGAAAACTGAGCCTATTCCATTACGCTCTCAACGTTCAAATCCCCATGCAATGTTGAAAGATTGGTTTGCTCTTACATATGGGATTAATAATGTTATAGCCAGAGAGAAAATATTTGATATCAGGAAACAAGTATATGATGAATTTCAGGCACAACAATATTCGTTTTGGAGACTAGCATATACCAAAAGTGAGAAAAGATGGGAAAGATTAACTGTTGGATTAAGAAGATCTGAACCTCATAGTCCCCTAAATTTCACAGTAGCTCTTAAAAGATCAAGCAGATACATACAATTGGGACTTCAAATGAGATTTGAACTGTGGTTGCCATTAACATTCAGACCTCTTGTGCTAATGTGGCCCCTTTATCCTCACCAGGCTACAAATATTAATGATGGTTTAGAAGACCGAAGGTATGAAAGGTGCCAGGATTTCAGAGGATTTTATTACAGGTTTGGAAATCCATTTCAGAGTCATGCAGCAACCATCGACTTTAGAGAAACCACCAGGAAAGTTAATGCTGGAGGACCAGCATTGGGCTAAGTAGGGGGCAGTGATGAGCCCAAAATGTGCTCATAGTTTGGATGTTATGATAAACTTTTAATTCCTTTACTTTTGTTATTTGTGGTTGTTTAAAACTCTTTTGAAACCTTTTATGGGGATATCCTGTAGCAAAATACTTTCATATTCCTACAACTTATTGTGTTGAATTGATTACATTTATTGCCCCGTTGACTCCCTAGATGACTAGTATATCGCATACAGTTTCTAAATGATAAAATAGATTTAAATGTGAGATTAATGAACGGATATCGTGCATGTGCCATACCCCTTTTCTTTCACATCTGTTTTGCAGGTTGTTGAAGAATGATCAAGTCAAGCATAGCCGATCTTGGCCTTGCAATAAAGTCCATTTCCTACACGACTTTGAGGGAGATCCGGTGAAGACTCTCTGACCAAAACCATTGGGAAATATTTTTAATGACAGTCAATCTGGAAAGAGTGGAGTGCTAGATTCTCTCTGGATCGGGTTAAATGCATAAATTCATTTATGAAGTTTGTTCCTTGATTTTGGGATACACTTTACTTCCACGTCTTTCTTTGATAGGGTTAGTTAGTTGCTCTTCTAATTTTTAATAAAGTTATCCTCCTGCGTGAGAGAGAAGAGAGATGATAGTTAGAGTAAGATAGAAAAAGAGTAACAAATATCATGTAAGAGCCAATATGATAATGAAAAACATAATTTGTTTGACAAGAGACAGAGTTTGTTGTTAGTTTCCATATCAACAAAGCAATGTATACCATTCTATTTTCATGAATAAAGTTTGATGAAGTTCTGAGTTTAGCACCTGCGTAATCAGTAGATGCTTGCAAAGGGGGCCCACTTAGTAAGTATTTGTAGCTAGTTAATTAGTTGTTCTTTTCTATTGATCTTCAGTTAGCTTTCATCTTTGAAGTTTTCATACAAACTCAGTCTTGTACTGCTCCTACAGCATAGAGAATCCATCCCTGTGTCTATTCCTATAGCATAAGGCCAGTTCATAGTTTGTGTTTCAGTCGTAGTTGTTATGGTTTCTGTTTTAATCAAATCATAGTTGAGTTAAAGGACTTTGCATTACCTTCCTGTTGTGTATATAGAATTCTTTTCCAGTATTTATTTCTGCTAAGATTTGACTGAAGCTAGTTCCTAGTGCATATATTTTTTCGCACCATTTAAAGTATATGTCCCCTAGTTTGACAAGTAAATGAACGTCCACAGAGATATATTAGTCACTTCTCAGAATTTCCAATTCCTAGGAAAGGTTTTACTGTGATTTTCATATCCTTTTGTGGGTGCGACCACTTGATATGGACTTGAGATTAAAATAATTGTACACTCTCAAGAAAAAAATAGGAGAATCCTTCGCTAATTTCCTACAAAGGTGGACACAAAAAGATAACTAAGAGAAAGTGGACCATTCCTAATGAACAACAAGTGGGAATTATCATGGCAAATGTTTATCTAGATCTATCCTTCTACTTGAAGATGCGGTGTATTACCTCTTATGGAAATATTGTCACTAGATCCTTTTATATCAAGAGATCTCTAATCCCATAGGGAAACACACAAGTTTATAGAGACAAACAACCATCTACTAGCTCTAACAACAAATCCTACTTTTGGGCAAGAAACAAAAATGTTACTAGTGTTCTTAACTACTCCTAGACAAGAAAATATATAAACCATAAACACTCAACATGCACCCAAAAAAGTAAACAATGCTCCTAAATGACAATTCACTTCCTTAGGGGAACCTATGGAGGATGTGTTGAAGAGTTTGATACATTCTAATCTTATCACACTCCTAGATTTCTCAAACTATAAAGAGGCACAAGTGAAACCTTGTAGCTATAGATAAGATCATTTTGTGAATTTCATCGATAGAAAGGTCATAACACACAAAATTATATTAGACTCAAACATCTAATAGAAGATCTTATTAAACAAGGAGACATTCATGTTTATCAAAAATCAAGGAATGAAAATCTGAAATTTTTAGAAAACCCTATTCCTAACCATACAAAAGAGAAAGATTCAATAAAGGCATCAACCTCAAAAAATGTAAACCATACCCATGATACCATGGTGGGACATATTTATTTATCACATGAGGAATCAGATACACATCAAGATACTATTTTAAAACAAAATCCAAACCCATCAACAGTGTTTAGAAGTATTTTATACCATAATGACATCAAGTGGATATCAGATTGTGATCTCTCCCACATATGACTCAATAATTGGACATCCAAAAGAAATTCGAAATGAGCTAGAAATATCCTTTGTTGCACCCATACCTACCGACTATTATGAAGATTCATTTATCATTGATGCAACAACTACCCAAGGATCATGTCAAGAAGAGGCTCCTAAGAATAATGAAAGTTACTCCAAATTAAGTCAAGATAAACAACCCTTATCCCCAAAGTTTCACCAAGAACTAAGGGACATCTTCCAAACCATTTTAAACTCTTTATATGTCCCTGATATCACTCCTATTATATTTCTTCTAGATGGACATATAGACATTATTCATCCAAAATAGGATTCTCCCACTCTTGGCATTCCTACATAAGAGTAAGCAATAGTCGAGATTCTTGATTCTTATAGTAATTATGCATCATCAATGTCTTTTGAATGAGGGGGTTAAGAATTGGATTGAAGAAGAAAAATATATCTTAGAAATTTTTGATAAAGTTAAAATCTCCCATGTCTATAGGGAAGCTAATAGTGTGGCAGATTATGTTGTGAATGAGGGGGTTAAGAGGGGAGGTTTGAACATGTGGCAGAATTTCAAGGACTTGGGAGTTGAAGTTAGGGACTTATTAGTTTATGATGTTACACATGGGAAAGAGGAAAATATCTTTAATGATGATAGGGAAAAGGGCTAAGTACATCAAAATCAAGAGATTTGATGGGGCCTTGTCAAATTGCTTACCTAGTAAGAAAAAGCGACATGCTTTGTGGGTTCATTGGAATGGCTACGTAAATTTGCAATAGGCTTTCAGCATTGGTATACATTGCAGTGAGGTGCATATGAATATGGGGGGGGGATAGGAAAAGAATTGAGCCAAATAGCTATGAAATGCATAAGAGGAATGCTAAGGTCTGGAAATAGGTTGAGCGAGGTGGTTTGGTTCCATTCCTAGAAAAAATTCATGGGCCTGATCTTATGGCTATTGACTACTTTGAGAAGAACTAGAATAATGGAGAAATAATCCTCTTTGGGAGAAAGGTGAAACTAGATGAGAAAATCATATGAGATGTGACTAGAATGTCCATTGAAGGCATGGGGTTTTATCGTGACTGAATGTTTTCAGACAAGGCGGTAATAAAATTCCCTTAGAAAGAAAAAGAGAAAATGAAACTGGTGAAGGTATCTAATAACTATTTTGAAATCGACACCATTAAGGTGCTTTGGAGAAAGGCGCTTCGTGTCATAATGGAGTGTATTACCTTGGATAGGAGATTCAGTAGAGTTTATGGTCATCATTTCTCTCTCCTTAACCACTTCCGCCATAAAGTACAAATTTATTTTCCTCATTATTTTTTCTATTCATTGAGCAATAGCCTTGAGGACTGCAAGAAAAATCCCAGGAGATACCCTACTTTTCATCCTAGTTTTATTAGGTTAATCTATGAACATTTTGAAAGATTGCTAGTTTTATCTAAACTGGTTGCCTCCATGGCATTTGAGGACTATGATATCAATAGTGGTGGTTTGGAGAATCATTCTAAGGCTAACTCACAGAGAATTGTTGAAGCCCATATGTCTCCTGTCTTGTCTGATAAGAAAACTCATCTTTGTAAGCCCCAGATCACAAAAGCTAACCCTAATATTTACCTTGGCTGCCCAGTTCCTTTAAAGAATCTCGATCTCAAGGGTTCCCCTTCCAATAAGTTGGTTTCATACTCTGCGGACTCTCTGGGGGAAAAAACTGAGAACCCTAAAGCTAGCAAAAAAATTTGTCTCTACCCCTCTACCTCTTTCAGAGATGATGGTGCCATATTTCCTAGCTACCCTAACCCAAATGATTTTAACCTCATTTTAGACTAGGATTAGTCTAGAGATATACTTGCCTCTACTCAAAGTGGAGTTGGTGATATTTTCAAGGTTATGAAATGGTCCTATCAAGAATTTAATGATCTTACTCTCAGAAATAGGGTTCTAAATAGAAAGTTGGAGGAATTGGAATTGAAGTTGTCTTCTCTAAGCAATGAAGAAGAAAAATGGAAAAAGAACAATACTGGAATGGGAGATGATGACATTGAGGAAAAGTATAAGATTCTTGAAGCTAAAATTATTTAAATAAAAAAAAATATGAGAAGTATTGTGGAACAGAACCATAGAATTTCAAGGAATAATTCCATTATCATCAATGTAATGTTTGAAAAGTTGGAAAAGTTGCAACAGGGTTCGCTGGTTCTTGATCTAGAAGAGGACAAGGATAAAAGCAAGAATGAGGACCAAGGAATATTGAAGAGGACCCATGCCAACCTTAAGAGGAAAGAACCTCCTACTACCTAGATGGTCTAGATCTTAAAGAGGTGGGTTTAGGAAATGAATGGCATGAAAGCTGAGACAACGAAAATTTTAAAGTTCCAAGTTTAGTCATTTTTGGCTTTTTTTCTGGTACTTTTTGGGTCTTTTATGTGTCCCTTGCTGGCCCTTTTTTGGTGGCTATGGCTTTTTCATTTTGTTTTCCTCTCTACAACCTCTCTATTTATGGGGTCTTTGATGATTTTTCTTTTGTTTGTAAACTTTGTGGTTTTGGGTCCCTATAAAATCTTATTTTTCCTCTTTCAAAAACATCTTTTAGAGTAGTATCAATCGATAACAATGTCATATAATTAGATAAAATAGTTAATATTCCTAAATAATTGGAACCCATAGCAATATAATGTGTTCATGACAAGTCATATTTAGTGGCTATGGATCAGAGGATACATTATTAGGGCAAAGGATTAGGTATTGATAATACCTTCACAATTTCAGGGGAAATCTTGTTTGCAACAAACATCAACATATGGGGCACAAAGGATCTTATGATGACAATACTATCCATGCTACAAATAGTCATATCATGAGTTGGAATTCACCCATCATCTCATACAAAAAATGGGACCAATGTAAAAATAAGAATTCCTATCTAAGCAAGTTAAATGCCATCAATGAAAATGAAGCAATAAAGTGAAAAGGACACATCAAGTAGAAATGGATACCAAAGAAAAATAAAGAAAATAATCACTCCAAAAAAATGCTACTCAAAGAAACTACGGGGAAAAATTTAAAGGGAAATGTATGCACAAAAAGCATCCTCAAATAAAAAAGAAGGCTTCTCAAGCAAGGAATGAAGTATACCCAATGGTTGGTCCTAATTTCACAAAAACTTCCATCCCCATCCATCATCAATCATCATCCCAATTTTGGAGAGTCAAAGGTTCCAAACCATCGACCAATCTATCTCATATTCCTCCATGCATGACACCATACACTCCATTCACAATATCCAATTCTCGCATTGACTGTGTGTTGGTAGCTACCCTTCATTATTAGGATTCTAAAGGAACTTTATCATGATGTGTGCACATAGAAAAGGTTAATTATGGTATCCACAAGGAAAATCATAGTTCTTCAAGGTTGCACCCAAGTGCTTGTATATTAGCAAAGCAACTTCTTCAAGTGCGATATGACTAGAACGTTATGATAGTGGCCTCTACATTATCACCACCAGGTGGTTCAACATGAGGTAAAATTTTCAAAAATAAAAAAGCAAGAAAATAATAAAAAATAAAAATCATCCTCCAGTGAAAATCACTACGATGGCACTTTGGGTAAGTACTATGATGAAAACCTAGAAAACAAGGGTCATGAGTATCATTAAGCCTATATATGGTCCTTCTCAAATAGAAGCATCTCATCCTTGTCACAATAAATCCAATGTTCCCTCCATCCATTGAATCCATATTTATCCAAATATTCCACTTTTTCTTGATCTTGACAAAGATTCAATGTAACTTCAACTCTACTCATGGAATTTATTTTTTTTAGGATCTTTACCATTTTATCTCATGAAGTCCCATAGCCTATATCTAGCATGATAAAACTCTATTGAAACTCTCCACGTATACATTGCCTATCTTGGTTTGTTCATTAAACTATGGAGCATTTCTACACACTAGGAGTAGATCAGTGCACTCTTGTTTCCAAATAACTCTTGATCTATGTCTTATATCTCACAACTTGACATTGACATCATGATATAGGTATTATTTACCTAAAATTTCATCCAAAATCCAAAAAATATTCATAAAGTATTATAAAAAATATAAAAACATTTCCAAAATAAAAAATACAATAACATCAAAATCTTGTACAAATAAAATCCAAAAAAAGCCACAAAATTATAAAGTCAAAATCCAGAACATCCACATCACATCAAAATCCCTAAGGTCAAAACATCGAACATTGAAAATCCAAAAATAATACCCTATAAAAATATGGGTCTATGAGCTTGAACATAGACAAGACCATCATTAGTGTGCCCTTGAGACACCCTAGGTTAGTGCATTAGGATTCTATCATAATAAACTAACAATCCATCAACTATTCATATCTCATCGCGCCAATAGGTCAATTCAGTCGAACTAAATGGTGTTTGTGTGTATAATGTATGCAAGGATCAACTTTGATAAACCCCAAGGCTCCCTAGATGCTCTTTTAGGTTGGGTTCTAGTTTGAAACTCAAAAAATATCTAATCATTCAAATATCAAAAAACATAAAAAATATTCAAAAACATTGAAAAGACCTAGAAAACATCAACTATTTTGGAGAAAATCCTAAACAACCTCAAATAATCAAAAGGAAAAACATTCATAAACTTTAATTAAATAAAAAACAACCTCATAACATTTTTAAAATACCAAAAACATTGAAATATTCCAAAACAATCTAAAACCATTCATCACATTTCTCTTTCACCCGCAATAAACCTTCATCCATAATAATTCAATCGTTATCTTCAACCTTTGGAAAAATAAATAGAAAACAAGTGTTGTAAGTCGTAAAGAGAAAACCTAATGATCAAAATCCCTAGTCTAGATCATAGGTAAATGAGTCAGTGAAGTTTGTATCAATGGCTTACCACACACCTTATCCTAATCAAATCATCTGATCAACACATCCCAGGATAAATCCTTCCTATGATGGGAGTCATTAAAAATCACCTTAGTTATCCTAAACTAGAAATAGATATAAATAACATTGATTTTTTTCCTTTAATCTTTTCTTATGCTTTATCTTATTGGACCATTCTAAGGACCTCTTGATGATGTCTATCAAAATTATTTAGATAGAAAGGAATAGGGCATCGATCATTATCTTTCATTCATTGTGCTTGTGGGTATTCATTTAAAATAATCTTCATGAATACTTTCTTGGTTGTGTGTTGGAAAGTTGTTTGAAGTACATTGTCGAATATTGTATATGCCTTGGTACAATATATTCTATGATTCTAACTTACATTCCAATGAGGTTTCTATATTTCAAGGTATGAACAAGAACTATTCTATTTGTTTGTAGAGTCAAAGTCCATTACACTAGATACAATGCCATCCTAATTTTCAATACCTTGATGCATTGTATCTATGTGATATCAAAAATAAGGAATGATAGAAAATCCCAATCCCAAGATATGAGAAAATCATTCACCCCATCAAAATATCTAATTAAGTCTCGATAGATCAAGGACTTGTTTGAATATTTGAATCAATCTTCTGAATCAATGGTCAAAATTCATTTGTTTTCATTCTTCTACTTTTATCTAGCTTATCTTCTTATCCTTGTATCTTTAGTAACATTTATATCCAAGCATCAAATCTATGTGATCTACATCAAAATATACATGAGGCTTCCTATAGCTCTGATGACTTTCTATACATCATGAAATCTATCTATATCAACATTTGAGCTTTCTAGGAACTACTTTTAATCCTCTTTACCAACTATTCCTCTTCTGTTGGGGAAAATTGGGGAATCTATAACATCTTTAGCTCAACAATCTAAAAAGTTGCAACTATTTGATTCAAAATAAAACTAAAATCTCAAGCATCTCAAGAATAAGTCTTATTTTCACCTATTATAAGCCTGATCGAAACACCTTATTCCTCAAATGATTTCTTGAGGGGGAAACCAACCATCTTTTGATCATATCAATATAAAATCATCTAACAAACTTGGTTCTTATAATTTCTAGCAAATCTTGATCAAATGATCAAATCAATAATTGGGATATATCTTTCCCTACCAATCCTTGTGTTATTCAACATAATACTTGTATTGTTGTGAATCCTTGACAATGATATCAATCAATCAATCAAATCAATCAAATTTAGCTTGGCTATCAACATCTCAAAAAAATCATGAATATCCATTTCTACATCATCATCAACATCAAAATTAGCATCGAAATCAACATTAGTCTTTGAACCAATACAACAAGTACATTAATTCAAAGAGGGAAAAAATGTAGACCCTTAAAAATTTCTTGATCGATCACATTGGCTAACTAACATAATTTCATCTTAAAATCCATTCTCTTTTCGCTTAATTGATTAAATTAGCCTATCTATTTAATTAATTATCTCATTTTCATCTATTAATCTAATTGACCTCATTAGGTTAATTCATCCTATTTCATGCTAACATTTTATCCTATTAAATTGAATAAATCAAATTATTTAATTTAATCCCTAAAGTCCTCTTCTTTAATTAAATAACCCTAAGTTATTTAATTAAATATCATATCACTTCCCCTTTCCATCAAATAAATAAATTATTTAATGAATATCCTAATTCCCCAAATTTGCATAATTGAAACTTTATTTACTTATCAAATTAATAATAAATATAATCCCCCCACTTGTAAGGGAGTATTCCAATGGAATACTCCTACTTTGTGCATTCCTCCAAAAGGAATATTCCCATAGAATATTCCTTTCCTTTTTGCACATTTTTTTTTTAATTTGGTAAATATCTATTCCCCCCACCCATGAGAATATTCAAAACAATATTCTCTTTTGTTCACTCATTTGAGAAAATGAATATTCTCCTTCATAACAAGCTTACACGACTTCATGTGCAAGTTAACTTTCAAGACTTCGTGCACAAGTGAAAAGTGTGTTTGCTTGAAAGAATAAGAATCCTTGATTCTTTCCTTGATCCATTTTATCATTGATTCACATCCATTGATGAGAATATATCATCCATGCATCCATCTTGTTTCCTTTTTGACCATTTATTATCTTTTTCAATCTTAGCCCTTCATTTTTAATTTGCTTTCCTATAAATAAAGCACTATTTGGAGAAAAATGGATCCGTCTTTTAACATAAAACTTGTTTTTTTGAAATCAGTCACCCTCACACTCATATTTATCACTTTTAAAGTATTTTTTTAGCTTAATTACTTGCATTAATTAGCTTATCTTCCATTGATGGCTTTTATGGTAACACAAATGTATACATCTAGCTTATTTGGTAATCAGGGTTTGAATATTTTAGCCTAAAATCCATTTAGATTACTTTTGCACTCACACATATTGATCATCTTAGCATAAATCATGTTAAAATGTCTTTCATGATGTTAGTTTAGCATTTAAATCACATTTGATCACACATCTCACAATGGTTTCATCAATTTTCTTCAATAAAACTGATTGAAATAATCTCTTTAAATCTAATTTCTTTTGGATTTGATTGTGTGGAGTATTTTTTCATAAATGTTTCGGATCACACACAATGAACCATATTTTTCAACTCTATATCCCGATGATGGTTCACTGAGTGTGATCCAAAACGTTGATGAAAAAAGACTCCACACAATCAAATCCAGAAGTAATTAGATTTAAATTCATATGGATTGTGGAAATCTAATTACATTGAAATAATCTCATTATCCAAGGGATTAGGAAAGGGTCACCATTCCACATCAACATGACACCACTCCCCCAATAGGATAAGTTTCGATCTCTTAGATTATAGGTTATTCAAGATTTTATAATTTAGAATGTTAGTTATAATGGATTCTTTGTCTTTGTTTATAGTGAATGATCTTATTGGGATTGATGCTTAGTGGGTTAAATATGCCTTGAATTTGTATGGATCAGGTGTAGTTAACTTATAATATGTTATTGGTCACAATATAAACTAAAAAAAAAGATCAAATGCAAGTCTACTAATAGTTTAAATTAAAATATAACATGTTAGAGAGAATAACATTATTCGTTAAAAAACCTTCTACTTCTGAAAATAGAAAGTCTCTAATAGATCTATATCCTTCGAAAATACTTTCTAAGCAATTTTTCTAACTCTTTGACCTATACTACACACCCCCATTTATAACCAAAAGAAGAGAGCACCACCACAAACTTTCCAAAAATAGAAACGACCACATGCCTAAACTTGATAGACCATAATATGATCCTAGATCTTGATTAGATTGTGGTGTTATTCGCTCATTACTCTATTAGTGGCTTTAGATATTTTAGTGAAGATATTTATCATAAAATAATTGAATTGTAACACATCATGGACAAAATTTGATCAATCAACCATAGAGATTGGTAATTTCAACTCAAAGGTTCCACCCCAAAATTAAGACATCAAGGTCGTGCTTCTAACAAATTCCATTTGAAGAGATCAATTGAAAACTAAATACAAACTTCCTGATGTGAATTGATGATGTTTCAAGTGAGCGGGAAATCTAAAATTTGCAAGAGTAGCTCTATTGAATAGGACAATAGAGAGGGGGGGTGAATCAATTATCACCAAACTAAACTCTTTTTAATCATTTACTAGAACATGATCTTGATAATGCTTAATTGATTAAATATTAAGTGCAAAACTAAAAGTCATCACATAAACATAATAACACCAAATTTATGTGGAAAACCTAAAAACAAAAAAACCACAATGAGGATTAACTCACATTATAGATAATATCAAAACCAATTACAAAAGGCTCAATACCTAAAACAAGGCTCACTACATGAGATAATGCTCACTACCCAAAACAAGGTATCACTATCCAAGACAAGGATTCATTGTCCAACGGGGCTACAATTCAGAGGGCTCACTGCAATAGAGATACAAAGAAGAAAAATGAGACTTGTTATAGAGAGACTACAATTCCTACACAACAAATGATTCCACCATAGTCACTTGACCAACTTTCATGAATGATAGAGTTTTCCTTCCACTCATTTCATCTAGAAACTCAACATTAAGCTTTACACTCATCTCCCACACACAACTCATAGACACTTTCTGAATAGCATCAATGTCATGTCTACCCTTTCACTTATCTTCCTTCTTTTCTCTTGTACTTTTTTTCATTACTAGCTCATCCTATATATACTATCTCCAACCTTGGAAAGATACAATTCAATCCTCCAACTTCAATTTAAATTAGGTTGACACCAAACATCCTAGGGTGGAATTATAATGAGGGCGACCCAAACACATGCTGCACCAAGACCCAAAATATACCCAACAAACTTCATCAACTTCGAAGATAGTGCTTAACACAAGGTTGGCCAAACTAGTGTAAAACAAATAGATCAACTAAGGTCGGCTAGACCACAAGTCAAAAGACTTCATCAAATAGAAATCTAGACCAAAAACTTTTATCCCAAACCTCAACTAAAACACATAAAAACATAGTTCACAACTGGTGAACACAACTAGAACATGACAACAAAACAATATCCAAAAATTTGGATATAGCAGCCTTCAACAACCATGACCAAGATATCTGAATTGCACGAACATAAGGGAAAATATTGGATCATCATCCCAAGCAACAATTGAATACCTGTAAGCTTTCTTTAATACAAATTTCTCAATATCATCAAAATATACAACAAACAACAACTCATAGATAACTAGTTGACCAATTCACATCAATGACAACACCTTCACTCATTTCTCCATTCTTGCAACAATCTCCCCCTTTTTCATTGATGATAACAAATGATGTGAAATAGCATCAAGACACCATACCAGTTTCGAATATACTTCTCAAGATTTTTCTTTTTTTCTTCTTCCCCTCAGACCATCATATTCCTCATTACTTGATTTTTCTCATTACCTTTCTTTCCTTTTCACATGCTTTCTCTCCCCCTTTGACATCAATAGCAAAGAAAAAAGATATGTTCATTATATCTTTCTTCGACATTGAAACATAATACTTACAATGACAACACTTGAACCTACCTACTCCCCTATAGAGGTGGCCACCAAAACATTAGTCCAAAATGATAGAACCATGAATCCACTGGATTTATGCATCTCCAAATTCATCTTAGTTAATGAAAGGAGGGGCAATAACCCCTAAATTCTTCTGGAGATACTCAAAAGTATCTTTGTTAAATCCTTGCTTAATAAAGTAATTGTCTAACCTTGCATACCAAGCTCTATGAGCTTGCTTCAATCCATATAAATATTTCTTCAATATTCACACCATATCCAGTTAATCTGTTAACTAAAATCCTTCTTGTTATTCCATGTAAACTTCTTCTAGCTCACCACTTAGAAATGTTGACTTGACATCCATCTGATAGAATATGAAATATTTATAAGCAACCAATGCCGAGAACATCCTTATAGCTTCCATTCTTGCTACCCAGGAAAAAGTCTCCTGAAAATGTATTCCTTCTACTTGTGAGTAGCCTTTACACGCAAGCCTTGCATTTTTCTAAGAACTTCTCCATTCTCATTCAACTTATTTCTGAATACCCATTTTGATCCAATGATATTTTTATCTTCTGCTCTTGGGACCAATTCCCAAGTTTCATTCTTCTCAATCCACAAAACTTCTTCTTTCATTGCTTCCTTCAAATATTCATCTTTATAGGCTTCACTTACTATCTTCATCTCAATCTCAGAGAATAAACACAAATTTACTTCAGTAGTATCTTTCCTTCTAGTTAACACGACTTTTTCCTAGTATCCAATAATCTATTTTTTTGAATGATTCTTTTGTATATATTTTGGTTTCCTAGGGGACATCGCCCGAGCATCTTCTTCTCTATCATTCTATTCAACCTACCTTTTCTGCTCATCTTTATCGTGTTCTTCCATAATTTCTTCTATTCTTCCACAATCATGTTCATTAGACACATATCCATCAATATCATTAGAATTATTCATTGTCTTGAGCATGAACCTTCACATTAAAGCTCTCTACAATCTTTCTCATTTTTTATTGAAACATCTATATTCCTTAATTTTAGTAGAGTATCCAAGAAATATTCCTTCATCACTTCTAATATCAAACTTTCCCAAAGTTTCCTCATCTCTTTTGATATAGCATTTCTTTCGAATACCTTGAAATATTTAACTGTAGGAAATTTTTCATATCATAGCCCATAGGGAGTCTTTGTATTGTTTTCTCTTGCTTGAACTTGATTGAACACATAAACAATAGTATGAATAGCTTATTTCTAGTAAACTTCCAATAATCCAACGTAAGTGATCATTGATCAAGAAGCCTCTTGAACTATTCTATTTTTCCTTTCAACAACTCCATTCTACTAAGGAATTCTTGAAGCAAATAACTATATCTTTATTCCATGCACATCACAAAAGATATTGAACTAATGGGAGGTGAATTCTCCACCTCTATCAGATCTTAATCATTTTATCTTTAAATTCACTTCATTTTCAACCATATCCTTGAATGGATTGAATCTATCTAATGCATATAATTTCTCTCTAAAAAATGTAACCCATGTATATCTAGAATAATCATAAATTAAAAGCATAAAGTACCTTTCAAAAAGTAGACTTCACACTCTCATAGGGCCACAGATATTTGTATGAACTAAATCCAGTAGTCCAATAGTAGATTGTTATTTTGAGATGTAATGATTTATTTCTTGCTTCCAAAACTAATAATTCCTACAAATAGCATTAATGGGCTTTGTAATTCTTGGTAAATACCTCATAGCCTGAAAAACACTAATCCTTGCCAAGTTATAAAAATTCATGTCACACATTCTCCTATTCCATAACCAACCATCATTTATCTGAGTCATAAAGCATCATCCAAATAGCACCCTTAAGTTAATAAATATTCCCTTCATATTTATTTACTATAGCAATCAATGTTCCAGATCCTTTCCAGATCTCACATTTCTCATCCTTAAACACAAGATTGTATCCTTTTCTCCACATCTGAACAATGCTCAAAAATTTATTCCTTAAGCCCTTAACATAGTAAAAATTTACAGTATGATTCTTGCCATCAAAACTTATTGAACCTATCCCACAGATTTTAGCACTAGTATTATCTCAAAACATAACCAAGCCTCCATCATATTTATCAAGCTTAAAAAAATTACTTTTATCACTAGTCATGTGATGTGAGAAACCACTATCAACTACCCAAAAATTATATTCTATTTAGCATGTAGGGAAGAGATAAATGTACCTTTATTTTTCTCCTTCTCCTTCTCCGAAGGGCTTTCCTTTACCTATTTTTTTTGAATTAGTAGAAGTAGGTTCATCCTGAATCTCCAAGAAAAAGCAGTCATTGTCATCTATATCTTCATATTCAAAATATTCATCTAAAATACTAGCATTCTCATTCACATAGTAAGATCTATTAATATTCTTTCCTTTCTTTTTCTTCTCATATCTTTGTTTATTCCTTTTAGCTCTTTCCAGAAACTTTGCAACATAATGACCTATTTCTCCACAACTAAAGAATTTAAAGGGAAAATTACTTTCATACATATCGAAGCCTTTCCTCATTCTTCTTACAAATTTAGTTTCTATTTCATCAAAGTTCTCTTCATTTGGATCATCAACTTTTGTAGCTTCAAAATTAGTATCTATTTTACCTCCATTTCTTAGACATGACTTCCTCATCTCATAAGATGTCAAAAATACTAATAGCAGATCCTTAGTACAAGTCTTATAATCTACAATCTACTCAATAGCACTCACCTTCTCACTGTAAGCATCAGGAAGAGTTATGAGAATCTTATTTACAATCATGGTTTCATCTATATTAGTGCCAAATAATCACATTATAGCCACTACCTCATATAATCTTCATACATAAGCTTTAACATTTTCATCTTCAGACATATGTATAAGATCAATCTATGTTTCCAAATTCTATATTTTTTCCTCTTTAACATTTTGCTAGCCATCCCAGACCTTCCTCAAGTGGTTAAGCTCTTCACCAAGGAACAAGCTCTTATAGTAATTGTTAAATAGGACAACTAAAAGGGGGGGTTAAATTAGTTTTCACCAAACTAAACACTCTAATCATTTACCAGAACAAGATCTTGATACTGTTTAATTGATTAAACATCAAGTGGAAAACTAAAAGTCATCACATAAACACAATAACATGATATTTACATGGAAAAAAATAATGGAAAAACCATAGTGAGGATTAACTCATGCTATAGAGAATATCATAACCGATTAGAAAAGGCTCATTGTTTGAAACAAGGACTCACTATCCAGAACAAGGACTCACTGTCCAATAGGGATACAACTTGGAGGGATCACTATCACAAAAATACAAAGAAGACAAATAAAACTTATTAGAGAGAGACTACAATCCAAATGCAAGAAAGGATTCCACCATAGTCACTTGATCAACTTGCATGAATGATAGAGTTTTCCTTTTGCTCACTACATCTAGAAATTCAACATTAATCTTCACACTGATCTCCCACACACAGCTCACACACACTTTTTGAATAACATCAATTTCATGTTTACTTTTTAACTTATCTTCCTTCTTTTATCTTGTATGATTTTTTATCACTAACTCATCCTATATATATACTATCTCGAACCTTGAAAAAGATACGAAGTTGACCATCCAACTTTAAGTTTAATTAGGTTGGTACCAAACATCTTAGGGTCAAATCAAAATGAGGGCGACCCAAACACACACTTCACTAGGACCCAAAATAGATCCAACATGCTTCATCAACATTGAAGATAGTGCTTAACACAAGGTCGACCAAACTAGTGTAAAAAACATAGAACAATTAAGCTTGAAACTTCAAGAAACCAAAAGTATCTTCAATGTAATTATAACATCTTAGCTCTCGAACTACAACTCAAAAGGCTTTATCAAAGAGAAATACAGATGAGAAACATTTCTCTTGGACCTCAACCAGAACATAAAAAAATATAGTTCACAACTGGTGAACACAACTTGAACTTCACAACAAACACACAACAAAAAATTTGGATATAAGAACCTTTAACAACCATGATCAACATATCTAAACTGCATGAACATAGGAGAAAATACTAGGTCATCATCCAGAGCAACAACTAAATTCCTATAAAATTTCTTTAATACAATTTTCTCAATATCATCAACATATACAATCACCAACAATTAGTAGATAACCAATTGAATAATTGACATCAATGACAACACCTTCATTCCTTTCTCCATTCTTGCAACAATAGCTTTGAAGAAAATCCATGCCAATCTAACAAGTTCCTTGATTTGCACCCAAAAGGAAAATGATATGTATATAAGGGTAAATACAAGAAGAGGAGTCGACAAAATGTGGAAGCTTTTTCCTTAGGCAAAAAACCAAAATTGTCTTGCAAAAAATAGGATCCCACTTTTTAATAAACAGGTGTTTTTAAAAAGCGGGATCTTGTTTAGTTTCAGGATCCCAAGCCTAAATTTAAAAACTGAGATCCCATTTTTAAAAAATGGGATCTCGATTTTCAAAATGGGATCCCATTCTTAAAAATTTCCATTTTTGGAAAATTTTCAAAATGGGATCCCATTTTAAAAATTCAAACACAAAATTTTCAAAATGGAAAGTTTTCAAAGCGTGCTCCTTTTTGAAAACTTCCATTTTAAAAAAGTCCATTTTCAAAGTTTTCAAAACGGGATCCCTTTTTGAAAAATTTCCATTTTGAAACTTTTGTTTTAGTAATTTTCAAAACGGGATCCCGTTTCGTAGAACCATAATTTTTTATTTTTTTGAAATGAGATCCTGTTTTAAAATGATATCCCATTTTTTTTAAATACGAATTTTTGGTCAATTTTTTGGCTTGTTTTTTGGCTTGGAAAATGGATTGGGGACCCAAACCTAAGCTTTGGACTTGGTTTGACCTGCAGCTTGAAGGTCATGTTAATGTCATAGGAAAATAGTGAGTTTGGACATATGTCTGAAGAACTATTTTGCGATTTTTTTTTTTGAAATTAAAACCCATTATAGATGAGATAGTGCAAATTTCAAATATGTAATTTTAAAAAAAAATTGATTAATTTCTCTTATTTTCAATTAATTTCTAATGAAATTGGTCCATAAACTTGAATTATCAGGGTCTTTTAGTATTTTAATAACTTTTGATCAACATATCATTTTGATGAATGGATTGCATGAGAACAAACTTTAGACAATTATTTTCAATTTAAAAAAAAACAAAAGATGATAAGTTTAGGGCATCTTATGTGCGTCGTACACGATTTTTCAAAATGGAAAATATGCCTAATAAAAATTTAACAAAAAAAAATATTCATTAAAAAATTGCAAAAAAATATAAAAAAAAAGCTTTAGTGAGTCACAAATCTTTTCCCAAAAGGATTTAGAAAAATATAATAATTTAGGTCAATATATGGATGTCGTACACATTCATGGCATGGTAAAAAAAGTGATTTTTAAATAGTGGATTTTAGAAACACCTATTGAAACTCAATTTGTACAATCTAGGTAATGAAATAAATTACATATTTGGAAACTAGACTTTGAGAACTACATTTTATGATTTGTGACTTTTTTTAAGATTCCATCTCTAAGTGCTTCAAATTTTAAGGTCAAATGTGTCAAATTCTGAAAATCAGGGGAAAAACTTCCACTTTTTGGCCAAAAAGTGGACTCAACTTCTTGCCAGCACCCATAAAGCCACACAACCATCACGTGGCACATTACACACCTTTAGGGGTAGTTTTCACTTTTTTTTGGGCGTAGATCTATCTTGAAGCTGAAAAGAGTAAGGGACAAAAACCAAAAGATTAAAGGAAAATTTTCTTTATAGTTTTGGCAACTCATAGGGGGCCTTCGCTTGTAGAGGCATGAACCAAGAGCTCTAGTAATTCTTGGAGTTTGAGGAAGGAGGAGTGTTTTAATTCCCAATCTACATTAGTAGGTTGAATGAGGGTACATAGAATCTCATATGCCTGATCCAACTTGATGAAACAACTCTTGTGGGGTAATAAAGATGAGAAATGGGAAGGATCTCCTTTATTTCATCAACAGTGGGTGATTGGCTTAGTCTTGGAAGTGTTGTAAGAGTCTAGATTTTGAGTTTGATTGCATCCACGATCTTCTCAATTGATAAAAGTCCTCCATCTAGTGAGAAAAGGGCGGGTAATATGAAATCAAGCAGAATATTGAATTCCTTATTGATCTCATTGACCTTCCCATTCAACACTGCCTAGTGATCTTTTTGTTTTTGATGTGACTATGTAGCAATTGATGAAATTTCTTGCTTTCTTTGAGGTTTCCCTTCGATTGGGAATTATTGCATCTCCTAAAGCTTCCTCGTCGGCCTTGCATTACTTGGAGATTAGGTTCTTTGATTTTGTGGCCTAGAAAGCATAAATTTGTAGAATTTAGTCAACCATCAGGCCAACCTTCTCATTTAATTCCTAAGCATCCCTTAGAAACTGGAAGATTGGCTTCAGGGTAGCAACTGCAACTATGATTCTTTCCCAATGTGCAGATATCAATCCTTTCAATATTGGTAGGATCTTGGATCCTTGTACCACAGGTAATTCTTGATGCAATTGAGATTCCCTTTCCTTCATGTCCTCTAATTGGATCTTTTCTTAGAGGGAATTTTCTAGCTCAAAGTTTAGCTTCTAGATCTCTTCATCATGAGAATGTAAAATAGACTCGATCTCCTACTTCTCTTATTTCTCCCTTTTCGTTTCTACCTGATCCTTTTGTAGATCATTAGAAGCCTGAATCAGATGTTGTCCAATTCCTTTTGCATGTTCACCTTTTATTGATCTATCATTCTTACTTCCTTTTGCAGTGCATCAGACATAACATTTCCTATGTCTATTTCTCTATCCATCTTCTCCTAGATGTGTTGATATTCTACATTTGTCTTACATTCAACAACCCCAACTTTTAACCTCTCTATCTTGGTATGAAGCTAATCCTAGTCACTTTGAGCCTGTTTGACTAACTTAGTTGCTCATCCCTGCTTACTCTGTAATTTCCTTATGTGAGCCATCTCCACATCCTTTCCCTTTATTTCTACCTACACCCTTTTCACCGTGTCTTTTACGTTTTCCAACTTGACCCCATGCTTCTTTTATTTTTTGTCCAACTTCTCATAATCAATATAGACCACTTTTTGAGTGTCTCTAAGATAATCATATGTAACTTTAAGCTCCACATGCACTAACTTGAGCTCCTCATTTTTCCACCTAAAGTCATTATGTCTAACTCTCATCTACTTCTCTCTAGTTTGGATCTCCTCATTCTTAGTACTAACTAAATTAATAGTCCATATTGTATCATAGGATTTCCTCCACCAAGATAGGGGCTTAAACAAGTTAGCAAGGTGCCCCACACTAGGTGATGGCATATGATCAACCCATATCAAGAGTTGTGGGGGAATTGACATAAGCATATCTATGATGGATCGACTAAAGAATTTGAGCCAATCTCATGTCCTAAGTATAACAATGAAAAAATGTAATGAATTAAAATAAGATATAACATGTATAAATATAATACATCAAAAGACTAATAGAAAACAATAATTTGGACCACCAGCTAACCATTCAGGATCTCAACATGACATTGTGGTTGTCATATCAATACTTCCATAAAATTTTGGTGGTGTGGAACATGCCACATTGCTTCTCTCTCCACGCTTGTGTGATGAGACATATGTCTCTCCCCGAGGGAATCTTTGGCCTCTTCTCACTCCTTAGGGACTCCCCCTCTAGGATGTTAATCCTCCTCCTCTTCATCATCAACATATGTTGTGTCCCTATCTAAAAATTAATCTCCTCTATGTCATCTCCATGGTTATTGGGGAAAGGTCTAACATCACTTGTATAATGACCGATAGGGAAAAATTGCTTAGGACAAATATTCCTCTACTTCCTATCATATGTAATCAATGTGCCTAATTCATCGTAGTTATATGTTGGGAGTATGTCTTGATCCTCATACTTTGGATCACTAAGGGAGACATTTGTGAGTTTGGAATGGTGGACATCTTATGGCCTAGTGCTATTGCATGAAGATCTCAGGTATGTAGGTCGCACACTAGGTTTTTTTTTGTACCTAACTGAACTATCTCATGACACAATCATAATATAATGGCATAATGATGTAATTGTGTCATCAAACTAGTAGTTTGTATTGCTATATCCTTAATGGTTGAGAGACCAAACCTATCCACTATTGTAGATTCTTGTATAGTCTTCATAAAATATCACCCTCCTCTAGTTGATCAAAGGTGATTATCGAGTGCAATAAGTATCCACACTTCCAAGGCTTCCTTAGAGTATAATATAAGGGAACAATGAACTATATATTTGGCATCTATATATATTAAGCAACCAAGCTCATAATATATATGTGAAATCATGCTCTATCTCCAAGACTATACTATATGACACACCCCTATCTTCTAAATAGTATAAACTAGGTCCCCATTAAGTTGTGTGCCTCATCTTCCTAGTGCTAGAGCTAAGGCAATGACAATAATGAGGATCCATCCAATAAATGGTATAGTAGGTCCTGAATGAGGCAACCACTCAAAGCTTAATGGGATTGCAAGGATTAGAATTACTATCCCCATGATCACTAGTGTAATAAAATAGATCCCTCATTACCTCCTCAGTGGTATGAAAATCATCGTAATGTACAATATCACCTCACACAGGAATTTTGAAGATACAATGTACATCCTCAAGTGTAACTATCATCTCCCCTATTGGGAGATCAAAGGTGGACATATTTTCATTCCACTACTCAATATGTACCATCAAAATAACATCATGATATCTCATCCATGACATGATATACATCAGATAAAATCTAGTCATACATAAAGTTGTCATTCCTCCTACGAAAGTTGTGATAGTTTCTCTCAAACTAATGAGAAAAATTTTCTTTGTAGTCTTTGTCGAGCACGTGGTGGAGTATGTAAGAAATAAGGATATTTATCACTTACATAGTAAAACTAGTGATCAAGCAATATAGACATAATAATTTTGAAAACTATAAAAAGGTTCCTTTTTGGGATAGAGGTGCCAAAAAGGGACATAGGTGGCATTTTTAGACATAAGAACCAAAAATGGACATAAGCACCCATAGTGGACATAGACAATATGATTTCTAGAAAATTATAGAAAAATGATTAGATATTGCCAAAAGTTACAAAGAAAAGGAAAAAGAAAAAAAGAAACTCATCGTTTCTACCACCTCACCTCGTGCAATGTCCTCTCATTGAATATCAAGCCTCAAGGGCTGATATTCTTGTCGTTTAGACATCCTCACTACTTGGTGAATTAGTAACCCTCTCTAAACCTTCAAGATGTAAAAGTGAAAATGATTGTCAAGAAGATAATTTTTCTATAACATATAGTTAATCTAAAAATAGTAGCTATCGTTCAAACCATTATAATGGGGGCTAATGAACTTTTATTTTGATGTCATCTGCTACTTTAGCTTTGTAGTATTGTCCACATTCATTCCACAAGTTTGTGTTGTGATCTTAGGACATAATCACAAGAATCTTCATCACCAACATATAATAAATTGGAAGAGCTGGGAGCCAAGATTGCTATGATTGAAAAGAAAGTTGTGGATCGAGGAGATTATGGTCTCAGCGAAGAAACTTGGTACCATGATAATAATAACAAAAAGATTGAATTTGAGGCTGAGAACATGAAGAACACCATCAAAATTGTTGCAGACAAAAACAACCAAATGGCCAAACACAACACCATTATAATTAATGGTATGACTGAGAAGTTAGATAGAGCCCAACAGGGGTCTCTGGTGGTGGACCTAGACGAGACCAATGATGAAAGCCAGGAAATGGATGTTGGCATATCAAAGAGAACCAGAGCCAGTCTAAAGAGAAAGGCCCCCCCACTCCAAAGATGATTCAAATTTTTAAAAAGGGAGTCCACGACATGCAGAATTTGGACGCGGAGACGGAGTCTGTCCTCAAGACTCTGGGTTAGTTGCAGCCATTTTTTTGTTGTCTACTCTGCTGGCCTTTTTTGCTTGACCTTTTTGGTCTATTATGATTGGCTGTTGTTTGCTCCGTCCTTTTCCTTTCTAGCAGCTGGTGTTTGCTATTGGACTTTCATTTCCTTTCCTTATTTTTGTAAACTCTATGGTTTTGGGTCCCTGTAAAACTTGTTTTACCCTTTATCAAAAACATATAATAAATCGATGTCCAATACATTTTGGGATAGCATATTCTACTTGAATTTCCCTACCTTTAAAGTGATAAAATATTGTTTACCTTCCTTTAGGAATATTCCTCGCAAACCCCTATTATCATAATAGAATAGAGTATAATATAAGGGAACATGAACTATATATTCAGCATCTATATATATTAAGCAACCAAGCTCATAATATATATGTGAAATCATGCTCTATCTCTAGGACTATACTATATGACACACCCCTATCTTCTAGATAGTATAAACTAGGTCCCCATTAAGTTGTGTGCCTCATCTTCTAGTGCTAGAGCTAAGGAAATGACAATAATGAGGATCCATCCAATAAATGGTATAGTAAGTCCTGAATGAGGCAACCACTCAAAGCTTAATGGGATTGCAAGGATTAGAATCACTATCCCCATGATCACTAGTGTAATAAAATATATCCCTCATTACCTCCTCAGTGGTACAAAAATCATTGTAATGTACAATATCACCTCACAGAGGAATTTTGAAGATACAATGTACATCCTCAAGTGTAACTATCATCTCCCCTATTGGGAGATGAAAGGTGGAAATATTTGCATTCCACTACTCAATATGTACCATCAAAATAACATCATGATATCTCCATCACATGATATACATCCAATAAAATCTAGTCATACATAAAGTTGTCATTCCTCCTACAAAATTTGTGATAGTTTCTCTCAAACTAATGAGAACAAGTTTCTTTGTAGTCTTTGTTGAGCACGTGGTGGAGTATGTAAGAAATAAGGATATTTATCACTTACATAGTAAAACTAGTGATCAAGCAATATAGACATAATCATTTTGAAAACTATAAAAGGGTTCCTTTTTGGGATAGAGGTGCCAAAAAGGGACATAGGTGCCATTTTTAGACATAAGAACCAAAAATGGACATAAGCACCCATAGTGGACATATACAATATGATTTCTAGAAAATTATAGAAAAATGATTAAATATTGCCAAAAGTTGCAAAAAAGGGGAAAAAGAAAAAAAGAAACTCATTGTTTGTGCCACCTCACCTCGTGCAACGTCCTCTCATTGAATATCAAGCCTCAAGGGCTGATATGCTTGTCGTTTAGACATCCTCACTACTTGGTGAATTAGTAACCCTCTCTAAACCTTCAAGATGTAAAAGTGAAAATGATTGTCAAGAAGATAATTTTTCTATAACATATAGTTAATCTAAAAATAGTAGCTATCGTTCAAACCATTATAATGGGGGCTAATGAACTTTTATTTTGATGTCATCTGCTACTTTAGCTTTGTAGTATTTGCCACATTCATTCCACAAGTTTGTGTTGTGATCTTTGGACATAATCACAAGAATCTTCATCACCAACATATAATAAATTGGAAGAGCTGGGAGCCAAGACTGCTGCGATTGAAAAGAAAGTTGTAGATAGAGGAGATTATGGTCTCAGCAAAGAAACTTGGTACCACGCTAATAATAACAAAAAGATTGAATTTGAGGCTGAGAACATGAAGAACACCATCAAAATTGTTGTAGAGCAAAACAACCGAATGGCCAGACACAACGCCATTATAATTAATGCTATGACTAAGAAGTTAGACAGAGCCCAACAAGGGTCTCTGGTGGTGGACCTAGACGAGACCAATGATGAAAGCTAGGAGAGAACCAGAGCCAATCTGAAGAGAAAGGCCCCCCGACTCCGAAGATGATTCAAATTTTTAAAAAGGGAGTCCACGACATGCAGAATTTGGGGGTGGAGACGGAGTCTGTCCTCAAGACTCTGGGTTAGTTGCAGCCATTTTTTTGTTGTCTACTCTGCTGGCCTTTTTTGCTTGACCGTTTTGGTCTGTTACGATTGGTTGTTGTTTGCTCCGTCCTTTTCCTTTTTGGTAGCTGGTGTTTGCTCTTGGACTTTCGTTTCCTTTCCTTATTTTTGTAAACTCTATGGTTTTGGGTCCCTGTAAAACTTGTTTTACCCTTTATCAAAAACATATAATAAATCGATGCCCAATACATTTTGGGATAGCATATTCTACTTGAATTTCCCTACCTTTAAAGTGATAAAATATTGTTTACCTTCCTTTAGGAATATTCCTCACAAACCCCTATTAAATAGAATAATTAGGATATTTCATCTAGACTTCTTTTGTGTGATGCCAAAGCTTTTCCACCTTGTTATATCAAAGGATATTGAAAATAAATAGTCTTTTCTTATCTAAGTACACATTGATAGGCATAAAAATGTAATTTATTTTAGGAAAAAATCTAAACATATCATGGCTAGAGATTGATTATAGTTAGTTATTTTAATTGTAAAATTATATGATGTGGAATTAAATAAGATGTGATTACAAGGTGATATCATTAGAGAAAACTTCAACATTGTATGGGACAAACAATCCTACATGGCATCTAAAAAGAACTTGATTTATCAATTTTGTAATCTCCCCTAAGCTATTTATAAATCACCTAGATAGATCCGAATGATAAAATGATGATGATGAGAAAATACATTATTCTAAAAGCTTATTATAAATTTAGTAGATGGATCAGCTATATATTTATTTTTAGTTTTCCAAAATTTCTACATTTTATTACATCATCTCTTATCTAAAAGTTAAATTAATTGATTGTCTTATTTATTGAATTTAAAAATAAAATTATGAATAATGACTAAAAATAAAATAAATTATGTTGTGAGTCACAACTTATAAGGATATGATAATAACAAAAGGAACATAACATAATTTCACAAAAAATAGAGTACCAGACATTATATTACTTCTGCTGATCTCTTTTGAATTATATAGTAATGAAGAACGGAAGGGTAATGAAGATCTCAAGTTTTTGGATTAGCAAAGGTAGACTTCAAAAGTTTCAAAATTTATAAAGAATATGTATAACGTAAACTTTAATCTTGTCATTGAAATGAATAAATTTTTAAAGTCTACCTTTGCTAATCTAATGTTTTTGGATTATATAATAATAAAGAACGGATGGAGAAATGATATTTTTAACATTTTAAATTTCTATTGTTGCAACAGATACGATTTCCATGTCCACAAATCCTTGTGGCTTGTTAATAGGAATCCACCTCTCACTGGTAACTGCCCCAGGCTTATACATATAAAAGACTGAATGCCCTGAATTCAAGGAAGTACTCTTATAACCGCTCAAGAAAATTCTATCCCACAACACTGTCACACGAATGAAGGTTAGTTGTTGAGGGAGGGGTTCCAATTCTCTCCACACTTGTCCTTCGCGATCATATTGCTCCACTCCTTCCCTTCCAAAGGCATATAATTGTCCAAAAGCATAAAGAACTTGGACATATCTGGAATCACCCAACGTATTTTCCAAAGTTGTCCACTCTCTTGTGTTAGGGTTAAATCTTTCAGCTTTGTTATTGAAAATACCAATGACATAGAACATGCCTTCTACAAAAACACCCCTACAGAAGCCGATATCTTGGTGCATCTTAGGAAGAATCTCCCATTCATCTTCATCTACCTTGTAAAGCGCTGCATCGCAGAGATTATTATCACATTCGCCAAGCCCTCCTCCAATGTAAATGGATCCTTCAGCTGAGGCAGAACATGCAAACATGGATGCAGATGTGGCAGTGGGAATTTCAGCACCTTGCTGCCATGAACTAGTTTTGAAATCGTATATCAAAATCCTTCCAGTCTCATGGTTATCATGTTTCAAAGCCATTAAAACGAGTTTTTGATTCACAAAAACGAAATGAGAAACAAATGAGATATGAAATCCAGTTGGAATAGGAGGGAGCCTTTGCCATGATTGATCGATAGGGTCATATATAGTTATCCCAGCGCGCTGGAGTAGACATATACAATTTTGAGGCATCCCAAAGTCATTTCTATCTGAATTGAACTGGGAGCATTTCATTCTTTTAGTCATAGGTTTCAAGATCTTGCTCCTGTGAGATTTGTATGCCACTATTTTGAACTTGTGTCTAGCTATTTTTTCGGGGACTTCCCGCAAAATCTCCATTACCAACTCTTTCTTCTTCAATTGGAAATAAAAGTCTACACTTCCACACTACGTGCAGAATTTGCAGCAATTCAGAAAATTACAAATAAAAGTGTGTAAGAGATTGTTCGAACTCTAGTCTTTCTTTGTATTCAGCTTAGCTAGAACAGATCAGGTTTTCTTATAGCTAACTTCCCATCAGATTCAAAGACCACACCGTTAGGGAACGCCCTTTGGATACTTAAAAATGGAGATTATAATTAATAGAAAAATGTTTTTTGATTGGATCTTTTTATAACCAATAAGATTAGTTTATATTCTACAAATTGCTTGTAAGGAAAATTATGGTTTTCCCTAATTACAAATTATACACAATAAATAAATAACTTAGTAAGTAATCCATCGTGGGAATTTTGACCTTGGAAATGGAATTTCTTTTTAATCCATAAGATTAATTTGTATTATACAAATTGCTTGTAGGGAAAAATAAAGTTTTTCCTTATTACAGATTATATACTATAAACAACTCAATAAGTAACCCATCGTGGATTTTGACATTAGAACTGAACAATAAATGTAGAAGAAATCTAGATGAACGAATATGCTGCTGAAGATGCGTGGATATTATTCAGCAATGTGCTAATAAATAGGGCCTTGTGAGATTAATGCATTATAATAACTGATTGTAATCCACTTTAGATTTGGGTCTTGTGAGATCAATGCGCAAGAATAACCGATTGTACTTCACTTTAGATTTGTATTAGTCAATCTGAATTATGTGTAGTGTAGGAAATTGTACTCCGTAGTAAGTGAAAGTACAATTTCACATTTAATTTCGACCAATTTTAGTGACCTTGCATTTATGCATGTTAAAACCTCATTAATGAGCCCCTAATACCCTTTATTATGTATCCCAAGGCCTATTTTATTTATTTTCTGACACTATAAGCCACATTGAATAAACGCTATTAATTAAATTAATACCTCAAGACTATAACCCTTTAAGTGCCTAAAACTCAACATAAGACATGTTTTTTGAGGCATTTCAAGGTCTTAAATTCAAATTCCAAGTATCAACTTTTGAAATTTAATAAATGGAAAATTAGAAAGAACGGCTATAAAACTAAGTTTCATATTCATTTTACACTAGTAAGGAAGAGAGATTCACATGAGATCACAAACATTTATATTCAAGAGAAAGGAAAAAATCAATCAAGCATTCAAAACTAAAGTCTTGGAGCATCATTCTACTTATTTTTGTTGGTCTTCAAACTCTTTTTGTCAACAAGATCAACCATTGTCAAACATTGATGAGAGATGCCTATGGAGGGTCATGATGGATTCTAGGTTTTGGGAGATGTACTAGACATTCAACCAAGCCTAATGACTTGTTTCCTAAGTGGTTTTTTCTTCTATTATCATTCTACTTTCTTCCTAAAGGAAGGTATATTTTATTTTATGACTTATTAGGGTGAATTGAGATCTACCAAAGTAGGTCTTCATCATTGTTAATGTTCATTTAGGGATCTTATTCTTAGGGTTTTCTTGCATTTTAAGCTCTCTTAATCCTAGAAACACTTAAGGATAGGGCTTGCACACACATTTTATGTTTAAGATCTATACTTTTCATCAAGTTTTAGCTCTCAAACTTGGGGTTTGACTGAGGTAAACCACTATCCTCCATCAAACAACAAATTTTTTTGTAGATTTATCATAGGTCCAATTACGGGAATGAAAGTTCAGAGTTAAAGGGAATAAGTGTGGGTTTCAAGCTCAAATATCAAGTTTAGAAATTTTTAGAATAGGGCACATGGATCAATTCACCCATGGGAAAATGAGTTCCTAATACGCTTGTAGAAATTGCATTTTGTGAAAAGTGCATAACATTTACTTTTCCTATATTTTAAAGAAACTTTGTTGTTTCTCTTAATATTATGCTTAATCTTCAATATGCAAGTGATAGATTACAATTTGGAGTGGATTTGTTATTTTTAATTTTTCTCCCCAAAGTCCAATTTGACCTTGACCCCCATCCTCAACACAAAAAGGAAATTTGAAGATTCTCACAAAGGGTTGATTCACCTTAGGGTTGTTACTCAATTTTTTGTGAGGATCTCATTTCATAATGACAATAGAGTAGGACCCATTTTCCCTCTTTGGATCCACCTTTCTATTTTTGGAAATCCCTTTTTTTCTTCATTTTATTTTGGTGAACCCAACATTCTACAACCAAATTCTAAAAATTGGAGTCCTTTAACCCTAAATATGAGTTTTTCACTAAGTTTGCATTATTTTTTCATTAGTTGCATTACATTGAGGGTACACTAATCTTGCATTAGTGAAATTTACATTTAGGATTTACTTTTGCATGTTTGCATCACTTAAAGTCATAAAAGATTAAAAAAATTACTTTAGGTTTGCATTTATTTTGTATTGTACTTACATCAAGATCATCATTGAATCATCTAAGTTTAGGTTGAGATTCAAAGTGCATACTAAAAATAGTCACTTAGTTCATCATTTCACCTTACTTAGACTTGTATTTAGATAAATTAATCTAGAAAAAATTGTTATAGAAACCACAGTTACAGATTAAAAATAGAAATTGCATTGAATAAACTCAGAATCTAAAAATTTGGTTTTAAAAAACCTTAAGCAAGGACCTATTCTCCCATGGGAAATTGAGTACATGTACAAACCTTTTAGATAAGCTTTTGGGTGATTTTTTGTCCTTTTTTTTGCATTTTTGTTGCTATTTTCAAATCTAAGAATTGGTTTCTTGAAATAGTTTTTTTGTACATTCAAGTTATTGCTTATTTAGTTAGATTTCACAACATTGTGGAGAAGATTTCTTGCATATTTTAGTTTGAGATAGTGTTATATTTCTATATTTCTCTTTCTTTTTCAATATCATTGCATTATGACATAGATTAGTTTACATTTTTCAATCACTAGAAAACATAAACATAAACCAAAAAAATTAAACAAAACAAACAAAAGACAAACAAAAAACACAAATTGATGAAACACTTAGAGAAATCATAGTCATTTGACCATGTCAAATGACTTTTTCCAAGTTAGCATGTCCCTCAAGCCCTTTAGTAGTGATGACTTTTATATTTAGATGAATCCCTTGAGGATTTCATGTCACAAGGTTCATCCACTAAGACTTGTCAGAGTAAACTGAAATAAAGAGATTTTAACGTAATTACACGCCAACTTATTCTTTACCCACCCTCACACCAACCTCAAGTTTAAAGCAAATCCATGCTTATTTTAGAACCAACTAAAAATAAACCATTAGCACTAGGATATATCTTGAACATTACAAGACAACTCAATAATAACAATGTTTCACATCAACCAAGTTACAATACAATTGCTCATAGATATAATACAAGGAACAATAGGAAACCACAAACCACTCCAATTTAATTACTATTACCTCAACCTATCTTTCCTAGTGCTCCTTGTTTACCTTTACATAATGGAAAGGAGTATTATCTTGTTGAACAACTTAAGAATAATTTTGATAAGAGATCCTTATGGGATCTTTTTCAAGCCTTACCTAACTACAATAGTATGCTTCAAATAGTCTTATTATAAGTTGTGGTTCCTCCAAATACAAATCCAAATGAGGTGGCAACCCTCATTCATGGAATGAATGCAGTTAATATAGACATTTTTTTTTAGCAAAGCAATTTACCCTCCTTGGAAGTTCAAAAACAACATTAAGCCTTTAGAATAATAGCCATTATTAATCAAGTTGGAGTAAGGAGAACCCTTGTTGACAATGGGTCATCCCTTAATGTGTGTAGCATAAACCTTTTTCATATAATTTGAATGGATAAGAGAAAAAATGAATCTAATTATTTTTCCATTCATGGGTTTGATAACATAGGAAAACAACCGTTTAGTGTGATCACATTACCTATTACATTCGGAAGGGAAACATTAAAAACTCTTATCCATGTTATGCCTAACAATATTTCATACAATCTCCTCTTGGGTAGACCATGGATTCATGAAATGAATGTAGTGCCTTCAAATCTTCACCATTTAATGAAGTGTCTACAAAAAAAATTGTACACAGTCAAAGCCGAACTTGAAGTCAAAAGTTGTAAACTAAGAAAAAAAAGGATTTTTTTTTTAAATATTGATACCATCTTCAAAAGTGGAAATTACACAAGACTTGAAGAAAAATAAAATCATACTAACGAAGTCATGAAGTTAATGGAAGACGATTGGGGTTCCTTAGATTTAACACCAACATTCATGGGAGAGTACAAGATAAAAAAAATAACCCAAAAAGGGAAAAGAACCAATTGTGATGTCAAAAAAAAACCTGGAGGAAGCCTCACAAGAATCTACATCATCCACTCAAGAAGAAGACACAAGTTATGCAACAAGCTTTGACGATGTTGATTATGAATAACAACCAAATTTGAAAGAAATTGAAAAGCCTTATGGAAGAGGTTATGAGCTCTTGAAACATCTTGGTTATAGTAGAAAATGATGTGGTAGAAAATAAAAAGGTATCCATGTTCCTATAGATCCTACCACACAAGAAACAAAAGGTGGTCTTGGATATTGTGCTTATTGTCTTAATAAAATGTATGCACCTCAAACATGCAACTCAAAAATAGGTCAGCACCAAACACCTCTGTATTAAAAACAAGTGAAGGAAGACCATGCCATGGGTTAACCAGGACCCAAACCTACATCACCACATTTCACAACACATTCATAACCAACGAGGTACCTCCAAAAATAGAACTAGCATGCCAAATTGACTAAACCAAAAATAACACTACGAAGGACTACATACACACTTCTCGAGATATGACAACATGTGGACCGCACAAAAGCACTCTAAAATCCAAGAATATTCTAGACTCACCTTAAAACTCTACAACACTGCCACAACCACTCAAAACAAAGAAAACCTTTATCTTGTGTAGCAAGATGTAATACAACTAAACTCCAACATAAGAAGTACACTTGTAGAGAAACTTAACATGATCCAATCAAATTTAAGCTCAATACAAAAAATATAAACATGTTACTAGATCTACAAGACAAGAAAATTTAATGTGCAAAAATGTAGAGCAACCTCATTTCTCCCAAACAACCTTCTCAATAAATAGACATACTAATAAATACAACTTCCACTTTTGTATGATCTAGAATATGAAACTCTAGATATAACAAATATGAACACCTTTGATCATTACATCCAAAAAGAATAATCTATCTTCAACCATGAATAAATGTAGAGAAAAATGAAAAACACAATTTAGGCACATTGTACACTCTTTAATTCAAATTTTCTTAAAAGTATTTGGAAGTCAAGTGAACCAATTGCAATTGGAACACATACTCATCACATACATCAATGATAACACTGATGATAGGACCACAAAATAGTGAAATTTTTTCCAACAAATTCATCTACCTCTGCATAGAAGGGGTTGACAATGCCAACAACAACCATCTCCCCAACCAACAATATCTGTAACTATAATGGAGGTTGACAACAATGACAACACTATCAATATTCCAATATTGTGTTGACATCAACAACAACACTAACAACATTCTAATAGCTACAAACTTCCAACAAAGAAAATTTCTAAAATATTCCTTTCCAATAAATAGAATATTCACTCAACACAGATAACAGGAAAAACAATCATTGATGTCTAAAAAAATTGAAAAATGGTGCTAATTTTTTTCACTAGGTGATAATATAGCAGCCACCAATAAGATTTAATGGTTTTAATGGTCATTGGTTAGCATAAAATTCATCTGTCATGGGGTTGAAAACACTACCAGTGGGTACATCAGGCATGCAGGGACATGTATGCACACATACCCTACAGGTAGCCATAATTACACCACCTATAACTTTTTTTATATACATATATTTTATATTTGTGAAATTTGAGCAATGTTGTATAGGGACCATATAAGCCCTTGCAACAAAACAATTTTCCTTCAGGGATCCTAACTCCAAAATAGGGGAAAAAAACATCTAAATTCATCAAATTAGCCTCTTGAATGCAATGTGAGGTTCCTTTTTATTCAAAATATATCAAAAATTTGTTCAACTCCAAAATTTTCAAAAAGAAATGAAGATTCAAGATTTTCTCCTATAATATTAGTTTGTAGAAGAAACTCAAGAATCGAGAAGGGGTTTACCAAATTCATTATCTTATAACATATTAGAGTTATTTATTCAACCCTACAACTCCCAAAAATCACCTACAAGTAGATTCATATCACAAATGAGAAGATCAAAAAAGAAAGATTGTGCTTAACAATTTGAGAATGTATTGATGCAAAATAACTTGAATGGATGAATACAATGAGTGATACATCCTTATGAAAGATATATAAAAACCTTAGATATAAAACCCTAGGAGAGGATATTATCCTATGACAAGTTTCACCACCCTATGCATTAAGACAACATGTGCTATAATTAGCCAATCTAATAATGATATTTTTTCAAAGTTTAGCTTTTAAGTGAATAAAGTAAAAAAGGACATAATTATTTAATCATGATTAATCAATTAATTAGGTGATTAAAAAATAAATCTAACATAAACTTGGTCATGATGATCACAAGTGTATACCACGTTACTTATCTTCTTGAGAATGAAGGATAAAGGAAAGGGGTATGTGTAGGATCATGATGGGCCAAAAAGTGGCAATAAGATGGGTATTTGTAGGCTATGTGGCCGACGACTTTTTTTATACCCAAAATTGATGAAATGAAAAGGGTTTTTAAAGGATATTTTCAGCTTTCCACCAATATAAAGTATGCTTTAATTTGAATTTAATAAATAATTATTATTCATTTTCTATTTGAATTATGACTAAAGTCTTGATTGATAAGTTGATTGAAAAATATTTATAGCTTTCAAATGGTATCACATTTTTGGAATCCAAAACATTCATCACATTCTATGCTTCGCATACTATAGGATTAAAAAAAGAAAAAATGAATTTCATGAAGTTTTGACCAAGTTATGGTGGTCAGACATGCGAGTTTTTCTATTTTCTAAAAGTTTTAATAAAAAAATCATAATTAATTATTTACTTGGAAAAAAATACAAAAAAATATTCATCACATCCAAACATGAGTCCTCTACTTATGTCTAAAATATTATAAAAAAATATTATCATTTTATTGTTGTTAGGGTGGTCAGACAAACACCTACTTATTTTTTCCCTGAAATTTAAGTACTACTACATTGAAATTTCAAATTTTCACCAAATAGATTTTTAAAAAGAAAAAATAAACCTAGTAGTTTAGAATCTACATTCAATTTTCTATAAATTCTATTCTTACATATTTTTGAGATAATATAGATAACTTATTCAAATTTTTACGTCAAGTTTCCTAAGTCTAATTTTTCTAATTTTTTTGCCACTTAAAGGCCTATTTTTTCCATGATGATCCTGCACGTACCCTGAGGAGAAACCTAAGGTAAAATCTTTAATTGCTTCTACATATTAATAAAATTCATATTGGACCATTCACTTAGGTAATTTGCATTGTATAGGCTCCTCAAAAGTTGGGTTCTCTTCCAAGTAAATCCCTCTAGCATGCCTTTTATTATCTTGGGTGATGAAAATACAACATCAGTTGTAAGAAGAGGTTCTATTAAAATTGAAGCTAGTAAATTCATAAATTTTACAAGTGTACATTCCCTTTCAACTAATCTTATAAATTTTCATTAGATTACTCACATAGGAAAGAGCATGGGAGTTTAGTGTTATCCCAATTCAATTGACATTAGGGACTTACATAATAGCACTTTGATATCTTTGGGAAGGATAGATCACAAATACACATTATATAGATTCATATTTTTTCAAATGATGTTTCTCATATATCCTTTCTTTCTCATTTAGATGAAGTTAGAAAATTATGTAATGAGTGGTTTGGCCACATTAACTACTACTTGACCTAGAAGGGCTATGTCAACAAGACATGTTTAAAGGATTATCTAAAATTATATTCTCTAAAGGTCTATATGAGGGTTGTACCCTTTGGAAGCATCATGTAGGAAATTTTGATGAATTCAAAGGATGTAGGGCTACACATGTCTTGGAGGTAGTTCACAATTATGTATCAAGAGAATTTCTCCATCTATCATTCACAAAGGCATGATCTAGTCACAATTTCATAGATTACGTATGTCAATACACATGGGTCTACTTCATTTGGTATAAATATGAATTCTAACTAATTTCTATACTTCAAGGATCTTGTTAAAAATAGTCAGGGAATTTCATCAAGATTATTTGAATTGATAATAGGAGTTATTATGTAAAAAAAAGTTTGAGTAGTTTAATATTTTAAGGGGATAAACATTATAGCATACAATTCCTTATAGTCCCTAATAGAATAGTGTTGCAAAATGTATGATACGCTCCAAGGGATTTACACCATATTAGTATCCGAAAGAAATCGACTATGGTTTTTACATTTAAAATAGGATTCCTCATGAACAATTGAATGGTATTTCTCCCTTTAAATTTTAAATGGGTATGAAAAAAATAGTTAAGAACTCTATGGTCTTTAGATATCCATTTGTGGCGCACATACTAGCACAATATTCCAAGGAAATAGAACCTCAATATAGAACTTGCTTTTTTTTAGGCTATCTAGATGGTGTAAAAAGTTATATCCAACTCCACCCTACCACACATGATTTGTTCATTAAGAGAAGTATTAATTTTCAAGAGTTTCCTACCAATTGAAAACCTAAAATTTCTCCTTTTGTAGATTCATTTGATATTTGATTATTCTTATAATAAGTTAGACCATTCACAACAAAGTATTAAGATAGTATTTTTGCTCTTCTTCTAGTTTTGATAGTGAGGATAGTGATGGGGATTGAATATCACCATCTTCTAGGTTTACTCTATACTTTGATATTTCAAAACCTTAATAATCCAATTCTCACCCTTTTTGGGTTAGAAAGAAACTTGATATTGTAGGTACTTCGGTAGGGAATCCAAAAAATGGTAGATTCACACAAAAAAATCATCATAGTGAGCAAAATTCTTTATTTCCCTTTTCCTTCAATCTGCATACATTTTTAGAGGTATTATGTATATTAAAGTGGGATAGTTCTATGCATGAAGAACATGATTCATTAACCATAAATCATGCTTTGTACCTAATGTTGGTTATTTTTTAAGAACCAAACTGATCTCCAGAAATGCCTATGGATTTTTCCATTTCCAATTATCAACACTTCTAAAAGGATTGACCAATGAATGAATAGAGGTTGCTATACTTCTATTCCTACTCTTTGGTCTCTATGAAACTTGAGAGGGTGATCCTAAAATGTATACTTAATTTTTTTTTACAATTACAATCCAATACATTGTCAATAACAAATATCTCTCATAAAAGCATTCAATAATATGCATCCAAGAAGTTGGCAACTTATTTATCAATTCCATACATATTGAGCATGAAAGAATAGAACTTTAACAAAAAATGACAACAATAGTATCCCTTTGAGATTTTATGATTTATATATTGAATAGCTAATGAATCAATACCAAAAAATGAACCACAAATATCTGAATGAACCAGTGCCTTTATCCCAAGTAGAGAGTCATCATAATTCTATGTGACATCATAAAAATTAAACAATAGCACTTATAACTTGAAGAAATCTTGCATTAAAACATTCATCTGTGATGCTCATGATTATTACTACTTACATTCATCCTAGCACCCAGTTCTTATAATTTATTAATCTCACCCAAGAACTTACATAAATTCCTTGAATCAATAAGCTAGCATGAAACTAAACATATATCAAGAAATGATAGAGACAAACGAAAGAAATCCTAGACTAATTTCACTCATAACTTATAATATGCATACAAGGAGAGACAATAGCCATGAAACTTGTGTTACTCTATATTATAAATTCTATATCATTATTTTTGGCATATGTCTTGGAGAGACTGTTCTTGACTTCTTGTGTTATCATTGATGGCAACTAGAGTCAGTAGTATGGTCCACATTGTAGTAATTGCTCCTATAGGCAAGAGAAGTAAGTGACTATAATCTACTAGTAGAAAGCATGAAGAACGCGGCATCTAGTTGAAAATTTGATCTAAATACTTCACCATATCACTATTTTGTGGTGTGGATCCCCAAGGAAGCTTGTTTAGCATGTATGTCATCCTATTGGAAAGTTTTGTGGTATTGCATTAGTCGGAGTATGAGTTAAAGATTTAGAAGAATGATTTACTGCTTATTTTCTCATTCTAGATGACCTAATGTATATGTCATGTCATGCATGTATGTGGAGTGTGTGATTAAGCTATTTCTTATGTTTGGAATTTTGTTTTGGGTTCCTACTATAAGTCTAGCTGACTTGTGTGGGTACACATCAACTCTAATTAATGATTTGGGTTGACAAGCAAAAGTATTCTATTCTATTTTGAAACTGACAAATAACAATATCTTGTTAGTGGGTATATAAAGGAGATCCAAAAATCCTTTTTTTGGTGTGGAAAAAGTAGACAAGAGTGTGTTTGTGGGAAAAAGTGTAGAACAACTATATAGGCTAATTTTAGAAGATCTGTTGAGAAAATTTTATAGAAGGGTTTCTGTCATAAAGCACAACAGAGAAAAAGTGTGAACTTGATAAAAGATCTGCAATTTGAGTGTGTGCCAAATTGGAATTAATTCCAAGCATTCGTAGATGCTATACTCTTATTTCAAATTTTGTTGTAATTTCAATTATACTTTGTAAGCTAGTGAGCCTTTCTCTTTTGAGTAGTGAGCTCTAGGTAGTGTGCCTAAATGCAAATGCATTCCCCTTTTTATCATAATTTTAACAAAGTATACTTTGTGGATTAATCTCCACCATGGTTTTTCCCCTAACAAGGTTTCCACGTAAAAATCCAGGTGTTATGGTGTTGTTTAATTTCTATGCATGGTTTCCTCTACTTATATGTTGTGGATGTTATTGAAGGCTTAATTATTGTTGTTAATAGTTTAAGATCTGATTTGGAAATAAAATATTTTTGAACATTGATTCACCCCCCCTCTCAGTGTTCCTAGTGTCCAAAAATTGGTATCAGAGCTTTTGTTCCTCTTCTAAAGTTTACATCTTGAGGTGGATCTTAAATTACAATGAATTTTGGTGTTCTTGAATAATAGCTTATGGGGGCACTGGATGATCTTGATCAATCTAAAGCAGAGGTCATGGAACTAAGAGAAAATCTTGTGGCAATTGAAAACTTCATCCAATCATGGAAGGATAAGATAAATGGGTTAAGGGAAAAGAAAAAGGAACTATGTGATCAATTGAAGCAGAATGAAAGCAAAGGTCTGGATGATGTCCATTTGAATCAAACCCTAATAGAAATAACTAAATAATGTGAAAATCTTGCTAAGGACAATAGAACTCTAAATCTTGAAATGGAATCTATTGTGATGAAGTTTACCAAAGAGATTGAAGAAAGAAAGAAGAATGAGGAGAATTTGGCCTAGTCCCTAAAATAAAAATATGAAGAATGCAACAAAACTAATAGTGGATTCATTCAACTGGGGATTGAACTCCAACAATCCATAAACAATGAACAAGAGCTTGATAGATAGGTAGTTACTCTCAGAAATGAGCTTACTACTACAAATGAATTCAAGGAGAATTTTTGGATAAGCTCTACTAAGCTTGATGAGATAACTAAAGGACAAAAGGAGACAAATGACAAGTGAGGTCTTGGCTATGAGAAGGGCAAGAGCTCTAGATCTGAACAAAAAAACCTTGAAAAGAAGAAAAAAGGTAGAAGACATCTCATAAGGCAACCCAATGCTCAAAAATTTAATGGATATTGTTATGCTTGTAATAAATTTGGTCATATGGCTTCTTAGTGTAGAAGAAAGACAAACCCTAGTATTCCATCATTTTCTAGTTAGTATTTTAAATGAAAGAAGCTCAGTCATAAGGCATTAGAATGCAAGAGTATGTCAGTCAGTACAAGTAACATTAAATTCTATATCTATGGAATATTTGGACATGTTGCTAATCAATGTAGATCAGGAGGAAATCAGTGGAATGGATGGTATAGATAGAAAAATATGGTATGCTACAATTGCAACAAACTTGGGCACATTACAAGATTCTAGAGGAACAAAAACATGAATAAAACAGGTCTAGTTTATCAAGGGTGAGAATCACTAAAAGACAACAAAGGAAAGGAAAAAGCATCTGTAGAAGAGATAAGATATCAAATGAAGAAGAAATGGGTAAAGAATAGTGAATCTGATGAAGGAAATATGGATATACCAGAAGCTCGCTCGGGAAATGCTTCTAGCAATTGACTTCAGGCCAGAGGCCTAAGGGGAGTTTCTCATGAAAAATCCTTGTTCCCCTATGTGTAGTTGGCTCCCGATCACAGAATGCCATAAAAAAATGTGTGATTCATTGTCAAATGCATTAGTAATCATTTGTTGTGGCGAATTAAGTGTTGAAGGTCCAAAGTCAAATTCTTCGCTTGTTGTCTGAGTTTTCAGTGTAACAAGAAATTTTAGGGAAACACATTTAATGAGGTAGTAAGTTAAGTAGGTAAATTTATAAAAAGGCATTTGGAACCCTAATTTTTCATCATGCACTGAAGGAGAACAATTGGAGAACCTTTTCTGTGAAAATTTGGAGTAAAAACCAATCCAGTGGCGAATTCTCCAGGTATATCTATCACTCATTGATTTCATAGTGTTTTGGTGATCTATAGAACCCTGCTTGGTACGAAAATGAAGCAAATCCAAGGATTAGTAATTTTTGAAAAATACAATAGTCAAAAGATATAAGAAATTCATTGTCTACCATCAAATGGAGAAGGCTTGGAGGATTAAAAAAAAAGAATCTAGATATTTGGGATGAATTCTCTCATTTCGTCAATGTAGAAGTGATTTGGTTTATCTTAAATATATTGGACAGTGATATTCTCACTCTGGAGAAACCCTATCATATTTCTAGGGATGTAATCAAAATGTTAACAAGTTTGTTCAAAGTTGGTGATGTTCCAAAGAAGAAATTGATTCAAAATATTGAGGTCGAAGCCCTAACTAGAATAACGGGAGATCAGAGGGCTTTGGTAATTGCTACAATCAAAGATCCTTTAATGAGGTATATTACTCATGGAGTTTCATATAAAATATTCTTCAAAAATCAAGAAGGAGCAACCTCAGTAGGTGCAATATATATTGCTCACAAAATGATAATAGAAGGAGAAGACTTTGACCTATGTGGTTTGATAAAAGATCAATTAATTGAAAATGTAAAATTGTTGAAGGATATAGGCTACTCTTTTAGGTTTGGCACTCTAGCTATATGCATTATGATGTATTTCTGGAATTTCTTTCCTCTGAATGACAATGTGGTGTGGAAAGAAAATATACCATTCTGCAAAAAAAAATTGAATATTTCAACTCATTTGAAAATGGTGAAAGAGTTTATGAGCACTTCTTTAGGAAGTTGTTAGAAAGGTTTGGTGCAAGTGTTAATCCCCTTCTGGTAAAGAAATTTGAAGTTGGATCATCTTTCGGCAAGGAAAAGAAAAGGAAAAGGAGAGAGAGAGAGAGAGAGAATTGGTTAGTGTCACTCCTTCGGCAGCCAAGTTAGAAAAAGTTGAGGAGAAAGGAAAAGAGCAGTTGTGGATGTATTCAACGAGTACTCTGAGGAATATAACCCTAGAGATCAACCAAAACCAATTGAACTAGTTGTGGAAATTGCAGAAGATAGTGATCATGAAGGTGCTCTATTTCAAGCAAAAATATTGTAGATTATTCAGGATGAAGATGGTATACAAAAGATAACTGATATATGGTTGAATGAACCATCTTATGAACAAGATCTCACTGAGGAAACCCTAGGAAGATACTTTGTTGATAACAACATTGAATTGGAGAGTCTGTAGGATGTTCTCCCAGAAGAACTAATTAAGGGTGTTAGGGAGGCTATGTCCTATGTGCCTCTGGATAGAAAAGGGGAACAAATAATCTCATCTTAAGATGCAGCTTAGACTATCTCTTTCACAACTGAAGAAGAAAATGAATGAGCTGAGATAGTGCATTGACTCAACTAATAATATTTTGAATTATTGTCTAAGGTGGCCTCATGTGGTTGGCAAGTACAAGGATAAGTTGGAAGAAATTGAAAAAGGAGCTTGTCAAAATAGGTCAAGATTATAGTATTTTTTTGGAAAAAGATGGAGAAGTTAAGGAGAAGATTCATGTTCTATAGGTTGAGCATGCAAAAGTTAACTCTACCAGAATTACTCTTATGGATGCTTTCTAGAAAGTGAAAGATCATGTACTGAATGCAAATTAGAGAAAATGATTGAAATTCTAAAGGAAGGAGAAAATTTAAATGATTCCTTCACAATTCCTGAATCCCTTGTTCATATTGTCAATAAGACATCAGAGAATAATAGCTTGATTATAGCTATTGGGATTGTAGTCAACTCTTGGAACAAATCTCTTCCGGAAATGAAGGGTAAGTATAAAATAAGCTTCTGATTTGTACAACAGTTTTCAAATTTTTGATCAAAAATCTCATTTTTGCTAAAGGGGAGAGATTAGTAAAATTTTGAAGAAAAGAAGTGTAGAAAAAGTAGTGGAATCTTTGTCATTGATGTCAAATGGGGAGAGAATGCAATGAAAAATTCCTTGACATCTTGAGGAGAAGTAGCAATCTTTTTTTTATAAGATTTTGAGTTTTGACACACTTAGTCATTTTTCACTAAGTGTTGCAATCAATGCCAAAGGGGGGGATTGTTGGCATATGGCTTGGATAGACTATTCTTGAATTCTTGTGTTTTCATTGAAAGAAACTGGAGTCAATAGTATGGTCCATAGTGTAGTAATTGCTCCTACCGGCAAGAGAAGTAAGTGATTGTAATCTACTAACATAAAGTATGAAGAACAGGGCATCTAGTTGAAAAGTTGATCTGAATACTTCATCAGATCACTATTGTGTGGTGTGGATCCCTATGGAAGCTTCTTTAGTGTGTATGTCATCCTATTCGAAAGTTTTGTGGTATTTCATTAGTCAGAGTACAAGTTAAAGATTCAAAAGAATGATTTACTGCTTATTTTCTTATTTTGGCCGACCTGATGTATATGTCATGTCACGGATGTATGTGGAGTGTGCATTTAAGCTATTTCTTATGTTTGGATTTTTTTTTGGCTCCCTACTATAAGTCTAATCGGCTTGTGTGGGTACACATCAACTCTAATTAATGATTTGGGTCAACATAAGGAAAAGTATTCTATTTTTTTTTTAAGATGATAAATAAAAATTTATTTTTACCAGTTTATATAAAGGAGATCCTAAAATCATTTTTTTTGGGTGTGGAAAATGTAGAGAAGAGTTTTTTTTTGCATGAAACATAGATTTTAGGAACCAAAATGCTCGCTCTCTTCGTATGTTTTTTACCTACAAAGAGAGAGATTTAGATCCTAAAATGCTATATGTTCATTCAAATAAGGACATGTGTGATGTGATATGATGTAAACTAACCAAAATAAATGAAATTGACTGATTAAGATGATCTAAAATGCATGCAAAACTAAGATTTATGCCTTGTTTGAAAACATAGTGTGATATGCAAAAACTATGAAATATGAAGAGATAGAAAGAAATATGCAAAAAAAAATGTACACGGTCAAATCTGAGTGCACCTGGATGATTTGTGAGCTTTCTAGAATGTCTGGAATGCTAATCAATTTTTTTGATTTTTCACAATGGGACTCATTCCCCAAGGGTGGTGAATTAGTCCTCTAAATGGTGAAAAAGTGTTTGGAACTAATTTTTGATAGCCGAGAGTTGATTTCTGACAAAATACAAATTTCTAGATTTCAAGTGGGACTCATTCACCAAGGGTGGAAAATTAGTACTCCCTAATATTTCTTAAAATTCAAGGGTCAACACTACTTCTCCAAATTTAGAAATGATTGAATACCAGGTTGTCGAGGTCAATTCTGTAGAAAATGGGTTGAAAGTTAGTCAAATTGCTTGAATATATGATGAATTGATCTAAAGATCCTATTTGACTTTTCAACAACTTTAAACCTGTCAAATCTACAAAACAAAGGCTGCAAAGACATATGCAAAGGGGAAAAATGTTGGGGTTAGTGAATAGGGGTTTTCCTTGGTCAAACCACGCTTTAGTAATTAAACCCAATTTAAATGAATGACATGCAATGGAAATTATTAATGAATAACATGGAAGTATTACAAACTTACCGCATCCTTGAATATGAAAATTTGAAGTGATGTGAAAGGCTGCTCCAAAGTGCTTGAAAGTGCTTTAATTGAACATGCAAAATGCTTGAATGAATGAGTGAATGGGAGATCTAAAATGGGGTGAATAATTCCTATTTATACAAATTTGTGCCTTAGTATATGTTCATACCTTATCACAGGCCGACATGAAGTGAATTTTTAGTAAAATTCTGAAAGATATTTGAAATATTTTGAATTTCCAGCCAAGAGGGACTCATTCGCCAAGGGTGGCGAATGAGTCCCACATGGGACCCAAAACCAAGTGTTATGGAAAATGTCATATATAATGTTGTTTGTCAGGATAAGACCTAAAAATACACTTAATATAAGAATATTAGGGCATAAAAAGACAAACTAAAGCATGAGAAGGGTGTAAATAGGGAAAATATGCCTAGAAAAGTGTGAAACCTTGCTCCAAGACTTTACAAGACTTCAAAATAGGACTTGTTGATGTGTGAAAAAGTGGTTTTTAGTTGAATTACATTAAATAGAGTCTAGAAGAATGTAAAAATGTCTTACAAGACCCACAACACTTTCACAAGACGTCATTCTTTGATTTTTAGCACCAAAATAAGCATTTCCAAGCCAAGATACATCATAAAATTAAAGCAACATGGCTCCAACACTACGAAACAAAGCCTAAAAGACTATGAAAATGGGAAAGGTTCATTTTCGACAGTACATTTAGCCCCCACTTTAGTGAGAGAAACTTTCTTCATCACACTTAAGTAGCCATGAACATCAAGAAGGGGGTTCAAATGCACTTATGCTAGCAAGATGAAATGCAACAAACAAGAGGGATGATCAAGCCTCTAGAATGAAGATCCCATGGAAAAATGAACATAAAGACAAAGGAACACACAAGTGTTGAAATGAATTAAGTGAAGCTTTGATCATCAATCTTACTAGTTGTGAAAAGAGATCTAGGCTGATGAAATGTGTACTCACTTTAGGGCCACAAAACTAGTTTTCCATGGGGTGAGAAGGCCCAAAAAGTAAGATACATACACTAGTTGGTATGAACTCACAAACAAATAGAAAAGTGGCTATGGGGAAAGGTCATGCTGCTAGTTGGGTTTCCTGCTCAACCATGCTAAAGCTATACTCACTTGATAATTTTAACAAGGCACCACAAAGCCAAAGGAAATGCAAATGTTGGTTTAAAATAGGATGGAACCATAGGAATGCAAGCTGTGTTATGGAAGGTGGCCAGACAAATATGAAAACTCCATAGGCATGCAAGTTGTGTTATGCAAGGTGGCTGAATGATAATGCAATATGTAAAAATGTTATGTGTAATATGTTCAAAGGAGTCTTGTTCAGTTTATGCCAGGTCAGTCACTTAGGGAACATTGTGTCTAATGTCTCCAAAAGAGGACCAATCAAATAATAGTATATTCACAACTTAGGGGATTCAATGCATCACATCAAGCCATAAAGAGGAATACAATATGCTGAGATAGATCACACTTATGAAGTACATCATACCCAATTTCATCCACAAAGTGACAAATACATCACACAAATGACAAGGCTTTGCTCAGAATGCAAATGAAATAATGGTAATTTATTCCACCACTTTAAAATAATTTCTACACATCATTTTGTGAGAAATTACTTGAAACTCAAGAAGAAAATGCCAAAAAGAAAACAAGACATGACAGTCAACTTGAAAGTTGTATGCCAAGTCATATGTTTTAAAGTTAAGTTGTGTCATGTCAAGGAAAATGAAAAAGAAAGAAGGGAGGGGAGTTGCTCCCTAGAAAAGAAATCACACCAAACACATAAGTGATCTATGGATTTGGGGTCAGTATGTTCATTGCTACAATGTTTTTGTACTTTGTATGAAAGCGCTTGGAACTATCATCATTCCCCAAATCATCCCCAAAAGGAAAAAACAAGAGAAAAAGAAAATGAAAAGAAAAAAAAGCTTTTGAGTCAACATGAAGGAGACATTTCAGTCTCAATGCTTTGCATCATTCCTAAAAGGAAAACTTAAAACAAAAGAAAAAGAGAAAAAGAAAAGGATAGTTTGGGTCAACATGGAAGAGACATAGGGCCTCTCTACACTTTTCATCATCCCCAAAAGGAAAACACAAAAAAAAGAGAAAAAGAAGAATAGACATACACATAGAAGAAGTGTACAAAGAGAAGGAGACATCAAATGCAGGATACAGGGGGACATGATACACACATGAAAAGAAATAAAAAGATAAGCAATGAAAATGTAAGTCAACCATTAACTAAGTTATTGGTTTCTCAATCTTGGATGAATAAGCAGAAAAAGAATAACATGGCTAAGAGAGAAAAACAAAATGCATTACAAGGACAAGGCTATCACTATCTTGCCTCCCATAAAATGTAAAAGCAAGAATGAGCTGAGATGAGTGATGAGAAAAGATCATGCCATAGTGAGAATGGGAAATCGTACAACTAAAGCATGAAAGCTCAATAAGGTTTTAAGGGATGAGGGGAAAAAAAATCAGTGTCGGTGAAATGATACTTTTTTAGTATTTTGTTTAAAGTGTGACATTCTTCAATTTGATGTCCAAGAATATGATGATATTTGCAATATGGTATATTGGAATCAGGAGTGTGAATAACCAACCTATTGTAAGGTGGCTAGAGTATAAGACCTTTGTTTAAAATAAATGTAAGTCTCCATTCACATTCAAGTGGAGGATGTTTAGGAAACTTGATCTTCTTCATTCTGTATGGTCGTTTACATTTACTAGGTTCTCCTTTTTCATGAGTAGAAGGAGGCTGGGGATCCATAGAGGTGTTAACATCCTTGTCATTAGAAGTAAGGAATGATCGTTCATGGGGAAGGAGAATGTGTAGATGAGGGGGAGAATTCAAGATGACCTTGCTAACATCCAGAAGTCTCCTAGGTTGAAGAGAATATATGTCAAGATGAGAAGGATATTGATATCATTATCCTATTGTATGTGCATTTGTTGGTTGTTGTTCAAAGAGTTTATGGATGTCATGTTAATTTTTTGTCACAAACTTGTTTACTTAATATCGTGAATCCTCTACCATATGTTTCTTCAAGGTTGATAGGATTGTTGGTGACTTTGTGTTCGTAGAATGGTTGGGATTGTGGTGGTTTAGAGGATCTAGGCTCACTTGAGGGAGGAACCATAGGTCCTTTGTTGACTTCAGGATGTAAATATGCAAAGTGATCATGAGATGAAAAAGGAGGAAGGTCTTGTGATTGCATAGAGGGATAAAATTTTGTATTGGCTTCGAGGTTGTTAAGGAAATCATTGTAAAACGTTTTCATGCTAACATCATCTTCTCCAATGATGTCTACTTCACGAGGAGGACAATCATCAGGAGTTAAAGGAGAATGAGAGTGTATAATGTCATTAAGGTCACAACAAAAGGTACAATTGGACATGTCTACCAATGATTTCAAGGAGTGCCAAAACTTATTAAAAGAATATGCCATGCTGTAAATAAATAAATATGCAATAAATGAAGAAAATTAGAGAATTTGTTACTAGAAAAAAAATGAAAAAGAAAGAAATAGAAATGCAGAAGAATGTCAGAAACAATGCAAAATGAATGTCTAAAATATGCAAAGGGACTGATTCTCCCAGGGTTGTGAATGAGTCCCACGATGGATTTTTTTTTTTCTATTTTTTAGAATTTTAAGAATGATTTAAATGCTTTTAGAATGCAAAAATAGGCACAAAATGCAAAGTTTTAGTTTTTCCAATGAAATTAAGTGCAAGAATGAAAACTAAATGAGTTTTTCACTAATGCAAAATGAAAGGTCCTAGAATGCAATAACAAATCAATGTCCTAATTGAATTGCAATGCAAATGAAAACTAGGATGCAATGTATGGATGCAATCAGAATTTTTTTTTAAATGTTCCAAATTCAGATTCACCAAAATGAAACATAGATTTTAGGGCCTGAAATGCTTGCTCTCTTCCTATGTTTTTCACTTAGAAAGAGAGATTTAGATCCCAAAATGCTAGATTTTAATTCAAATAAGGACATGTGTGATGTGATATGATGTAAAATAACTAAAATAAATGCAATTGACTGATTAAGATGATCTAAAATGCATGCAAAACAAAGATTTATGCCTTATTTGAAAACACAGTGTGATATGCAAAAATGATGAAATATGAAGAGATGGAAAGAAATATGCAAAAAATAATGTATAGGGTCAAATATGAGTGCACATGGATGATTTGTGAGCTTTCTAGAATGTCTGGAATGCTGATCAATTTTATTTTTTTTCATAGTGGGACTCATTCGCCAAGGGTGGCAAATCAGTCCTCTGATGGGTGAAAAAGTGTTAAGAACTAATTTCTAACAGCTGGGAGTTGATTTCTAACAAAATGTAGATTTCTATATTTCAAGTGGGACTCATTTTCCAAGGGTGGCAAATTATTCCTCCCCAAGATTCCTAAAAAGTCAAGGGTCAACACTACTTCTCCAGATCTAGAAATGATTGAATACCAGGTTGTCGAGGTTAATTCTGTAGAAAATGGGTTGAAAGTCACTCAAATTATTTGAATAGATGATGAATTGATTTGAAAAGCCTAGTTGACTTGGATTCCAATTTTCAAAACATTTAAACCTATCAAATCTGCAAAACAAAGGCTGCAAAGAAACATTGAAATGGGTAAAATGTTGAGGGGTTAGTGAATAGGGGTTTTCCTTGGTTAAACACCACTTTAGTAATTAAACCCAATTGAAATGAATGGCATGCAAGGGAAATGATAAATTAATAACATGGAAGTATTACAAACTTACTACATCCTTGAATATGCAAATCTGAAGTGATGTCAAAGGTTGCTCCAAAGTGCTTGAAAGTGCTTGAATTGAAGATGCAAAATGCTTGAGTGCTTGAATTATGAATGCTTGAATCAATGAATGAATGGGAGATGTAAAATGAGGTGAAAATTTCCTATTTATACAAATATTGTGCCTTAGTATCCGTTCATACCTCATCATAGGCCAACATGAAGTGAATTTTTAGTAAAATCCTGAAAGAAATTTGAAATATTTTGAATTTGGGGCCAAGGGGGACTCATTCACCACCCTTGGCGAATGAGTCCCACCTAGAACCGAAAACCAAGTGTCAGGGAAAATGTCACATTTAATGTTGTTTTTCGGGATAAGACACAAAAATACAATTAATATAAGCATATGAGAGCATAAAAGGACAAAATAAAGCATGAGAAGGGTGTAAATAGGGAAAATATGCCTATAAAAGTGTGAAACCCTATTACAAGACTTTACAACACTTCAAAATAGGACATGTTAATGTGTGAAAGGGTGGTTTTTAGGCGAATTGCATTAAATAGAGTCTAGAAGAATGTAGAAATGTCTTACAACACCTCACAACACTTTCACAAGACATCATTCTTTGAGTTTTAACACCAAAATAAGCATGTTCAAGCCAAGATACATCATAAAATTAAAGCAACATGTCTCCAACACTATGAAACAAGGCTTAAAAGACTATGAAAATGGGAAAGGTCCATTTTTCGACGGTACAGTGTGAAAAAGTGCAGAACAACTATATGGGATAATTTAAGAAGATTTGTTGGGTGAATTTTATAGAAGGGTTTCTGTATCAGAGCATAGCAGAGCAGAACTATGAACTGGATAAAAGATCCAGAATCTGAGTGTGCACCTAATTGGAACTGATTCCAAGCATTCATAGATGTTATATGCTCAGTTCAAATTTTGTTGTAATTTCGATTATGGGTATGTGCAGGACCATCATGGGAAAAATAGGCCCTTAAGTGGCAAAATTTTTAGAGAAATCAGAGTTAGGCAACTTGACATAAAAATTTAAATAATTTATCTATATTATTTCAAAAATATGCAACAATAGAATTTGTAGCAAATTGAATGTAGTTTCTAAACTACTAGGTTTATTTTTAAAAAAAGATTCTATTTGGTGAAAATTTTAAATTTCAATGTAACAGTACTTAAATTTCACGGAAAAAAAAGTAGTTGTCTTTCTGACCACGCTAACCACAATAAAATGATAATTATTTTTTATAATATTTAGATATAAGTAGAGGACTCATGTCCAAATGTGATGCATATTTTTTTGTAATTTTTTTCCAAGTAAATAATTAATTATGAATTTTTTATTACAACTTTTAAAAAATATAAAAACCCATATGTCTAACCACCTTAACTTGGTCAAAACGTCATGAAATTCAATTTTTCTTCTTTTAATCCTCTAGTATGTGAAGCATAGAATGTGATGCATGTTTTGAATTCAAAAAATATGATATCGTTTGAAAGAAATAAATGTTTTTCAATCAGCCTATCAATCAGGACTTTAGTCATAATTCAAATAGAAAATGAATAATAATTATTTATTAAATTCAAAGTAAAGAATAATTTATATTGGTGGAAATCGAATAATCTCCTTTAAAAACCCTTTTCATTTCATCATTTTTTGGTAAAAAAAAATTTCCAGCCACATACCCTACACATACCCATCATATCGCCACTTTTTGGCCCATCATGATCCTGCACATACCCTTATACTTTGTAAGGAAGTGAGCCTTTGTATTTTGAGCAGTAAGCTCTAGGAAGTGTTCCTAAATGCAAGTTCATTCCCATTTTTATCATACTTTTAACAAAGTATACTTTGTGGATTAATCTCCACCATGGTTTTTCCCCTAATAGCGTTTCCATGAAAAAATCTAGGTGTTATGGTGTTGTTTAATGTGTATGCATGTTTTCCTTTTATTTATATGTTGTGGATGTTATTGAAGGCTTAATTATTGTTGTTAATAGTTTAAGATCTGATTTGAAAATAAAATATTATGGAACACTAATTCACCCCACCCCCTCTCAGTGTACCTAGTGTCTAACAATTATTAGATTTACGTGCATAAGTATGAACTCCAAAAGAAACTTTGGAAAAAAACCCTAAAAATTGCTTCTTATTATCTTGAAAACTTCACAGTATTAACTTAAAAAAATTTCAACTCTCATGCTTCTAGCATTGAATTCCTTCTTATAGACATGAAGGAGCAAACAAGCTTTAGGATAGATGACACACATGGAATGATTTCATTGGACCGCTTGTAACAATATTTCATTTTCATTTATACTTGAGTCTTCAGGTGGAGCAAATAAACATGAGACAAAAGTAAGCTCAAATATTTGTAGAAAACAAGTCCCACCTCCAAAAACATCATTGGATTTTTACAACAGTATCTAAATATTCTCCATGCACTCAAAAAATGTCAACCATGGGAAAATAAAAACAACAAAACTTACAAAGCAAGACAAGGAAAGTAGACAAAAGGTCAAAATTCACTAATCCACACTAGGTCACATTCTATTCATTTGTATTTGAGGAGATAATAATATTCTACCACGTTATACCAAAATCCTAATCTGTACTGTATTCAGGCTATGTATTATTCTTCTATTTTCCATTATTCTTCTCATTCACTAATCCCTACATAAATTCATTTTGTGTATTTCTTGAATCAAGTGTTGTATTCCTCCTCAGCGGGCCATTTTACTTTCAAAAAATCTTAGACCTTAGTCATGTACCGAGAATACCTTACATCAATTAAAATCCTAGGTCCTTTAACAAATATGTCCATATTTGATTCAATTTCCACCATTGTGTCAATATTTGAATTGAGCAAAATATAGTGAGTGACACTCAAGGTTATCATAGCTACTCCAAGAATTCCTCCCAAATCTTTCTTCTAGGTGTTAAATGGATGCAATTTACCTTTTGGATTCAACATCTGATGAATACCATGTTCCTCCATCTCCTTAAATATCTTCAACTTACTGTGGAGCTGTATACCTAACTTTCCATGGAAAGTAGTTATCTCATTTATTGAGTCAATAGTTTGCAAGATGTCAGGAATATTGGTAGGTGTCTGGGGTCCTCATTCATCTTTAGCATCATTTATTTCAAAGAATTTACCCTAGTAATCCAATTATTCCATTCATTCCTGAAGGCCTCATGTACTTGCAAATACTTTGTATTTGCCTCATGAATATTCTTATAAGTGTCCCAAACATCATTAGCCTTATGGACCAACTTGGTCACCCTATACTTCAGCATATCCTCAAAAATTTCATTTGCCACCTTGAATATTTCATGTTTGGCCTACTTGACATTTTCCTTCTCAGTATTCAATTTACCTTTCAAATCATCAATTCTTAAGGCCAAGGTCTCCCCATCCTGTGTAGACATATCAAATGAAGAAGAAGAAGATAATTGGGTTATTGCCTTCTAAGTAGCCTGAATAGTGGCTATCATTTTATTTAGCTCATTGAAGGCATTATTATACTCTTTAACCAAAGATTCATATTTCTCTTGAGAAATATGTACAGTATCCACACTAAGCATTACAACATGTCCAGTTAACTTAGCTTCTTGGATAGGAGTTATTTCAATAGCTCTTTTGACCACTAGTGAACCAATAACTTCTTCAATAGGCCTAGCAACCTCATGGTTACTAGTAAATTAGGTGCCATAGAATAAATTGCAAGAGTATGCAACTTTGGACTATATCCATAACCAAATACTTAATCCTTAAATTGGTCTTCAGATATCAAAGCTTGAGGATCTCTCCTAACTGCATCATATGCTATGGCAACACTGATAGTACATCTTGGTAACAACATGATTCCACTATCCTTAAAAAAAAATTGAGCTTCAATGGGAGTAATAGTTGCAATTTCAGCCTTGATTTTCTCTTCCTAAGCTTTCTTAGCTTCCACCTAATGAGTAGGTTCATTATTAGTTCAGGTTGATTCAATTCTCTCCTTTATCTCCTTACTCCACTTTTGAATCATAAAATCCTAAAATTCCTTGGTCTGTACAAATTTATCATTAGCTAGAAATTCATCACATAGTTCCCTAACCCTAGGATCATCATCACTTTCTCTATCATACTGCCATTTGACAATTCTATCAGGGGGAACATTTGAACTATTAATTTATTCAATATGAGGAGGGGGGGAATTTTTTCTCCACCTCTTCATTTCCTGCCACATGTTCTGCCATTTGTTCCCCCTAACTTCTTGAACATCTACAAGTTGTTTTGGGATATCATAGCCTATTGTTGTTGTTATTCTAGGAGAACTTGTGCTTTCTCAACAACCTCCTTTACCTTTACCTTAAACTCCCAAAATTGATAATCCCTTAACATAATGAAGGCTCTTTCCAAGGGGTTTGCAATTACACTATATGGACTTATGCAGAAGGCATTCCTTTTCATAATTTTTTCCTCAATGTTCATTATAGTTGTCCATTCTCTTTTCCTAGTAATAATAGCCTCATCAATTATCAACTTTCTTTGTACATCATATCTATGTAAGAATTCATGATGGGTATGTGCAGGATGATGATGGGCCAAAAAGTAGCAATATGATGGGTATGTGGGTGATGACCCTTTTTTTACCCAAAATTGATGAAATGAAAAGGGTTTTTAAAGGAGATTCTTAGCTTTCCACCAATATAAATTATGCTTTACTTTGAATTTAATAAGTAATTATTATTCATTTTCTATTCAAATTATGACTAAAGTCCTAATTGATAGACTGATTGAAAAATATTTATAGCTTTCAAACGGTATCACATTTTTTGAATCCAAAACATGCGTCACATTCTATGCTTCACATACTATAGGATTAAAAAAAATAAAATTGAATTTCATGAAGTTTTGACCAAGTTAAGGTGGACATACAATTTTTAATATTTTTAAAAGTTATAATAAAATTCATAATTAATTATTTAAATAAAAAAAAATTACAAAAAATATGCATCAAATCGGGACTTGAGTCCTTTACTTATATCTAAAATATTATAAAAAATATTATCATTTTATTTTGGTTAGGGTGGGGGGACACCTACTTCTTATTTTTTCCCTAAAATTTAAGTACTACTACATTGAAATTTCAAATTTTCACCAAATAGATTTTTTTTTTTAAAACAAACCTAGTAGTTTAGAAACTACATTCAATTTTCTACAGATTCTATTCTTACATATTTTTGAAATAATATAGATAACTTATTCAAATTTTTACATCAAGTTGCCTAACTCTGATTTTTCTAATTTTTTTGCCACTTAAGGGCCTGCTTTTTCCATGATGATCCTACACATAGCCTAATGTATGATGCTTAAGCTTTTTTTTCTTCTTATTCTTACCACAAACCCTTCTAGATCAAAAATTCTAATCTCATCAATAGGCATTTTGAGATTACTTACCATAATGCCAAGCTTTTCATACCCATCAGGGGTAGTGACTATGAAGTAAGCAAAAGCACATTCAGGATGTATCATAGTGCCTTTTCTACCCTTTCTAAACATTTCATAATCCATGACAACAATTTTCCACATGAGATCCATGAAAGCCAATCTGTCTAAAACATACAAGGGTAGAAAATGAGGTGCCACCTTAGCTCCATAGGCCTTGATCAAGGTATATTCAGAATGTAGAAACTAATCTACCCAATTATGTGTGGCCTTAGAACCTAGTAAATCTTTTGGGCATATAATATTTCTGATCTCTGAATAAATTTTGAACATAGGTGCTACACCTAATGACTCTAAGATACCATATCTTACAACATTAGCAAACAAGACGTAATTGGAATTGGAGCAATCGTAATCCCAAATGTATTTCCACATTTGTATAGGTAGAACATTATTCTCACTGTCCTTAAGCTTCAAATTTTCTTTTCTTTTCTAGTTATAATCTCCTTCCCATAAGAGCATATGCATCAACAAAGAGTAATGGAGAAAACAAAAAGGGAGCACCTCCTTTTTCCGATTGAGAAAATCCCCATGCATTCATTTAGCAACAAATTTAGCATAATCAAAACCAGTGTTTTTATTATGACTTTGTATATCCACCACCATCACCAATAAATCAGGAGCTATCCTAACTTCAAAGTCCTAATCTAGTACTTAATTTAAGCAATAATAAGTGTCTTTGAAATAATCTTCAAAATTCTCACACTCAAAAGGCTCAACATCCTTAGCAGTGAATCTCTCCCCACTCCTTTTGTGTCGCACAAGTAGTGCTTCTTTGCATGCAAATTTTCTCTTCTCATACTCAACATACAATTCATCATGTCTGAACTTTATACTTTAATTGGGATTTAACCCAAATACATCTATCTTATCCTTTGTTACATCCTGAATTATATCACCATTTTCACTTTTGATTTTCATGTTAGTAGGGTTATAGTGTGTTGCTAGTTACATCATTAAATCCACTTCTACAAACACATTTAGAACCACCAAATTTCCAAGGTTCAACCCCCATAAATAACATGTGGGCTTGATAGAATGTCGCCTATTGAAAGCATATCAAAACAATTTCCATCAACTCTAGGGTTGGAGTTTTTCACCAATTTCACCAGCACTATCAATCAACCTAGTGTTCATGGAAACTTGACTTGTGGGCCTTTTACCAATTCATGACCCTCCTTCTTTGACACCTCTAGAGGCATCTTGCATAAATTCTTTTGTTTCTTTCTTTGCACTTCTAGACCTAGTGGATGTTGCAGGAGTACTTGGTGAAGGGTTGGACATTGCCACTGGCTTAGACTTAACTTCAACTGAAGCATCCTGAGTTTTAAGTCTTTTAACCCTCTTCTATTTTGGTCTCCTTTCTAGTCTAACACTAGATTCACTAGGCTTTGGGTCACTCATTTTTTTAATGCAAATGGAACTAGGGTTTACAATTTCTTACAACCAAATGAAACCCTCACAATTATGATAGGACAAAGCACTACTATTGAACATGACACTTTTCCTCAAAATTTATACAATGCTCAATTACCAAATTCAAATTACTAGTAATGAATAAATAGAAAATTTCCCCAATTTCCTATTAAATCTCTAGGGAATTCACCTCACTAATTCAATTAGAAGGAAATATTGATTTTTCTTACACGGGTGAAAATCATGCCACTCTAGTTACTGGTAGCTTCTGGAGCTTTCCCTAGAATTTCTTCAGCTTCTCGTATCCTTTCCGCTAGCCATTGAATTCAAATATCTACTTTCTATTATGACCAAGAGAGAGGCATGCCACCATTAATACTTGATAGTAAGCTCACGAGTGAATTGCCAATTAGTAATTTAGGTTTAAACCCTAATTGTTGATCTTTCAGCTTTAAAACAATATCAATGGTTATTAATTCATCTTGTCACCTTCCTCCTTGCTTTATATGAAGTCCTTTGGATTCTGCCACATTGCCTCTTCATGTAGTAGTTGTTGCTTGTCACTAATTTACTTCATCAACAATGCAAGTGTTTTATGTGATGAAATCTTGGCCCTTGGATCTGTGGCCCATTTCCTGATCATGTTCATTTTCATCGCTCCACATTGATCCAAATTTTCACCTTTGGTCCTATCAATGACATGAGATATAGTGAAAGAATCATATTTCAACACATACACCTACATGAAAAATTAATAGAACAAAAGGTATCACAGATTAGATGTACCTAGATTAGTGAAAGAAGCCTTTTTTTTTAAAATAAAGAACTTCATCACTCATCTCTAATGAAAACTAAGGCTTTGGAATGGATCAGCAATAAATGATAAAATATAGGCCATCACTCATCACTAATCCTCCTCTTAAGACTTGCAAGCAATTAGCGATAAGATATTATCATAGTATCATTACATATCACACATCACTAATCAAGAACTTAGCACATAAAACAAATCTGCAAGATGCGATGTAAATGGAAATTCATCTCCTCGCTCATCATTGATTTAAAAAAAAATCATTTTATAGAATATCCATGATAGGAAATGAAAATAAGATCATAAGGATGGTGGGAATTTCTCATCACTATTACAATATTGAGGGGTCATAAACCATTAGCGATAAGCGATCCCTCAATAATACTAAGAACCTCACTCATCATGCATTTAAATTAGAAGTTCCAATAGCTATTTGTGATGAGCGATATCAAAGATATATTACCTCATCGCTCGTCACTAATTCAGAACACACATTTCAAAAGTGATTAGCGATGATCGATAAAAATAAAAGGCCAATTGAACTTAAGTGAAAACCTTTAGGCACATGCTCATAAGTTGTTTTAATGGAAGGGACTCTCTAGGATGATACAATAGAAAGGATCTAAGGATGCCTAAGCCATAATAATACAAAGGATGTAAAGGCCAAACAGGTCTTTAACTCATCCTTATAAAAATTAATAATTCTTGGACCTAGGATTGGTGAACCAGTTACCAGACAATAATGATAGATAATATTTAAAAAAAAAAAATTACCGACACCAAGCAATAGGCATTCAACAACAAAATAGAACATTACAAGCGCTTATGAAAATGAATCCTAAACCCTCATATATATCATTCCTTCATTCAAAAGTGACAAGGGTTTGAGATGGAACACTTAATTTGTAGCTTCGATCACCTAACAATATATTCTTGATGTAATAAAGGTGATTCAATGTAGGTAAATATATCATACACCATTTTTTATAAATGAGTCAAATGATAAGAAAAAGGAACATATTGTAGCCAGAGGACTTTCACAAGTTATAATTTACTACATAGAGACCATTGCTCCTATTTCCAAGATGACTTGAATTTGACTTACACTTTCTATTATTATAACAAACAGTTAGTATGTGTAATAGATGGATTTAAATAGTGTATTTTTAGGGAGACCTCAATAACAATATGTATATGGAATAAATACCAAGGTTTATTGAAGATTCATTCTTAGTTTGTAGAGTTAGAAAATCCTTTTATCACATCAAACAAATGCCTAATTTTTTGTATCCCAAGATGGATTTTTTCCTCCTAGCTTCAGGTTTCACATGATGTCACTGAGATCTCAGTGTGTATCTTTTATGCTAAGATGAATTTTATTGATATTATTACTTTATATTGGCCATATATTGACCATAATGAGCTCTTCATCTATAATTGAAATAGTTAATTCAACACTACATTATAGAATTGACATGAAAAATTTAGTTTTGTTACATTAATTCCCTATCATTGAGTATCATAGTTTGACCCAAGAATCACTCTTGCACACACCAAGTCTACGTTTGATCTAATTGATCATTTTAGCATTACTAACTATATCTCATTTCCAACTCCATTTCTATTTAGAGTCAATATTGAGGTGGTGTACTACACAACTTATTGATGTTAATTTTTTTATCAAAAACTTGTTTCAAGTCTCATCTAATTCACACAAATTTCATGCATAGTTTACATGGTTTTGAGTTTCATGTAGAATCCTTATCAACTAAACCAAAAATTATTTGAGATGATCCTTCATTACCTTTAAGGTAATCAATATTTATGAATTCATTACAAAGTTGGTTTAGAGGTTGACTTGGTTTGCTTCATAGATTCATATTAGATTGATGATACTCAGAAGCTAAATAGGTTATAGTTTCTCTCTAGGTTTTTATCCTATTAATAATTCTACCAAGAAACAAAATGATATTATTTTATTATCCATAAAGGAAGAGTTTAAATGAGGTTTCAATGCAACTATTATGGCTATTTTTCTTCATGGGATTCTTGTTGAGTTTGGTATCTCATTTTGGAAACCCATTGTCATTTATTGTGATAAAAAGATCACCATTTATATATGCAAGAATCTAATATAGCACTATTGAAACAAACACATAGAATATTTCATGAATTAAATTCAAGAGCTTATTCATAGTTAGATTATAAAGGTGGTTTTTTTCTAGTATTTATACTAGGTTTCATAATATTTCACCAAAACTTCTATGGGGAGAAAGTTCATTCATCTATGAGTTATTCTTTGCATGAGTTTACCTTTGCAACATCATCATCTTCAAGGGGGGATTTCTAATCTTCTTATTTTCTCTCTTTTTTGGGGGAGATTTCTTTTTTCTTTTTCCTCCATTCTTTAGTTTATGATAGATTATAATATACTTGGGTACCTCATCAAACCTAGTTACTAACACCCAGTTTCTTTCTATTCACCTCATTTTTTCATGAGGGTGGGTGTTAGTTTAGAATATTCTTAATTTTTCTACATGGTTTATTCCTATTGTGGAAATTATATTTCTCAGTAATGTTTCATTTTTTAGTTATAATAACATTAAGTTTTGTATTGTGGAATCTTAGATTAGTGATGTTACATGTATATTCTTGGATCTCTTCACCATGATTGTAAGAGGTAGTTTCTCTCATTTCCACTATATATGAACATAATTGTAAGTTAAATTATGGTTTATTCCATTCTATCTATGTTAACTTCTTGTTTGTATTACATACTTTCATTTTTTTACTCTTACAACAATGTTCAATCATTTATCTTTTGTGGCTCAAGAAATTTCCATCATTATTCCTAAGGATCTTGAGTCTAATATTATATAATGTTCACTTGTACATAAATATTTTGCATAATAAATACTGTAGAGATAATTAGTCAAATAAGTCATATGTATATGGTTGTATAAGAATTTAATGAAAATGATTAAGCTAATTACTTCTACTTGAGAGCTTAATGGTGAATCAAATGTATGCATATGAATGAACATTTGGATTTGTATAACCCTTTTAACCAATTCATTTTTTTCAATAGATTCCATTAGTTTGACAAGGAAAAATATTAACCCAACCTTGACTTTGTGAAGTAATGGTATCTACATGGAAAGACGGTAGTTTCCCCAAACAAGTTTCACTAAAGTCACTTCATCATAACCATAAATTTGATCTTTAATTCTTGTGGGATTTCTTCCAACCTAATTAATCTCAAATTACAAAGAAGAAAAATGCTAATGTGGCATGATTTTTATGGTATTCTCCTTTATTATTTATTTTTATTATAAAAACCTTTCCCACACTTACAAAGGAATTTTCCATCTACAGAGGACACTTTCAAGAAAAACGGTGAGAAACCCTTTTATAGCTCCCATTGTATAACTTGAAAACTATTTATTTTATTTTATTTTATATTTTTTATAAGTGAACCATTATCATGAATGTTAAGGTGGATTTCCTTGGAATAACTTAGTAAATGTTAAAATTATTGAAAAGAATCATCCCACTAAACAACATAGCCATATTCAAATCAATGTAATTTTCTTATGTATTTGATAATAAGAAATGAAATATTTTATGTGCCATAAAATTCCTCTGTTTTTAAAACATGAAATAATAAAAAATTAATTAATTAATTATGAACTTAAATATATTTATATTTATAGTAAATGGTCAAGCTAAACTGTTGAAATTTGTTTCCCTTAAAATTTTATTCTTTCTCGATATTTCACTGTTTGATCACAAGAACCTACTTTTCCTAACATATTGAATGTATCATGTGTAAAATGAATTATATAAAATTGATGAGTAAAGGATAGTCTTCAACATAATTTTCCATACATTTGCTACAAATTGTATGCCATTATAAAACTTCCACACTACATGATTGTCAATAGGTCACCATTTATAAGTTACAATAGGAAAGGACTTTGTAAATTAAGAAACTAAATACAACATGGATTATATTCGATTTAGTTGAATTTATAAGACATTAATTATAGTTAATTTTGATATTTAACTTCATATTCCTTGTTAAAGAATTGTTATCACATAAGTTTCAAATATTATGATTTCTACAAGGGATTATGGTATTGATTTTGTTGTTTTTGGAAATAGACATAAATAATATATTTTTATTTTGGTTGTTTTCCAAGTTTCAACATTGATTTCATGAATATGAGATATATAGAAGGAAAAAAATTGATTGAATTGAAATGATTAAATGATGCATTTGTTTACACTAAACCTTCTACAAGAGTTGCATTTCCCCTTTACATAAAATCAAGCTTCCATTTAATAAATATAAAAATTGTCTAAAAATATAATATTTAAAAATATAAATTATGTCTGTTAAATTGTCATTTCTAAAATAACATTGATATGTATCATTATATTTTTCATAAATTAAAATTTATTTGATTTATACTATTTTTTAAATTTTTTATTCCAAAAAATCTAAAATAAACATATATATATTAAAAAAATTAAATATACAATCTGAAAACTAAAACTATAAATTAATGAATTTGTAAATATAAACTCTTTTATTTTATTAGACTCTCCAATCCTAATAACTAATTTATTTTTGTTCATTTTTTCTTTTGTTTTGAAGAAGTGACGGCCATGAATAGAGATACCACCAAAGGAAGTCCACCAGAAGAACGTAAAACAAATGCAGATTTGTTTATGAGAGCTTCGAAGGCATGTCCACCAACTAAAACAAGTGCGGTAGAGGAAGATAAAAACACTAACTCATTTATCTTTTTTTTTTAATTTGAAGTGTTTTTTCTCTTTCTAGAGAGAAACCTCATTGCAAGGCCGACCTCGAGCAATTTCATTTTTCTCATTAGATCTTTTCTTATCCTTTACATCATACAGGGGCAAGGAGTTTCTATCAAATGTGGTTATAACCACATTGGTAGGTATGCATGCAATATGAATCCTTTTTATTAAGGAGGATTTTACATCATTTATAACGTTTTTCTTTTATTTAATATAGGAGAACAAATTTTATGTTGAAATCTTTTCCCAACAAATTTTAGGCCGAAATCTTTTCGGCTAAGAGTATTATCAAATCTTACATTTAAGAAGAATGGATTCGTTCAAAACATTTAAACTTAAAAAAATAATAAAAAAATTGTTTTACAAAATCAGTTTTCTCTTGTAATCAAAAATCTTCTTTTAGTGCTGTTCTCTGGTTGGTCTGTTGGTCTGATATTGGTTAATGACGGTGAAGTTTCTATATATATAGCAGAACACCAATTGTAAGATTCGAGGGAATAGATATGCGAAGTCTGTTTTGAACAAACATATGTTTAAAATGATATCAATGAAGCAGGCAGTGATATACTAGATTTCTATTGTTATAACAGATATGACTTCCATACGTGGAAAATTTTCCGGTTTGTCAACAGAAATCCACCTCTCAGAGAAAGCTGCTCCAGGATTATACATGTAAAAAAATGGACGCCCTGAAAGGAAGGAATCAGGATGATGTCCGACCAAGAAAATTCCATCAGACCACAGTGTCGCACGAACAAAGATAAGTTCTTGGGGGAAGGCATCCAATTCTCTCCATATATTTCCATCCCAATCATATTGATGTATTCCAGACATTCGAAAGGCATTTAGCCGTCCGAACGCATACAGAACATGGACGTCCCCTGAATTGCCGATTGACATATTTACAATTGTTGTCCAGACTCCTGTGTTGGGATCAAATCTTTGAACTCTATTACTCAAAATATCAATGACATAAAGCATTCCTTCAATAAAAACACCACTACACAAGCCAATTTCTTGGTGCATCTCAGGAAGAAGATCCCACTCGTCTTCATCTACTTTATAAACAGCTGCTTCACGGAGTTCATCATCATATCTATTTAGTCCTCCTGCAACGTAAACTAATCCTTCAGATGAAGCACAACATGCAAACGGAGATTCAGATCTGGCAGTGGGAATTTCAGCACCTTCCTTCCATGTGCAGGATAATAAATCATAGATCAAAATCTTTCTAGCAAAATTGCCATAATGATTCAAGCCCAGCAAAAAAAGCTTATGATTTACACAAAGAATTTGAGAAACCCATAAGATTTCGAATCCGGTGGGAATAGGAGGGAGCATTTCACATGACTGATCGGCAGGGTCATACATAGATATCCCAGCAGGCTGGAGCAAACATATATATTTTTGCGACAGACCAAACTTTATTCTATCTTGGTAAAACTGGAAACATTCCATCATTTCTTTGGCAGGTTTCAACAACTGCTTAATCTTTGATTGATATTTGTAAGGCGCTCTTAGTAAGATGTCTCGAAACATTTGTTCAGGGAGTGCCTGCAAAAAATCCATTTTCAACTCTTTCATAAATCAGGAAAACTACGTCCAGTTGCGTGTTAAATGACGTTTGAACTGTAGGCGTTGCTTTATGCTTAGCTTGTTAACTAATGAGATATTCTTATACCACAAAAAGTTTCTTCGGATTAAAAGGCCACATCGTCAGGGAATGCCCGTAGGATGCATGAAACAGACTTAATTAAAGGCCAAAAAATGTGTGTAAATTATTTCTTTTGACTAAGCTTAATATATATCATAAATATGTATATAACATGTAATCAAAATCAACGTTTTATTGAATTATAAAAATAATATCTAATAACGAAAATTGTAAAAATAATATGTAATATTAATTTTGTAATTTTGATGGAAGATATATTTTTCAATATGTGAAATGATTAATTAATGTTCACAAAAATAGATCTTTCGGTTAGATATTTTTTGTGTGACTACATTAAAAAGTTTTTTACTTTTGATTTTTTATTTTTTTTAAATGTTAAATTTGATGATTTTATAATTGTCACTAATTAATTTGACTGCAAAATCTGATGAAAATTTCTGACGAAAGATGTATAATTTGATGTATTGTCGGGTACTTGTGATATTTGATGTGTAATTTTCAACTTTCTAAAATTCTATTCCCTGACGAACCTGGGTTTTCATCGAAATTTCGACGAACATGCAAAATCTGAAAAAATCAAATTGTGGCCGACATAAATAAAAGTGAGTTCGCCTATTTATTGCGACAGTGTGCTGCTATACTTGCGAATTTTCTCTACTTACGACAGTTTGTGGAGAATTAAGGACAATTTTTTTGGAAAAAATTAGAAAATATTCAAGAAGATATCACTAGGTTGAGAGTAGTCATTGTATTTTTCCAAAATTTATTTGTGAAGTAAAATTTGTACTTCCAGGTTTGCAAATCATATTTTAAAGCAACATCTCATCAGATTTCATTTTTATACTTGTGCATTTTCATAATTTCATTTCCAGATTTTGTTGTCCAAATTCAATATTTTGATTTTAGGAGTCTAACGGTTGAAAATGATAGTAAAATCAAAATTTAATAAGTTAGGGAATTAGCATTTTAAAGTATTTTTTGGGTTCATTAACTTCAAACTATCTTCTCTTTTATAGGGGTGGTTGCATGCCGAACTTTTTTGGTGTAAAATATCAAAATTATTAGATTTTGTTACCTATCTATGATTAAAAATTATTGGAGTTTGATTTTAATATTTTTTGAAGATCTAAATATTCAAGCTTGGTAAAGAAAAATCATGTAAGATAATATTAGTGCAGAACAAAATGAACAAACAATTGCTAGAATGTGGGCTAGATTGAAAAGAAAGGTGGTGGGAAATGTTATTTTCCTTACAATAATTGTAAGGGCTTAAAGATGAGAAGACTTTTAATCACAATAGCTGAGCAACATTGTAGCAATCATGGTCATGCTAAAGGGGGGCATGATTATTGTCCATTGGTAAGTTGTTCATTGTATGTCTTTATATTGATTGAATTTTTAAATGTGTATATTGTTTTAATATTTTTATATATAGAAAAATCACTTGATAATAATCATGGTTTATTTGTGTCAATCATTATTATAAAGGTGGGGCACCCTAGGGCACAAGATATGGATTATCATGCCTCAGAGAATGTGGTTTTATAGGCAGAGGAAAATGGAGATGTGAATATAGAAGATGATCATGTGCCAAAAAACACAGTTGAAGATGATGGTACAACTAGTGGTTCCATGACACATTTAGTGGCGCAGCTGATCACGATGATCGAGATGACTTTGATGATGTTCATGATTTACCTATACTTGAAAAGGAACACAAGCCCCTTTATGAAGGCTCTAAAACAACTCTTCTCTCTACTGTATTGTTGCTAGTGAACTTGAAGGTTATGAATGGTTTATCCAACATAGCAATCTCACAAATGTTAAGGTATGTCATATATGTCATTTTTTTCATCTTTTTTAATTGTTGTTAGTTCATCACTAGTAAATAAAAGATGAAATATGCACCATTAACAATCTGTATATTAAAAAATTATTTTTTTGTTGTAGATTGATAGGTGAATTTTTGTTACCACCATTTAATATTTTACCTTGCTCATACCCAAATTTATTTTTCATTATGAAAGATATTGGAATGGGGTATCAAGCAATAGATGGATGTACCAATGATCATATTATATATCATAAGCAACATGAATTTGCAACAGAATACCCAAAATGTCATATCAAGAGATATCAAATAGATCAACTAACAAAAAAGGTGTCTCACAAGGTTTTTCATTATATTCCCATTATTCCACATATGTAACGATTATTTAGGTGCGAAGCTTAGCACAATTTATGGATTACCATGCATGGAGTAGAAGTGGAGATGAAATTCTTCAAATTCCTATGGATGGTTCTGCACTTAGAGACATGGAGGAAAAATGGCCACACTTTAACGAAAAACCTCATAATCTCAAGCTTTCATTAGCAGTGGATAGTGTCAATCCATTTGGAGAGATGAGATCTATTTACTTGGTGTGGCCTATTTTTGTTATCAACAATAACATTCCTCCATGTATTTCAATAAAGAGGGAGCACATAATGTTGGCAATGATTATTCCAGGTATTTATTTACATAAATTTTCTTTAACATAGTAGTATCTCATTTTTCTTATTTGTTGCATAATGACATATTTTTTTCATTTAAGGGTCATGTACATTAATTTATATATATTGGAGTAAAATGGTTGCAATAATTATGCAATGTTTATGTTCATTCAACTAGGTAAGTACCAAGTTAAACATATGAATGTATATATCGAGCCTCTTCTCGATGAGTTACTAAAGTTATGGAATGACATCACTATGTATGATGTCTCTAGACCAATAGGACAGAAAATTTCAATTCTGTGCAATGCTTGTATGGACAATTCATAATGCTCCAGGGCTAACACATTTTTGTGTTATGTTGTAACGTTTGACATCACTTTAATGATATTTAATTTTATGAAGTAGATATCATGCATATTTTTCAAATAATCTATTCATTATATGTAATTATAAAAATTGACATATTTAATCCAAATATAAATGATCTTGCACGTCTTCAAAGAAAGGGAAAATCTTCATGTCCAATTTGTGGTCCAAAGATGAAATCTCATCGTTCAACAAGTTTAGGAAAGCAGGTGTTTGATGAGTATAAGCACTTCCTCCACAAAAATCATAAGTATCAAGCTACTAAAAAAAATATTTTTAATGAGGAAGAAGAGACTACATCAAAACCACAAAGAATGCCACCTCACCTATGAAATTTGGAATATAATATAAATAATCATCAAGGTTATACATCGGATCAAGTTGTTTATCTATCATATATGATATGTTTGGAATTTATATATTTATATTGTGTTTGATTTGCTCATGGTGTAATTGACAGTGATTGTTGTTAATTTTTTTAGCTTATATGCTTCATGAAGGTCATCAAGGCATTGAAGGCAAACTTCCATAGGGAATGAAAAGTTATCCCAAAAAATTTAGTAGGTTTCCCTACTATGAGAAGCTACAAATTGTGCATTTGTTTGATACAATGCATATTGGAAAGAATATAAGAAAAATGTTATGGAAAATATTGGATGGAAGGCATGAAAAAGAAAAAATTGTCATAAATTTGTAGTGACATTGAAGAATCCAATCATACAATGAAATATTTCATTCAATTAAATAGCGATGGAGACCAAATTAATATAAGCACCCTTCCTTGTTTATTAACGGAGCAACAAAACAATGCTATAAAAGAAGTCATACAAAAAAAATTGATTTCCCACAAGATTTGTTGTGAACATAAACAATATCATAACAAAGAAAAGTGAATTTGGGTCAGGGATGAAAACGCATGATTGACATGCCTTCATTAGGATAATTATTTTGGTATATTATATATATATTTGTATGCTGTATGTATTTTTTAGTGTATTATGCTTACTACTTTTTGAAAAACAATGAAAAGATCATTTTATAATTGTTGCAGTATGTTCTACCTCTATCTCTCCCAGAAAAATTTGACAAAAATGTCAAGAAATTTATATATAACCTTGGAAAATAAATGAGGTAAGTATCGATATTTGTTCAATTTGTTGTATATATCTTATAATTTCCATTTTTTTTACTTGTTATGTAATATATTGTATATTTTTGTTAAATCTCAATAATATATTTGCACCTTAAATCACTTGTAGATGGTTGTCATCTAAAGAAATCTATAAAGAAGATATAAATTATTGGAAGAGAAAACTTTCTCGTCTAATGTGTGAAATGCAAAAGTGTCTACCTTCAAAAAATTTCAATAGACAAGAACACTACCAAATACACCAAGTTGAGGAGATTGAATTGTGTGGACCTGTTTACACAAGGTCAATGTGGATGGTTGAGAGGAACTTAAATTTTTTTAAGGCTTTGGTTAGAAAATAACATATCCTAAGAGTTCTATGGTGGAGGGATATATGGTATACTAGACAATGGTGTACATTACTAAATATCTTCCTAAGTTTGCAGCAAAGATCTATGTAGATCACATTTGGGATCCCAACTCCATTAACAAATTTAATGGGGAATACCCGATGGGGAAAGGTAGATTGAGGAAAGTGAGAGGTAATTATAATACATTTTATATTTAGTTTTTTATGTATATTATACTTATTTAACTATTAATCTTTAATATACATCAACTATAAATTAAGGTCGTATACTGTGGTAACTAACTAATTGATGTAGACTTGGGAGGCTCAATTCAACCAATGTATCAACCTGCCTTTAAGAGGCTTCCAAAAAGTTCATAATGACCACTTTAAACAATCCAAACAACTCTCAAAACCTGACAAACAACATAAGTCAAATTTCACACTTTGACTCCTTGAATCCTTGTAGCAGTGCAAACCTAGTTTTTCCCAATAACTCAAAACTTTCCCAAAACACTAGAAAAACTATTGATTTTTTTATAGACCCATTTTGGTGTTATTATACATAATTCAAGGGAAAGTACAAGTCCTTTGGAAAAAATCACCAAAATCACCCTTTCTAGGTTGTGTTGATTAGGATGATTAGGCCTATTTTACAAAGCAACTAGTCTTTAAACTTGTATTATTCCTATGAAATTTTGGGGAATCAATTTTTATGCCTCCAAACCTCCAAATCCATAAAAATATTCCACTTGTATAGTCAGATTCTTGCAAAACCCCAAAACACTTGTTTTAGGCCAAAATCATGAGGGTTTATTGAATCTCCTAATTCCATGACCTCTGAGATCTCAAAACCAACTTAGACACAACCCATTAGGTCTTTATATGGGTAAAAATTTATAAAATAAGATCTACAATATGTATTTTGTTGAAACCTAGGCTTGAACCTCTCATTTCACATGTTTTTCTTCACAAAACTCTTGAGGAAAACAACTATACCTTTCTTATTTCTCATCCTATGAGGGTTTAGAATGATGATTAATTTTTTAATTTTAAAGGACTTTACACCTCAACTACTAAAAATCCACCTCTACAACTGAATTTTTAATCTTTTATGATCACATGAAAAATAAAACACACTAATTTCAAGGTTATTAACATCACTATTGAAATGTTTTAATTTTTTGAACATTCAATTGTATTGAAACTCCTAGGACACCTCTAAGACCATTCTAGTGGCTTGATAATAGCCTTATTATTGACATGACACTAACCTTGCACCCTTTTACATGTAAATTATCTATTTTTCCTTAAAAAGGATACAAAACTCTTTAGTGCAAGACTCAGACTCATAACTCAAAACTTCACCTAGAACATGTCTAGTGGTCTTAATTGACCTTAATCAAGACAAAAAAATATAAAATATTCACTCTACCTATTGACCATTTGTCCACCTTCAAATAATCACAAGTTGAGAATGAGGTATAGGTGCTCATGCACCATTAATTATACACCGTTTGTGAATTTTTTTTTCTCTGATATAGTTGGTCGAGAGTGGCATGCACTACATTTGTATGTTACAAAAAATATTGATTGGATGATGGTATGGATTGAACAATGTCAACAATCTGGTTGCACATTAACATGGGAAGGTGTGGCTTCATTAGTTAAAGAAGCTCATCGTAATGGAGATTCCAATGTTACACCAAGGGAAATTGACTTAGCATATGGTTTAAGAGATCAATAGGTACATATAATTATATTAATCACCCATATTATTTAATTATTTTCAATTATATTGATGTATATAGATTTTGATATTTTTTTCTTTGCATACATTCAACTAAAAATAAATATGTTTATCAACTGACGATATTGCAATAATTTTTTTAGTGTGATGTCATGTTTTTTTGTTCAATAAGGTCTAAATGGACCATTTTTAGTTTTCTAGGAGATTAGAGAGTGAAAAGTGCAAATATTGCAAATATGCAAGAAAGTTGTCAACAATAAAGTTGCAAAAAAGGAAAACACATGTAAAGTCTTGAAAGCCAACGGTCATAAGTTTCAAAAGTTGGTTTTGTATGGTTGTGGTAGTTATATTTGGAGGTAATAATATTTAAAAAGGTGATACAATGCATTGTAATGTCTTCTTGAAGGTTTTGGAAGGAGAAATAAAGCGATCTTTTTCATTTTCTATATTTTCTATATTTCTTTACTATTTGTTGCCTATGTAAGGCTTGTACAGATCAAAATTGGTGAAATTTCATATTGTAACTATTGGAGGGTGGAGTTAGCTATGTTTTTATTCCATTTTGAACAACTTTCATTGATTATAGAGCCTCTTTGAAGCATATCTTTGTAAACTATCTTGAACACCCTATTTTAAAGGTTTAAGGGAAATAATGAATTTTTAAGCCATTCCACCCATTTTCCTTTACTTTATCTTAGTGGAATGGAATATTTGGGGATTTTTTAGATGTGTGTAAGGTTTTATGGAGTAGGGAAGAATATTGGTGGCCTTTTGTATTATTCCCTTGTGTGTTTTTGTGTCAAATTTGCATGAAAATAGAGGTTTTACACTAGGGTTTGATGATTTATTGTTGATAGAGGTTTGGTCAATTTTTCTTAAGAATATATAGGCATATTAAGAATTTTTGAAGTGGTGGCCTGAAGTTTTTTGTACTATAAGGTGGCTTTTCAATAAATCCCCAAGTAATTGCCAAGAAATGAGGGTTTTAAGGTAGATCACTTTGGGAAAATTTATGTGAAAAAGGGTTATGAAATTTGGAGTTTTTTTGGTAGGGTAGTGCTACCCCATTGGTTTCATTGGATGGTTGCATGATTAGAGGGGTGACCCTTTGTAAAAATTTCCTAATTCATCGCCTAGGTTAGTGTAGAAGGTATGGTTTCAAGTTGTTGTTCCAAAGGAATTGCTAAGGATGTTGGGGTATGTTATAGTTTTCCTTAATGGGTCTTTAAAAATATGAGGATTTGGTTGGTGAACCATATATTTTTGGCATCTTACACCTTTCTAACTCTTCTAGGGTTTTTCACTTAAAAGGAGAAAGGTAGGGCCAAACATTCTAAGGGGTTCATTCAAATTATGCAATGTATGATTTTTTCTAATATAAATGAAGTGAACTAAATGCAATTAAGTGATCTAAATGACTGATTTTGTATTCAAAACTTAACATTTATGCCATGTTGGAAAACACAATGTGATATGCAAACAATGAGTAAAGAATGAATAAATAAAGAACATAAAGAAATGAGCTAAATAAGTGTGCACCTAGAGGCTTGATGAAGATTCTAAAATATTTTGAATGTTTTCTAGAATCACCTAAATTCACAAGTGGGACTCATTCGCCCAGGGTGGCGAATTAGTCCTACTAATGAAAATTGTTGGGAAGTAGTTTCTGAGTGTCGCAATCTAGAAAGTAAGAAAACTTAGATTTCCAACCTTAAAGTGGGACTAATTTGACACTAGTGGTGAATTAGTCCTCTTCCAAAATTTTGAGAAATGAGGAGACAACTATGCAACACCGGATCTGAGGAAACCTACTTGTAAGGTTGCCGAAGTCAATTCTGTAGGAAATAGATAGAATACCTTCTCTAAGCTTGAAATGGAGTTTATTTAACTTGTTGAAAAATCTTCAGTCACCTATATGCTTGTAAAATTTGCATACAAAGGTCTACAAACACACATGCAAGAGGGGAAAAATGGTTGAGGGTAAAACCCCACTTTGGTAATCAAACCATTAATGAAATAATGAAATGCAAGAGAATTATAAACTAACAAAATAAAAATGATATCAACTTACCAAACCCTTGATGATGCAAATCTGAATTTTTCTCAATGGTTGCTCCAAAATGCTTAAATAGTCCTTGATAAGATGTAAGATGCTTGAATGCTTGAGATGATGTGTGAGTGAATGTTTGAATGAATGGGGGTTATAATGGATTTAAAAACATTTATTTATACAATCGTGTTCCTTATTAACCCATCGATAACTCATCATAGGCTGACATCAACTAATTTTGAATAAATACCAAAAAAGAAATTTAAAATATTTTGAATTTGGAGCCAAGGGGGACTCATTCACCACCCATGGCGAATGGGTCACACTTAGGACCTAAAAATGGGTGTCTGGAATTATATTGTATTTAATGTTGTTTTTCAGGCTTACATTAAAAAATGCACTTAATTAAAGTTTATAAGGGAATAAAGGGGTCAAATAAAGCATAATAAAGTTGTAAATAGTGAAGTTATGCCTAGAAAGACATGAAATTTGGTCACAAAACTTTACAACACTTCAAAATAGGACTTGATTAGTTATGAAAAGGTGATTTTTAGGTGATTGTATTGAATAGAGTCTAGAAGAGTGTAGAAATGTTTTGAAAAACTTCACAACACCTTCACAAGATGTCATTATTTGAATTTTAGTACCTAAATATGCATGTTCAAGCCATGTCACATCATAAAATCAGAGAAAAAGAGATAAAACATCATGAAAAAGACCTAAAAGGCCATGAAAATGAAAAGGGGCCATTTTTCTATCACACATTTAGACCCCACTTTAGTGAGAGGATGAACTTGCTTCAAACTCACATGAAAGAATCCATGAACATCAAGATGAGGGTTCAAAGGAACTTACATTAGCTAGATTGAATACCACGATCAAGAGGGATGATGAATCCCCTAGGATGAAGATCCCATGGAAAAATAAGCATATGAACAAAGGAACACACAAGTGTTGAGAATCAGATGAAGCTTTGATTGTCTTTCCAACTAGTTGTGGATTAGATCTAGGATAAAATAAAATGTATACTCACTCTGGGGTGACATAACTCATGACAATCTGCCAGGTAAGAAGGCCCAAGTATACTCACTTTGGGGCAACAAAACTTTTTATCATCTATGGGGTGAGAAAGCTGAAAAGGGGTAGATACATAGGCTATTTGGTATGCACTCACAAACACAAAGGTGGATATGTGGAATGTTCATGCTGCTAGATGGGCTTCTTGCTCAACCATATCAATGTTATACCTCCTGATAACTTTAACAAGGTGCCACAATGAAATTTTTTGATTCATGCTTCATGAGACAAGCAAAGCTCCATATGCTTAGAACTCATGAATAAAAAGCAAGGTACCACAAGAATGCAAGTTGTGTTATGCAAGGTGGGAAAAATGAAAAATGTAAAATATAAAAGATGTTCAAAGGCGTCTTGTTAAGTTTATACAAGGTTAGTCACTTTGGGAACATTGTTTCTAATGTCTCCAAGAGAGAACCAATCAAAGAATAATATATTCACAACTTAGGGGATGAAATGTGTCACATCAGGCCACCAAGAAGAATGTAATATGCTTAGATAAATCATACTTATGAAGGACATCACACCCAATGTCATGCACAAAGTGACAAACACATCATATGAAATGAAAAAGCTACACTAGGAACCAAGAATGAAAATGAATTAATAGTAATGTATGCCCCCAACTTTAAAGGAATTGCTACACACCATTCTATGAGAAATTACATTAAAGTAGCAAAGGGAAGAAAATGCAAAAGGAAAATAAGACATCAGATCCAACTTGGAAAGCCCTATGCCAAGTCATATGTTTCAAATTTAGGCTATGTCATGTCAAGGAAAATTAAAACCAAAGAAAGGGAGTTTCCCCTAGAAAGGAACACACCAAACACATAAGGGATCTATGGATTTAATGTTATTATGTTCATTGTTGCAATGTTTTGATTAAAGAGCTCAAAACTATCATCATTCCCCAAAGCACATAGAACTGGAAGAATGACATAAAGAGAGTGAAAATAAAAGAAAAATAATGTTTGTTTTGGGTCAACATGGAAGAGACATTGTGGTCTCAATGCTTTGCATCATCCCCAAAAGGAAAACACAAGTGACAAGAAAGAAAATGAAAAAGGAATAAAAAATGAAAAATCTTTTGAGTCAACATGAAGGAGATATTTTGGTCTCAATGCTTTGCATCATCCCCAAAAGGAAAACACCAAAAAAAAATTAAAAGGACCTTTTGGGTCAACATGGAAGAGACATAGGTCATCTCTATGCTTTACGTCATCCCTAAAAGGAGAATACAAAACAAAAAGAGAAAAATACAAGGACCTTTTGAGTCAACATGGAAGAGACATAGGTTGTCTCTATGGTTTGTGTCATCCCCAAAAGGAGAACACAAGAAAAAGAAAAAAAGACAAGGATAGATGACATATAGAAGAAGAGAGGTACAAATAGAAGAAGTTTACAAAGAGAGGGAAACATCAAATGCACATTACGAGGGAACACGATACACACAAGAAAGGAAAACGAGAAGGAACAAGTAATGCAAATGTAAGTCAACCATTAACTAAGTTATTAGTTTCTCAATCTTAAATGGTTAAACAAAAAAAGAAATATCATAGTTAAGAGACAAAGAAAAATGAAATACAATGACAAGGCTAACAATTTATTTCCCTCGTGAAGTGTTAAGGAAAGAATGAGGCTAGGTGAGTGATGGAAAAGGATCATGTGATAGTGAGAATACAAAATTCTACAACTATGGCATGATGATGGGATTTGGTTGTATTAAGGTATGATAGCAAAACAATCGGTATCAGTGAAGTCATACTTATCGAGTATGTGCTTCAATGTTCAACATTTTTCTACTCAATGACCAAGGATGCAATGATATTTGAAAAATGGTATGTTGGAATCTTTAGGGAAAATAACCAACTTGTTCATAGGTGGTAAAGGAATGAGACCTTTGTTTAAAATTAGTTGAAGTTTCCTTTCACATTTGGGTGGAGGATGTGTAGGAAACTTGAGTTTCTTCAATTTTTAAGGCCACTTTTGTTTGCTAGATTATCCTCATTAATGAATAGAAGGAGGAAGAGGACCCATAGGGATCCTAATATCCATTTCATTAGAAGGGGATGATGGTTTTTCACATGGAAGGAGAATGTTCAAGTTAGGAGGATCATCCAAGATCACCATAATAGCATCTCAAAGTCTCCTAAGTTGAAAAGGAGGTATATCAAGATGAGAAGGATGTTTATATCCTAGCCGTATTGTGTTTTCTTTTGTTGGCTTTTGGTCAAGGAGTTTATGAATATCATGTTCATGTGTTGTATCATAGCCTTGTTTACTTAGAATAGTGAAACCTTTTTCATATGTGTCTTCAAGGTTTATGGGAGTGTTTGTGAATTTTTTATCATATTATGGTTGTGATTGTGTTTGTTTAGAGGAACTAGGCCCACTTAAGGGAGAAACCTTAGGTTCTTCATTGATTTTAGGATGTAAGTATGAAAAGTGATCATGAGGTGCAATAGTAGGAATATCTTGTGACTTCATGGAGGGATAAAAGGTTGCATTGGATTCAAGGTGATCAAGGAATTCATTGTAGAACTTTTTCATGCTAGCATAATCTTCTCAAATTATGTCTACATAATGACGAGTTGAAGGAGCATGAGGTAGCTCAATGTCATTAGGTTCACAACCAAAGGCATAATTGGACATGTCTACCAATGGTTTTAATAAATTCCAAATCCTATGGAAAGAAAATGCCACGATGCAAATAAACTAAGATGCAATAAATGATTAAAAGAATTTCTATAAATTAAAAATGAATGCAAGAACAAGAAATTGTAATGCCGAAAAAGGCCAAAAAGATACCAAAAATATTGTTTTAAAGGTGCAGAGGGACTGATTTTCCTAGGGTGGCAAATGAGTCTGAGTATGATATTTTTTTGTGTTTTTCAGAAATTTTGAAATGATTCCAATCCTCTACAAAATGCAATTAAGGATGTAGAATGCAAATTTTTAGTTTTTTCAATGAAATGCAATGCAAAAATGAAATCTAAACAAAGCTTTCACTAATGCAATATGATAAGTCCTAGAATGCAATAAAAAAGCAATATGCTAATTGAATGTTGATACAAATGTAATCTAGGATGTAATATGTGAATGAAATCAGAAATGCAAATTGTTCAAAATGTAGGTTCACTAAAATGAACCGTAGATTTTTGGAACCTTGCACCTTTCTAACTCTTCTAGGGTTTTTCACCTAAAAGGAGAAAGATAGGGAAAAAACAACTAAGGGGTTCATTCAAATTATTCAATGTGTGATGTTGTCTAAGCAAAATGAAGTGAACTAAATGCAAGTGATCTAGTTAAATTATTTTGTATGCAAAACTTAAGATTTATGCAATGATGGAAAACACAATGTGGTATGCAAACAATGAGTAAAGAATGAATAAATGCAAACAAAAAGAAATGAGTTAAATCAATGTCCACTTGGAGGCTTGATGAATATTCTGGAATGCTTTGGATGTTGTCTAGAATCACATAAATTCACCAATGGGAATCATTCGCCCAGGGTGGCGAATTAGTCTCGCTTCTAATGAAAACTATCTAGAACCAGTTTCTAAGTGTCGGGATCCAAAATCTAACAAAACTTAGATTTATAGCCTTAAGGTGGGACTCATTCACCACTAGTGATGAATTAGTCCTCTCCCAAAATTTTGAGAAATCAGGAGACAACTATGTAACACTAGATTTGAGGAAATTTGCTTGTTGGGTTTCTGAAGTCAATTTCGGAGGAAATGGACAAAATACCTTATCTAAGCTTGAAATGGAGTTGATTCAACTTGAAGCACATAGTTGACTTGTTGACCAATCTTCAATCACCTAAATTCTTGTAAAATATTCATACAAATTTTTACAAACACACATGCAAGAGGGGGAAAATTGTTGAGGGTTAGCAAATAGGGTTTTCCTTTGTCAAACCCCACTTTGGTAATCAAACCCTTAATGAAATAATGAAATGAAAGAGAATGAAAAACTAAAAACATGAAAATTCAATCAACATACAAAACCTTGGATGATGCAAATCTGAAGTTGTGTCAATGGATGCTCCAAAATGCTTGAATAGTGCTTGATAAGAAATTGTAAGATACTTTAATGCTTGAGATGATGTATCAATGAATTATTGAATGACTCAGGGTTAGAATGGATGTAAAAACACTTATTTATACAATCTTGTGCCTTAGTAACTTGTTGATACCTCATCATAGGATGACATTAAGTGAATTTGAATAAAAACCCAAAAGGAAGTTTAAAATATTTTGAATTTTGAGCCAAGGGGGACTCATTTTCCACCCATGGAAAATGGGTCATGGGAAGTATCTTGTATTTAATGTTGTTTTTCAGGCTTACATTCAAAAATGAAATTAATTAAAGATTATAGGGGCATAAATGGGTCAAATGAAGCATAAGAAAGGTGTAAATAGTGAGGTTATGCCTAGAAAAGCATGAAATTTTGTTACAAGACTTTACAACACTTCAAAATAGGACTTGATTAATGATAAAAAGGTTATTTTTAGGTGAATTGTAATGAATTGAATTTGGAAGAGTGTAGAAATTTTTTACAACACTTGAAAACACCTTCACAAGATGTCATTATTTGAATTTTAGTACCTAGCTATGCATGTTCAAGCCATGTTACAATATAAAATTAGATAAAAATAAATCAAACATCATTAAAAAGGACCTAAAAGGCCATGAAAATTACAAGGGGCCATTTTTCTATGGCATAGTTGGTTGAGAGAGTTTTATATGAGTTAGAGCGAAAAATCAAGGTTTGTGGACCTACTAGTGAAGGAGTGAGTTTGTGTGGAGAATAGCATTTGCGAGGGTTTGGGGTTTAAAAACCCTATTGAATTCAATTAGTTTAATGTTAAATGTTTAGGAAGCCACCTAGGTTGCTATCAATTGGTATGAGACCAAAGGGACTAGGTCCATTGAGGAAGAAGGTAAAATTTTGTGTGGAAGGAAAAGGTATAATTGGAGGAATCGAAATGCCTCCTCAAGGAAAAATTATGGTTAGGAAGATTGATAACCAGTCTAGAGAATTAGAAGACTTGAAGAAGGAGGTTGTTGCATTAAATTCTAAAGTTGGAGTGGATATTGATGAGAGTAATCCTGAAGAGGAAGAAACTTCTAGTGAAGTGGAATAGTTGGATCCAAAGGATGTGATGATGTTGAAGCTTTTGAAGGCCGTGAAAGGTGATGGACATGGAAAAATAGAATTTCCTATGTATGGAGGTAAACTAGATGGTGAAGAGCTCTTGGAATAGATAGGAGCCATTGATAATTACTTTGAAAGTGAAGAGGTAGATGAAGAACATAAAGTGAAGAAGGAAAAAACCAAGTTAAAAGGACATGCTTTACTATGGTGGAACTTTGTGCAAGATGAAAGGAAGAAAAATAGGAAGACTAAGATCACTTCTTGGGAGAGGATGAACAAAAAAATAAAAGTTAAATTCCTCCCTAATTATTACAATGTTCAATTTCTTAAAAGACTTCAAAATCTTAGGAAAAAGGATTTATAAGTACAAGCATACACTGAGGAGTTCTATAGGTTAAGTATAAGAACAAAGAATGAGGAAGATAAGGAAGAAAGAGTAGCAAGGTATCTTAAGGGTCTAATTTATCATATACAAGATGAGATAAGTTTGATGACACCAAAAATAGTAGAAGAATATTTTCAAATGGCTATAAGGGTTGAAGAGAAAGTGAAGAGGAGACAAGAGAAGGAAACAAGAGGAAGGAGTGGTACTTCTAGGGGAAGAGGTACTTTTTCTATGTCAAAATAGTCGAAAGAAGATCAAGAAGATGTTGGTAAGGGTAAAGAACAAGAGGTTGAATCTATAGGCATGGACAGAGTGGTTTAAGAACAAGCTTTAGGGGAAAGAATATTGTTCAAGAAATTGGTTCAAATGTGTTTTCATGAAGATTTTATAACAATGGTAAGTTCTGACATCCATCTTTTAAATTTCCTAAGAAGTTTGGTGCTATTACAAGTGGGGGTGAAAAGAGTTCAAATTATGCGAGAAGATGAAGAGGAAAGTGTTAGTTCATCAAGTCATAATTGTGTTCCTAAAGTTGGTGAGAGTTTGATGCTACAAAGACAACTCTTGAAGGCCTCTAAGGAGAAGGAACCATTGCAAAGGAGAAGTATTTTCAAGACCACCTGCAAAAGAAAAGGTAAAATTAAGTTAAATTTGGTGAAATTTCCTCATGAAAAACCCTATAAGGTGTCATGGTTAAATGATGATCAATCATTTCTAGTCAATGAGCAGGATTTAGTTGAATTTTAGATTGTAGGATACAAAGATAGGGTACTCTGTGATGTTCTACCAATTCAATGTTGCCATTTGTTGCTTGGAAGGCCATGGAAATTTGACAAACATGTTGTGCATGATAGATGGTCCAATACATATCAGATTGTACATGAATGAAACTGATTTACGTTGTTTCCATTGAAAGAAGAAGATAGGGCATAGACAAGGGAACACAGGTAATCATGATGGGCAGAAAAGAGTTTGTGAAGGTTAGGGGAGATAAGAGTAAAGAGTTTTCAGTCACTCCAAGGGATGGAGATCTGAAGAAAATAAATTTGAAGGCTAATATAGTGATTGAAGGAAGCACAAAAGGTGTGAGAAGGGTGTTCAATTTTTAGGTAGAGAATATTGAGGGTGAATCCCTTGAAAAGACAAACAATGAGTCTAATAAAGTTGAAGAAATAATGTTTTGGATACTATTATGTCCTATATTGGTTACTAAAGTTGAGGGGTAGTAAAAAAAATTTAGGAAAGAGGCTCCTAACACTAAAAGTATAGTTATATGTAGCTCTGAAAATGATAGAGCCTTGAGAACAGTGAGTTTGATGCCTAAGTTCAAGGCAAAGGAAGGAGTGAGACAAGTAGGAAAACACGGATAGACTTATGAAGTATGTTGTATGGACAAGGAAGATGGAAGTTGATGCAGGTCCTATATCAGTCACAAATAGAAGAGGCGTCAAAGGATGTTTAATAAAACAAGGGAAGCATTATCAACTTGACCATGGGCTCAAGGATGGCAAGCACAAAGAATTTTTTTTGAATTTTCTAGTAAAGGTATCTTTTCTAGATCAAAGAGAAAAAAATTTCAAAGGAGGAACAATTGAAGATCATTTTCCAGAGGCATGGAACCTTTTAGGTGGTGTGTATGGTGCAGGAGCACCAATCCATTTTAATGAATTTTCTTTAGTGGTTTTTTGAAAATTTGAGTCTTGGTTATTGATTTTTTTTTTTTTGGGTGTTTTGAGTCTAAATAAGGTCTAATAAGACCATTTTGATGTAATTGGAAAACTTGAGTATCTTTTGGTTCCATATTGTAAAAGTTGTAAATCATGTTAAAAAGTTGTCAAGTTTAACAAAAAGTTGACTAGATAGGTAAAATGTCATGTTTCCAATGTGAGGTCATTTTTTGGGTTCAATAAGGTCTAAATGGACCATTTTTAGTGTTCTAGGAGATTAGAGAGTCAAAAGTACAAATATTGCAAATATGCAAGTTGTCAACAATAAAGTGACAAAAAAGGAAAACACATGTAAAGTCTTCAAAGCCAACGACCATAAGTTTCAAAAGTTTTTTTAATACGGTTGTGGTAGTTATATTTATAGGTAATAATGTTTTAAAAGGTAATCCAATGCATTTTAATGTCTTCTTGAATGTTTTGGAAGGAAAAATAAAACAATCTTTTTAGTTTTCTATATTTTTTGTATTTCTTTACTGTTTGCATCCTGTGTAAGGCCCATACAAGCCTACCATGGTGCAATTTATTGTTGGAACTGTTTGAGGGTGGAGTTATCTTTTTTTTTTAGTCCATTTTGAATAAATTTCATTGATTATAAATCCTCTTTGAAGAATATCTTTGTAAATGGGCCTAAACACCCTATTTTAAGGGTTTGAGAAAAATATGACTTTTTAGGCCATTTGACCCACTTTCCTTTATTGTATCTCAATGGAATGGCATATTTATGGATGGTTTAGATGTATGTATGGTTTTATGGTGTAGGTAAGAATATTGGTGTCCTTTTGTATTACAACCATGTTTGTTTTTATGTCAAATTTGCATGAAAATGAAGGTTTTACATTAGGGTTTGATGATTTATTGTTGACATAGATTTGGTGAGTATTTCTTAAGCATATAAAAGAATAATGAAGACTATTTTAAGTATTTTTTTAAAAAAAATTGGATTGTAAGGTTGTTTTTCAATAAACCCCCAAGTAATTGCCAAGAAATGAGAGTTTTAGGGTAAAGAACTTTGGGAAAAGTTTATGTGAAAAAAATTGTGAAATCTAGAGTTTTGTTGGTAGTGTAGTGCTTCCCCATTGGTTTATTGGGTTGTTTGCATGATTAGAGAGGTGACCCTTTGTAAAAGTGGCCTAATTCATGGCATAGGTCAGCGTAGAAGGTATGGTTTCAAGTTGTTGTTACAAAGGACTTGCTAGGGATGTTGTGGTATGTTAAAGTTTTCCTTAATGGGTCTTTGAAACTGTGAGGAGTTGGTTTGTTGAGATTTTTTGATGTGAGTTAGTGTGAAAAATCAAGGTCTGCAGACCTACTAGTGAAGGATTGAGTTTGTGTGTAGAATAGCCTTTGTGAGGTTTTGGGGTTTCAAAACCCTATTGAATTCAATTGGTTTAGTGTTGATTGTTTGGAAAGCCACCTAGGTTTTTTTCAAAATACCCTCAAACATCATTGTGAAGAACTTCTAAAACTTATGTTTCCCTCTAGAATTTCCCTTGAGGTGATCCCACAAAGTTGGTTTACAATTTCTGGTAGATTTTTTTTTTGTTGAAATCACATATTTTTAGAAAATATAATGATTTAAGCCTTAAAAATTTCCATTTAAATCATTCCAATTGAATATGGTTTGATCAAATTGTTAGTGTAATGAATATTTAATTACACTTGCATAACTTTACTTAGGTATTATTTATTTCCTAGGTTAATTGATTCTCATCTTTATCTTTTGAGCTATCTTGTTGCTCAAGATAAGATTAGTGTTATGCATCTTTTCTTTTATAAGGAAAATCATTATCATGTAATTATTAAATTCTCGAATAATATAATGTTGCGCATCCTTTTGCAACCTCTCTGATTTTTCTGATTTTCTCTTTTTTGGAAGTTCTTTTCAGTTTGAAAATCTTATCTTGGTTTCTAACATGGTATTAGAGCCTTGATTTGCAGCCCCTTCTCAGATTTCTGGAGAGATTCAGTGCAAAGCTCATTTGTGATTCCTCGAGGGTTTCATACCTTGAGTTTGTCTCTCTTTCTGGGTGTTCTTGCATGGTTACTTTCAACACATGTTGGAGGAAATTTGAGCTCATTTTTGAGTTCAGAGCTGTCGAAAAAGTCAAGATCAACTTTTTTTTAGCCTGAATCTGACATTTTATGCCAAAGTTATGATGGTTTGAAGATTTGTCAGATTTGGGAGTTACGAAGCTTCAAGTGCATTTTCAGGCAGATCAAATCTCACCATCAGATCCAGAGCATCCGAGAGACAAAAAATGACATATAACTTGCCTATATTTGGCTTCAGCTGTTCGTGAGGCAAAAAAAAATTTGCTCGTATGGCCTTTGTACCACCTTTGTGCATGCGATCCAAGGAATTTTTTTTTCAAGGTTCAGTCTTTTTTTACTTAAGAAAAATAATTCTTTTATAGAAATTTTATAAAAATCAAAGCAAAAAAAATTTAAAATGCAATTTAAAATGCAATTTTTTTTTTGCAATGGGAAAAGGCCAAAGCATTCATTGAATTCCTGTGCATAGGGTACAAATTCATTCCCAGGCGGTGGCTTTGGTTTTTCCATCTACTGGCAGCTTCCACATACCTCCTGCTAGCAAAATCACTGGGGGCTTCCTATCTCCGACACTTCAAAGCTAGTGGCTAGTACTCCGACAGTCCTTTTAAAAATGGGTAGCCACAATCAAACTTCTGACAGATGCTCAGAAAATCAGTGACAATTTTCTTAAGTGTACCTGCAGGGTACAGACAGGCGGTATATCCTAAAGGGAATATTCCCTTCAAACAACATATTCTGGTTATGGTACAATTGTAGACGACTGTGAGATTTTTTCTAGCAAGAGGGGGAATTTTTTGCCCTGACGACCAGATGGCCATCAAATTTTTTGCAGTGAAGTGATGACGTCAACATGACGTCATCAGCCATACGACCCCTCTTTGCCCCTCCTAGCCCTAATTTTTCCTAAAGGAGCACTTTTTTTCTTTTGGTCATAGCTTGGGCATACGGTATCAAAATCAAGAAAATGAGATATCACTGGAAAGTTAGTTCCGAGCACTTTCCAGTGGTGTAGGGGTTTTTTTAGAATTTTTTTGTTTATCATATTTTTTTCTATTTGAAGTCAGATGTTCATTTTGGGCTTCTGAGCTCATAACTTTTTGCCACGATGTCTTCTTTGAGGCATTGGAAAGCTATTGAGGAGATCTATCTTGTTGTCCATGCACTTTTTTCTATATCTATCCTAAGTTTATCATTATTCCATATTTGTCCTGATGGGTGTTTTGGAGATTACTTAGATATTTTGGCAGTTGGAAAGGTGAAACTTGAATATTTGTACTTCATTTCAGTACCACTTAATGTTATTTTTTGTTTATGCACATTTATGATTCTCTCCTTTTACAAACATTGGGTTATTGTAATAAACAAACTGAGACAAAGTTCCATTCAAGGGTTTTCTTGCATAATAATCTAATTATAGTGTGCATGCACTTTGATCTCCATATCCATTTTGTTTTGATGGTAACTTGCATGGGTTATCTAGTCTCCTTATTTCTTTTGGCCACATTTTTCCTATAGCTTGACACATATTGGATTCATCGGTTCACACTTCAGTTAAGAGATTATGTTTCTTGATCCTCATTGGTTCAAATTCTTCTCAGTTTGAGGGCCATGTTTTTATAGTTAATATTCTAGAGTCTTTTTTGGTACTCCTTCCCATGGAAGAGTTTCAGTCACAGTTTGGCATCAAAATCAAGATACACAGTTTCTAGATTCTATCATCATCTCATCTACTATTGCTTTATGGATTCTAGGGTTGTTCTAGTTTATGAGTTTTCTAGTGTTCTATGGCATCAGGTCTGCTATCACATTATTATGATTCCAGTTTTGGTTTCTTGTAGACAGAGGTATCTTTCCTTGCTTGTCGGATTTCGGTTCTAGTTTTACTCCACAGTGTTCTTCCAGTGCTTCTTTGCCACAATCATCTCATTGTAGGGGGGTTTTGTCCCACTGGGTTTTCCTTCTCTACCTGATTATTGCATTTGTACTTGGGTACCTATGGGACCCATTCATGCTTTCTTGCATTCATCTTAGTTTTAGGTGCATGCTTTATTAGTCTCCCTAAGTTGCACTTATGGGGGGTTGTTATTATAATTAATATTTAATTACACTTGCATAACTTTACTTAGGTATTATTTATTTCCTAGGTTAATTAATTCCCATCTTTATCTTTTGAGCTATCTTGTTGCTCAAGATAAGATTAGGGTTATGCATCTTTTCTTTTATAAAGAAAATCATTATCATGTAATTATTTAATTCTTGAATAATATTATGTTGCACATCCTTTTGCAACCTCTCTGCTTTTTTTAATTTTCTCTTTTGTGGAAGGTCTTTTTGGTTTGCAAATCTGATCTTGGTTTCTAAGACAAACTATCTTAGATAAAACCCCCTTTGATCTAGTTTTAAACTATACCTATAACATAGTCTTCTTTACACCTATAAAAATGTTGATAAAAAACCACTTTTGATTTGGATCAAATGAATTTTTTTATTTTTTTTGAAAGTGTGTAGTCCTTATTATAAGATTCCCAAAAATTATTATTTTAAATAAATTTATTTTTTATTTCTTGTGAATATAGGTTTTTATCGAAAATCAAGCTCTTTGTTTTGGACATGTGGAAAAATAGAAGATTATCAATTTTTTTTTGAAAAATATGAGTGCACCAGATATTTAAGTCCTTTATCCAAAAAAAAAAAAAAGAATTTCAATACATACAATTTTTTTTATGTTTTATATAGTCCACCTATGTCTGAATTGTAATTGGTTTGACTTTGACACTTGATTAAGGAACAAATATTTAATAAAAAAAATGAAACCAATTGGAAACACTACATATTGTAGTTACAAATCTAAATTCAAAAAAAATAGAATTTTATCCTTCTTGGAAATTTTGTTGTGTTATATGGTGAGCATCACTCCTTAAAAATGGTATTTACTGAAAAAAACTAGTTTTCAAAGGAGATGGAAAAAGAAGTGCAATCTGGTTCCAAAATTTTTGAAAAAAATTATTTAGAATCTACAAAAAAAACATCACAAATCACTAGTTTTCCTTAGCTTCAAATTCCTCATGGCCGATATAGGTTCCTAGAAGTTAAGATTTAGTTAGAAAAAATTAGTTTAGTGCCCAGTTTGGCAAAAAATTGTAAACTAGCATTGTGGGATCACCCCTTTGCCAAATTTTTCTTCTAGATATTTTCCAAGTGCATAAATTTCACAAAGTCACTTAATAAACTTAAACTTAGATATTCCCTTTACCATATTATGTTGGCATAGTTGCTCAAGATAGTGGTAGTTAAGATGGCCAAACTTCTCATGCCACTATTTTCTAACTTCATCTAAATGAGTTAGTAGTGATTTTGGAGAAAAACCAATGGAAAATTAGAGAAGGTATATAATTTGGATTGGTGATTTACCTCACTTAATGGTACCAAATTATTTCTTGACAACTCACTTATCTTAATTGAATTTGGATAGAGGTGTGCTCTCATGCCCCTCCCTAAATAAGTGATTTGATACACTAAAAGGAGATTAGATAATTAAAGATGAAAAATACTTTCTTTATGGTTTAGCACATAGAACGAAAAGTTTTCTTCTCTCTCATTCAAGGAAACCCTAGAGATCTCAATCGAAGGATGAAATGAGGGGGATAGATCTACAATAGGGTGTCCTAAGGTTTTATTAGAGAATAAAGAGGGGTTCACCACTAGGCTAGGGCTTGGAAAGATAAATAACATGTAAAACCTAATGATATGCAAAGCTTCACTAAATTACCTAGAAATGTATGCAAAATAGAATAGAAAACTGAAAAAATATAGAGGGGCACATGGAAATATGTAGCAACTTGATTAGAGACCTAAAATACTAAAAATGCTAAATTTAATGTCTATTAGGACTCCTAGACTAGTTTGGGTGATTTTTCCCAAGATCAAGGTTTCTAGGAAGGAATATAAATCTAAGAAAGACAAGATTGAAATACCTAAAATTTGGAAATTTTACTATACTAGGACTCATATGCTAGAAGTGGCATATCATTCCTACTTGGATTTTTGGGAGATCAGGATCTAAAATTTCTCTTCAATCTTTACTTTGTCTTCTCAACCTAATTTCTAGATTTTAATTGTTGAATTATGCTTTTTAGATGTCTTTTAATGATATTCTAAACAATATGACAACATGGAAAACTTTGCAACTTGAAAAATTATTTCCAATCTTGATCTTAAATATGTCATCAACCTAGATCCACAAATCACACACTAAAGAGAGATAAATGTTGTTTTGTTAGTTGAAAGAGGTTTTCTTTGGTCAAACCCCGTTTTTCTAATCAAACCTTGTAATCAAATCAAATGGAAAGGAGGAATGATGAATGAACAAAATGATATGTTGTAACTCACCAAACACAAGAAATAAATGCTAAAAAAATGTATGAAATGGTTCCAATGGATGTGGGTCTTGAATCTTTCTTGAATGTTGTAGATCTTGAATCAGGAAACCCTACATCACAACTGTTAGCTCAGACATAAACATGATGCATGATGACTTTCACATGATGTGTAATGCTTGACTAATGCTCCAAACAAAATTATAATCATCTATTGAAGACTTTTGAATTCTCTTATAAACTATTGAATTATCTTGTGATCTCCAATTTTCTAGAATGCATTAATAAGTTAAAGCTTAGGAGAAAATAAGTGAAATGACCTTGCATATATAGTTTTTTTATGCAAAATTTCCCAAAATTACAACACTATGAGCCGACATTAGTTCTAGGAGCATAAAATCCTACCAAGAATTTAAATTTAATTTAATTTTAAGACACATGGGAATCATATGCCAAAATTTGTGTATGACTCCCATTAGGCTAGGCTTTCAAACAATTTTTTTCAAGAAATGCTTAGATTCATGTGAAATCCATAATGGGGCCCTAGAACCTAGGTGGGACCCATATGCCCAAGGTGGAATATTAGTCCAAAATAACTAAATTTAGGCTACAATCCAAATACATTAATTTATGATTGGTTATTACATATCTTTCAAAATTATCCTCAGAAAGATTCATTAAATAAGGCTAGTGGACACAAAATAAGGCCAAATAAGGTATAAAAAATCCCAATTTATTAATGAATTCACTAGATTAGTGTGAAAGTGTGGTACAACACTTTACAACACCCTAAATAAGACACAATTAGGTTCATTTAGTTGACAAGGGCCGCAACAAGTGTGAAAATGTAACAAATGACATTTTTTGACACTACATTTAACCCCTAGTTTAGTGAAAGAATGAATTTGCTTCAAACTTGTACTAAAGTAAATGAAATAACATCAAGAGGGGTTTAAATGTACCAATTCCTATAGGATAGGAAAAAAATATCAAGAGGGTTGTCTAAGCCCCTAAGATCAAGGTCCTATAGCAAACTAACATAGGAACAAAAGAACACACATGAAAAAGGATATATGGAGCAATAAAAGGGCATAAGCATGCACTTACAAATACAAAAGGAAAATAAATAAATAAAGAATGGGTGGATAAAGCTTCGAATTTTTGTCCCACATGTTGTGTATCAGATCTAAGTTGTTTTACGAAAAAATGTATGCTCACTCTAAGGAAATGAAACTCTAAGCTATCCATTGGGTGAGTATCCAAAAGGGGTGAGAAACATAAACACATGGTGAATATGTAGACACACAAAAAAGCAAGTGGCTATGGGAAATTCATGCCTAAATTTGGCTTCTCGTTCAACCAAACCAAAGCTATAGGGTCTCATGATAACTTTGATAAGGTGCCACACAACAATGTACTTAAATATTCATGAGGCAAGAAAAGCTTCATATGCTCGATACTCATGAACAAACAAAATGGATCCATAGGCAAGAAAAGTCTATTATGCAAGGTGGCCATATAATCGAAATTGTAAAGTAGTGTAAGGAACATTCAAAGGATTTTTTCTTAGTTCATGTAAGGTGTTTAACTTAGTGGAAAATTGTGCCTAATGTCTCCAAGAGAGGACCAATCAGAGAATATAAGAATCAAAACTTAGGGGATGCAATGTGTCACATCAAGCCACTAAGATGAATATAATATGATAAGAGAGATCATGATCTTGAGGGATATAAAAAAAAATATCACCCCAAAGGGAATGATGAATCACATGAAGTAAGAAGACTACACAATGAAACATGAAATTCAAAATAATATTTCCAGTTTATGCCCCCATTTTAAAGAAATTTAAAAACACCATGCTATGAGCAATTACAATTACTTTAAACTATCTAATGATAAATTATAACAATGAAGAAGACATGAGAGCTAACTTGGAAAGCCCTATTCCAAGTCATACGTTTCCAAATAAAGCTACATCATGAAAAAGAAAGAGGGGTTTCCCAATAAATGAAACTACAAACACATGAGGGATCAATGGATTTGGGGTTAGAATGTTCTTGCTACAATTTTTTTATAGAGCTTGAAACTATTATCATCCCCCAAATAATCATAGAACTAGAAGAATGGCACAAAGAGAGAAAAAAAAGAAAATTCCTTTCGGGTCAACATGGAAGAGACATAAATGTCTCAATGTCGTGCTTCATCCACAAAAGGAAAAAAAAAGATAAAGGAAAATATTTTAGGTCAACATGGAAGTGACATGAATGTCTTGATTCCTTGCATAATCCTCAAAAGGAGAACACAAGAAATTTGAAAGCATAAAGGAAAAGGTAAAAGATTTATGACAGAGAAGAATGTAGGTACAAATAGGGGAATATCACAAAGAGAGAGAGAGAGAGAGATAAAAAAAAATGGGGGATCACATTATGCACATGCAATAACACACATAACATAAAAATATAAAAACAAAGGAAAGACTAGTAAGGTACATGTGATTCAATGTGTTAGCAGGTCATTTGAATAGCAATCATTTTCATTGTATACAAAAGGAAGAAAAATAGCTAAAGGGATAATAGCATGTTTCTAACTAGGGCCATGAACAACCTCAACACTCTTCTTAGGAGAATTTTCATTTAAACTCATAGAAGATGAAAATAATGTATTCAATTCGTTATGCACTTCTTCATCAATCTTGGCAACTTCATAATTCTCATCTAAGTTAATCTCAATTTAGGATGTCTAATGATAATATCTAAAGAAGGCTTAAACTCCTATTATAGTGCAGGACCTTGTTGCAGCAAAGGGTTAGACTCATTGTGTATTGCTTCAGTCAAGTTTTGATTTTCTTTGTTTCTTTCTTCTCTTAACCTTTGAGCAAGAGCACGACATCTATGCCTACACTCTCTAGCATATGTATTTATTTTAGTACAAATTTCAAGTTGCATTTTTGTACAAGTGGTTTTATCAACCATAGATTTTTTTCTTCCCTAAGGGGGGGAACAAAAGGAAACATGGAAGGTTGTTCAACCCCTTTCTCTTTAGCTTTGTAAACTTGTTTTATTTTAGTAGGCGTAATGGGATTGGTTTCCTTATCTCTTGGTATTTTGTAGGAAATATGGAAAAGGAATTATTTTAGGTTGGTTGTGTTTGTTTGGAATGTCTTTAGGTTCAATTATGGTTTCATCAAGGATGGTAGGCTCAATCACAAGTTCAGAAAATTTGTAAGGGGTAGTTTTTATGGGGAATAAAAACACATTATGTGTCTTAGGGGTTTCATAGGGAAATAAAAACCATTATGTGTCTTTATCCATTTTTTTACTTTATCATATGTTTCTTGATAGAGCTAATACACAAGTGAAAATTCTTCTTAATCACATTCTCTCCATAGACAGGATCAATTAATATCTAGGGCTTATCATAGATTTCAATGACTATGTAAAGAGGACCATCAGGTGCAAGTCTAAGTATATCTTGAGATGAGAAAGCAATGACAAGAATATTTTTAGTTCATCCCTTGTAAGGAATAATTTCAATCAATCCAACCTTATCATCTATAGGACCTTGTTCATCAATATCTATGGGATCTTGTTGAACAATATGATAGTTGTCATCATCTATGTCAACATTCATGACATCATTCTTTTTAGTTTTACTAGCTTTGACAAAGAAAATATTATGATTAGACATAGGATCGGTAAAGATTTACAAGTGTACATTGGGAGGGGTAGCAAAATTATTTCCTTGAACATTAATACCTCTAATTGAAAGTCAACCAAAATGAATGAGATCTTGCACAAGATGTTTAAGATGCTTATAATGTTGTGTCATGTCCATTTTTTCAGTGATAATGGAAATGGGAATTTGATCTAAAGTTTAGACATAAAGGTTTATTGGGATCAGGATTTTTAATGGGTGGAAAAATAATCATTTTTTTTGTAAAATTTGTTATATTATGTTATGGAAGATATCGGGCAAGGGAGTGAATTGACTAGTCCGATCCCCAAATGTGAAAGGACTTGTCTTTCTTATAGTTAGAGCTACTTAGGTATTGACAGGTTGAGTTTGTTGGGGAGTGTTAAGTTAAAGGAATCCTTTTTTATTTTTTCTAAAAGGTTGATAATTTTTTTTGTTTCTAGATTTGAGCTTCTCAAGATGGGTAGAGGTAGATTTTGTGTCACGACTACTAATCAAGTTTTGATAGTCACGAAGGGCATTACACAAGTGCACAAAGAATAGAAACTTTATCAAGGTAAGCTTATCTTTTATCTTAGTTTATAAGTTCTCAATGAACATCCTTTGTAGGTGAGGTTCGAGGATCTTTACGTTGATTTGGGAATAAAGTGATTGGTAGCATGAAATAAAGTTGGTAATATTTTCATATGCACTTGGAAATGGTTTATAAATGCCTCAAAAATTTCATTGAATGAATGGATTGAGTTATTCAATAATGAGGATAACCATTCTAAGGTGGTATACTTCAAGAATCTAGGGAAAATCTTAGCAAATGGCTTTTCCTAAAGAATAAAGCCACTACATAAGGTTCTATAAGAAGAAACATGGTTAGAAGGATCTCCTTTCCCCTCATATTTATTGAATCTAGGAACCTCTATACCTTGTGGCATTTGTGTTGTCAATATCTCCACGGATAAGGTGTTTCTTTTGATATAATATGTAGGTTGGTCATTTTGATTTTGGTTTATGGTGGAATTTTTATTTTGAAGGGATGAAACAATTTGGAAAAGTTGATTAATGAGAGGATAATTGTTTGCATTTTGAGATGGAAGTGAATAAGGTGGAGGTGTGTATGTTTTCGAGGGACACGTGAATTTAATTATTATAGTAGGTAAAGTTTTAGGGGATATGATGTGCGATTCCACATAGGTACTAGGGATGCTAGTGGAAATACCCAAGGAAGGAATCACATTACTCATAGGTTGCATCATTGTTGTAACTTGAGGATTGGTATAGGTGGGAATAGAGGAAATTGTTGTGGGAGGATGAATATGAATTCCTCCTTGGCTTGGTACATTATTCGAGGGTAAAGCACAACTAATGGTTGAGGTAAGAGGTTTTCCAAAAAATTGAACAATGTTATGTACAAGGTCAACTCCTTCAGTCTCAATCATGCGATGTATACTATTGTGTCACCAAAAAGTGTATACTTTACTTGATATGAGAATAATTAATGAAAAATTGGACTTAACGAGGCCTTGATTTGGTGTTGTGAGGTGTTTTACACATTCACATTAGGTCTTCAGCCCTTTCCAATTGAATAAAATATATTTAAATTGATGTCCTATAAAGGTGTTGTAAGATGTTGTAACACATATTCATACTTTTCTAAAACCATAATATCATAATTCACCTAAATAAACTTATACATACCTATTTCAAAGCATCGTAAAGTCTTGTAACAAACTTTCACACTTTTCTAGGCTTGTAATCAATATTTACAACTTTATTGTGCTTTGAATGGCCGCTTTATACACTTATAGGCCTTACTTAAGTGTCTTGTTGAAGAAGAACCTGACAAACATTGATTAATTTTTTACAATTCTGCACGTCCACTTAAATGCCCAAGTGGAATATGTCACCATTGCTGGCGACTTAGTCCCATTTACCTCAAAAATTAAAATAAAATAAAATTTATTTTAGGTTTTTATTCCTTAAAACCTAAGTTCAGCCTATGATGAGGTATTGAACTGTAGATTTTTGGCACCATAAGACTCCCTAACTCCTCTAGGGTTTTTCTCCTCAAAGGAGAGAGTAGGGCAAAAAATGGTAAGTGGTTCATTAAAATTATGAAATGTAGGATGTTATTTAGACTAAATGAAATGATCTAAATGAATAATCATAAATGAAAAATATAAGAAACAAGTGATTTTGAAAACATATTGTTCTATGCAGAAATTGTTTGTAGAATGCTACTGATGTTGATTTTCAAGCCTGGTGGGACTCATTCACCATTCTCGGTGAATCAATCCCAGTTCTATCAAACTAAGCCAAAATTTGTTTATGTCAAAAGGGTTTCAAACTAAGCCAAATTTTGTTTATGCCAAAATTTCTAGATTATCAAAGCTGGATTATGAAGCTTCCGATCTACACTTTGACTTCCTACATGTGTTCACTTTTGAAACTTTGATTTATGGTTCTGAAAATGAGTTTTTGTTGATATTTTGACTTGTTGAGTGAAGAGAAGACTTGAGAAACTTAATGACTTGATCTCCAATGATTTTTAAGCTTCCAAGAGACCTAAATATGCCAAAACACAAGAAGAAAATAATAAATGTTGAATGTTAGGCCATGGGGGTTTTCCTTGGTCAAACCACTTTTAGGTAATTATACCAAAATGATGAAAGAATGGAATGAAACATAAAATAATGGAATCGATAACCTTTCCATGATGTTTGATCTTGAAATTCTATAATAAATCATGAAGGATCTATCCTTGAATGTCTAAAACTTGATGTCTTGGTGACTTGAAATGAAGAAACCCTAAGTTGCTTTACTTGAGATGGAAGATTAATGAATGAATATATATAAGAGATGTGAAAATGGGTTAAAAGACTTGTATTTATAGGAATTTCATCTATTTGACTCATGAATACCTCATCACAGGATTACATGAAGCAATATTAAACTCAAATTTCACTTTTTCCCCATCAAAGGTCAAAATTGGACCAAATGGGACTCATTCGCCACACATGGAAAATGGGTCCCACTTAGATGGGACTAATTCACTATGCATCATGAATGGGTCCCACAAGGGCCAACTGTATAGCTAGATGCCATGAGATAAGGAAATAAGGTTTAAATTGTAACCTTGTGGGGTATTTGATTAATTTAAGCCTTAGGATGCACAATATGGGTTAATACATGCCTATTAGTGATGATGTGAAGGTCAAATAGGGCTTGGGACACAAAATTCAATGTGAAAGTGTGATTATATACACTTTACAATACTAAAATGAGGTCCACAACCAAGAAAGGTGCAATAACCAATGTGAATGTGCAAGGAACACTACAACACTAGTTTAACATTAAGTTTAATTCATAACCCTTATAAATTGATGTGATAATGCTATTAAACACATTTTATAATATTGAATTATGGAAAATAAGTTAATTAAGTATAGAAAAGTGTGAAAGAATCTTACAACACCTTAAAAAACCTTTACAAGACATCATTAAAAGCATGTTATTCAATTTACAAGGGTCCAAGACCTAGTACAGATGCATAAATTGCATCACAACACTTGAATCAAGGTATCATTAAGTCCATTTTATCATGAATTAATCCCATGTCAAGAAAATGGTCTTTCTTTTGTACGAAACATTTAGCCCCCACATTAGTGAGAGGATGAACTTGCTTAAAAATCACACTAAATTAGACATTCAAGAGAGATCCAAGTGTACATATGCAACCAAAAAAGAATGAAAAAGATCAAAGGAGGTGGTATAGCCCCCAAGGTCCAAGATCCTAACTCAAACCAACAAGATACAAAATCATGTAATGGAAAGAACTGGAAGAGAAGAAAAATAGAGTGAAAAATATGTACTCACTCTAGGGCCACAAAAATTTAGGTCATATGTGGGGTGAGAAGTCCACAACATACTCACTTTGGGTCCATGAAACTTTTGATCATCCATGGGGTGAGAAATCCCAAAAGGTGAGGAACATACACTAGTTGGTATGAACTCACAAACACATAGGTGGCTATGGGTAAAGTTGTGTCACTAGATGGGCTTCCCTCTCAACCATATCAAAGTTGTACCTCTTGATAAATTGAATATGGTGCCACAAAGGAAAATAATTTTTGAGCTCTATGAGGTAAGAAAAAATTCATATTCTTGACACTCATAGACATTGTTAATGCAGAATAGTATAAGGATTGTTCAAAGGGATTTTACTTAGTTCGTACAATGTCTCATCTTAAGGAACATCATGCCAAATATCTCGAAGAGAGTATAAATGCAAATGGTCTCATATTTTTTCCAAGAGAGGAAAAGTGAAAGGTCTCATCTTAGGGAACATTGTACCTAATGCTTCCAAGAGAGGAAATCACAAGAAAAAGAAAATTGCATAATGAAATGTGACTGGTGATGTATGCCCTGACTTTAAAGTAGTTTTGAAGACCCATACTATGAGAAATTACTTTAAAGTAGAAGAAGGAGACATGAGAGCTTACTCAAAAAGCCCTATGCTAAATCAGATGTTTATGATAAGCTACCTCAAGAAAAAGGGGAAATATGTCATATGCGAGCCAACTTAAGGCATGTCGTCCACATCCCAAGCTTTCTCTTATGTATTCATGAAAGGTTAGTGACTATCCAAAGGAGGAAACCACAAGTGACAGACAAGGACAAAGCTATCTAACCCCTTTCCCCCACTTAGTGCAGGTTAAAGGTAAGCCAAAATGATTGATAGAATGCATGCTAGAGTGAAATTCAGGATCAATTAAAGGAATTAGATGCCCCCATAGAGGGAAGCATACCAAAATCCTAAAAATTTTGTATTTTATGACTCAAGGCATTACATGCATTAGTGGAATGTCCATGAACTCTATGATATGCACGTAATGAAGTTTTGTAATAGCATTTCTTTCAAGTTCTAGGAGGCAGAGATATCAAGTTATCTTGGAGAAGTCTCAACAAGATTTCCCCTCGATCAATGGTAGAAGGTGGTCTTGTGGTTTGCGTCAAAGATACATCTTGGTTAGTAGATGTCATATGTACGCAAGAATCTATAGATTGTGATATTTTTTCTTTTCATAGGAGGATACAAAATTGAACGAATTCAAATCATGAGCATTTTTCAAGATGACATTGAAATTAAGTGAAGGCATAGTTGTGTTTTGCATGTTGGGTAAAGGATGATTTTCTAGACCATTAGTTGTTAAGGATGATTTAGGAGTATGTTGTGTGAGATTGGTGATGTTGGGTGAAGGTTTGGTGATCTCTATTATAAGACAATAATTGATACCATGAATTTTTTGTTGTATGCAAGGGTCGATAGGGTTGTGGATACCTTGTTCATTAGCACCATAGCCTTTGCCACTATAGCCCAGTTGTGTCATAAGCTCATAATCTTTTCCATAAAGCATTTTGATTGTTTTAGGATTAGGTAGTTGATTATTATTGTGTTCTTCAAGGGTTGTTGTGTAGTTTTCTTTGTTTTATAAGGTGGTTGAGTCAGATACTTTCAAAGGGTCATTTGTGTTTTTTTCATTTTCCCTATTTGAATCTTTGTGTACGATCTTGTACTTGCTCACGAAGTCAGGTGTAAAATCCAAGGATCCCCAATCATCATCTAATAATATTGTGTAATGTTCAATGTGATTTTATTTGTCATTTTGTTGCATGGGTTCCACTTGTGTGGTTGGTGTTAAGGTATTCAAGGGGTTCTCTATGCTTTTCTCAAGTTGTAGGAAACTATAAGGCTCATCATCAACATTGAGTGTGTACACTTTATTATTATGGATATATTTCATTTTATGATGAAGAGTGGAAGGCACACCATACATTGCATGAATCCATGGCTTTCCTAGAAGAAGGTTATATGAAAGATCATTAGGCATAACATGGATTGGTGTTTCTAATGTTTCCAATCCAACTGTAAGAGGTAAAGTGATCACACCAAGTGGTTGGTTGCTTACATTGGAAAATCCCATAATGGATAAAGAATCAGATTGGGTGTTTGATCTATCAATACCAAGTCTATCAAGAAGGTTTACTCCACATACATTAAGAGAGGAACCAATATCTATAAGAGTTATCTTAATCCCCATTCATTTGTATTGAGAAATAATCATAAAAGCTTCATTTTTATTTTGCACTTCCAAAGGAGGAGGCTCACTTTGGTGGAAAAAAATGTGAGCATTTAATCATTGGATTATGGCTGTGATGTTAGTTGATTGCACATTAGAAGGGACATGAACATGTTGCAAGGAATATTGGATCATTTTATGATACTGAGGGGAGATTTGAATAACATCCCATAAGGATATTTTAGCAGGAGTATTCTTAAGTTGTTCAACAAGATCATACTTCTTTGTGTGTAGGATGAAATGAGGGACACTAGGAAGACTAGGTAAAGGTAAGGAGGGTGGGGTTGGTTAGGGTGGTTGTAGATTATTTCAAGTGTTATATGTATGAGAAATGGTATTATAACTTAGTTTCTATGACACATTAGTTTGAGGTGGGTAGAGGGTGAGTTCAACTTTATGTTGTGGTCGTTGTTTGTGTGAAGATGGGTAAAGAGTAAACTTAGGTTTATGTGAAGGTTTATATGAAGGGGGATAAAGGATGAGTTTAGGTTCAATAATGTTAACATCTTGTAACAAGTGAGAGTCTTCATTGTCATTTAAGGGAATCTTATCTTTGTCTTCAGTCATAATCTCTTCCCTAGAAGGAGAGTTCTTAGGAGAACAAGAAACTCGATGTGCATGAAAATTAAGGTTTATTTCATCCAAAATAATTTCATCACCACTAAGGGAGTTATTAATGGTTGAATGTGTTTGATTATTGATAGTGGGGAGATTAGGGGAAGATTGTATTTGATTGTTGGTTGTTTCTAAGGTTGCATTCTCTTGTTCCATATTGTCTACCATACTAGGAGAGCTTATAATATGTTATTCTATGTTTTAGGTTTGTAAGGTAGATTCATCACAAGTGGGAGAGGCATCAAGAGAAGGACCATTATGATTTTAAAATATATTTTCCCAAATGGGAGGAGCATTAGGAAAGGGGGGATCACTAGTTTCATGATTTGTAATAGGGATATCTTCTAACCCCAACCTATCCTCTTTACATCAAGGAGGGATTTTAGGAGATGGACAAGAGTTATTATCATGAGCATGGAGGTTTGGTAAGGTGAATTTTAGGAATTTTTGTAGGATCTCATGTTCTTGTTGTCTAACATCATCCAAAGGGGAATAAGTCGATGGACAATCAAGACCCCCAACACTTTTCACTTCTTGCACCAAAATACCTTCGTCACCAATAGGAGAGGTATCAGGAGAAGAACAATTATGCTTGTTTTTATTGTCTAAACTACTATTCACACCAATGAGCAATGTAAGATTAAGGATTGTATCAATGGTTTGATCAGGTCTCTTAAAGTCTTCATTGTGATAATCAAAATTGAACTCATAAGAGGGAATTTCGTACTTATAAAATCCACTATTAACAAAATCAAAGCCATGCCTTTTAAAAGAGAACATGATATGATGAAAAAGGAAAGAAAGTAAAATGCAATGACTTAAAAGGAAATGCAATTTTTAGTTTTAAATTAATCTAATTTTCTATTTTCACAATGCAACAATTTGAAAATGAAATGTTGTGAATGCAAAAGTGAGATTAAACAATAAATGAAATGAGATAATTGAAGCGATATTTTAAAAAATGCATACTATAGAAATGAAACTAACTAATATAGGTAGGTTAAGGAACCAAAAAAATGCTGAAAATAGAGTTTTGAGTTTTGTAAAATGTAGTTTTAGGGGTGAAAAGGGATTGATTTTCCCAGGGTGGTGAATGAGTCCAAGTATGGAATTTTTTCAAAAAATTGATAAATTTTTGAGGGATTTTTATGGTTTTTGAATGCTATGATGCACACCTAAGTGAAAAAAATAGAATTTCAAAAAATCTAAATGAATTTAGATGCTAAAAATGCAACCTCAATACCCTCTTTTCTTTTATGAATGCAAAATTTAAAACCTAGTATGCAAATGAATCATGCAGACACTAATACAAGGTCAATGCAAACTAGATCTGTGATGATGGACTTCAAATAAAATAAATAAGTGTTTAAAAAGTGGGATCACCAAAATGAACCGTAGATTTTTGGCACCATAAGACTCCCTAACTCCTCTAGGGTTTCTCACCTAAAAGGAGAGAGTAGGGCCAAAAATGCTAAGTGGTTCATTCAAATTATGCAATGTAGGATGTTATTTAGATTAAATAAAATTATCTAAATGTAAATAAGTGATCTAAATGAATAATTATAAATGAAAAACCTAAGAAACAAGTGATGTTTGAAAACACATTGTGTTATGTAGAAATGAACTAGAAATGAATGCAAAACTTAACATAAATGAACCACACTCAAATTGTATAGTTGGAACCTTGATGAAGGTTGGAAATTTCTTCTGGAATCCTACTGATGTTGACTTTCATGCCTGGTAGGACTCATTTGCCATTCTAGGTGAATCAGTCCTAGTTCTGTCAAACTGAGCCAAAACCTTTTTATATCAAAAAGGTATCAAAAAATGAAGAACAAATAAAATTGACCCTAGATTGGGACTCATTCACCACCCATGGAAAATGAGTCCAATTTTAAATTTCTGGTTTTTCAAAGGTGGATTCTAAAGCTTCTGATCTGCACTTCAACTTCCTACACATTTCTACTTTCGATAAAAAATGAGTTTTTGTTGATATTTTTACTTTTTGAATGAAAAAAAGACTTGAAAAACCTAATAACTTGATCTTCAATGATTTTTAAGCTTCCAAGAGATCTAAATTTGCAAACAGACAAGAAGAGAAGAATAAATGTTGAATGTTAGGGCATGGGGGTTTGCCTTGGTCAAACACCTTTTAGGTAATTAAACAAAAAAGATGAATGAATGGAATGAAACATGCAATAAAGGAATCAATTACATTGTCATGATGTTTGATATTGAAATTTTGCAACAAAACATGAAGGATCTACCCTTGAATGTCTAAAAAAAGATGTCTTCGTGACTTGAAATGAAGAAACCCTAAGTTGCTTGACTTGAGATGGAATATTAATGAATGAAAATAGATAAGATATGTGAAAATGAGTTAAAATACTTTTATTTATAGGTAATTCATCTATTTTACCTGTTAATACCTCATCACAGGCTGACATGAAGCAATATTAAATTCAAATTTCACTTTTTTCCCACTCAAATGTTAAAACTGGGCGAAATGGGACTCATTCACCACACATGGAAAATGGGTCTTGTAGGGGCCAATTCAATAGCTAATATGCCATGAGATAAGGAAATAAGGTTTACATTACAACCTTGTTAGGTATTTGATCAATTTAAACCTCAGGATGCACAATATGGGTTAATAGGGGCCAATTTACATTGATGTGAAGGTAAAATAGGTCTTGGGACACAAAATTCAATGTGAAAGTGTGATTAAATACACATTACAACACTAAAATGATATCCACATAGCCTAGAAAGGCACAAGAACCAATGTGAATGTGCAAGACACATTACAACACTACTTTAAAATTATTTTTTATTCAAAAGCCTTGTACATTGATGTGATAATGTTATTAAACAAATTTTATAATGTTGAATTAGGTAGAAATATTTTAATTAAGTCTAGGAAAGCATGAAATAATCTTATAACACTTTACAAAACCTTTACAAGACATCATTAAAATCATGTTATTTGATTTGCAAGGGTCCAAGACCTAGTGCCGATCCATAAAATGCCTCACAAAACTTGAATCAAGGTCTCATTAAGTCCATTTTCTCATGAATTAATCCCATGTGAAGTAAAGGGCCCTTTTTTCAATCTGAATTAGGGAATAATTATGTATAAATATAGGGGTTTTCCTCTCTTTTTACCCAATTTTCATAACTTATGATCATTCATCCACCATTCATCATGTTCTCAAGTCATGAAAGCTAGGGTTTTATTATTGCAAATCATCAAGATAGATTCCAAGGACATTCAAGTGTATATTGTTAATGTTATGTTGTAGAAATTCAAGATCAAGCATAATCACAAGTTATTAACTCCATTGTTGCATGATTTGACATTAAATTCTTTCTTCAGTTGGTTTAACTACCTAAAAAGAGGTTTGACTAAGGAAAACCCCCATGCCCTAACATTCACCATTTCTTTCTCTTTCATTACGTGTTTGCAGATTTAGACACTTTGAGGGTTTGAAGATCATTGAATATTAGGTTGAATTTTTTTGAAGGCCTCTCCTTGTTTAACAAGCTAAAATATCAACTAAATGTCACTTTTAGACCCAAAAATTAGAGATTCAGAAGTGAACAACTACACAAAACTAGAGTGCATATTGAGGAATTTTTTTCCACTTTCGAATTTTCATCAACAAAGAAGTGGACTAAGTCACCAATAGTGGTGATATAGTCCCACTCAACTTGTCTTTTGGAGGTTTTCTAAGATTGGTATGCCCATTTGTTTGAAACAGGCTCTAGAGCAATTTTTCCAAAACTGGTACTAAGTCATCCAGATTGGCACAAGTGTCCCTGTCAGATTTGGCATTAGTCATGTTAGGATTCTACACCTTCATTTCATCCCTTTTCAACCTTTAGGTGCACACATTCTATTTCATAACTTTTTGTATATTTTTGTTTTCATTTTTAGGTCATTTATCACATGTTTTCATACAACACTATGTTTTCAAGCACTTCACATTTCTTAGATTTAGCATCAATAAGTCATCTTTATTTCTTTTTTTGTCCATTAGTACATCATAATAAGATACATTACATCCTTTTTACATTAATCTTGACTATAGACATTTGCATTTTGGCCCCAATTCCTCTCCTTTCAGGTGAAAAACCTCGAAGAGTTAGATGAACACTTGGGAGATTCAAAATCATTGTCCACATTTTGGTGAACCGAACTTTAGAATTCTTTTATTTTTTTATTCAGAGTCCTTCGTCATCCTATAATTAGAGAGCATTAACATTGCATTACATTTTTCATTAGTTAATTTGCATTCTAGGGTTTTAAAAAATTTCATTAGGAAACGTGCATATAGTTTGCATTTTTGTATTGTAAATCATTGCAAAACTTCTGAAAATTGTATTTTCGTTCAGTATTTAGGTCATATATACTAAAAAACATCAAATCCCATTAATTTTTTTTGAAAATTTTGAAAAAACCCTAACTAGGACAAATTCTTCATTATGGGTGACTTAGTCCATGTCTAGATTTTGTACTATCTGTTATAGTGTCAAAACCCTCATTTTTCTGCTTCCTAATCCTCCTACTATCATATAATATAAGTATAGAAACTTTTGGGAACATTTTTTTATGCATTTATGTCAAAATCACCAATTTAAAGTATTCCTTTTTGAAATCATTTCAATTATGAGTACTTTTGCATCTTAAATAATTGAAAATCTCTAAAATTTCACATTGGCATCTTAGGTCTTCAACATATAGCACAAAAAACATTAAAATCCATCAATAAAATCTAAAAAATCTAAAAAAAATCCCTACTAGGACTAATTCACCACCTTGGGTGACTTAGTTCGTATTCAACCCTGAAATTGCCTTTTATAGAGCTAAAAACCCTATTTTTAAGCTTATATTTGATGTCTACAACTACTTGTATCAGTTGGTTTTGTTTCTATATCATGCATTTCATTAGATCTAGTATAAATTAGCTCATTTCATGCATTGTTCAATTTCACATTTGTGTTTCATCTTTAAGCTTGTTTCATAACATTATCAGCAAATTACTTTGTTTTACATATGAAAATAGTATTGTAGTTTATTTACTTTTGCATAGCATGTTCTTTTTCAAAAGGTTTAGCTTTGATTTGGTTAAATGTGGATTGCATAAGAAAAATATTCATTCTTATGAGTTTTATTTTGATTACCACAATGATGAACATGCTAGTCATAGACTTGATCAAACCATTACATTACCCATTGGTGAAAATGGTGGTGTAGAAAATCATAACAAGCATACTTGTTCTTCTCCTAATACCTCTCCTATTAGTGATGAAGGTATTTTAGTGAAAGAAGTTACAAGCATTGAGTTTCTTGATTTTCCATTTCGTCATCCCCCTTTGAAAGATGTTATAAAAAAAGAACATGAGATCATAGACACATTTCTAAATATCACCTTACCTAGTCTCCATAAAAATTACAATCAAACTTGTCCATCTCTTAATATATTTCCTCAAGGTAATGAGGATAGGGTGGTGTTAGAATAAATCGCTATTAAGAATCATGAAACCCTTGATCCTCCCTTCCCTAATTCTCCTACCATTTGGGTTAATCTATTTCAAAACAATAGTGTTCTTTCTCTTGATACCTCCCCCACTTGTGCTAAAGTTACATTACAAATTTCAACCCTAGATGAACATATTACAAGCTCTCCTAGCAGGGTAGATAATATGGAACAAGAGAATGAGACCTTGTAAAATCAAACAAATTCTTCCCCTAATCTCCCCACTATCGACAAACATGACAATTCAACCATTGATCATTCCCCTACTTGTGATGAAGTCCTTTTAGAAGAATGAATCCATGAATTTCAAGATAATTTGATTCATAGTTCTTCTAAAAAATATCCTTCTAGGGAAACTATCATGGTGATAGAAAATGACAACAATAATAATGTGTCTTCCTTAGATAAACTGGTGATTCTTGATTTCCCTTTATTAGAGATACATGGAAACCAATACCGTTGAGGTTATGAATGCGCAAGTGTCCATAAGATTCCCCCCAATCAATGGACCTCATACATACCCCATGGGAAATCCTAAAAACCCTTTAATTCTCTACCTACCTTCACACAAACAAAAAACTCAAAATAAACTTGAACTTTTCTGTTACCCTCCTAAGGATAATGTTTCATAGTAGGGTATGTGTAAGAACATCGTGGAGAAAAAATACCCTTAAGTCACAAAAAATTTAGAAAATTTAGAGTTAAGCAAATTGAGGTAAAAAAATGAATAAGTTATCTATATTATTTAAAAAATATATAAGAAATGAATATGTAGAAAATTTAATTTAGTTTCTAAACTACAAGGTTTATTTAAAAAAATCTATTTGGTGAAAATTTGAAATTTTAATGTAGTAGTACTTAAATTTAAGAGAAAAAATAAGAAGTAGGTGTCTGTCTGACCATCCTAACCACAATAAAATGATAATATTTTTTTATAAGATTTTAGATATAAGTAGAGGACTCATGTCCCGATGTGTTGCATATTTTTTGTAATTTTTTTCCAAGTAAATAATTAATTATGATTTTTTTTATTACAACTTTTAAAAAATATAAAAACTCGTATGTATGACCACCTTAGCTTGGTCAAAACTTCAAGAAATTAATTTATTTATTTTAATCCTATAGTATGTGAAGCATAGAATGTGACACATGTTTCAAATTAAAAAAATGTGATACCATTTGAAAGTTATAGATGTTTTTCAATCAACCTATCAATCATGACTTTAGTCATAATTCAAATATAAAATGAATAATAATAATTTATTAAATTCAAAGTAAAGCATAATTTATATTGGTGGAAAGTTGAGAATGTCTTTTAAAAACCCTTTTTGTTTCATCAATTTTTGGTAAAAAAAGTAGTCAGCCACATACCCTACACATACCCATCATATCGCCACTTTTTGGCCCATCATGATCCTGCACATACCCAACAACTGAGTCATAATATTGTTTCTCATATGTATAATACTAGAATAAATACACAACCAACCCCAACACCCTTACCTTTTCCTAATCTTATCCTACCTAACCCTTCCTCACCAAGTCAAAAGGAATATGATCTTATTGAGAAAATTAAGAATATTCCTACTAAGATCTCATTGTGGTACCTTATTCAAGCCTCCCCTTAGTATCACAACATGATTCACATAGCCTTATAGCAAGTTCTTGTCCCTTGTAATGTGCAACAAAATGAGATAGCTTCCATCATTCAATCTTTCTTGATCATAGTGCAATACAAATGAAAAGGAATAGAGAGAACTCTTGTTGATACTGGTTCTTCTATTAATGTATGTAGTATGACCCTTCTCGATAGGTTTGGCATTGATCAATTGAACATTCAAACTGATTCTTTATCTGTTAAGGGATTTCACAATGTCAAAAAAAATAGCCAAGGATGATCATTATACCCTTAATAGTTGGAGTGGCCACATTGAATACACCAATCCATGTTATGCCTTATAAACTTTCATGTAATCTTATCTAAGGCATACCATGGAGTCATGCAATGAATGGGGTACCCTCTACTCTTCATCGTACAATGAAATACATCTACAACAACAACATCCACACACTTGACATTGATCCTAAGGCTTATAGAGTCTTACAACTTCAAAAAAATAAATAAAATACTTTAAACCCATAAACATCAACTACAACAATGGAACCCCTACAAGAGAACAATAAATAACAACATATTGAACAAGTCATGAAGCTATAAGAATATGATTGGGGTTCCTTGTATTTTGAATAAAAATTCATGGGTGAATACAAGATCATAAATTCCAATAAGGCACACAAAAATAAGTCATGTCAACCCAAAATTTGGATAACCCTTTCAAAGTGTCCACCTCTAGCACTTTAGAAGAAAACATAACAACATACACAACAACGATCAACAACCACTGAATTCAAAATAAATGAAAAAGCTTCATGGTAAAGCTTATGAGCTTCTAAAACAACTTGGATATAATGGAAAAGGATGTGGTGCTAATGAACAAGGTATCTAAAACCATATCGATCCTATCACACAACAAACAAGTCATGGTCTTTGTTATTGTCCTTTAATAGAAATATCCATGCATTCATCCAACACCAAGACTCAACACAACCTTCTTCTAATTCAACCTTAAAGTTACTATGAAGTGTCTTTAAGTCCTTGACATTAGTTCTCTTGACAATCATCCTTCACAAAAAATAAAACAAAAAATTCCCTCTTTGCTTAATTCAATGTCGTCTTGAAAAACACTAAAGAATTGAATTCATTAGATTTTACACCCTCTTATAAAGTAAAGAAAAAAACCTGGCAATCTATAGAGTCTTGTGTAGATATGACATTTTGTACATCTAAACAATAGACATCTTTGTCGCAACCTATAGGACCACCTTCTATCATTTATCAAGAGGGTATCTTGTTGATACTCCTCTAAGATCTATTGATATCTCTCCCTCCACAAACTCAAAACAAATTTTATTACAAGAATTCATTTTGTAATATCAAGAGTCCATGGTGGTTGGGTCCACAAAAGGATATAAAATTCATGGAAAATCCTAACCTGGGAATTGGAAATTTCAATAGGTAACTAATATCTTCTTATGGTCGTTCATTTAGATTGTCAAACTAGGGAATGTATACTTGAAATGGAGCAGCACTGTATGTGCACTAAGAACCAATTTCGGTCACAATTTACCAAAAATAAATGCTTGGAAGGAATTCTACCTATGTTGTAGGGATGTAATGTAAAGTCTTCTTAACTTAAATATAACTTAATCAAAGTAGAAATCATGACAACTATTACTAAGGAACAAACACATGGATGGATTCCCATTGCTGCAGGAACAATATAAGACTAAGTTTGTACTAAAACCTTCGAGAATAAAATATAACTTATAATCAACAGAATATAAAAAACTAACCCACTACAGATACTTACTAAGTGGGCCCCCTTAGCAAGCATCAACTAGTTTATGCAAAAATTAAACTTAGAACTTCATCAACTTTTATTCATAACTTGGAGTCATATACATTGATTGTTCTGCTTCTAAGAAAACTAACACAAAACTCTGATTCTTATTATGATACTAAATCTTACATACTGTTTTCCCACTCCTACAGGAGGAACACTTACTTATATAAAAAAAGCAACTAACTACCTAACTCAACAGAGAAAGACGTGGACATAAATGTATCCTGAAACTAAGGCACAAACTTCTCATAAATGAAAGCATATTTGTTCAACACAATTCAGAGAGAATTTAGCATTCGACTCTTCCCAGATTCATGATCATTTAGATTTCTTCCCAACAAACCGGTCAGAGAGTCTTCTCTAGAACAACTTCCTCGATGTTGTGTCAGAAATGAACTTTACTACAAGGTTGAGATCTGTTGCACTTGACTCGTTCATTCTTTCTTCAACAACCTGCGATACACAAGGTGACAGAAGCGAAAGAAAGCACACATGGCAAACAACACTATATAAATTCATTAATCACATATTAAATCTATGTCATTATTTAAAAACCATATGCATTATATTAGTCATTCGGGAGGTCAAACAAGGCAATTAATATAGAGACATAGAGATGTTAAGCTGCAGGAATATAGGAATGTGTGGATACAGAATACTACCCAATTTTAGATAAAAAGTCTTTAATCAAAGAGTTAAAACAACCATTAGCAATAAGAGTAAGGGTATTAAAAATACATCATAATACTCAAATTATGAGCATATTTCGAGCTCATCACACGACCATTCTACTAATGAATGTAAGGCTTTTAGTAGTAAAATAAAACATTTTTATAAGTTTGGTATTCTTCCTTCTAAGAGGCATCTAAGTCCTCTAATTGATACCAATTTTCACTCCAACATGCATCTCATTAATCATTTTTTCTCACCTTTGTCCTACACTAAGTGGGGGCAAATAGGTACGTAGGCTTGTCCTTGTATGTCACTTATCATTGCCTCCTTTGGCTAGTCATTAAATTTTCATGTACATATAATAGAAATATTGGGATGTGGGTGACATGCCATAAATTGGTTCACATGTGACATAATACCCTTTTCATGATGTAGCTTCTAGGAAACATATGACTTGGCATAAGGCTTGTTGAGTAAGCTCTCATGTTCTCCTTCTTCTAATTTAAAGCAATTGCTCATAGGAATGGTTCTAGCAACCACTTTAAAGTGGGGGCATACATCAACACTCACATTTCATCGTGAGATTTTCTTTTTCTTATGATTTCCTCTCTTGGAAGCATTAGATACAATGTTTCCCAGGATGAGACATTGCACTTGTCCTCTCTTGGAAACAAGATGAGACCATTTGCAATTTTCCTCTATTGGAAATGTTAAGCATAATTTTCCCTAGGATGAGACCTTGCACGAACTAATCCAAATCCCTTTGAACATTCCCAACACTATCTTCCATTCACCATGTCTATGAGTGTCAAGCATACAAAGTTCTTCTTACCTCATAGAGCTAAAAAAAAATTCATTGTGGTTCCTTATTAAAGTTATCAGGAGGTATAACTTTAGTATGGTTGAGGAGGAAGCCCATTCTAAGGAACAACTTTCCCCATCAACACCTTTTGGGATTTCTCACCCCATGGACAACTAGAAGTTTTGTGGCCCTAGAGTGAGTATACTGGGCTTTCTCACTCGATGGAAAACCAAGAGTTTCATCAACCTAGAGTGAGTATTCCTTTCTTCTTCTGAACAAATAGCTTATATTTGTTCCACAACCTATTGGACAAATGGTCAAAGCTTGATCCACCACATTTTCATTTCCTTCTAGTTATTACCATTGTATGATCATGTATCTTGTTTTGCTAAAAATCATTCACCTTGTGTGTTTCCTCTTGCACTTATTTTGGATTGACTTAGGATCTTGGATCCTAGGGGCTTACACAATATTCTTTGATCTTTTTCATCCTTTTTAATTTTCATTGGTGTGATTGGACTCTTCTTGAATGTCTACTTTAGCGTGAGTTTGTAGCAAGTTCATCCTCTCACTAAAGTGGGGGCTTAATGTGTCACCAAAAAGTATATACTTTGCTTGATATGGGAATAATTGATGATAAATTGGAATTAATGAGGCATTTATTTGGCATTGTGAGGTGTTTTACACATCCATATTAGGTCTTAAGCCCTTACAAATTGATTAAAATGTATTTATTGATGTCTTCTAAAGGTGTTTTAAGATGTTGTAACACATCTTCACACTTTTCTAACACCATAACATCATAATTAATCTAAATAACCTTATCAAGACCTATTTGAAAGAGTTGTAAAGTCTTGTAAGAAAATTTAACACTTTTTTAGGCTTTTCATCAATATTTACATGTTTCTTATGCTTTAAGTGGCCCCTTTATACACTTACAGGCCTTACTTAAGTGTCTTGTTGAAGAAGAAACCAATAAAAATTATTTAAATTATCATAATTCTAGAAATCCACTTAAAATTTCCCAAGTGGACTAATCGCCATTGCTGGTGACTTAGTTCCATTTGGCTCAAAAATCAAAATAAAATTAAGTTTCTTTCGGGTTTTTATTCCTTAAGACCTAAGGTTGGCCTATGATGAGGTATTTTCAAGAATTAGGGCATAATTATGTGTAAATATAGGGTTTTACCTCTCACTTGACCTAATATTTATAACTCATCATAAGTCATCAATCATTCATAATGTTCTCAAGTCAAGCAAGCTAGGGTTTTATCATCGCAAGTCATCAAGATAGCTTCCAACGACATTCAATGGTAGATTCTTCATGATTTGGTACAAAAATTCAAGATCAAACATCATGGAAAGGTATTAACTCCATTGCTTCATGATTCGTTACATTCTTTCTTCATTTAGTTTAATTACCTAAAAAGGGGTTTGACCAAGGTAAACCCCCATGCCCTAACATTCACCATTTCTTTCTCTTTTATTGGATGTTTGCATATTTAGACACTTTCAGGGTTTGAAGATCATTGACTATTAGGCTGAAGAATTTTTGAAGACCTCTCCTTGTTGACTACGCCAAAATATCAAATAAGAGTCACTTTTAGACCTCAAAATCAGGGTTTCAAAAGTGACATCTGTCAAAAACTAGAGTGTAGATTGAGGGCTTCCATTTCCACTTTCGAATTTTTAGGAATTAAAAAATGGATTGTCACCAACAGTGGTGAATTATTTTGAATAAACCTTTTTTTTGGTGGATTTTATAGATTTGGATACCCATTTGGATTAAACGAGTTCTAGAGCAATTTTTCCAAAAATGGGACTAAGTCATCCAGATTGGCAAAAGTGTCCAAGTTAGATTTTGAATCAATTTTTTTAGGATTGCAGACATTTGTTTCATCCTTTTTCAACCTCTATGTGCACACATTCTATTCCATAACTTTTTATATAGTTGTATTTGCATTTTTAGGTCATTTATCACATGTTTCCATACAACACTGTGTTTTCTTGCAGTTCACATTTCTTAGATTTAGCATCAATAAGTCATCTTTATTTCAATTTAATGCATTATTAAATAATAATTAGATACATGAAATCCATTTCACATTAATATTGAGTGTAGACATTTTCATTTTGTCCCCAATTCCTCTCCTTTTAGATGAAAAACCTAAAAGAGTTAGAGGAACCCTTGGGATATCCAAAATCATTGTCCAAATTTTAAGATCATTGAAGATATGGTTACAGACTCTTTGAAAACCTCTCCTTGTTGACAAAGCCAAAATATCAACTTAAATTCACTTTCAAACTTGAAAATCAGAGTTTTAGAAGCAGACACCTGGTAGAAACTAGAGTGTAGATTGAGGGCTTCCATTTCAACTTTCAAATTTTAAAAATTCAAAAGTGGACCAAGTCATGAATAGTGGCTAATTAGTCCCATTGAACCTATTTTTCAGATGTTTTAGTATATTTGGATACACATTTGTTCGAAACAGGCTGTAGAGTAGTTTTCCAAAACTGGGACTAAGTCACCAAAATTGGCACAAGTGTCCCAATCGGATTTTGCATCAGTTTTATCAGGATTGCAGACCTTCATTTTACCCCTTTTCAACCTCTAGGTTTACACATTTTGTTTCATAAACTTTTTTATAGTTTTTTTTTTCATTTGTAGGTCCTTTATCACATGTTTGCATACAACATTATATTTTCCAACACTTTAAATTTCTTAGATTTAGCATGAATATTTCATCTTTATTTAAATTTATTTTGTAGTTTTGCTAGGTTTTCATGAATTTGGATTATGTTTTCTTGCAGAATACTAGCAGCCATTGTTTCAACATGCATCACACTACTTGAAGGAAAAGAGTTGTTAAGGGTATGGTCAATACCTAGTGAGCTAGTGTCAACACTAGTAGTGAAAGAGCTAGATATCCCAAGATCCATGATGATTTTGCTATCATGGGATGACATTAGTCTCAAACTTTGTCTCACTATAGTATTAGCAGTAGGACACAATAGAAAAGATCATAAAAAGGGACAATCAAGGAAATGCAAGGTACAATGAACAAAACATAAAATATGTGCTCTAATTTTGATTCAAATGAAATTAAGCTAGATGTAATGAATGAATGTAATAGAAGTTCTATAAATTGAAACAGATAACTAGCAATAGCAAACATAAACATAGAATTTAATGCTATGAAATGCAGTTTAAAATATGAAACTAGACTAAATCACCTAGGACATATGAGTCTCAATTAGGGTTTCTCAAGGGTTTGAATTATGAATAGCAATCACCAAAAAATACCAAAAAATAAAGAAAAATCTCATGTACTGGGACTAAATCGCCTAGAGGGGCATATGAGTCCTATTTTAGCATTTTTGAAAATATTTAAGAAAATTTTAAGTAAATGTTATGCTTTGTAGTTTATATGATGTCTAGGTTAAGTGCTAGTGTAGATTTTAGTGAAATTCAATGATGCAAGATGCAAAAATGAAACCTATGTGAACTTTCACTAATGTTAGATTTAGAAACCCTAGGATTTCAATTAACAAATGAAAATAATAATGCAAAGTTAATGCAAGCTATATCTAGGATGACGATCCAGTCCAAATCAAAATTAAGATCTGCAAAATGCAGGTTCACCAAAATGAAAGTTTGAAAATAGTCGCTTTATGGTTTAGGACATACAACAACAAGTTTTCTTCTCTCTCATTCAAGGAAACCATAGAGATCTCAATCCAAGGATGAAATGAGGGGGAGAGATCTACAATAGGGTGTCCTAGAGTTAGATTAGAGACTAAAGAGGGGTTCACCATAGGCTAGGGCTTTGAAAGACAAGTAATATACAAAAAATAATGATCATACCTAATGATATGAAAAGCTTCACTAAATGACCTAGAAATGTGTGCAAAATAAAATAGAAAACTAGAAAAGTATAGAGGGACACCTGAAAACCTATAACAACTTGATTAAGGAACTAAAATGTTGGAAATGCTAAATTGAATGTCTACTAGGAATCATACACTAGTCTAGGAAATTTAGTCAGAGATTAGGTTTTTTGGGCAAGAACAAAAATCTAGTAGAGACAACTCTAAATTACCTAAAATCTATAAATTTGATTGTATTGGGACTCATATGCCTGAAGTGGAAAATTATTCCCTCTTGGCTTTTTTAGAGGATCAAGATCCAAATCTTCTCTTTAATTTTTTCTTTGTCTTCTCAGCATGATTTCTGGATTTTAATTGTTGAATTATGCTCTATAGATGTCTTTTAATGATCTTCTAAACAAGGTGACAACTTGGATAACTTTGAAACTTGAAAAATTCTTTACAATATTTTTCTTCAATATGTCTTCAATATAGATCCACAAATCACACACTAAAGAGAGGAGAAAATGTTTTTTTGTTAGTGGAAATGGGTTTTCATTGGTCAAACGCCATTTTGGTAATCAAACCTTGTAATGAAATCAAATAGAAAGGAGGAATGATGAGTGAATAAAATTATATGTTGAAAGTCACCAAACCCTAGACATAAACATTGAAAACATATATGGAAGGGCTCCAACTGATGTGGATCTTGACTCTTTCTCGAATGTTATAGATCTTGAATCATCAAACCCTACATCACAATTGCTAGCTCAAAAACAAACATGATGCATGATGATTTTGACATGATGCTTCATCCTTGAATAATGCTCTAGAACACTTGAAAATCATCTCTTCAAGACTCTTGAATGCTCTCATGATCTCCAATTTTCTATAATGCATGAATATTTTAAATCTTAGGATAAAATAAGTGAAATAACCTTGTATTTATACTTGTTTATGCCAAATTACTTGAAATCACAACACTACAAGCTGACATCAGATCTAGGAGGATAAAATATTGTGAAGAATTTGAATTTAATTTAATTTTAAGTCACATGTGACTTATACACTAGAAGTTGTGAATGACTCCCATTAGGCTAGGATTTTGGACACATTTTTCAAGAAATGCTTAGATTCATGTGAAATCCGGATTGGGGCCCTTAAACCTAGGTGGGACCCATATGTGCAAGATGTTATATGAGTCCCAAATTACTAAATTTGGTCCACAAAATCCAAAAACATTAATTTATGATTGGTCATTACATATGTGTTAGGATTATCCTCGAAAAGAGGCATTAAATGAGGCTTGTGTATGTAAAATAAGGCCAAATAAGGCATAATTGCCCAATTTATTAATGAAAACCCTAGATTAGTGTGAAAGTGTGGTACAACACTTTACAACACTCAAAATAAGGAAAAAAGAGGTTTGTTTAGTTCACAAGGTCCCAAACAAGTGTGAAAATGCAACGTACAACATTTTTTGACACTAAATATAATAGTGAAGGAACACATAGAACATTTTGAAATTTCCCTCCTTCAGCTTCAATAAACCCTCTCCCTTTTACCAATACTAGACTTTCATCACCTAAGTTGATTGTTGACATACTAGATGGACCTAAGGATGAAAAAATAATCTCCAAAAAAATGATATAGTATGAAGCATCATAGTCCATAATACATGATGGAAATGAAGATGTTGTACCAAATAAATATTTTACCTTTGATTTTTCTTTTTCCTTAGTTTTTTTGTGAGTTGATAAAGATTCCTTGATAGAATCAGGTATCCCTATATTATTCTTTTTGAGAATATGTTGTAGAGACTAAATTTGTTTCATCATCCATTAATGTTCATTCTGTTAAAGTATTTTACAAAAGGAACATTGAAATTTTTGAGTAATTTTATTACTTTGAAAAACTATTCATTTTAGAGTTGTCAATTTTTCCCTTTTTCTTAATTAACTTCCTTCTTCCTTTTAGTATCCCTATTAGGGATTGAGGCTTAGTAGACATTAAAGTACCAATTTAAATTAGCATTTCTGGCTCCCTTGTCATATCATCAATAAAGTTATCAAGTGTGGGCATTGACCATGAGTCTCCAAGAACATATTTAGTATAGTAGAAAGTTGAGACAAATACAAAAAAAAACTAGATCTAGCATGGAAAGTATAGAAACGATTAATCAGTACTCTTTCTAGTCAATAACATAATATTTTAATTCTAACTTTAAACATTTAAATTTAGTGATAAATATTGTAAAGTTAAAAAAAATCTAGGACTAAGACCTAAGACTTAATTTTTTAACTCGTGGCTTATAAGTTCATCAATTTTCCCAAAAAAAAATTTATAGCTTTCGAAACTTCATTGCATGTTTTCATGTTTTCAACGTGGAACAATAATTTAGTTGGAAAATTTAAACATATAATATCAAATGCTTGATCCCACTTATTGAAAACTTGTTATGTGTCTTAATCTACTATAGGTTCTTTCTCCATTCCCATAGTCACCATATATAAACATTTATTCTTAAGAATAATACATACTTTCATCATATAATCACCATAATTGAAATGTGTTAGGGGTAGTGTACTAACATTAGGGTCCATGCTTCTAGAATTTTGATAGTTGCTTTGTTGAAATATAGAAATGAATAAATTTAGAGCTGGATGTAGAAGTGAAGGAGAAAAACAACACATAAATACACTTCTCAAGGAAGTGTGAAAATGGACCAAACACAACACCCCCCATGATTATGCATTCCCCCCTCATTTGGCACTTTATAGGAGTGCTTTGTAAATATGCCAAATAATGTATAAATTGGTACTTATAGGATGAGTGTGATATTATGCTTGTTGGGTCTGTGGCAATAAAATAACCACTTTTACAAAAAAAGCTCAAATGAAAACTATCAAGCAAAATTTATGAAGCTTTGATATTTTTACAACTTTACAATTGAACTTACCTTCTTGCAAAATATTTTTGCACCAAAAAAATAGAATGAACAAAAAAAGAAAGAGAATAATTATGCCCACTTTAGTTGGAAATAACAAAGGGATGAAAATCCATATGATCAGGGGCTTAAGTTTGAAATGGATTACCTCCTTCCCTTACTGACATAAGCTCCTTGCTATCCCAAAATTGATGGTTTTCAATCAAGCAAAAACTTCATATCTATGTCATGGTTTGCACCCATTTTTTTCTCAAAAGATAATCAATAATCTAGCCTTCCTACTAAACCATGGCATGCTTTGAAATTTTTTTTTCCTAATCAACTCAACCTTGAGTAGGTTGTGGCATGTGAGGTTGAGAATATGACAACATGGGGGATTTGAATGAAAATCACATGCTTGAATTGTCAAAAAATGTGGCCTTAAGGATCAATCACAAGCTAGAAGAAATAGCAACATGAATGATAGATGTAGGAGGATGGGTGGGATGGGTTTACGATTGACAATAGCTCACACACTCTCTTCAAATCATAGGGACAAAATGACCACATATCATTTTCTAGAGTCTTGTAAATAATTAACAAACATGAGAGCTTGGGGGAAAAAATGGAAATAATTGAGTTCACCTTACAGTCTACTAGTATCCTAAATTTCTCTAATACCAAATGAAATCTTACAAATCTCATAGCTTAGAAACAAACACAAATGAAACAAGTTTTCTAAAAGTTGACCATCTATATTAGGAAAACTAGGCATATATATATGCATGAAGGATGCACCTAACCTCCATGAAATAAGGATTAGACTCCTCACTCATGGAGTGGTGGTGAGTTTCTTATCAAAATGGTAGGAAATGGTGTTGAAAGTGATTTGATACCTCTAAAGACATCTAAATACCATTGACACATCACATGTGCAAGTGTCATGGATACCTTAGTAGTCTTGAAACCTATGTGTGTATAAATAAATGCAATATATACACTAACATAAGATAATCAAAATTCTTGATTCATTATAGAGTTAGGATAGAGGTTGAATTGGTTGGTTTCATAGAATTAATTATATTGGATGAATCATATTCAAAATCATAAGTCCACAATAATTTATAGTTTCTCTAGAGATTTTGGTTGTATTAGTTGGCCTAGTAAGAAGAAAAATAATATTATTATTTTTTTGACAAAGGTGGAGTACACAATGGAGTTTTAAATGAAGCTATTGAGGATATTAGTTGAACATGGGATTCCCACTAACTTTCTATCTCATTTAGGAAACCCATAGTTATTTATCATGATAATCAAATCACCATTTATATATGGAAGAATACAATAAAGCACTATTGTACCAAACACATAGAAAATCACATGTATTAAATTCAAGAGCTCATTCATTCCCAAATCATTAACTTGGTTCTCTCCTATATCTAGGGTAGGTTGTTGATATTTTCATTGGAACTTTTATGGAGAGAAATTTCATTCATCTATGAGATCTTCTTGGTGTGAGGCCTACTTTAGCAACATCAACATCTCCAAAGGGGGATTTCTAATCTCTTAGTTTCTCTCTTTTGGGGGTAGTTTTTTTCCTACTAGTTTTTCTTCCTTTCTCCATTTTATGACATATTGCATTATACTTTGGTACCTCATCAGACCTAGTTACTAGGACCCGATTTCTTTGCTTCCATCTAAGCTATGATTAAGGGTGGGTGCTAGTTTTGAATATTCCTACTATTTTCACATAGGTTATTCTTATTTAATGAATAATCATTCTTAAGTATGTTTCTTTTTTTTACTTATAGTAGCATTCAATTTTTCATGCCAACAATCTTAGATTAGTTAAGTTACATACCTATTCTTGGATATCTTCAAGACAATTCTAGAAGGAAATTGTGCTTTTTTGAAATACATAAGAACATCTATTGTAAGTTAATTCATTGTAAGTTATTCCATTATATCTCTATTAATTTCTTGTTTGTATTACATAGTTTAATTTTTTTTAACTCTTGCAAGATTTTTCAATTTTTCATATTTTGTGGCTCGAGCAAGTGTTATCATTCTTCTTAACAATATTTATTCTCACATTAACTATTATTCACTTCTATAAATACTTTACATAACAAATATTGTATAGATAACTAGTCAAGTCATATCTATATTGTTTTCTTAGGGCAATCAAAATGATTAACCCAATTACTTCTACCTGAGAGATTCATGGTGAATCAAATGGATGCATATCAATGAACATTTAGAGTTGGTTAACCCTTTTGACCATGTCAAATTTTTTATTGATTTAGTTAGTTTGACAATGAGAAATGTTTAGCCCAACCCCCACCTTGTGAAGTCATGGTATCTACATGAAAAGGGGGTGTTTTTCCCTTTTGTACATCCCATTAGACAAATTGATAAATGTAAATTTATTTTATTTTATTTGTATTTAATATTTTTTTATAAGTAAACCATTATCAAAATATTAAGATCAATTCCCTTAATAAAATATAGTATGTATTATTATATTTTTTGAAATAAATCATCCCAATAAAAAAGAGTCATATTCAAGACAATATAATTTTCGACATTTTCAATAAATAAGAAACAAAATATATTGTATGCCATAAAAGTTCTCTATTTTAAAAACATGCAATAGTAAAAATTTATTTATTATAAAGTAATTATTCATATTTTTTATTTTTATTTAAAATAAATTGTCAAGCTATAATTTTGCTCTACTAGGTACCTATACTTATTGCTTTGCTTATGATTATGCACTCGCCTCTCTCCTTGGTGTTACCGATAGTTTATTCCCGTTTTATTTGTGAAAGGATGACAATTATTTTGTTCCTTTATCCATATCTTCTTACTTGATCACAAGAAGCAACATTCCCTAACATATTGTTTGCATCATGTGTAACATGAACCATATAAAATTGATAACTAAAGGACAATCTTCAACACAATTATTCATGCGTTCGCTACAAATTGTTTATGTCATTATAAAACTTCCACACTATATGATTGTCAATAGAAATACATTTGTATTCAACTATAGCCCATCATTCCCATCATTTATAAGTTATGATGAGGAAAAGAAATCAGAGGACTTCGTAAATCAAGAAACTAAATATGGCATGGATAATATTTGATTTAATTTAATTTATAAGACACATTAACATAGTTAATTTTGATATTTAACTTCATATCCTGTGTTAAAGAATGGTTGTCACATAAGTTTGAAAAAAAATTATGATTTCTAAAGGGATTATAGTATTGATTCTACAGTTATCTTGAAATAGACATAAATATGTTTATTTTGATTTTCTTATATATATATATATTTTTAGCTTTTAACATTGGTTTCATGAATATGAGACATATAGAGGGAAAAACAATTTGATTAAATTCAAATGATCACATGATGCATTTGATTACACTAAACCTCCTGGAGAACTGTATTTTAAATTTTAAATTAATATTTTTGATGAATTTTTAAATGCATACGTTTCTAAATATATAGCAGAACACCAATTGTAAGATTCAAGGGAATAGATATTTGAAGTCTATTTTGAACAATCATATGTTTTAAAGATGGCAGGGATACACTAGATTTTTATTGTTATAACAGATAGCACATCCATATCCAGAAAGTTTTCCGGTATGTCAACAGAAATCCACCTCTCAGAGAAAGCTGCTCCAGGTTTATACATGTAAAAAGCTGGACCCCATAAAAGGGCGGAATTATTATGAGATCCGAACAAGAAAATTCGATCACACCACACTGTGGCACGAACAAAGCTAAGTTGTCGAGGGAATAATATAATAATATTAATAATATTATTTTTATAGTCCACGATACCAGGCGATCTGTTTTTGGGTTTACAGACGGCTTGCAGTATATGGGACTCCTTGTACTCCCGATATGAGGGAGGCACCTAACTCATGCTCCACAATATGAGGTGTACATACCTTACCCCTGCAGGATTTGAACTTGTGACCTCTCTTTCAAGAGTACAAGTTCTTCACCTATTTCTTTCCCAATCATATTGCTTTATTCCATACCTTCCAAAGCTATTTAGCCGTCCAAACGCATACAGAATATCATCCTCCCATGAATTGTAAATGGCCATATTTACTATTGTTGTCCATACTCCTGTGTTGGGATCAAATCTTTGAGTTCTATTATCATTAATACCAATGACATAAAACATTCCTTCAATTAAAACACCACTACACAAGCCAATTTCCTGCTGCATTTCAGGAAGAAGCTCCCACTTGTCTTCATCTACTTTATAAACTGCTGCTTCACGGAGTCCATTATGATTACCATTTAGTCCTCCTGCAACGTAAATTGATCCATCAGGTGAAGGACAACATGCAAACGGGTAAAAACATCTGGTAGTGGGAATTTCAGCACCTTCCTTCCATGTACAGAATAATAAATCAAAGATCAAAATCTTTGTAGTAAAATTATCATAATAATTCAAGCCTAGCAAAACAAGCTTATGTTTAACACAGACAATATGACAAACCAAACTGATTCCAAATCCAGTGGGAATAGGAGGGAGCATTTTACAAGATTGATCGGCAGGGTCGTATATAGATATCCCAGTAGGCTGCAGCAAACATATATATTTCCGCAAAAGCCCAAACTTTATTCTATCTTGATAAAACGTGATGCATTCCATCATTTCTTTGGCAGGTTTCAACAATTGCTTAATCTTTGACTGATATTTGTAAGGCACTCTTAGTAAGATGTCTCGCAATATTTGTTCAGGTAGTGCCTGCAAAAGCTCCATTTTCATCTCTTTCTTAAATCAGGAACACTACTACCAGTTGTGTGTTAAATGACGTTTGATTTGTAGGCGTTGCTTTATACTCAGCTTGTTAACTAGGGATGAGGTATTCTTATACCACAAAACGCTTCTTCAGATCACATCGTTACGGAATGCTCATAGGATACATAAAACGGACTTAATAAAGGTAAAAATATATGTAAATTATTTCTTTTGACTAAGCCTAATATATACCATCAATATGATATAATATGATAGATATAGCATGCAAGTAATATATTGAATTATAAAAATAATGGCATAAAGCAAAAATTCATCGTCCACAATTTACCACAGAAAATTAGTATTAATATTTTTAATAAAATCAAAGTTTGCAATATATATATTAAAAATTATTAATGTGGTTAATTTTCCATAGCCATAAATTGTAGGCAGTGAATTTTCTAAGAACAAAAAATAATATCAAAAAAGAAAATTGTAGAAATAATATGTAATCTTGACTTCGTAATTTTGATAGAAGATATATTTTTCAATATTTGGGAAACTATTAATCAACGTTCCCAAAATTAGATCTTTCATATATGTATGCAAGAATTTTTTAAGGATTATATTAAAAATTAGAAATTGTAAACTAATTCAATTAAACTTTTGAAATTTAGTTATTTTTTAATGTTAAATTTGATAATTATATAATTTCTTTTAGATTTTTTTAAAATTGATATTTTAGGAAGATTATATCTTATAAAAGAAAATGTTGTGAAAATAATGTCAACTATTATATAAAATTATACTAAAATATAAATTTAATTTATGGTAATATATTTTTGTAAATATTTATGTCTTTAACATTCAAGAGGGAACTTTTAATAGATAATTATCATAGCAAATTATTTGATGGATAAAATAGTTGGAATTAAATTGTCTTAACTTTTATGAGTTCTTAACACTATTATTATAAATTAATAACATTGTTATTATTTAATTATTTATTTTTTATATTTTAAATCATATGATATGGTGAATGAGACACTTCTACCATACTTTGCATCTAGTTCTAAATAGGTTATTTCTCTCTATTACTCCTTCCCTCTTATGATGCTTCACCAAGGACCTTCGTCATCATTAGTTATTCTCCATGTATCACACCCTCATCTAGCTCACATGTCCTAAAGGTTTTTCCCTAAATATAGTTTTTGCACTTCTTTCTAGCTACTTTCCTTGGTTTTTAAAATATTTAAAATGTTATGTTTCCTTTATTCTCGACACTTAAAGAAATCTCCTTGAAAGCTACTTTCTCCATCATTCTATATTATTTTTGTAATTTCTACTATCATCCTATCCTTTGTTGCCAATGTCATGAATTATTTATTCATTCTAGTAGGCACAATTACCTATTTAACTCCTTTTCATATTAAGAGTTAAGTATATAAATCAAAGGCTTAACCCAAGAAGTTGATATAATATCTACACAATTGGTATTATTGAACATTAAATTATCTAGAATCATGAGAGGTGAGCCTCAACCTCATCATGAATCAACTCAAAGATTGCACAATAGTCAATTGCTAACTTACTAATCCTAAAGAGGTTTGACTATCATCTAGAACTATGTTGATCGTAAAATATACTCGATATATTCTTATTAGTTCATAGTTATTTATAAATCATTCATTTTTTTCTCATCATTAGCCATATATGTAGAATAGATTACTATTAATCTCATTTCATTATGTTTCTCATGATCTAGTGTAGATATTTTGAATTATGGGAAACATATCTATTTTAAAACTATACTCATCTTCATAATTGTATTCCACTTCAAAGATAACATAAACACCATTTGAATCCTATCTTATATAATTGTTTTTAGCTTAAAAAATTCAAATAACTAAATGTGCAACATCAATAAAAAAATATGCAATGGGGGTGAGGGTGGGGTCATTTGTGACCATAAGGGAAATTTAATTTTGGCATATGCAATCAAATTACGATTTCAATTATGTAGTTTTGTAGAGGGTGAGGTAGCCTTCCAGGACATACAAGTTGCCACACAAGGTAGGCTGTCAAACATAATTATGGAAGGGACTCTAAAAACACAACTCTCATGCTGACTGGGAAAGCCTTTCCCTACTAGACCCTCCAGGACTACGTGGCCTCAACTTGCAATCTCATGACTACCCTTGGAAATTGCAAAGTTTCTCACGTGTATAGGAGCAGTAGTAAATTTGTCGATGCATTAGCAAATATTGAAGCTTTTACTCCAAATTTAGTAGTATGGGATATAATATCCTCCATATCCCAAGTTAGGTGCTTGAATTAATTAAACATGATGCTAAAGTACTGTCCAAATGAGATCAAGTTGGATACAATGTATTATCTTACTAATAGTTTCCATGCTCTTTTATTATGACAACTTAAGCATGCTAATAAATCTTTTCATATTTAAATTTTCTTGTGGCTATGGTTTTTATATAGCCATTTCCACAGTTGGTGTTACCTTGCTCTAAAATTTGTGGTTCTAGCTATGGGGGTGATTAGGTTCAAGATGAACCCACCAACTACAACCGATGGAAGCAAGACAAAGAGGTTTGGACCATTCTAGAATGGAGAAAGTTGGCTTTATTTCTAGAGGGGATGTTGGGGAATGACCCCAAGATTTCTTTGGAGTTCACCAATTCTTGGGTGGACAAAATTATTATTGTTGGTGGGGTCTCCTTCATGGTGACTATCAAACTAATTTTGATGGTCATGGGGCTCTCTCTGCAAGGGATTTGCATTCCTCAAAATTCAAAAATCCATTACTAGGAAGACATGAAATGTTTTCTAAAAGAGGAAAAGAGGGTGAATAAATTATAGAAGGGATTTAACTGTGTGGACTTTCCTAATATCTGGAGAAATTATTTTGAAGTCTTCATAAGGTGTGTTATGCTTGAAGGGTATTTCTACAACTTTCACACTCATATTTTCCCTATGCTTAATCATCTTAGGTATAATTTCAAAGTAACCTTCACCCTTTGGATTTTTTCCTTGCTTGAAAAATATGTTACAAGTGTTAGGGCTAAATGCAAGGAATTACCCATCCACTAGGGCCTTATTTATCATCTGTAAAAGTTTTATTCTCCATTTTTTTCCCTCACTTGCCTCTATTCGTAAGAAAACTCTGACCATTCACGACCTCACCAATCCCTTTGTATACCCCAACTCCTCTATTACCTTGGATGAAACCCCTCCTACCATATGTCATAGCACCCAGGCCTAGGTAAAGCCCCTACGAATGAAAAATCCCTCTCTAACCCCATTAAATGCTCCGCTTTATTGGAACCCACACCTATTTCTACTTCTAGATCGAGGGAGTCAGACAACTCAAATGATGAGTCATGGAATTCCACCCCGAATAACTCTCCTTTTCACTCTTATTCGAGCATGTGAATATCTCTAATGTTCCCACCAGCCCCTATTTATAACCCTAACCCTCAAAATTCTGCCAACCTATGCATCAATCTAGAGGAAATCAGAATTGAACCTAAGAGTCATGCTTTAGTGGCTCAATCTTCCAAGGGACAGGATAAGAATAAGAAAAAGCCTAAGAAAAATTCTCCTCCAAGTGGTGAGTATCCCTCCAAACCTAAGGAGAAGAATGATCACAAGAATACACCTCCCCCTTCTTCTAACTCTAGAGAATCATCTTCCAAGTATAAAAAGAAAAAGGATAATTGTTCCTTTTGTGCAATGCTAGGGCATAATGATGCACATTGTTTTGTGAGGCTCATAACATTTGAGGAAGCTATGAGGAAGCACAACATTTCCATGCCTATCTCTTCTACCTTGGGAGAAGGTCAAGCCCTTGCAGTAGAGGTTTGTCTGAGCTACCCATGATAATTGGATTCTTTGTTCTGGTGCTTCACATCACATGACTCATGATGCATATCTTCTTGATTCTCTCTTTGATACTCATAATACTCAAATTGTAGTTGGGGACTCTTCCTAACTTTATTTTTAGGGATATGATTAGTTTAGATGCAAGATGGTTACATTGATTATGCTCTTTTTGTTCTTGATATTTCATAGAATCTTCTCTCCATTTATCAATTTTTTTAGCATGGTGATGGAAGTCTTGTTGAGTACTCTCCTAGTGATGTGACTATTTAAGAGTTAGAAAATCTTGAGAAGGTTGTTGCTACTAGTAAATTTGATTGTGTAACCCATTTTCATAAGTTTAATGGATTTAATCCTTCATCAGGATAATCCTTTCTTGCTCATGCAAATTTAGTAATTAAGCTTTGATGTGAGTGGTTTGGGAACTTAAATTACAGATATCTCCAACAGATGAGTAGACAGAAATTGGTGGTTGATTTTCCTTAGATCTCTTGTTTTGATGGGATTTTCCTAAGTTGTGTACTTCAGAAACATCATCAAGATTTATTCCAAAATGTATGGATACACATGCTTTGGCATCCCTTGAGTTGGTGCATAGTGATTTTATGTCATTTCCCACTACTTCATTTTCAAGTGGCAACTATATGCTCACCTTCATTGATGACTTCTCCCACCACACTTGGGTGTACCTTTTGAATTACAATGATGACGTTTTTCATTTCTTCATGCCCTTCCTTTCATTTACAGAGAAGTAGTCAAGATGTTCCCTTCAAAAGATTCACATAGATAATGGGAGGAGTATGTCAATTAGGCATTTTAGGACTTTTGGAATGTTTAGGTATTCTTCATTAGCACACTCTACCATACACTCATCAACATAATGATTTGGTCAAGTGAAAGAACAAAACCTTATGGGAGATGGCCAATTGTATGATTTAGTCTAGGTCCATCGCTCCAACCTTTTGGGAAAGGCTATCAATTGTGCCAACTACATTCAAAACTATATGCCTCTCAAGGTAGCATGAAATATGACTCCTAAGGAGACTTGGTATTATTTCAAGCCTAAGGTCTCCTACTTTAGAGTATTTGGTAGTGATGCAAGGACAGTCATTCCAATAGTTAGGTGAAAAGTAATGGAGAAGAAGATTCAGTGACTCATCTTCATTAGCTACTATGAGGATGTGAAGGGTTACCATTTGTTTGATCCCATCACTCAAGAGGTACATTTTCATTGTGATATTCATTTTGATGAGTCTTTTAGTTTGAAAGATTCTCCATCACAAGCCCCTACCTCTCTTCTTCCTATTTTTTCTTTAGAGGATTCTTTGTTCCTTTTTTATGATGATGATGATGTTCCTAATGTTCTTGATGATGGTATTGATATTTTTGTTGACATAAATCCATCTTCTTCTTGAGACTACACCCACATAGCCTCTTTGGGACTGCGCTCTCTCTAAGGAGGTTGGTTCTCATGTAGGTGACCCCACAACTTCTCACTACACTCTTTCTCAGACTTCATGTATTAGCCTTTTGAGTCATGCAGTTTCCATTGATCCTCAAAAAAATTTAGATGCTTCAGGTGTTCTAGAGTGGGATAGTCCTATGGATGAGGAATATTCTTCTTTGATGAAGAATCATTCTTGGGATAGTGTTCCTCTTCCAATGGGAAGAAAGTTGGTTCAATGCAAGTGGGTGTATTGTACCAAGTTTACAGCTAATGGTTCTATTGACAAGTACAAGGCTTTTCTTGTGGTTAATGGATTTTCTTAGGGTGAGGGAAACGACCATTCAAATAACTTTTCTCCAGTCACCAAGATGGATTCCATTCATCTTGTACTTTCTATTCCTACATCTCAAGGTTGGTCACTATATTAGATGGATGTGTAGAGTGCTTTCCTACATGGTTATCTTCAAGAGTAGATCTATATGGAGCATCCACTAGGCTTTGTTCAGGACCCTTCACTTGTTTTTAGGCTTCAAAATTCATTTTATGGTCTCAAAAAAGCCCATTGAGCTTAGTATGAGAAGATGGATAGTTTTCTACTTGCTTCTAGTTTCACTAGATATCACTCCAACCCTATAGTTTGAATTTAGAGGCATTGAGTGTATCTTCTAATTCTTGTTCTCTATGTGGATGACTTGATTCTCATTGGGAGTTCTCTCAACATTATTGTGGATACTCAGAGAGCTTTGACAAAGTAGTTTGATATGACTAACCTTTGTAGATAATATTGTATATCATTTCTTTGAAGATCCTCAAAAGAGTCATTAAAAGGAAACCAAATGCATACTAGGAAAAGGATCTCAAATAAATATATACTAAAATAAGAATAATTAAGTGGTTGAGGTGGATGCTTGATAAGGGTTTTCCAAATTTTGTGTTGGCATGACTACTTTTTTAATTTCCCTTACTTCAATCTTTTTTTATGATATTGTACTCATGCACAAATGTATATTAGAAATCTAAGGAACCCTAATCATCTTTTGATAGCTTCATGACTTGTTCAATATGTTTTTTTTTATCTTTTTGTTGTATGGGTTCCACTTGTGTAGTTAGTGACTTTGTATTTAAATGATTCTCTTATTTTTTTCTCAATGTTCAGACAACTATTTGGATTAGGGTCAGTGTCAAGCATGTGTACTTTGTTCTTGTAAATGTATTCCATCATTCACTGTACTTTGTACTTTGTTCTTGTAAATGAAGGCATATCATTCATTGCATGAATCCATGGTCTACCTAAAATGATATTATATGAAAAATCGTTAGGCATAACATGGATTGGTGTATCCAATGTGGCCTTTGCAACTATAATAGGCAAAGTGATCACACCAAGCGGTTGTTTTCCTATATTGTCAAAGCCATGGATAGACAAGGAATCAAGTTGAATTTATAATTTATCCACATGAAGCCTATCCAAAATATTTACACTACACACATTGAGGGTTGAGACACTGTCAACAAGGGTTCAATTTATCCCTATTCATTTGTATTGAGATATTATTATGAAAGCTTCATTTTAGTTTTCCACTTCCAAAGGGGGGAGTTAACTTTTTTGGAAAATAATGCCAGCATTCAATCCTTGAATTAGGGATACTATGTCATTTGTTAGCACATTATAAGGGATATGAAATTGTTGTAAGGAACCTTGAATCATGTTGTGGTAGTGAGAGGAGGCTTGGATAAGGTCCTATAAGGATATCTTAGTAGGAGTGTTCTTAAGTTGTTCAACAAGAATGTACTCCTTTCCACTTTGTGGAGGTAAACGAGGAGGTCTTGGTAAGATGGTATTACAAAAAGGTAAGGTTGTTGGGGTTGGATGTTGTGGTTGTAGATTGTTTCTAGTTTTATATGTATGAGAAATGGTTTATAACTTAGTTGCTACGATACATTCCTAGGTGGGTAGGTGATAAGTTTGGGTTTATTTTATGAAGGTGGGTAAAGGATTATAGGATTCTTAGGATGTCCTATGGGGTATGTAGGACATCCATTAATAAAGGGAGATCTAGCAGACACCTGCGCATTCATAACCTCAGTGGTTTTGGTTTGATATATCTCTAATAAAGGGTAATATAGAATAACCTTTTTATCATTATCTATGGAAGACACATTACTATTGTTACCATTTTCAAGCAACATGATATTCTCCTAATGACCGGATATTTTTTAGGAGAACTAAAAATCAAATGTTCTTAACATTCATGGATTGGTTCTTCTAAAGTGATTTCATCGTAAGTAGGGGAATGGTCAATGGGTGAATTCTCTTGCTCATTAAGGGTTTCCTTAGGTGAAAGGGGACAACTAAGATTCTCATGACTCTCATTGGTTGTATTTTCTAACATAAAAGCATCTTCCTTAAAACTAGGGGAGATACTAATAAAAGAAGAAGTATGACAATCATGATCAACTACATTCCTTTGTTCCCTAATGTCTTCCAAATGAGGGTTGTTATAGAGCTTAAATATTTGATCATCTAACAACAACATACCCTAATTATTTATAATCTCATATTTCTCAAAATAACTCTCACAAGCCAAAGGAGAATGGAAATTAGGTAAGGTGATCTTTAGGAATGTATCTATTATTTTATTCTCTTGTGCTAAAATATCTTCCCAAAGGGGATGAGGAGAAGGATAAACAAGATCCTCATGATTCTCAATGATTGTATCTTCTTTCACTAGGATACCTTCGTCATTAAAAGAAGAGGTATCTTGTGAAGAACACATATGATTATCATGGTTATCTATGTTTGTATTCTCTTCTGTCATATCATCCACACAAATAAGAGATATAGGAGGGGGTGTAATTTTAAGTAAATTATTATCATTTTCACCCTTCTACACTAAGATACTCTCATAACTAGGGAATGCATTGAATGAATGACTATCATGTTTATTTACTAACTTGTTCTTTGCAAACTTAGAGAAGATTGAAATTAACATTTGGAAAAATTAATTTATGTAAACTTGAAATGAAATGTATGGATGTAAAATGAAATGAAAATGTTAGTGTTCAAGCAAGATAATTTTCTAGTTACATGATGCAGTGATATGAAAATGAAATGTAGTACATGCAAAATAGAATTTAAGCAATTTAAGCTAAATCTAATGAAATGCATGTTAGAAAAAATTATCCAACTGATATAGATAGGTAATGGAAGCAAAGAGAAGTGCAGAAACAACATTTTCAACACTATTAAAGGCAATTTCAGTGGTGCAAAGGGACTAATTTGCATAAGGTGGTGAATGAGTCTCAGTGGGTAGTTCTTTTAGAATTTTCTATGTTTTTTGATTTGTTTTTATGTTTTTTGTGCTATATGATGTAGACCTAAGATGCAAAATTATAATTTGAGAAATTTTTAATGATTTAAGATCCAAAAATGCAACCTATATGCACTTTCACCAATGCAAGATTTTTAGAAAGCCTATATTCCAATTAACTAATGAAAGCCCTAATGAAAATTCAATGAAAGCTAAATCTAGGATGATGCAGGACTCCAAATAAGAAAATAAGGTATTTGAAAGTCAGGTTCACCAAAATGTGGATACAATTTTTGGCACCACAAGACTCTCTAATACTTCTAGGGTTTTACACCTATAAGGGGAGAGGTAGGCCAAAATGTACAATGCCCCCACTCAAGACTACTATGAATATGAATGAAATGTGCCTAAATGTAATGTCCCAGATTTCAAGAATGGGTAAAATTGATTGATTACTAATGCAAAACTGAGGAAATGCTAAAACCCTAGGTTGCAAGACTTGAATGCATGATGAATGATGAATGAAGAATGAATTGATTATGAATTAGGGTTTAGAAGATTTTATTTATAGGAAATCAACCTAATTTTCCTGTTAATTTGATCCCCAGTGCCGACATGAAAGAAAATTAAACTTAAAATCTATGTTTTACCACTTGAACCTCAAAATTAGCCCAAATGGGACTAATTCACCTTGTTGGGTGATTTAGTCCCACCTGGCTAGGATTAGTTCACCTAGATGGGTGACTTAGTCCCACCTGGCTGGGATTCATTGACCCAAATGGGTTACTTAGTCCCACATGGTTATTTTTCCATCTGGGATGTCAAGGAATGAAGAATTTTAGATTTTATATTAATTTTATTGGGTATTTGATCAAATTAAGCCTTGGGTGCACAATATGGGGTCATAGGGGCCTATTAATGATGATTTAAAGGGTAATTAGGGATTTCAACACAAAATTGAATGTGAAAGTGTGATTAAATACAATTTACAACATTAAAATGGGTCCACATAGCCTAGAAAGGAACATCATCCAATGTGAATGTGTAAAACACATTACAACACTAGATTAAAGTCAAGTTAAATTTACAAGCCTTCTAGATTAATGTGATAATGTAATTAAATATATTTTACAATGTTGAAAAGCATGAAAGTCATTTACAACACTTTATAACTCCTTTATAAGACATAAATAGATGCATTTTATTCAGTCTACAAGGGTCCAAGACTTAATGAAATTTTTTATCCACATCTCACAACATTAGATAAAGGTGAAACTAAGTCCAAAATCACAAGGAGGGCCTAAATAGGAAGAAAAAGTAGAAGGGTTACTTCTTCCATGTACACATAATTTAGACCCCACTTTAGTGAGAGGATGAACTTGCTTCAGACTCACACTAAAGTAGACATTCAAGAGGGGTCCAATCATACCAATGCAAACAAAAAAGGATGAAAAAGATCAAAGGAGCTTTTGCAACCTCCTAGGATCCAAGATCCTAAGTCACACCATCACAATCATGAAAGGAAACACACAAGGTGAATGACTTGGAAAAAAATAAGACATGTGATGATGCAATGGCAGTAACTAGAAGGAAGAGAAAAGTGGGAATAAAAAGGTGGGTCAGATCTAGGCTATTTCTCTAAAAATGCTTACTCACTCTGAGGTGACATAACTCTTGGTTTTCTGCTGGGTGAGAAGTCCTTTAAAAGGTGAGACACATACAACCGATATGTGCTCACACACACGTCAGTGGCTATGGGGAAATTCATCGCTTAGAATGGGCTTACCAATCAAAACATACTAGAGTTATACCTCATGATAACTTTTATAAGGTTCCAAACAAAAAATTTCTTTGAGCTCTATGAGCTAAGCAAAACTTCATATGCTTTAAACTCATAGACATTGTAAATGAAAAATGGTGTAAGGAATGATCAAAGGGATATTTCTTAGTTTGTGCAAGGTCTCATATTAGGGAACATTATGCTTAATGTATCCAAGAGAGGAAAGATGCAAATGGTCTCATCTTGTTTCCAAGAGAGGAAAAATGCAAGGTCTCATCCTGGGTAACATTGCACCTAATGTTTCCAAGAGAGGAAATCACAAGAAGAAGGAAATCATGCAATGAAATATGAGTGTCGATGTATTCCCACACTTTAAAGTGGTTGCTAACACCATTACTATGAGTGATTGCTTTAAAGAAGAAGAAGATACGAGAACTTATTTAGAAATATCTATGCCAAGTCATATGTTTTTGATAAGCTACGTCATGAAAAGTGTAGTATGTCATATGTGTTCCAACTTAAGGCATGTTGTCCACATCCCAAGCATAATCTTATATGTTCATGAATGATTAATGACTAACCAAAATGGGCAATGACAAGTGGCATACAAGGACAAGGCTACCTAACCACTTGCCCCCACTTAGTGCAGGAAAAGGATGAGCCTAAAATGATTGATAAGATGCATGGCAGAGTGAAAATCAATATCAATTAGAGGAATTAGGTTCCCCCGCATAAGGAAAAGCACCAAACTCCTTAAGATGTTGGAATTTACTAATCAAAGTCTTACATTCATTAGTGGAATGACCATGAACTCTATGATAGGTGCAAAATTAATTTTTTTAATAAAATTTCTTTCAAGTTCTTGGTGGAAGGGACATCAAGTGATCTTGGGGGAGTCTTGATAAGATACCCTCTTGATAAATGGTATAAGGTGTTTGTGAAAAAGATCATATTTCTTGCTTAGTTGTGCAAGACATCATACCTATGCAAGACTCTTTAGACTGCGAGATTTTGTTTTCTCCTATATAGTAGGGTGTAAAATCTAATGAACTCAAATCATTAGTGTTTTGTGAGATGATACTGACATTAAGTGAAGATTTATTTACTTGTTTCATTTCTTGCAAAGGATAAAGAGGATTAATGTATATCAGCTCAGGATGTACTACTATTAAGGTTGACCCAAAGGAATTGTTTATGATGGTGTCACATTGATTGAAGGCTTGTTTATTTCAATCAAAGTAAAATAACCAAGACCATGAGTTATTTGTTGCATGATAGGATCTATAGGGTTGTTGATACCTTGTTTGTTAGCACCAAAATATTTTCCATTGTGGCCTAGTTGTTTCATAAGAACTTCATAACCTTTACCATAAAACTTTATCATTGCTTTTGGATCTAGTGGTTGTTTGTTGTTAAGTTCAACAAATTTTTTCATGTAATTTTGTGTCTTATGTTTGAAATTGGTTGAGGCAGATGTGTGTGAAGGGTTGTCTAAATTTTCTTTTGACATTATTTCTTTTTTGTTTCCCTTATTTGAATCTTTGTTTATGATCTTGTACTCACCCATGAATGTATGTTTGAAATCTAAGGAACCCTAATCATCTTCTAATAGCTTCGTGACTTATTCAATAGGTTGTTTGTATTTTCATTGTACGAGTTCCAATGGTGTAGTTAGTGACTCCGTATAATTTACATGATTCTCTTTATTTTTCTCAATGTTCAAATGACTATTTGGATTGGGGTCAATGTCAAGTATGTGCACTTTGTTGTTGTAAATGCATTTCATTTGACGATGAAGAGTAGAAGGCACACTAGTCATTGCATGAATCCATGGTCAACCTAAAATGAGATTATATGAAAGATCATTAGGAATAACATGGATTATTGCATCTAATGTGGTCTTCCCAACTATAATAGGAAAAGTGATCACACCAAGTGGTTGTTTTCCTACATTGTCAAAGCCATGGATAGACAAGGAATCAGGTTCAATTTATGATTTATCCACACAAAGCCTATCCAAAATATTTACACTACACACATTGAGGGATGAGTGATTGTCAACAAGGGTTTGCTTTATCCCTATTCATTTATATTGAGATATTATTATGAGAGGTGGGTATGTGCAGGATCATGATGGGCCAAAAAGTGGTGTTATGTTGTATATATGTAGGGTATGTGGCTGATGACATTTTTTTTACCCAAAATTGATGAAACAAAAAGGGTCTTTAAATGATATTCTCAACTTTCCACCAATATAAGTTATGCTTTAATTTGAATTTAATAAATAATTATTATTCATTTTCTATTTGAATTATGACTAAAGTCCTAATCGATAGGCTAATTGAAAAACATCTATAGCTTTCAAACAGTATTGCATTTTTTGAATCTGAAACATGTGTCACATTCTATGCTTCACATACTATCTGATTAAAAAAATATGAATTTCATGAAGTTTTGAGCAAGTTATGGTGGTCAAACATATGATTTTTAATATTTTTAAAAAAATTTAATAAGAAATTAATAATTAATTATTTACTTGGAAAAAAATTATGAAAAAGAATGCATCACATTAGGACATGAGTCCTCTACTTATATCTAAAATCTTATAAAAAAATATTATCATTTTATCATGGTTAGGGTGGTCAGATAGACGCCTACTTATTTTTTCCCTGAAATTTAAGTACTAGTGCATTGAAATTTCAAAATTTCACCAAATAGATTTTTTTAAAAATAAAAACCTAGTAGTTTAGAAAATACATTCAATTTGGTATAGTTTATATTCTTACATGTTCTTGAAATAATATAGATAATTTATTCAAATTTTTATGTCAATTTTTCTAACTCTAATTTTTCTGAATTTTTCACCACTTAAGGGCCTATTTGTTTCCATGATGATCGTGCACATACCCATCTTCATTTTTTTCTCACTTCCAAAGGGGTGAATTCAATTTGGTGGAGAATAATGTCAGTAGTCAATCCTTGAATCAGGGTTTATGTGTCATTCAATTGTGCATTAAAAGGGATAGGATCTTGTTGTAAGGCACTTTGAATCATGTTGTGGTAGTGAGGGGAGGATTGGATAAGGTCTCATCAGGATATATTACTCGGAGTGTTCTAAAGTTGTTCAACAAGATTGTTCTCCTTTCCACATTGTGGAGGCAAACTAGGAGGTCCTGGTAAGATAGTATTAGGAAATGGTAAGGTTGTTGGGGTTTGTTGTTGTGGCTTCAGATTGTTTCTAGTGTTATATGTATGAGAAATGACATTATGACTCAGCTACTATGATACAATATTCTTAGGTGGGTAGAGGATAAGTTCAGGATTATTTTGTGAAGGTTGGTAAAGGATTAGAGGATTCTTAGGATATCCTATGGGGTATGTAGGAGGTCCATTAATAAAGGGATATCTAATAGACACTTTCCCATTCATAACCTCATTGGTCTTCGTTTGATGTATCTCTAATAAAGCGAAATCTGTAATCACCTTTTTATCATTATCTAAGGAAGACACATTACTATTGTTACCATTTTATAGAAACATGATATTCTCCTAAGGAGGAGAGTTTTAAGGAGAACTATAAATAAACTATTGTTGATATTCATGCATTAGTTCTGCTAAAGTGACTTCATAGCGAGTAGGGTAATGATCAATGGGTGAATTATCTTGCTCAAATAGGGTTTCCTTAGGTGAAAGTGGACAACTAAGATTCTCATGACTCTCATCGGTTGTATTTCCTAACATCAAAGCATCTTCCTTAAAACTAGGGGAGATACTAGGAGAATAAAAAGTATAATGATCATGATTGACTTCATTACTTTGTTCCCTAATGTCTTCAAACAGAGGGTTGTTATAGATCTCAAATATTTGATCATCTAACAACAATGTACCCTTATTATTTATAATCTCATCTTCCTCAAAATCACTCTAACAAGAAAAATGATAATGGAAATTAGGTAAGGTAATGTTTAGGAATGTGTGACATAGATTATAGGAACCCAAAATGCTTGGCTCTTGCACTTCTATGATTTTTCACATAAAAGGAGAGAGATTTAGGTCCCAAAATACTTATGTAACACTCAAATTAGGATGTATGTAGTGTGATATGATGTAACTAAGCTTCAATAAATGCAATTGACTGATTAAAATGAAATGAAATGAATGCAAAAGTGCAATTTAAGCTATGCTTGAAAACACATTGTGATATGCAAACAATGAAGAAAATGAATGAATTATGTAGAATAGAAGGTACAGGGGTAAATATGAGTTCACCTGGATGAAATATGAGCTCTCTAGAGTTTTTGAAATGTTGATGAATTTTACTAATTTTTCACAGTGGGACTCATTCACCTAGGGTGGCAAATCAATCCTCCTACTAATGAAAAATTGTCAGGAGCTAATTTCTGTCTGTCGGAATTTGAAATCTTACAAAATTCAATTTTCCTATCCTAAAGTGGAACTAATTTTCCATAGGTGGTGAATCAATCCTCTCCTAAATTTTTGAAAGATTAGGAGACAACTCTACAACACCATATTTAGGAATAACTTCTTATCAGGTTGCTAAAGTCAAATCTGTAGAAAATGAACAAATAAGTCTCTCCAAGCTTGAATTTGACTTATGTTGACTTGAAGTAACTAATTTACATGAAAATAAATCTTCATCACCTTATATCCTATCAAATATGCAAACAAAAATCTCCAAATACACAAGCAAAAACTCAAAAAATGATTAGGGTTAGTGAATAGGGGTTTTCCTTGGTCAAACCCCACTTTTGTTAATTAAACCCTTTAAAATATAATGAAATACAAGAGAAAGATAAAGTAATAAGATGCAAATGATATCCACTCACCTAACTCTTGATCTTTTAATTATGAAGTAATGCCAATGGCAGTTTTAAAGTGCTTGAAAAGTGCTTTGATTGTTGATGTAGGATGCTTGAATGCTTGAATGTATAGGTGGATAAGTGAATTTAATCAATTGGGGTTTGAAATGAGATGAAAATCACTTATTTATACAATTTTTGTGCCTTATAAATAAATCCATTCATACCTCATCATAGGCCGACATCAAGTGATTTTGAATAAAATTTTGAACCTTGGAAATTTGAAATATTTTGAATTTAAGGCAAAGGGGGACTCATTTGCCACCCATGGTGAATGTGTCACACTTAGGACCTCAAAACAAGTGTGTTTAATAATGTTGTATTTAATTTTATTTGTTAGGATAACATTTAGAAATACACTTAATTAAGTCATATGAGGGCATGAAAAGACAAAATAAAGCATGATAAAGGTGTAAATGGTGAAGATGTGCCTAGAAAAGCATAAAGGCTTGTTACAAGACTTTAAAAAACTTCAATATATGACTTTTTTATGAGGAAAAATGTGGGGTTTTTAGGTAAATTGTATTAAATAAAGTCGAGAAGAATGTAGAAATGTCTTACAACACTTCAAAACACCTTCACAAGACATCGTTCTTTGAGTTTTAGTATGTAAATAAGCATGTTCAAGCAATGATACAACATAAAATTAGATACAAATAGTTACAAGACCATGAAAGAAGACCTAAAAGGCCATGAAAATGATAAGGCCCATTTTTCTATGGCACATTTAGCCCCCACTTTAGTGAGAGGATGAATCTACTTCTAACTCACACTAAAGTAGCCATGAAGATTGAGGGGAGGGTTCGAATGCACTTACGCTAGCAAGATGGAATACAACATTCAAGAGGGATGATCAAGGTCCCAGGAAAAAGATCCCATGGAAAACTAAGCCTAAGAACAAAGGAACACACAAGTGTTGAGATAAATTGAATGAAGCTTTGATCATCAATACAACTAGTTGTGAAAAGAGATCTAGGCTGATTATTTGAAAAAGAGAATATGTACTTGTGTGGTATAAAAGTATGTGTGAATCACTATTAAAACAAACACACTTAGATGGGAAGTATTATATTAAAGAATCTATCTAAATCAAACACAATTTAGTAACATAATTCTTTAAGAACTTCGCATCCTCCTCTAGTCTTAAATGTCCTAGCAATTTGTGCTCTCATAATCTATTCCTACACAAATCCATGAGATGTCATCTAAGAAACAATTAGCCTATCCATTTGCAATGTAGATTAGGAACCTACATCTATATGATTAAAAGACTCGGTTGTATAAAATGATAAATGGACATCGTGAAATGATTGATATGCACCTGATTGAATGCACAATGTTAATTTTGCATGTCTATAGAAAATAATAATAATCAATTTCATGTGACACATGGTGAGTTGGAGGGTGTGGTTGAAGGTGGTTAGAAGAAAGTATGTAGAAATGTGATGTAATTCAAATTTAAAAATTTGAATTAAGTGAGAGGGAAGTTAATTAAAATAAAACAAATTATTTAGACTTGATGATTTTAATTAAATCGTGAAAGAGGTGAATTGGAATAGAAGAATTAAGAGGAAAGGAACTATGTAAATAAATTTAATTTATTTATATAATAGAGGAATAAAAAATTACTAATTAAATAATCAATATTTAATTGATATTCTCTAGACCAAATTTGAGTGTATAAATTTTTCCCCTCTTTGAAGTGATGTGTTTTATTGATTACTTCAAAGAAATTTTTATAAGTGCTGCCAAAATTTTAATGATGCCCTAGACAATGTTCTCAAAATATTTATGACTATGTGCCCCCTCGGGAGATAAAATGAGAAATTTATGATGAAAAAGGATTTTTGATGATTTTCAAAAATTTCAATTGATTTATGATGATGATGATGATAAAATCCTATTTAGATGATATTCCAACAATTTATCTCCAAATATGAAAGATTTTCAAGCTTCCCCAATTATTTTTCCTTCAAAGAAATTAAAATAATGCCACAAAAAATAACCCCATTAATTACCTTTATTAAGAGGTAAAAAGTAAAAAGGAGTTCATTTGTACAAATTGTGATTTTGAAAATTGTTTGGAGGGAGAAATCATTTTTGGAGTTTCTAAGTAAAATGGTGATCCCTTGCAGTGGCCTCGATTTGAGCAGGTATGATGACACAATTGGCCAACGGGTTAGAGACCTCTGGTAAGATTCGATACCTTGCTTTGTGATTTTGAAATGGATTTATTTTCATGTTTGAAATCATATTTTGAATTTCAAAAGAATTTTAGCTCTTTTGAAGAATTTAGTGGCACCTAGCCTAGGTTTTTTGGTGTTTTTGCCAAAAGTTATGGCGCTTCAAAGAGATTCTCCGGCACTTCTAGAGTGTGTAATGGTGATTTGATTTTTGGTGCATCTAAGGTCTAAAATCGCACTTTGAATTCATCATAATTCAAATTTTATGGTTTTGACACCTTGTTCCAGCCCTTGTAGGTGAAATGGCACTCCTTCCATTTTCTCTCATGCTTTGACATGATTTTTTGGTGCTTCTACTAGAAATAGCGCCTCCAAGTGATAGAATGTCGCTTTCAGGAAAAATGGCGCTTGGACAATCTATTTTGGAACTTCCAAGACAAAATGAGGATGGTTGTTATTTTCTCCCCGAATTTTGATGTTTAATCACTTTCAACCATTGATTAGATTTTTGATGATAGGATAGATGATTTAGTGACCTCATGATAGTTGAGATACACTAATGATGATGTCGTTTTGACCTCATGATAGGCGAGAATAAAAAAAAATGTTGAAGAGATTTGATGAAAATATCAATAGGACTGATAGGTTGATTGAATTTGATGTTTGATTGATTTGTTGATCTGTGTTGATTGATATGTTGATTTGTGATGTTTTCAAAATGATAGGAGATGGATTTAGATAATCCTTAGTCTCGATAGTGATTTTCATTGACATGGGAGATGATACCATAGTTATCTTGTGCTAAGAGAGATTGTGGAGAGATGTGGTTTGTCTACTTTGATTGATATTCCTTGAGTTAGGATTAACTAGGGATTGTTGACAGCACTAGCAGAGAGGTGGCATAGCGAACACAACACTTTCCATCTTCCCACCAGAGAGATGACTATCACATAGGGGGATGTGTATAGGATTTTATAGATTGTACCAAGCAAGGAGGGATAGATGCACTACATCAACTATTTCATGATGATCAAATTGCAGGATGTTGGATGCCATGGTTAGAGATATTTTCTAGTGATGTACCTTTGCATTCCATTCTTGCGGGATTTCTTAGTGGCTACTTATGTCCTAACAAGAGGGAAAAGGGGTTTTCTATTTGTTGGGGTTGCACACTAGAGTAGATGGTTCAGTTCAGGACCTATTTCACTTGGGGATCATGCATGCTTGCTCACCTATGTCATGATTTGTAACAAGTGGTATATCTAGGAGGAGTGAGTTTGTTCATAGGAGTTACATTGCTCCAGGTTTGGACCTGGGAGCATATTGCAATTACACAGCCTGAGACTGACATATTCTAACCATTCGAGAGGCCATACATTTATTTATATGCTAGTGTAGTTTTCCAACATAAGCTAGGAAAACTAGAGTATTGGCAATGAGTTCTCAATGATTTGGATGCAGTCATATGGCAACCATATGTGGATTGTGAGCAATGGGTAGAGGACCAGTTGGAGGTTCAATATTTCATGACTACTAGATACCTGATTGTATGGACTTGGCACATTATTGAGATATTTCTATTCCTGAGAGTGCTAAGGCAGTATGGTCAAGTGCAGGGGATGCCACAAGGATCAACCTTGTATGCCTCCAGGCAGTAGGATGTCACAAAGTGGGGACCTACATTATCCTACGATGCTGCATATGGGGAGTTTATGCATTTATAACTAGTGCTCTGGGACTACCATCTAGAGATGGTTGAGGGATATAGGGGTGATGAGTACATGATATATTATGGCTAGCATCCATTTTTGAGAATTTTAAGGTTTAACGAGCCCATGTCGCCTTTTGAGGATGATGAGGACAGACCCGCTGGACTAAGATGAGGTAGAGATGGTGGGGATGAGGAGGAGGGAGAGGGTGATGATGATGAAAAAGGGGATGATGGAGGTGAGTGTGGTGGTGGAGATGGAGGAGATGGGGGAGATGGAGGAGGTAGAGCACATCCTAGTTTAGATGTCAGAGTGCCTTGTAGGAGGTGATCCTTAGTGGAAGTATCACATCAGCATGTACACATACGCTTTTACTCACACTAGTAGTAGTTGTAGATTACTGATTTGCACGCATAGGTCCAGACTGTTCAGGGACAACTTACATAGTTATAGGGACAGTTGTAGACATAGACCTAGTTGTTGACCTAGGTGGAGGCACATGTGCAGATTTAGATAGTGATAGCTGAGAGAGATGCTACCTAACAACAACTAGCATAGGTACATGGCCAGGGTCAGATATAGGGACAAGAATAGGGATAAGTCATCACACTGACTGTAAAGAGAGATGCTTTGAGACAACGAGTTGAGTAGGAAAAGGCCATTACAAAGAGGTTACAACAAGCTGCCATGGCCAGGGGAGTTGTAGATTATTTTAGGGAGATACGCCACACTTCTCAAGAGTTGTCATTTTATAGGGGTCAGTATCATGAGTTGGTCCCACAAGAGCAACGGTGAAGCTTCACCCGATCTCATACTGTGACACAACCATTACCAGGGGATCAGAGGGATCCAGGTACAAGTCCCTCAGGTGTGGTAGGGGGTATAGGTCTAGTGATGTTAGTAGCTTCAAGAGGTAGCACCACATAGTTTCAATCATTTTATGCTATGCCATGATGTATACACCAATTTTTGATGAGTCACCCTTTGATGTTAGATTTCTTGAAATTCAGATATCCTTGTACATTTGAAATATTTTTGAGATATATATGCAGTGATGATAATGATGCTATGTTTTTATGCATTAATTTATGAAATATGCACTTAATTTATATGTAATGCATGTTATGTGATGCTTTATGATGATGATATTATATGCTATGGATGCAATATGTGTTATGATCCTAAGGTTTTTATGCAAATGTCTATATGTTAGTACTTTTGTATTTTTTTGGTGCAATGATGTATGATGTATGATATGCAAGACGATGTTAATGCAGAAATGAATGATTATAATAATGAATGAATTCATATGATCCTATGGATGTATGATATGCATGACAATTTATGTTTTGTATTTTTTGATGCAAATATTGTGATCTAATGCATGTATGTAATGAATGAATGATTATTTTAGATATTTTGATGTCCTAGGATGTATGAATAGATGCATATGGATGAAAATGATATGATCAATGCATTTATTTTGTTTTGGATTTTCGTAATGCAAATATATGGTTAATGAACTAAAGGAGTGTCTAAATGATATGATAATGCCATGATTGATGTCCTAATGCTTATGCGTCTAAATGATTTTTTTGGTTGTGTCAAATGTACTCAATCTATTAGTGATAAAAACAACATAATCCTTAGAAAAATCTATAAATTCCATTACAGTGACCAAACATGAATGTAACCTATCCATGCAATCCTAACAAATGGCATCCTAATGATTTATCGTGCTTTTTTTCATCATTGAGCCTTTAAAAAATGTTGAAAGTGAGTACAAACATTGATGGTAAAATTGAAAGATGATGACCTGAGTACTACTTCCATGATGTTTTATAGTGCATGTTAACACAAGCATCTCCATATAATTAGACCATGATGACCTAAGCATTCCTTGCATTAACAAACACCAATTAATTGTTTTCCTATGTGAATCCAAAATATCATTAGTGATACTTTGTAGAGCATGTCCCATGATGACTCTCATAGTAATAATGACTAACTCACAGGCAGTAGACAAAGAAAATATCATTCTCGATCATAGCTTTTCTATTCCTTTGAAATCCTTGAATTATTCCTAAGAAATGATAAAATCAATCATAATGCAAACAATTTGAACATTCATGTGATTAGTGGTAAAACCATGATTCAAAATAGAATCATCCTTTTAACCTCAATTTTCTACATTTTTGGGATTTTTTCAATTTTCTAATTTTTATGTGTTTTCTTAGATTTTGACCAAGAGTCTAACCTAAAGATCTATCTTAGGGCCCTCGAGGGTTGATCAAAGATAAGCCTTTCCTACATTATACACACAGAGACCACGTAGTTTGACTGACTTGATTGATTTATAGGACCGGGATATGAAAAAACACTTAATTACAATGAACTACAACCATGCAATTCAAGGGGGTGACTCTGTTTTTGGCTTTTTTGGATATTTGACCTCTTTTATGATATTTTCAAGTTTTTGAACTGTTTTTGGATTTTCTGGTGTGACAAGGATGTATGATGCATTTTTTAGAGTGATTGTATGTTCCATGTTTGATTCCCTTATGATCAATGTTTTAACCATGTTTATCTTCCTATTGATTGTCTGTTGGTTTAAGCTCAAGATTTGTTGCCCCTAGTGATGTCAGGATTTTTCCCCTAGGGGACACAAGCCAATTTATTATGGATATGTACAATGATCAAGAAGCCAAGGTGAGACATTACTGGAATGACAAGGTATGCATATGTAGCTCAGATGAAGGATGCAAATGGTGATGATACCAAGCTAGTGATCAATATAAATTCCCATAGAGGAAGAAGCCAACCTATCACAAATAACACCCATTGTCAGGTTTTCACCACTTGCTATTATTACACTTTTTTAGATTTTTATGATTTTTTTCATTTTTCTTTTGTCATTACCAGGATGCCTATTTGCCAAGTTTTCACTAGGGTAACCATTTTTCTAGGACATTTTTTGGATGTTTTTGGATTTTTTTCAGGACTTTTTATGATGTTTTTGGATTTTTTCAAGACTTTTTCTAATGTTTTTGGATTTTTTGAGGACCTTTTACCAATGTAACAGTTGACCTATGCATAGAATTTCTTGAGATGAATACTATTCATGGGTTCCTCAAATTGATCTCCTTATAGCATGGATAATTGATATGCTCTTGAACCATAAGCTGATACAATGACAAAGGGCCCCAACCAATTAGATTCAAATTTTCCTTTCTTTCCTCTATCTTGCTAATTGTGAGGGTTTTCCTTTAACACCAAGTCACCAACTTGGAAATTTTTGGGTTTGACTTTGTGATTGTAACCTCTAGACATTCATTGTTGGTAGGATTTTAGGTGATTCACTGCATGTTGGCACCACTCATCTAACAATTCTAGTTCTTGTAATCTAGATACTTGGTAGCCTTCATTAGGGATGATACCTTTTAAGGAAAATTGGAGTGATGGTATTTCAACTTTGATAGGTGCAATGGCCTCAGATCCATATATCGAAGCATATGGTGTAGCTCTTGTCTTTCTGTGAATGCTGGTGCGGTATGCCCACAAGGCAGGGTTTAATTGAATGTTCCAATCATGTCCTGCGTCATTGACAATTTTCTTCAAAATATTCTAAATAGTATTGTTGGAAGCCTCTACTTGACCATTCCCTTGGGGATAATATGGTGTAGAGAAGCAAGCTTAGATATTGATCTTCTCACACAATTCTTGCATGTCTCTATTTTTGAATGGTCTTCCATTATCAGTGACTATGGATTGAGGAATGCCATATCTAAAAATAATGTAGTTGAGGATAAATGATAAAATCTATTTTCCTATGATGTTGGTTAAAGGAATAGCCTCAATCCACTTCATGAAGTATTTTGTAGCTGTGATGATAAAATTGTATCTTTTGGATGAAGATAAATGAATTTTACCAACAAGATCTAATCCCCACTGACAAAATGGCCATGTGGATGCAAAAGGTTGAAGTTCTTGTGCTAGTGCATGTATGAGGTTATCGTGGATGTGATATTTCTGACAATTCTTTACAAATTGGAAATACTTTTTTCTATATTTGGCCAATAATATCCCAAATGAAGAAGTTTCTTGGATAAGGTTAGGCCACTTGAATGTGTTCCACAAACACCCTCGTGGACTTCTTGTAAAGCTAATTTAAACTCATTAGGTTCTAGACAGATCGTAAGAGAGTTCCATCAAGACCTCATCTGTATAGCACATCCACTATAAGTGTATATTAGGCAGCTTTGCGAATGAGATTATGTTTTTGGTTTCATGACAAGTCAGGTAAAAGAGTGTTATCTTTTATGTAGGCATAAATCTCACTATAGATTCAGGTGTTGGTATTGAATAGGTGACAAATGACATGGGATTTGGTATCATCATAGGCAAGGGAAAATAGTTGTCATCTCTTGTTTGATAATCATCATTGACTTTGTTAATGACCAATTGAGAATCTCCATACACTTGCAATTCTAGGATCTTCCACTCTACAACTTTTTTGATACCAATGACTAATGCTTCATACTCAGCCATGTTGTTGGTACAAGGAAACATCAGTCTATATGATTTTGGTATGGTATGTCCTTGTGGGGTTAAAAATAGGATTCTATCTCCTAATCCATGTTGTGTATGTGATCCATGAAAGTATAGTGTCCATTTTTTGCAGCCACAAGAAAATCAACATATAAAAATTCAATGTATAAAGGATGATTATTTGGTAATGGTGCCTCTACTAACTGATCAAAAATCACGTGTCCTTTTATGGCCTTCATTTCCACATATTGGATATTGAATTAATTGAGTATCATGACCCATTTAGGTAATCTCCCTGTTAGTTTAGCTTTATTGAGGAGATATTTGAGAGGATCAATTTTAGCTATCAACTTAATGGTGTGAGTTAGTATGTAGTGTTGTAGTTGTAAGGTAGCAAGTACTACTACTAGAAAAGTCTTTTCAATGGAGGTATAGTTGATTTCATAGCCATTCAACATCCTACTGATGTAATAGACTGCTCATTCTTTTCCTACTGAATCTTCTTGTGCTAATAAAGCTCTTAATGATTTCTCTGTTGTAGCAATATATAGCAGTAGTGGTTTCCCTTTTTATGGTGGTACTAGGATAGGAAGATTCATTAAATATTGTTTCAAATTGTTGGAGGCTCCTTCACATTTCTCATCTCATCGAAAGTAAAAACTTTTATGTAATAGATGAGTGAAGGGATGGGTCTTATCTGCTAGCTATGAAATGAATCTATGAATTGACTGAAACCTCCCTTGTAGAGAATAGAGATGACTAATGTTCTTTGGTAGTGGAATTTCCATAATATCTTTGACTTTGGTTGGATCTACGTCAATCCCTTTTTTTGATACTATGTAGCACAGAAGTTTTGTTGATGTCACCCCAAACACATATTTCTTGGGATTTAACCTTACATTAAATTTCTCCAGTTTGGTGAAGATTTTATCTAGCATCTCCAAATATCCTTCCCTAGTATATGATTTGGCTAATAAATCATCCACATAGTCTACCATGAAAGTGTGCATCATCTCATAAAAGATTGTTGTCATGGTTCATTGGTATGTAGCACCTGAATTCTTCAAGTTGAACAACATAACATTCCAACAAAATGTTCCCCATGGACAAGTAAAAGCCATTTAATCCTAATATTTGAAGCTATTTTGATTTGATTATATCCAAAAAATCTATCCATCAATGATAGCATGTCATGCCCTACCATCAATTATACTATGATATCTATATTGGGAAGAGGAAAATGATCCTTAGGACAAGCTTTGTTAAGATCTCAAAAATTAGTGCAGACGCAAATGCTTTTGTTAGGCTTTGAAACTAGCACTATATTGGAGATCCACTTAGAATAGTCAATGGATCTAATGAATCTACCATCTAACAATTTCTTCAATTTTTCCTTTACCAATAGTGCGATATGGGGGTGCATTTTTCTCAACTTCTGTTTGATTGGTTTCACTCCTAGAGGTAATGATAGATGATGCATGATGAGTTCTGGATCAATTCCAGGCATGTCGGCATATGAAAAAGCAAATTTTTTTTTTTGGTGAGAAACTTAAGGAAGCTTGGCTTTTCATTTTTGTCAGAGATGTTGCTAGATGGATATTCTTCATTGTCTCTTCATTGCCGATGTTCACAGACTGTGTGGGTTCAATCAATATTTTTGATCTTTCCTGAAAAATGTTCTGGGAAGGCATCAAATATTCCATCCTTTCACTCCTCCAAGAGGTTTTTGTCATAAGTTGCACTCTTTATTTTTTATTTTTTTCAAATCTAGTACTTCCATTGAATGGTTTTCACTATCAAATCTATTTCCTATATCATTCATTTTGTAATTGGAAGATTTGATACTCCCCAGTGTGGAAGCCTTGTTATGATGTTCATTGGTGGAGTCTATTTTGGGACCATTGGCATAGAGGAAATTGGCAATGGCATCATCCTTTGAAAATGTAGGGATGTCAAATGGTTTGGCTAAGTCCCAGTCTATGAGTTTAGGATGTACCAAGGGTAGATAGTCACCCGAAGGGTTAAGATCAAAAATGGTAAGGGCTTGGATAGCAGTGTCTTCCATTAGTCCAATAGAACAATCGAGGTCTAGCGGGTAACTCTCTTCTGAATTATTTGTTTCACTTCAAGTTGAATCATCTTCATTAGAATCATCGAGGTGTTGTGATCCAAGTTCAAACAGTCTCAAACCTGACCCTTTTCCCTGTTTGAGTAGGGGTGCATATTTATGTACCACATCAATATCCTTGTCATGACAAGACTCTTCTGATATTGAATCCCACTCATATTCATTAGAATTGGTCTCATCCTCTTCGCGAGCTTGTAATTGTTGGATTCTTTCAACCATTTTTTCTTTTATGTCCTCTTTATAGCCTAGTCCAATCTTATCTTTTGGATTGATTAAAGTGGTTGAATTGGTTCTACAATCCCCTCTTTTATTTTACCCATGGTACCTTTCCCTTTATATCCCATCTTTTCCAAGATAGTGAAACCTTTTGCATATTTAGTTGTTTTTACAATGGTAGTTGCTGCTTGGGATTCTTCCTCATCTTTATAAATCTAGTTTAGAGCATCATTGTCTTCTGCTTCATCAAATCTAGTGCTTTCTTTTATGAACTATCCATCAAATTTTGTAACTAGTGGTGGGATATGTTGTGTTGATGTAGAGGGTTATCCATAGACCTTTGGAGAAGAAAATTGTGAAAGAAATAGCAACCATTCAAAGAAGTATTCATCGAAACCCTTGTCTTTGACTTGGACTTTTTCATAAAATTATTTTGACAAGGAATTTAATTGGGCATCAAAATTTGAGGATGTGGATCAAGCAACTTCTTCTTTCTTCTCAAATTGTTTAGATGTGGAACTAGATTAGATTTTCATGATTTGTGGAGATGACTAATGGTTTGGATGAGGAAGTTGACTAGCTCTACTCCTTGGAAGTAGTAGAAATGGAAACTTCTCTATTATGAGGTACAAAGATATCTTGGATAAATTTCAGGGTATTACAATATTGAGGATTGTTTTAATTAGCTGAAATGGTTATTTCATGGCCACCACAAGGAAATTTTAGGAATTGATGATATGTTGAAGGGACCACCTACAATTCATGGATTCATGGTCAACCCAATAGTATGTTATAGGTCAGTTCCTTGTATAAAACATGAGAAATTAAATACTTCTTTATTGGTCCCACTTGTATAGGTAAGATGATTAGCCCTTGTGAATCTCTTTCCTCATCATCATATGATTTTATTGTAATATTTTTCTTTGAATCAATTGCATTCTTAGAAAATCCCAAGGCACGAACAAGTTTTAAAGTACATATATTCAGGCCAAATCCTCCATCTATTAGGATGCATTTGACATGATGTTTATGGATTAGTAATTCAATATGAAGGGTAATATTGTGAGGATGAAAGATGGATGCATCATCATTTTCAGAAAAGGATAGGCAATGTGGCATAGTTAAATGTCCCACCATGGCTTCAAATTTACAAACTTCTAGATTCGTTGGCATGGTCATTGTGTCCACTAGGGATTTTTTGAAGATCTCTTTGTGACCAGGAGAAATCTTGAGCAATTCCAATATTGATATTTGTGTAGGGATACTTTTTAATTGTTCCACTATGTTGTATTGATTGGATGATGTTACGAGTATTTTAGATGAACCTCCTTTTAAAAAATATTTGGCATGTGCTCGAGTGGTTGAATTCACTAGTACAATATCTTGTTTCCCATTCATTTTGATGACATTGATTTGAGTATCATTCACATTCATGTTAGGTTTGGTGTCATTTATTTTATTTTCAAGGATAATCATATCTTGTTCTTGTTCAATTGGAATTTCATAAATCCGATCATCATTCGTGGTAATGTCTTCATGATCATTGGTTTCAATGGTATTCATTTGATTTTTGGGTGTCGAGATATGGTTTATGACATTATCATGGACATAGTTTACATTCTTTTCCTTTTTATTCATCATAGAGGATTCCCATTTTTTGTAGTTTGGTAAGGGATTTTTGAATGCTCCATGATCTTCATTTGTTTGGAGTCCCTCTATTCGTATGATTTTCGCATCTATCAAGTCTTGTATTTTATGTTTTAATTGCATGCAACTATTTGTTAGGTTGCCTTTGCATTGATGATATTCATAGTAGTGGGCATCATTCCACCATGATGATTTTACTTTAGTATCAAATCCTCGTGTGTCAGGTAGTGTTATGAGGTTATTCTCAAGAAGTTTCGTCAATGCAGATCATGTGATTGACCCAAAGGGGTGAATTTTTGATGGTTTTATTGTGTTTGATATGTTGGATATTTTGATGGGGTTTTACTTTGATTCTGACCACTTTGATTGTTAGATGAGGGGACATTTTGATTTGTTCCTTGATTGATGTTTTGATCTACCTTGGTTGTAGTTCCTGACAAGTTAAAGATGGGTTTGGCATTATGTTTTTTGGCATAACCATCATTGGCATTTTTGTTCCTTGTCCAAAATTTGGGTTTTTCATTGTTATGATGGTTAGATGAACTAGCATTGTTTGATCCTTCACTATGAATTTTCAACACCCCGCTCTTGACTAATACTTCTTCAATTTTAACACTATTTTCTACCATCTTCTCAAAGCTAGGACATTGGAGTTGAAATCTTTAGCTCATCTCACTATTAGGGTTATCGATAAATATTTCCATATTTTCTTGTTTGGGTATGGGAAAAGTGTACTAAGCGAATAACCTTCTCCATATTTGAAAAAATATGAGAAAGGATTCTCCATATTTTTTTTTGGTATTACAAAGGTCCTTCATGGTTATCCCATGTGCAATGTTATAAAAATATTGTGTGATCAATCTATTGACAAGTTCTTGGAAGAATTTTATGCCTAGTTGTAAGTTTGAGAACCATTCCATGCAATGACCTCCTAGAATATGAGGAAAGAGTCTCATTAAGTATGTGTCCTCATGGGTGAATTCAAGATTCATTGTTCAAAATTATTTCACGTGGTCTATATGGTTTGATTTCCCATTATATTTGTCGTATTTTGGCAATTCACAATTTTGAGGAAATGGTATCATATTTAACCTTCAATCAAAGGGATAGGGACAAATATCTTGTAAAAGGTATCTTTTAGGAGTTCCACCTTGCATATCTTGGAGTTTTGTTGAAGGTTTTGCATCTAATTCATCAAGATAGTCGTTTGATCAATAGTGGCCATTTTAGTTTCAATTTTCTTTGGGATATTCTTTAGTTTGTTAACATCAAAGTAATTATGTAACTTAGTCCCTTGGTTAGCTAACATCAAAAAGTATTTTTCCCCATATTTTTCAAATACTTTTTCTATGAATCTATGGAAATTTGGGTCTTGATTCACTTGTTCGAAATCTTCTTCTATTATTTCATTTGTTTCTTTTTGGGAAAATTGGTGAAGGGGTTCACCTATGGTTCTCCCATGATATTTGGAGGATTAATTTCTTTTTTAAATGATGAATGTATTGCTAAATGTTGATTGTTATTTGAGAGTGACAAGGAAATACCTAGGTTGAATAGAATGGTGGATTATATTGATATAACCAAGGTGATGAAATTTGACACAAAGTGTGTTGTTTCAATGTTGAAGGATAAAAACCTTGATGAGGAAACTCAACTTTAATGATCAAATTTGGATATTGATGATCATGGGAACTTATAGATGTTTGATAAAAGTTTAGGTAAAATCTTTCACTTGGACAAGTCATTTTTAACAAAATTTTGGACTGTAAAGGACTAATTTGAGAAGATTTTGAAATTGTGGTCCCAATTGTGAAAAGGTGAATGAATTTTACTTTCCTTCCTAGATGAGATGTTTGAATCTTTCGAAGAGTATTAGGTTTAGGAAATAATAAAATGAATACAAAACGAGGTTGTTCTTGGAAGCTTTTTTGTAAAAATTGAAGAGCTATGCATTTTGGTTTTCGAATCTTGATTTTACATGAAGCCATTGGATAGAAACCATGTTTAGACTATTGTCAAGGCTGAAAATGACTTTGGAATGGAAAAATGCTTGAATTCTGGTTTCAAAATGGCATATGGGAATTGCATTCAGCTCTCTATTTTTGGATTTTGGTGGAAGCACCATTACAGTGGGTGAAAGTGCCAAAAAGGTAGAAGCACTATAGAAAAAGTTAGAGGAGCCACATAATAGCTTGGAAGCACCACAAAAATAGGTGGATACACCACAAGAAAAGGTCAACAAAATGACTAGTAGGTGACAAAGTTTTAGGCAAATGCGTTGGTAAATTGGTTTATTTTGAGAACAATCTGACAAGCACAATCAAGCAAAATGTACATTCCCTAGGGCTGTAATGGACTATATTTTCTTTGGATTCCACGTGGGTTTTACCCAAACTGCACTTATTCTTAGCAGATGATTTCAGAAGCTTAGCCACACAAGCTCCCCCTTACATTACACTATCTTCTTAGGTCAACCAAGATTCTAGCCTCCATGAAACTCCCATGGAAGACTGATCATCTCTACCAAAGATTGTGAGAATGTGGATGCCCTCACACCGACTAGTATTGTACCAAGAAAATAAATAAAGCATTTGGCCAATTCTAAAATAAAGGTTCTAGTAAGGACTTTCCAGTCGTAGGAGTTGACCCAATGTGCTGAGAGACAATTGATTCCCTTATCGTCCGATCTAACTGAATGATATTGGCATTTACTCCAATATCCACATTTATATCCCAGCTAGAAATACTTTTGGCTTTGGAGTGTTACCAGTTGATTCATTCCCTTGGGTGAGTAATTTTTCCCCATCGAAGGCACTCTAGGATTAAAAAAATTGAGAGAGTATACCCATATTTCAATCCTCTTTATTCTGCATGAATAAAGAGAGAACCTCCATCGTACACCCTACTCACACTCACGAATTAACAAAGAACATGTTTGGATTTTTTGGTCACCTAGTTAAGGGGAGAGCATATTCCTACCACTCAAAACACACCACAAATAAATGAAAAGGAATGGGTCTATCCTTTTGGTCACCCAATTAAGGGGAGAGCATATGCCTACCCTTCCAAACAAGCAACAAACATGGTGAAATGAGCTGATATGCACAAAATGATATGAGATGAAAGATAATGCAAACTATGCTAATGATAATAGAATTGTAATAGATTCTACATGCTTAGTTGAACTATGAAATGCATGAAGGAACCATAATCTAAACAAAATTAATAACTAATCTAAATGCTAAGCTGAAAATTCAAATGAAGCTCTAAAGACTCAAGTAAAATTCTACAAAGTAAGATTATGCAATTACTCCTTATGCCAAGGCTGTAAATTTGGCTCAATTTATAGATTTTCCCAAGGCTTGGGGTGAGTCAGCAGTCATGAGTGATCAAGATTTAATTTGGAGAATGAGGCAGAGAAAAATGAAGAAGATGGAGAAAGTAAGGTAAATATTCCCTTTAATAAAACCAATTTTCCAAGTGCAAGAGGGAATCATTTAGATGAAGGATCCATGTGTCCTCAAGGTTGTTAAATTGTTGAGAATAATTATTAAAATTAGAAAATAATAATAATCATTTTCATGTGACACATGGTGAGTTGGAGGGTGAGGTGGAAGGTGGCTAGAAGAAAGTATGTAGAAATGTGATGTAATTCAAATTTAAAAATTTGAAGTGAGAGGTAAGTTAATTAAAATAATTAAAATTTATTTAGACTTTCCTATTTTAATTAAATCATGAAAGAGGTGAATTGGAATAGAAGAATTAAGTGGAAATGAACTACATAAATAATTTTGATTTATTTATATAGTAAAGGAATAAAAATTTACTAATTAAATAATTGATATTTAATTAATATTATCTCTAGACCATATTTGAGTTTATAGAGTACTCACTCTAGGTGCACAAAACTTTAGTCTGTCTGTGGGATGAGAAAGACCAAAAATTAAGATACATACACTAGTTGGTATGCACTCACAAAGTCAAAGGTGGCTATAGGGAAAAGTCATGCCACTAGCTAGGCTTCCCGCTGAACCATGCTAAAGCTATACATGTTTGATAACTTTAACAAGGTCCCAAAAAGTAAAAGGAAATGTGGATGTTAAGCTTTAAATAGTACAATACTATAGGCATGTAAGTTGTGTTATGCAAGGTGGCCAAGAAGTGCAACAATATAAAAATGCAAAAATGTAATGTGAAAGATTGTTCAAAGGATTCATGTTCAGTTTATGCAAGGTCATTCACTTAGGGAACATTGTGTCTAATGTCTGCAAGAGAGGACCAATCAAAGAATAGTATATTTACAACTTAGGAGATGCAGTGTGTCACATCAAAACAATAAGAGGAATTTAATATGTTGAGATAGATCGTACTTATGAAGGACATCGCACCCAATGTCATCCACAAAGTGACAAACACAACACGTAAACGACAAGGCTACACTAAGAAGCATGAATGAAAATGAAATAATGGTAATGTAAGCCCCCCACTTTAAAGGAATTACTTCACATTATTCAATAAGAAATTACTTGAAAGTAGAGAAGAAAAGAAAAAGAAAAAAGAAAACAAGACATGAGAACCAACCTAGAAAGCTCTATGCCAAGTCATATGTTTCAAAGTTAGCCTACATCATGTCCAGGAAAAGAAGGAAAGAAAGGGAGTTTCCCCCAGAAAATAAAACACACTAATCACATAAGGTATCTATGGATTTTGGGTTAGTATGCTCATTGCTGCAATGTTTTTATGAAAGAGTGTGGAACTGTCATCATTCCCCAAATACAAATAGAACTGGAAGAATGAAATAAAGAGAGTGAAAACAAAGGGGAAAAAAGTCCATTTTGAGTTAGAATGGAAGAGACATTACTCTCTCAATGCTTTACATTGTCCCCAAAAGGAAAACACAAGCGAAAATAAAATAAAAAGGAAAAAGAAAATGAAAAAGCTTTTGGGTCAACATGAAGGAGACATTTTGGTCTTAATGCCTTATGTCATCCCCAAAAGGAAAAACACAAGAAGGGACAAAGGAAAAAGGACCATAGGGAATCTCTACACTTTACGTCATCCCAAAAAGGAAAAAAAAACAAAAATTTAAAAGACAAAGACCATTTGGGTCAACATGGAAGAGACATAGGGTGTCTCTATGCTTTGCATCATCCCCAAAAGGAAAACAATAAAAAAATGAAAAAGACATGGACCGTTTGGGTCAACATGGAAGAGACAGGGTTTCTCTACACTTTGCATCATCCCCAAAAGGAAAACACAAAATAAAAATGAAAAATACAAGGACCATTTGGGTCAACATGGAAGAGACATAGGTAATCTCTACACTTTGCATCATCCCCAAAAGGAAAACACAAAAAGAAGCATGACGAATTAGAAGAATAAAGGTACAAATAGAAGTGTGTAAAGAGAGGAAACATCAAATGCACAATACAGGGGAACATGATACACATACAAAAGAAAAGAAAGAAAGAAAGATAAATGACTAGCTAGGAAAATGTAATTCATCTAACAATTCATCTGCTTTCCAATTATGTTCATTGTAATGCAAAGGCGGTTGGTTGTCCAAAGGAAGAAGTGCAAGTGTCAAAGTAGGAGTGGTACTAGGTTCCTCATGTGGTGGAGATGATTCTTCATTTAATCTCAATGTGGATTAAAATATAGAGTTCAAATTATTGTGTACTTCTTCATCTATTTTAGTGATCGTCGCACCATCATCATCATCATCATCATCATCAAGATTAATAATGACAGTGGGACGAAGGATGATTTATAAGGATGGATGTACCAAGAGTGTTGGTTGTTGGATGGTTTTTTTTTTATGTGAGTGTTGGGTTGAATTATCATGTGGCAAGCCAAGAGAGGGAAGATGATCATCTATTGCTTATGTCAAGGATGGAGGTTGATTTTCTTGATTGTCTTCCACACGAGATTAATGAGCAAGGAGAAACACAATGATGCCTATGTTCCCAAGCACCACAGTTTTATTTAATTATATTTTGGATTTGGTGAGGTGTAAGAGTGGATTGAGTCGTCATAGGTTATTCTGCTTCCAAAGGGGGCAGAGAAAGAGAAACTAAAGAGGATGGATCAACTACTTTCTCTTTTGCTTTATATAATTGTTTAATATGAGGAGGCATGATAGGAGTTTTTTCATTTTCACTCGGTCATTTAAATGATGGTGGGGAAGTGTCGAGAGGGATTTGTTTAGAAGGTTGTATGGTTTTCTCAATGTCAGACTTAAGTGTAATCATGGTTTCATCTATGATAGGATGGATGGATGTGGATGGAGATGTGTTACAAAGAGATAATATAGCAATATTTTTTACTTTAAACTTTTGGTAAGCAATGTGAAAGAAGTCCTTACGAGGGGTCATAGGTTCCATGGGTTTAGGCCAAAAGGATTATAATGAAAAGTTATCTTTGGAAGATAAAGGATTAAAGCCACTATGGTGTATGATGAATACCTCATTGCCATGTGGAAACTTCAAGCACTTATGAACAATTAATGGGACTGCTTTCATTGAGCAAAGTCAAGGAAGGCCTAGCCACAAAAAAAAATGGTCAGGTTGTTGAATAATGGAAAATTTTACATCCAAAGTCTTAGGTCCTATTTGCAAAGGTAGCATGATCGATCCAATTGTAGGGCATGCAAAACCATTATGCCTTTTAATTCATGTAATCAACGTATTATAGTCATCTTGATATAGATCATGTAATACTAGAAATTATTTTGTGATCACGTTCTCACCACAAGCAAAATCTATTAATATCCCATTAGTAGGCTTATCATAAATTCTACTAGCTATGTAGAGAGGACCATCAAGAAATTTTTGCAGTATGTCTTTAGCAGAAAAATTAATATCAAGAGATTGAGTGGTTTGGCCCTTGTAAGGGATAGCATCTATGGTAGCTACAATTTTATCCACAAGACTAGCTTGGGTAACAATGAAAATGGAAATAAGTGTTAGGTTTGAAGGTAAGTGGTAAGGGTTGATTAGGATCAAGTGGTCAAACTGATGGTAATGTTAACATGCATTTTTGAATTAATTGGTTCATTATATGATGGAGGGTCTTGGGTAAAGGGGTGAAATGTCTATTCGGATCACCATAATGATAAGGCACAACTCTCTTAGTAGTGGCCATTGAATTTTGAACTTGTGGAGCTGGTCATGGTTGGGGTGACAGAGGTGGATTAAATTACAAAAGGCATCTATTAGGTTTGCAGAAGTTTTGTGCATTCTTTTGGTTTTGATTTTTATGTTCAGGTTTGTCAACTCATCTAGAAGTGGATTTTGAATTACAACTTGAAACCAAATTTTGATAATCACACAAGGTTGTACACAAATGCATGAATGGAGGGAATTTCATCATGGTAAGTTTATCTTGAAGGTTAGTGTGCAAATTCTCAATAAACATCTTCTATAGATGTGCATCTAGAATTTTGACATCAACCTGAGCATATAAGGATTGGTAACGAGAGATGAAATTTGTCACTTTTTCATCTATTTTTTTTCTACATCTCATAAGGTCAGCCATTGTCTTTTTAGGTGTCATGTACACTTGAAAGTGATTAATGAAAGTTTTCACCAATTTTTTAAATGAATGGATGGAATGATTGGGAAAGTTTGAAAACCATTCTAAAGTTGTAGCTTTCAAGGTCCTTGGAATTTTTTTTCTAAAATTTTATCATCAAGGACAAATTCACTACACAAAGCAGTATAAGCATTGACATGGTTGATAGGGTCTCTTTTTCCTCTGTATTTCTCAAACCTCGACATTTCTATCCCTTGTGGCATTGGGGTACATAAGATTTCTAATGATAAGGGGTTGTTGCAGACAAGATATGTGGGTGGGGTGATTTGACCTTGACTAATGGTGGAAATTTGGTGTTGCATGGATGAAACTGTGTTAAGGAGTTGTGTAATAAAAGGATCATGATAATGGGGTTGAGTTGGAAGGGAAAATGGTGATGGAGTGTAGGTGATATTAAGGGAGGTGAAAAGAATGTTAAGGAGTGTGAAAATGGTGGAAGGAGCTTGTGATGTTGCAAAAGAAATATGAATGCTAGTGGAAATTGGGAAAGAATTAGCCACATAATTAGGTGGATGCATTGTTGTGTGGACTTTCATATTAGTGTAAGTTGGTATGGAAGCTATAGTTGAAGTGGGAGGAACTTGAGGTGCTCCTTGGGTTACAAGAATGTTTTCGGATTGGTTATTTGAAGAGGCATGTTTATTGTAAATTTTTTTAAAAAAAATTAGCACTTGTAAGCCATCATAACTATCAATTAGGAGATGAAGGTTCTTGATAGGAGGTATAGCAGTGTGGTAATGTTTTCAAGCGACAAATCTTGTTGTAAATGTGCAAAGTCCTCATGAATATTAATGACCTTTTCTTCTGGGATGGAATTGTTTTGGTTGTAAACATGCATAGGATGGAAAGGTGAAGGCATGGAAGTGGTATTGTCAGCGCCTAGTGCACCATTGTCCATACTAGGAGTAGGAGCTCGTGAGATCCCAAGGTCCATAACGAAAGTGCTATCGTAGGATGCCATGCATCTAGAACTTCTTCTCACTAAAGTATTATCAACGAGGCACCAACACACTCATGCAAGTACTAGAAAGGAATGGTGGATGGAAATGCAAGCTAATATAAGAATGTACTATGAAAATAACAAAAAATATGATAACTATAACAAAGATGCAAATACAAAAAGAAAAAATTGTAGAAAAATACTAGAAAAAACATTGAACTACTGTCTAAAATGTGCAAAGAGACTGATTCACCCTAGGTGGTGAATGAGTCCTAGGATACAATTCTTTTGTGTTTTTTAGAATTTGAAGAGTGATATAAATGTTCTACAAAATGCAATTAATTATGTAGAATGCAAATTTTTACATCTTTCAATGAAATTGAATGCAAAAATGAAAACTAAATGAATTTTTCACTAATGCAAAATGAAATGTCGTAGAATGCAATAACAAATCAATGCCCTAATTGAATGCTAATGCAAATGGAAAATAGGATGCAAGATATGAATGCAATCAGAAATTTAATGTGTTAAAAATTTGGGTTCACCAAAATGTGACATAGATTTTACAAACCCAAAATGCTTGGCTCTTGCACTTCTAGGGTTTTTAACCTAAAAGGAGAGATATTTAGGTCCCAAAATACTTATGTAACACTCAAATTAGGATCTATGCAATGTGATATATTGTAACTGAGCTTAACTAAATGCAATTGACTTACTAAAATGAACTAGAATTAATGCAAAAGTGCAATTTAAGCTATGTTTGGAAACACATTGTGATATGTAAACAATGAACAAAATGAATGAATTATGCATACCATAAGGTACAGGGGAAAGTATAAGTGTACCTCGATGAAATATGAGTTTTCTAGAGTTTCTGGAATGCTGATGAGTTTTAGTGATTTTTCACAATGGGACTCATTCACCGAGGGTGGCGAATCAGCCCTATTAATGAAAAACCACTTGGAGTTGATTTATGTCTATTAGGATCTGAAATCTGACAAAATTCATGTTTCTAGTCCTAAGGTGGAACTCATTCACCACAAGTGGTGAATCAGTCCTCTCCGAAATTTCTAAAAACCTAGGAGACAACTCTGCAACACCAGATCTGGGAATGTCTGCTTATTAGGTTGTCGAAGTCAAATTTTTAGAAAATAGGAAAATAAGTCTCTCCAAGCTTGAATTTGAATTATGTTGAGTCAAGGTACCTAATTGACATGAAAATAAATCTTCAACACCTTATAACCTATCAAGTTTGCAAAAAAAAGGCTATAAATACACAAACAAAAGGGGAAAAATGATTAGGGTTAGTGAATACGGGTTTGCCTTGGTCAAAACCCACTTTTGGTAATTAAACCTTTGAAAAGATAATGAAATACAAGATAAAGATAAAGTAATAACATGCAAATGATATCCACTCACCTAACTCTTGATCTTGTAATTCTGAAGTAATGTTAATGCCAACTTCAAAGGGCTTTAGAAGTCCTTTGTTTATTGATGTAGGATGCTTTAATGCTTGAATTTATAGGTGGATAAGTGAATTTGATGAATTGGGGGTTGAAATGATATGAAAATTACTTATATATACAGTTCTTGAGCCTTACTATCCATTCATACCTCATCACAGGCTGACATCAAGTGATTTTGAATAAAACCCCGAAAGGAAATTCAAAATATTTTGAATTTGGGGCCAAGGGGTACTCATTCATCATCCATGGAGAATGGGTCCCGCCTAGGACCTAAAAAGAAGTGTGGGGAATAATGTTTTATTTAATGTTATTTGTCAAGATAACATTTAGAAATACACTTAATTAAGTCATATGATGGCATAAAATGATAAAATAGAGCATGAGCAAGGTGTAAATAATGAAGATGTGCCTAGAAAAGTGTTAAGGCTTGTTAAAAGACCTTACAACACTTCAGTATAGGACTTGTTCATGAGAAAAAAAGGTGGTTTTTAGGTAAATTGTATTAAATAGAGTCTACAAGAATGTAGAAATGTCTTAAGCAACACTTCAAAACACCTTCATAAGACATAATTTTTTGAGTTTTAGTACCTAAATAAGCATGTTCAAGCCATGATACAACATAAAATCAAACAAATATAGTTCCAACACCATGAAACATGAGCTAAAAGGCCATGAAAATGACAAGGGGCCATTTTTATATGGCATATAATGTAGCTATGATTTTACTCTCTTTTGCTTAAATATCTTCCCAAAGGGTATGAGGAGAAGGATAAACAAGATCCTCATGATTCTCAACAATTGTTTCTTCCTTCACCAAGATACCATCGTCATTAAAAGAAGACGTATCATGAGAAGAACAAATATGATTATCATGGTTATCTACATTTGTATGCTCTTCTATCACATCATCCATACAAATAAGAGAGATAGGAGGGGTCTAATTTTAAGGGAAGTATTATCATTTTCACTTTCTTGCACTAAGAGACTCTCATAACTAGGGAATGCATTGAATGAATGACTATCATGTTTATTTACTAACTTGTTCTTTACAAACTTAGAGAAGATTGAAATTAAATTTTGGAAAAAATAATTTATACAAAATTGAAATATGATGTAAGGATGTAAAATGAAATGCAAATTTCAGTGTTCAAGCAAGATAATTTTCTAGTTACAAGATGCAATGATCTGAAAATGAAATGTTGTAGATGTAAATTGAATTTAAGGAATGCATGAAATGAGATAATTTAATCTAAATCTATTGAAATGCATGTTACAAAAACTTATCCAAATAATATAGATAGGTAGTGGCAGAAAAAAAAACTTTAGAAATAGGGTTTTCAACACTCTAAAAGGTAGTTTCATGGGTGAAAAGGGACTCATTCGCCCAAGGTTGCAAATGAGTCCCAGTGGGGATTTTTTTAGGTTTTTCTATTTTTTTGATTGATTTTTATGTTTATTGTGCTGTATGATGTCGACCTAAGATGCAAATGTAGAATTTGAGAAATTTTTAATGATTTGAGATGCAAAAAGGTAACCTATATGCACTTTAAATAATGTAAAATTTTTAGAAACCGTAGATTCCAATTAACTAATGCAAATGCTAATGCAAAGTCAAAGAAAGCTAGATTTAGGATGATAAAGGACTCCGAATCAGAAAATAAGGTATTAGAAAATCGAGTTCACTAGAATGTGGACAAATATTTTGGAATCACAAGACTAACATTTCTAGGGTTTTACACCTGAAAGGAGAGAGGTAGGCAAAAATGTGTAATGTTCCCACTCAAGACTAATGTAAATATGAATGAAATGTGTCTAAATGTAATGTCCTAGATGCAAAGAATGGGTAAAAGAGATTCATTACTAATGCAAAACTAAGGAAAAGCAAGATGTTTGAAAACACATTGTGATATGCTAAATGACCTAGAAAGATGAATTGAAATGTAAACAAAACCAAACATGAAAGAAAAATAGAAAAATGCACTTGAAAATATGTTGAAGACTGTAATGAACGCTGGAAATACTATTGATTCTAGAATTTTGACCTCCTAGGACACTTATGCCATTCTAGGCGACTTAGTCCTAGATCTATAAAATTGAACTAGCCCTCATTTCAGCTAAATGGGTGTCCAAATCTATAGAAAACAATTTTCAGGCCTCAGAGTAGGACTAATTCACCATTAATGGAAACTAAGTCCACTTTTAGGTTTTGAGAAATTTAAAGGTGCAATTTGTAGCTCTCTGTTTGCACTTCAGTTCTTAACAGTTGTCCGCTTCTAAAACTCTGATTTATGGCATTGTAGTTGACTTTTTGCGGATATTTTTCCCTAGCCAACAAGGAGATGATTCCAACAATTCTTCAACCTACTTTTCAATGATTTTCAAGTCTTCAATCTACCTAAATCTGCAAGCACATAAGGAAAGAGAGGGAAATGTTGAATGTTAGGGCATGGCTTGGGTTTTCCTTCGTGAAACCCCTTTTTTAGGTATTTAAATCAAAATGAAGAAATAATGTAATGAAGTGTGAAATAATGGAATTATAGTTTTTCCATGATGATAGATATTGAATTTCTATAAGAATAGATGAATAATCCACCCTTGAATTTTGAAAAAAGATATCTTGATGACTTGAAATGTTCAAACCCTAGCTAGCTTGACTTGAATGCATGATCAATGATGAATGAATAATCAATTTATTATGAATTATGGTGTAGAATCTTGTATTTATAAGTGATCCACCTGATTTTCTTTTTAATTTGATCCTTAAGGCTGACATGAAAGAAAATTAAAATTAAAATCCAATTTTTCCCGCTCAAACCTTGAAAATAGCCCAAATGGGATTAAGTCGCTATGTTGGGTGACCTAGTCCTAGAGGGGTTATTTTTCTAGTTGGGATGTTAGGGTATGAAGAGTTTTAGTTTTTATGATGATTTTATTGGGTATTTGATCAAATTAAGCCTCGAGATGCATAATGTGAGATCATAGGGTCCTATTACTAATTATGTAAAGGTTAATTAGGGCTTGGGACCAAGAATTCAATGTGAAAGTGTGATTAAATACACTTTAAAACATTAAAATGAGGTCCACACATCCTAGAAAGGGACAACATCTAATGTGAATGTATAAAACACATTACAAAACTATATTAAAGTCAATTTCAATTTACAAGCCTTATAGATTAATGGGATGATACAATTAAATATATTTTAGAATGTTGACAAGCATGAAATTCATTTACAACACTTTACAACACCTTTACAAGGCATCAATAGATGCATTTTATTTAGTCTGCAAGGGTCCAAGACCTAATGTAAATGTGTTATCCACATCTCACAACACTAGATCAAGGTGAAATTAATTCCAAAATCACAAAGAGGGCCTAAACAAGAAGAAAAAGTAGAAGGGTTAATTTTTATGTGTCCACAATGCTTGAAGGTCATTTTCCTCCATATCCTCAAGCCATCTCTTTGATGATATCCTTTTGTCCACAACAATGTGATTCAGCCTTTACCCCTCCAAAGGGGAATAACAAGAAAGCTCCTACCCTCAAGACTTTCCCCTCTCATTATGTCCCATCTTCTTCTATGAATTCTTCCTCAAGTTCTTCTTCCCAACCCTTAGTGGTGCCTTTTGTTCCTTCCACTATCCTTGATAGAGAAAAAGGAAAAGCATCTACATTATGGAAGAAGAAGCCTCTAGTTTTTAATCTTCTGGTCTTACCCACAATGCCCCAACTCACAACCTATGGCAAGGGGAAGAATATTGTGGTGTTGTTCCTATGTCTTTACCATTGAGGCCTCTCCCAATTCCTCCACCTACCTAAAATGTAGACAAAGTGGCTTGCTATCACTATGCTAGTTTCTCTTCCTATTTTTTTGTCTCCTCCTAATCATCTTGAGGATTCCACCCTTTCACTTACAATGATCATGGAGGTTGCTCCTTTGGTAGAGAAAGAGCCCCCAAGCTCTTCCTAGGACACATATTTTGGTGCTCAAAGCTATTGCAATCACCTCATCTAAGATTTTAAGCATCAACATAAGGCCTTGACAAAGAAGCATGCCACCTTGTAGAAGACTAGAGAGGATCCTTCCACTTCTACCTTGGTTGATTCTATTTCCTCTCCTCATGTCTTTACTTCTTATCCTACCTCAATTCCTACCATGTTTTCACTTATCCTAGCTCTTTCAAGGGACATTAATAAAAATCACCCAAAAATGGTGCAATTTTTCATCACTACATCTATGAATCACCTCTAATCACCCCTCTCCCCATATTCCTCATTTCTCATAGCACATTAATATGTCTCATACAAAGGTATTATTCTCTTTAGAACATCTCATTTTTTCTCCTTCTCTTACTTCAATTGAGAGGAAAACACATCCTCTATTGAAATTGAAGTTGGAAACCAACCCCATATCTAGTGGGAGTTTATAGAAATCTTATATGCTTCCCCTGTCATGATCTACGCTAACATGCACTATTCTAGTGATAGAGAAGGCACCTCTATCACCTTATTTTTTCACTTCACCTTTCTTAGAAGGTAGCTCTAACTCTTGAGTCTCTTGTTCTCCCCCTTTATGTATCAATACAATTGACCCTAGTGAAATGCATGTTTCATTGATTGGAAGATATTTTAACTTTTTTCTTGATCTTTATAAGATTTATGGCCTTATTCTCATAGGAGCTCACTGAAAAGGGCCTCAAGGGTCCTTTAACCATAGCTATTTCTATAGGAAATTCAACTGAAACCACTGTAGATATTCCCCTATAGGCCTGTCTACCCTCCCCATTCAATGATATACATTGGAAGTGGACAACCTATTGGTGCAGTCAAACTAGAACATTGCATTCTTCTACATCTTTACATTAGCTTTGTGTCTGTTTGTACTCCCTCATTTTATTCTATTTATCTTTGTGCACTCACCTAGAGGACCCTTTCTACCCTTGTAGGCACTTGGGTGTAGGAGAGAAACCTTTCCATACCCTTCTTCCTCTTGTATCACCATTCTTTTTTATGTCATAAATGTTTCATTGCATGTCAAGAATGATGCAACTTGTCTTGGGGAATTTAGGCATCTTTCATGTTGACTCAATTTTTATTTTTACTTTATCTTCATCTACATTTCTTCCCATTTTGATATATTTGGGGGTGATGATAGTTCATACATATATGACACTTGTAGCATAGAAAATTGGACACTCTTGAGAAAAGAGACAATTTCACACTTAATTTGGACCTACTTTTGAGTACCCTTTCATTAAACATTCTTCAAACAACATTTATATGCCCCTAAAACCCATTATTTTTTATCTAGAGACCTGTTTTACTTGAAAAATCATCTAAATCCTGACAAATAACACTTAATTCATTCATATTCTGAAAACCCACCATAAAAAACCACTAGTGGGACCCATTCGCCACCTTGGGTGATTGAGTCCCCTTTGGTGGGACCCATTTTCCATTGGTGGCAAATGAGTCCTTTTTTGGGGGAATTCAAATCTGAGGGGCAATTTAATTAATTAAACTTATTTTTTCAAAGGATGTTGGCCTCTTAGGTCTAAATAATGGGAAAATTTGGTATTCATTCCCATAAACACATCTTTTAGGTCATTTTACACATCCTTTGTCATCATTTTTACAAATAAAAATCAAAAGTCAAGAATGAAGAGTCTTCCACAATAAGTTTTACCAACATTTTCTACAGTAAACTTGAAGCTTTAGGACAAAAAAGTATGGTTTTTTTAGGTCTTCAAGCTCACTTTCCATTCAAGAACTAACATTACAAAGAGTTTGTGATGGATGCCTATGGTTAATCATGGAGAAATCAAGGTTCAACAAATGCAACTAGCCATCAAATCACACCTAAAGACTTGTTTTCAAAGTCATTCCATCTTCCATTACTCTCTATCTTTAGATTTAAGGTTTTCATTACATTTTCATGTCATTTATATATATTTTATATGTTGTAGGGTTTCTTGGATCAAAGTCTTACATCATTCAAATCACATTTGTTCATATTATTCTAGCACAATAGGATAGGATCTTGTTTACTTCAAAATTTCCTAGTCTTTAACACACTTAAGACTAGGGTTTTATGCATAATTTTATGTATTCAAGGTTCAATTAGTTAATTAGGGGTTTGAATAAGGAAAACCCCACATTAGAGAATAAAGTTTAAGCTATTTTGTAGGGATTTTCTAAGATACAGATTCAAGTTTTTGTTAGAAAGTGTTGTACAGGTGTCAAGGTTCAGATCTACGACTTGAGTTTACAAAAATTTGGGAAGGGACTAATTTGGCATGGATAGTGAATGAGTCCTCCTAGAGGTGATTTTCAGATTTTATTGTGGATTCCAACTTTAAGTGAGCAGAAACCAGATTCTGGGTAGAAAACACTAACTCACGACTGACTCACCCAGGGTGACTAATGAGTCTTAGTTAGGTAAAAAGATAGATTTTCTAGATTTCCAAATTGATTTCTATTCCCCATCAATCTTATAGGTGCATTCATTTCTTAGTTATAGTTTTCTATTTGATCCTATTTACATTTTTATTCATCCTTTTAGGGATTTTGCATACCTCATAGTGTTTTCAAACATTATATTTTACATTAGTTTTGCATTCATAGTTAATCAATTTCATCAACTATTTGCATTTAAAACATTGAATTTAGCTTCAATTACATCATACAGTCTTCTATTTGAGTGAACCACTTCAATTTTTATAAGAGATTGCGGCCTTAGGAGATTCTATCTCTCTCCTTTTAGATGAAAGATCCTTATAGTGTAAGAGGACATAGAACCCTCCCCTTCCCTTTCCCTTTTAAAAATATTGTTGGTTCAACACTATAATTATTTATCAATGTTTATGAACTTATTTCTTACCCCAAATAATTAGATTCCCATGTGATCTTGAATTCTCCCTCTCTTCATTTCTCTCTCTCTTTCTTGATGTTGTGGAATGGAGATACATTTGGATAGAGGAAACATAGATCTATCACTTAGATTTAAGTATGTAAATTCAATTTTAAAGATCTTCAATACATAGGATTCTAGAGCATTATATGTTTCTTTTTTTGAATAAACACTATATGTTGTATAATTTCTTCTAATATAGAGCTTAAATACATGATTAGGTTAACCTATCAAAGTTTAGTCTCAACATTACCCATAGTGTAGGAGTTCTAAGTAAATTTATGTCAACTTTGATATGGATTATTTTCAATTAAATACAAATCATACTTATATATTTTCATAATAAACTAAATTATTTTCTATGTTAACATGGTAGTATGATAAGAAGCATGAAATCCTTGATTATTCATACATGTGGATCATGATTGGAATAAAGAAGTTGATAATAGAGAATCAACTAGTGCACATGTGTTTTCTATATTTAGTGGTGCCATTAGATGGATTAGAAAGCAATAGCATACAATCACTTTGTTTGATATTGAGGTATAGTATATAGCATCTATTCATGCTCATAAAGAAGCAATTCATATTAAAATATTATGTTCGGATCTTGTTCTAGATTAGTAAGTAGCTATAATTTATTACAATAGAGTTTCCCCATATTTTTTTCTTTTGTATTCTTAAAATAAATGTGTCATTCATATTAAGATAATTATATTTTTCATCTAGTTATCCATCTTTTTCATTCATAATATTTTGTGAGAATATGATTTGTTCAATTCATGATCATTTTTTTGAAACCTGTATAAAACTTTATAAAATGTTTTAATTCCTTTCTTATTTTTAGGGAAAAATCTCTTTTAGAAAAGTTTTTGAGAGGTGAAAATGCTCTCAAACCTCTCAACATCCTTAAAAAAGTTGTGTCTTCCAAGTGTTTTTGTGACATTTAAAGTTTGAAAAAAATATAAATTCTTAAAAAAATTCAAATGTTTATGAGTTCACCAAAAAAAAAGAAATTTCAAAAATGAGATTCCTAAAATGTTGGAGAAGAAAAAAATTGAGTTAGAAAATTCTCAAAACACTTGAAACCAAAAGAAATAATTTTTAGGAAGTGAGTAGAATTTCCCAAATTCTGAAAGTGATTTTTTTCTTAGTCTTTGGTAATTTCTTAAGTTTGAGAAGTTCTCAAATAAAAAAAAATATCACTTTTTAGAATAGTAAAGGTTTGAAAACTTATAATGTTGTTAATAAATATACTCATTGCCTCCTTTTCACAGAAAGAAATATTCGCATTATCAATTATATATAATGAGAAAAAAGATAAAGATTTAGCTTATTTGAATGCATTAATTGGTAGTGAAAGGAAAGTGATGGTATTTGGGAACTCTAGAAAGGTGAAAAGTATCTAATTATACCTGGATTTAGAGTAGTCCCCTATGTGAAATAAAAAGTTATACAATTAGCTAATGGTATTTTAGGTAGATTATGGGATGGAAAAACTATTTCCTCATGGTTGAATGATAAAAGAGAAAAGGCCTCAATAAGGGTATTAATGTGTTTACAATTAGGATTTCTATAAATCATTTTCTTTATTTTTTCTCTTTGCCTTTTACGACTTTTTGTTTAAATACTATAAAACCAAAAAAAATAATCATACAATGGATCTACACTATAAATACAAATAAACATAATTAATCTAATAGTGATCTCTCCAACTATAAGTATATTTTTTATTGTCCACTAAATGATTCAAGGCCACTTTTCAAGGCAATAACTATAGAAGCGAATCTATATATCAATATATTTTTGGTGACTATATTGAGACTCAAATTTCTAGTTCATTTTATTTTTCAAAAACATAAATATACCTCCCCTAGAATGGAGTTCGGTGACTGTAAAAAAGTGAGATACTCATTTCCATTAATTTTAGACTTCATTGTATGGTTATAAAATTTCACCTTAGGCATGAAGAACCCACTTCAACTTATTAGCCTTGGATCAATACACAACATCAACTACTAGATCATAAAAGAATTTTCTAAAAATCACTAGAAATAATAGTAAGATGTTGATAGTCACATTCTTGTATTAACATTTAATAGAAAAATTCTTGGAGTGACTAAAAATGTATTCGTGTGGTTATTTGTTGAAATTCATATTGGATTGGCTATAAAATGGTTTGAAATTTTAAAATATGAATGCATTAAGAACTATTATCAGTTGTAGGTAAATTTTATTACAATATTTAAATTAGTAATTTCACATGTGCACATTTATCTGAATTTATATAACTCTAGAAGAAAGAAGATGAATATATAAGGTATTTTATGGAATGGTCCAACTGATCTTTAGAGAATATTCCTTAATGCACCAGACAAATGAAGAAAATAAATTACATAGCTTCATCACCACATTACACCTATAATTCAAATAGCTCTTGAAGAAAAATAATGTATAAAATATGGAAATTACATAAATGAAGACTATTGAAATAGAAAATCATTTAATCTTATCTATATTATAGAATGAAAAATAGATTAATAAATTTACCTAAAGTGTTTTAAATGGGTTAATAAAGAGGTTTTCCATGCAAAACCAATGTTATTATCATGAATATTAGTCTTATATGCATTTTAGTATCAATGCAAAATGATAGATTTAATGACCACTTCATTTGATTATCTAAGTCCTACAATCTCAGTAAATAATATTTCACTAAGGATGATTTCATTCCACAAAAAGTAAAGTCAAAACCCATTGAAATGTATTATTTACATGTTGATCATAGAAATTATTATTTTGAAATCTTTCATGAACATCAAAGAGAAGATACTTCTTTCCCATAGGGAAATATTGGCATTCATCTAGAAAATGTAGTGACTAGTTCTACTTCAATTACAACAACCATCAAACCATCCTTCACTAACATGAGGAACATAGATGAATGAAGAAATGATTACTCATTAACATTATTTTCTTCTCTAGAGATTAAAATTGTTATATTTGAAACCAATGATGAAAATTCAATACAAAATTCAAGGAAAACAAAGATTTAAGGTCCACTTGAATATAGAGAACTCAATAATGGATCATCAAGAAACCTATTTAAGACTTGTATTTCACATAGTATGAATCTCACATTTCTTGAAAAAAACAAAGAAGATGAATCACTACAATAAAAGCACATAGAAAGCTATAAAGATATCAAAGAACAAATTTAAGATAGAGTGTATATATACAAACCATCAAACACCTATATTTTTTCATTCCTACAACCTGAACATCAACCATTCAAGGTTTCTGAGAAAGATTACGAATGAAAAGAGAAATGATAATTATGCCCTTAATTCTTGTAAGGTCACAAAATACTAGTGATTCTCCCACAATATCAGAGCAGAACTTTCATCAGATTTATTTTTTTCAAGAGAGAAGTATCATCTCTTATGATGCATGTGAAATTACATTCATCAAGAATTATTTTTGATAGGTTCACCCAAAATCGTTCAATTTGACACAGTGACAAGATGAATTTATAAAAAAACAACTATAAAGTATAATCTCATAAAATATCAAATGCCTATATATAAATTATGATTTTACCAAAATAAAATCAAAATTCAAATATAAATAAAATCGATTTAAAATAAAATAATTTAGCCATATAAAGAAAATAAAATAAGTTTTAAATTGATATTTATGAGAATATGTTTTAAACGACATAGCAGAACACCAATGGATAAATTCGAAGGAATTGGTGTCTGAAGTCTATTTCTAACACTCATATGTTTTAAATGATATAGTAATGAAGCGGGCACATATATTAAATTTCTATTGTGGCAACAGATAAGACTTCCGTATCCGGAATGATTTGCGGTTTGCCAACAGAAATCCACCTCTCAAGGAAAGCTGCTCCAGGTTTATACATGTAAAAAACTGGACACCCTAAAAAGTAAGTATAATAATATCCGACCAAGAAAATTCGGTCATACCACACTGTGACACGAACACATTTAAGTTCTGGAGGGAAGGCTTCCACTACTCTCCACGCCTTTCCTTCCCAATCATATTGCTCTACTCCATTCCTTCCAAAGGCATATAGTTGTCCAAACGCATATACAACCTGGACGTCCCCTGAATTCTGAATTGACATATTTACTATTGTTGTCCATACTTCCGTACTGGGATCAAATATTTGAGTTCTATTACTCATAATACCAATGACATAAAACATTCCTTCAATAAAAACACAACTACAAAAGCCAATTTGGGGGTGCATCTGAGGAAGAAGGTCCCACTTGTCTTCTTCTACTTTATAAACTGCTGCTTCACGGAGTGCATCAGGAAAACATTTTTGAAGTCCTCCTGTAATGTAAATTGATCCTTCAGATGAAACACAACATGCGTGGAATACAGATCTGGTAGTGGGAATTTCAGCACCTTCCTTCCATGTACAGGATAATAAATCATAGATCAAAATCTTTGTAGTAAAATTGCCATAATATTTCAAGTCCAGTAAAATAAGCTTATGCTTAACACAAACAATCTGAGAAACCGATATGATTTGAAATCCGCTGGGAATAGAAAGGAGTGTTTCACATGATTGATCGGCGGGGTCGTATATAGATATCCCAGAGGACTGGAGCGAGCATATATATTTCCGCGCCAACCCAAACTTTATTCTATCTTGATAAAACGTGAAGCATTCCATGATTTCTTTGGCGGGTTTCATCAATTGCTTAATCTTTGATTGATATTTGTAAGGCACTCTTAGTAAGATGTCTCGCAATATTTGTTCGGGGAGTTCCAGCAAAATATCCATTATCAACTCTTTCTTAAATCCGGACAATTGCGCCTAGTTTTCTGTTAAATGACGTTTAAACTGTATGCGTTGTTTTATATTCACCTTGGTAACTAGTGATGAGATATTCTTATACTAGAAAACGCTTCCTTAGATTCAAAGGCCACACCGTTAGGGAATGCTCTTCGCATACATAAAAGAGACTTAATTAAGGGTAATAATATTTATGTTGAATAAGCCTAATTTATATTATAAATATGAGAGATATAACATACAATTAGAAATAATATTGAATTACAAACTAGGTAGAATAAAGCAATTCAAAAAAATAATATCTGATATTTATTTTCTGGATGTAGATAAGGAGCGAGAGTCTCCTGCAAGGATGTGATGCCATTGCATATGAACAGGTCTTAAATCATAGGGACTTCTCAATATGTCAGATAGACCACCCCCAGAAACCGAACCTTACAGATGTTAGTAAACTGTCGCATTGCTTATTAACAAACATACTTGAAGATGGAGGATACATGTGAACATGTCTTAAATCAAGTGGACTTCTCAATATGTGTCCTTGCCTCAACCAGAGCAGCCAAGATGGGGTCAGCCGTCATCAGATTTTTGTTATCATAGTATCATTCCAAATCTAGGATTTATTTGCCTCGTAATACTTGTTTTTTCTATATATTTGAGTATAGTCGTAGAGGCTTAAAGGAGTTTCAAATCAATTAGTCTTAGAAATATTGCATGATTCAATTTGATCAGCCACAAAATCTATAATCCCTTTTACCATGGAATTCTTGGTGCAATACCACGAAGCTCTTTTTTGTGAGGGATTATTATTTCAATTCCTCATCATAAAGTTTAAATGGTGAAATGTAGTGTTCGTTTTATGTTTGATTTGAAAAATAAAAGTAACTTTTACATTGGAAAAACCACATTTTGAAGAGTCACTCTTCGAGAATAAAATTCTCAAATCACTAAGATACCTTAAGTACTAAATAAATAGTGACATTTTTCATTTTTGCTACTATTAAGTACATTGTTGATGCTAAATTTGACTGGATGCCTGGATGTTATCAATATATTCCAATGGAAAAGTTAAGACCTATAAGTATAAAAACTAGGGCTTGGGAACGTCTTTTATGGATGCCTCAATGTTATCAATATATTCCAATGGGAAAATTAAGACCTATAAATATCAAAAACTAGTCCTTGGGAACATTTTTTATGGATGCCTTGATGTTATCAATATATTCCAATGGGAAAATTAAGACCTATGAATATCAAAAACTAGGGCCTAGGAACATTTTTTATGATTTTCCAATTACCATTTGCCTATGCAAATGTTATGGCACAAAATGATAAGAGTTGGTTGCAATCTTTAGAATAATTGTGATAGAGACAACCAGGGAAAACTTTAGTGGCAAATCTTTGCCAATTTGCTAATAATTGAAATCGGGACTTCCAAAAATGGTGAATAGTACAAGCTAAAAAGGATGTTGAATCACCAGGTTTTTACAAAAAAATAATTTTGTCTTGATTAATTCGCCTATGTAAACAATGTGTCATTGGAACCAATTCACCAGTAGTTTATACTATAATTACAAATATTATTTAAATTCGCTAATAATATTATATTACTACCATTAATTTTGCGGCAATATCGCCACAATAATAAATTAGCATTTAATTTTAGAGATACTTTAGCCTTGAAGAAGGATTTTATTTATTGTCATCGAATCATCAATTACCTTTTTAATCAGATGGTTGCAAGTTGATTATGTGCCCTAATACGCATGTCTCTTTTAAAAGGCTTGTTGAGGCTCAAAATTTGTTTTGGTCCACACGATAAAACCTAATCATTTGGCCCAAAACAAATTTTGGGCCTCAACAAGCCTTTTAAAAGGCACATGCGTATTATGTCATAGAATCAACCTGCAGCCATTCAATTAAAAAGCTAATCAATGGTCTTCATTGTTGGCCTATCATCCAAAACTTGAACCTTGTAACCTATGTCGTGGGGTTTTGGAAGTTTGAAATTAGGCGATAGTGTGTTGATCAAGGGATCGTTTGACTTCTCTAACCTTGGAACCTTGTCACGGTGTTCAAAAGTTTCTTAACTTCCCAACTAGTCGATCTTCTTTATTGTCTCGACATCTTGGAGTTTCCTTCGACTAGGTGAAAATTCAATGGATGGTCGGATTGGTCTGTGTGGATGGTGACAACCATGTATGGTGGTGACTTGGATGTTGACAAATGTGGGGACCACTTGGAGGTTGGGAGTTAAATATTTAAGTCTTTTCTGGGAGACTTGTTGTGAATATTGTAGATTCCCATCTTGATTCCAAGGAATTGCACAAGTGGTGTATGTGTGTCTTGGTGGAGACTACAAGGAATGACTGATAGTTTGGTGTGATAGTCAAAGGTGATGGATGAGTGATGTGTCAACACATGGCATAATTCCATTTGTTAATTTTACATTGCTATTGTAAATCAACAATCATTAGAAAATTTTAAAAGGAGAGATTTACCATTGTAATTAATCCATTTAGTGATTATTCGCTAGGATTTTCCACTATGATTATTGTTTTTACCAATTATTCATTAAGATTTTCCAATATTTTACTTTTTTTTTTAATAATGTGCATAGATTCACCATGACAATTAATACTTTTTTCAAATAAAATGAAAGACTCACTAGGATTTTACACCTTCACTGAGGGGGGAGGTTTTTTAAAGTTATCCCTATAGATAACTATTGTAACTAAACTAATTCTTAACTAATTGTCTTTTGTATTAAACCTCAATAATATTATGTGACTGCTAATTGATAGTTGTCTAGTATTAAGAATCATATTTTCATGACACATCTTCACAAAATTGAATGAACTCACATTTGAACTTGCATTGAAAGGAGAGCCATATGTCTCCTTATTAAAAAGTTCACATGGACTCAATCAATGTTTATCCTCAATGGGAAAAAATTAAAAATAATTTATATAGTAGTTTTCCAAGGTAACAAGATTGTATAATAGTAGGCATTTTGAAATATAAGTCCTCCACAAAAATGCCATATGTTAGTATAATATATGTAGTGTTTCTATAACCTATTTAAAAAGGGGTTGGTATTATGCTGACACTATTTTTGTAGGAATGCTCAAGATCGCTGAGAGGGGGAGGGGGGAGAGCCAGTGATACATAGAAAAATAATAATTAAACAACTTTTAAGAGGTATATATATTTCAATGGAAACACATGGAGATCACGAAGACACAATATTTATAAGTGGGAAACATTAGGAAAGGAAAACCACTATGTGAGTGTTGGTTGGGTTTGAAGAACCAATCCAATCCTCACAAATTAATCACTATTAGGTCTCATTGGCCAAATTCTCATTGAATACAAAAATTCTAGGAGCACCAACTCTAATGAGAAATGGAGAACAAAAATACAGAGTACTACTTTGTTTACAATATGCTTTAGATTACATTCATCTATTATTTCTTCTTGTAGACATTAAGACTCCCCTTATTTCAACAATCATAAACATGATTTAGGATAATGTGTGTAGAATAAAGGACTCTCAGAATCTACTCTTTGAATGAACATAAATATAATATAAAAATACCTTTTACATATTTTTTTTCCTATTTTGAAAATCAATCCTAATCAACATGTGACTTCAATCACATGAATATCTTCTTATTCAAAGCACTATTAAACATGTACACTCATTGTTCCTTATTTAAAAAAAACTCTTGTCACCTTCTATAACATACTTATCTATGCAAAGAGAATGCAAACAATGATTATTGTCATATAGAGGAACAAATAGGTCTTTCATGCTCTATTATTCAAAACCTTCTCCCTATGAATTATCTAAACAAAATAATGGTATGGTTATTTCCAACACTCTCTCACAAATCCCAATCCAAGATAAAAAAAGATTCTTAGTTCCTTGGTTTCATTACTTAACCCATCGCTTGTAGAAGATAGCTACAAAACTAGGTATCCAAACTAGGTCAAAGATATCCAAAATCATTTCAAAAATAAATCCTTGGGAAATAACCATTTTGAAGTTTAAAATAGGACCCTTAATATTTGAATCCCGCCATCTCATTAATCAAATAAAGACCAATTTATCTTACACTAAGTGGTAAAATATAAGTTCTTAACCTGACTTGTTAATTTAATTGAAAAGTAGGGGTCAGTTGACAATGTGCTTAACCCATCAAGTTATCATTTAAGTGGTTTTCCACCATTTATAGTAGGTCAACACACAAATATAACATAAATTGAACTCTTTATTGATGACGGATATAAAATATAAACACTATGCTTTCAAGGAACTTCTTAGGGTATAGCACTTAGTGTTTTAGGTTATAAGATGAAGAGATCTTAACAACTAAAAACATAAAAGAAAAATATTTCCAACATAGATTCACCCTCCAAAAGTCTCATCTCAAATACCAATCTTTGAGTGACCAACAAACACTTTTTCATGAAGATCAATAACCACTTTGTCTTTGGCATGCAAATCAACCATCACCTTGGCATGAAGATGAAATGAATGAACAATACCATCTTGTATACCTCTAAATGATCAACAATGATAACTTTGAAATGAATCAACAACTTTGGCTTCTCTTGTAATGAAGCAACCCTATCATAAAGATGACAACAAATGAAAAATACACCTTTTGCATCACGATTGAACTTTGACACGCTTTTACATCATAATTTTGAAATGAAGGTATGAAGGTTTGCATCAACACTATGAAATGAAGGAACATGAAGAAGTACCTTTGCATGTTGCATCAACATTACCTTTAACACCAATGACAAACAACATTTCCTTTGTTTCCTTTGAGATGAAATGTCAACAATTACTTTGTCATTCAGCATCATGAAGTAATTCTTTGAACGAGCTTTTTCCTGAAGGAAGTCTTGAAGAAACACTCTAAATGATCAAGAAACTCAATGATATGTAAACCATGAACAAAATTTTGATATCAATGGAAAAATAAATAAAAAATCTTTGCTTTCATTGATGGAAAAACTCTTGCTTGCTACTCTATCACTCCCCTTATGAAATCAAAGACGAAGGACTACATACTCCCCTTGCAAAATAGGTAGTCCTCCATTTAAAGGTATAGAAAATCATTTTTTCTTCATACTTTCATATCAACAGAGCTAAATATACTTGCATGAAGTAGGTTTACCAAAAAAATGGCATACATAACACTATTAAAAAGGCCAAGAAATTCATTAGAATATAACTTTCATATTGATTACAACTACCATTACACTAGACTATGCACTGTGCAACACTGGCATTGCCACTATACACCTACAACAACATTCTGAAGGAAAAACATTATTGTGACTGAGATGTACAAACTGTAACTTAAGCTATTTGATAAATACCATTGTTAACCTTTGACTTAGAGCACTTTTAAACAGTGAGGCAATAAACAGTCATGAAAAAAAATTTATGTTTCCAAAATAACAACACCAAAATATGAGCAATTATGTATAGAAAAAAAGGCATTGAGAAGGAATACCACCATGTAAGCATCATAATAGTTTCAAGATCCATAGCACTGTCCAAACACAAGACTATTGGCATTTTCATGTCCCATATGAAACTAGCATCATGGGACTATCCAAAGTAGTCACATTATTTCCACACTTGAAAATGACTAATAACACAGTCAAAATATGACCAACTATAAGAAATTATATCAATCAAGGAATGCTACCAAATTTGAAACAATCATTCAGGGTTTAGGGACATAAAACCAGGATATAGACTCCTCTTGAATTCATGATGAAAAGTACTAATCCAGTGAAGAAAGGAAAGAGAAAGAACACCCAACCTCTCCCTCAACTACTCAAATTCATCCTTACTGAAAGGCTTGGTAAAGATATATGGTACTTGATCATTTGAAGCAACATAATAAAAAAAAACTTCATTTCCTAAAACTTTTTCTCTCAAGAGATGGTATTTGATTGCAATGTGCTTAGTTCTTGAGTGTATAATAGGGTTGGGTATGTGCAGGATCACGATGGGCTAAAAAGTAGTGATATGATGGGTATGTGTAGGGCATGTGGCTGATAACATTTTTTTTACCCAAAATTGATGAAATGAAAAGGGTTTTTAAAGGAGATTCTCATATTTCCATCAATATAAATTATGCTTTACTTTGAATTTAATAAATAATTATTATTCATTATCTATTTGAATTATGACTAAACTTCTGATTGATAGGTTGATTAAAAAACATTTATGGCTTTCAAACGGTATCACATTTTTTAATCCGAAACATGCATCACATTCTATGCTTCACATACTATATGATTAAAAAAAATGAATTTCATGAAGTTTTGACGAAGTTAAGGTGGTCAAACATACAATTTTTATATTTTTTAAAAAATTTAGTAAAAAAATGATAATTAATTATTTACTTGGAAAAAAAAATACAAAAAATATGCATCACATTAGGACATGAGTCCTCTAGATATATCTAAAATATTATAAAAAAATGTTATCATTTTATTGTGCTTAGGGTGGTCAGGATGAAAACCTACTTACTTTTCCCTAAAATTTAAGTACTCTGCATTCAAATTTCAAATTTTCACCAAATAGATTTTTATTTTTTAAATAAACCTAGTAGTTTAGAAACTACATTCAATTTGCTACAGATTCTATTCTTACATATTTTTGAAATAATATAGATAACTTATTCAAAATTTTATTTCAAGTTTTTGAAAGAGGAAAAAAAGGGTTTTGTAGGGACCTGAAACCACAAAGTTTACAAAACAAAGAAGAGATTGCCAAAGACACCAAAAAATAGAGAGGCTATAGAGAAGAAAACAAAATGACAAACCCACAACCACTAAAAAATCCAGCAAGGGCCACAGAAAAGACCCAAAAATACCAGACAAAATGCAAGTAGCGACTAAACTTGGGACTTTAATGTTTCCGCTGTCTCAACTTCCATGTCATTCATTTCTTGAATCCCACTCTTTAAAATATGGACCGTCTAGGTAGTAGGAGGCACCTACCTGTTAAGGTTGGCATGGGTCCTTTTCAATATTCCTTGGTCCTCCTTCTTGCTTTTATCCTTGTCCTCTTCCAAATCAACAACCAACAAGCTTTGTTGTGACTTTTCCAACTTTTCAAACATTGCATTGATGATAATGGCATCGTGCCTTGCCATTCTATGGTTTTGTTCCACAACATTTTTCATGTTATTTTTTATTTTAAAAATTTCAGCTTCTAGAGTCTTATACTTGTCCTCAATGTCATCATCTCCCGTTCCAGTATTGCTATTTTTATATTTTCCTTCATTCCTAAGAGCAGACAACTTCAATTCCAATTCCTCCAACTTGCTTAAATTTTTATGTCAAGTTGCCTAGCTCTAATTTTTCTAAATTTTTTTCCACTTAAGGGCCTATTTTTTCCATGATGATCCAGCACATACCTGGTTCTTGTATATGTTTATTGCATTAGTGTTGACATAAAAAATAGAAACAAGTGTAGGAACATCTACCTTGATGTCTTGAAGAGCTTGACCATCCAAAGAACTTGTGTACAACAAGTAGTAGCAATATATTTTTCCTCTGTTGTTGGCAAGGAAACTGATTCCTATTTCTTGCTATGCCAAGAAACCAACCTTCCTCCCAAGAAGAATGCTCCACCACTAGTACTCTTCCTATCATCAATGCACCCTACCCAATTAGCATTAGTATATTCAAGTAAAGTGAAATCATTAGTTCTAGGATACCATAAACCATAATCAATTGCGCCTTTTCATATATGAAAAAATCCTCTAAGCTATATTCACATAAGATTGTTTAGGAGAGAACTAAAATATTGCCACCAAACACACTGCTTGCATGATATTAGACCTAAAGGTTGTTAAATAGAATAGGATACCTATCATAAATCTGAATAGGGTTTGATATACATTAGTTGAGAAATGAACCTTAATTAACTTGCAACTGGTTACCATAGGAGTACTAACTAGTCTACATCCATACATTTGAAACCTCTTAATATTCTCCTTTGAATACTTAATTTTAGAGATGAAAATATCTTTTTCAAGCTATGAGACTTCCAATCCAAGGAAGAAATACCATCTCCAAGCATGGAAATTTCAAATTCAAATTCCATGATGTTAAGAAAATCTTGACACATTTCATCATCATTGCTACCAAATATGATATTATCGACATAGATAGTAACAACAAGAATGTCCTAACCTTTTGTTTAACAATATAAGTTGTTATATAATCCACCTTTAGTGAACCCTTGACCATGCAAGTACTTTTCCAACTTAGAATACCATAATCTAAGTGCTTTCTTCAAACCATACAAGTCATTTTTCAATTTATAAACATGACCTCCTTCACGTTGAAACTATTTAGGCTGCTCCATATAGATCTCTTATTCAAGTTATCCACTGGGAAAATATGATTTCACCCCATTTGGTATACCTTAAGTTTTTATCAACAAAGAATGCTACAAACATCCTCATGGATTCTATCCTTTCCATAGGTGCAAAGGTCTCATAAAATTTAATACCCTCAACTTAAGAGTACCCTTTACAAACACATCATGCTTTATTTATTTAGGCCTAAGACCTCACTCCCATGTATTTTGCTTCTCTATTTGGATTAGTTCTTCCTCCATGGCCTTAACCCAACACTAATCCTTGCTAGCCTCACTGTAATTATTTGGCTCTATTTCTAATAACAAACAAAGATTAGCTTGGTCACTTGATTGTGCAAGTTTTCTTCATGTTACACTCCAAAAATTTCGTCCCCAATAATCTTCCATTTAGGATGATTTATTTGTAAATATTTTGAAGGAGTATTTTCCATAGTATCAATAGGTTTTTTAGATGTTTCTACTTTCTTTGGAACCTCTTGCTCTTGTTCAAAATCAAATTCTTCTTCAAAATCTTCAAATTGTTGTGTACTAGGCTATAATTTTTCATCAACTTTAACATTAGTAGATTCAACTATTCTTTTGAGTCTCTTATTCAAGCACTTGTATGCTTTGCTATGTGTGGAATATCCTTAGAATATTCCTTTATCATATCAATATTCGAAACTACCCAAACCTTTTTCATCTCTTTTAATAAAGATTTTTTACCAAAGGTCTTAAAATAGCCAACATTGGTAGAATTACCATACCAAAGTTCATATGTAGTTTTTTGGTATTTACTCTTAATTGCACTCTATTTGGAGTATACAAAGCTATACAAATAGCTTATTTCTAATAAGTATTTGAGATATTTGCATCTTGAAGCATTGTCTTAGCCATTTCCTTGACTATCTTATTCTTTCTTTTTGCAACACCATTTTGTTGAAGTGTCCTTGAGGCTACAAATAGGATTTTAATACCATGCTAATCACAATAATATAAAAAATTTATTGAGTTGTATTCTCCACCTTTATCAAACCTCAAGTGTTTGAGTGTATAATATGATTCCTTCTCAACCATCTTTGTAAAGATCTTGAACCTTTCAAATGCCTATTATTTGTGCTTAAGAAATGTCACCCAAGTCATCCTTGAATAGTCATCAATGAAAAGCATGAAGTATCTCTCTCCATTTAATGTTTTTGTCTTTTTAGGACCACACAAATCTATATGCGCTAACTATAAAGGTTTTGCAGATAATTTTTCTTTTTTCTTGAAGCTAATTTCAGTTTGCTTTCAATGTTGACATTTATTACATATTCTACTCATAGGCTAACTAATTTTAGGCATGTCTCTTACATTCTAATTTTTACTAACTTTGATTATATTATCAATGATTAGATTTATAAACCTTCTATTCCACAACCAACTTTCTTTAACTTGTCCCATAAGATAAATGCTTGTATATCCAGTTTTGGTTTTAGTCCCTATGAGACTATACACATTTTCTCTTGTCCCTAAACCTTGTGCCGCTGATTTTCTTGATTTATTCCTTATTTCATAGCCCTGATCATCAAACAAAATGTTATATCCACTATCACAAATCTAACTCACACTAAAAAAATTGTGTTTAAGACCTTCAACAAAGTAAACATCATGAATATGTATCTTTCCATCTAAAATCAATGTACCTTTACCTCTAATTTAGATGTTAGTATTGTATCCAAACATGACAAACTATCCATCATGGTATTCAAATTTGGTGAATTTTATTTTATAGCCTTCATGTGGTTTGAACAACCATTATGTTAGATCCACAATTCATTCATCTTAGCATGCAGGGAAGCTTGCACAAACATTGATTATTCAATTTTAGTGACCTTTTATTTTTCCCTCCAAACTGATTTTGGTTTAACCTCCTCCTTATCAAGGTTTGTTAGGTTCATCTTCTTCATGAAATTATCATTACCCCTTTTATTTTTTCCATAATGATTAGTTCTACAATACTTGGCTATGTGACCAGGGTTATTGCAATTGTAGCACCTTGGATTTCCTAGCATCATGAAAGGAATTCTACCAATGAAATTAGATATTATTCTAAGTATAACCTTACAATATATAAATGGTGATTTTGGTTTGACCCCTCATAATGCTTTGCTCCTCCTATGATGTTTTAGCTAAAAGGAGAAAGGGGATTGGATGGGGCACCAAAATGTAAGGTTTTACACTCAAATTATATGTTAATGAGATATATTATGCCTAATTAAGTTGTCCTACTACTTTGATTTGAAATTGAAGTGATTTAATGATGCAAAACTATGACAATGTTAAATGTTAGAAAACACAATGTGATATGCAAAAAATACCTAAAAATTCAACTAAATGATGAAATAACAAAATAAAATTAAAGAGTTGCATGTGGAACCTAAAGCTTGATGTTGGGAGATTCTAGAATCGTAAAACATTAACTAAAATGTTGACTAGGACACTTAGGCCAATCTGGGCAACTTAGTCCTAGTTTCGGGAAACTTTGTTGGAACAAGAATTTTCTAAATGGGTATCTAGAAATGTCAAAATCAGCTTTCAAGATGAGAAGTGAGACTAATTCGCCCCTACTAGAGACTTAGTTCTTCTACATATTCTTGGAAATTTGAGATAGAATCTTGTAGTCTCAAGCTGCATTTCCTTCTCTAATAGGTGTTCATACTTGATTTTCTAGAAAATAGGATAGAAATGCTCTCAAAGATGGAAATAAGGTGATCTTGACTTGATTGGATTTGTGCACTTTTCTATCACTTTTCAACACCTAATTCTTGACAAATCTACATACAAAAGTCACATGCAAAAGGTGAAAAATGGTTGAGGGTTAGAGAATAGGGGTTTCCCTTGGTCAAACCCCACTTTGGTAATCAAAACCTAAATAATAAAATGAGATAAAAAGAAAGTGATAAATATATATCATGAAAATGAAAATGTTATAAACTTACCACACTATTGATGCTCAAATTTGAATATGTGAAATAAAGAACTCCAATAGCTTGACTTTATTATGCTTGATTTTCTTTAATTCCTAATGAGTGTAAGACATTATATATGATTTAGAGATAGATGATTGTAGGAGATGTAAAATGAGCTGAAAAACCCTTATTTGTACTTGATTTTACTAAAATTTCTTGAAAGTAACACATCACAGGCCAACCTCAAGGGTTAGACGACAAAATCCCGCTAGAAATTTAAAATAATTTTGAGTTTTGTGCCAAAAAGCACTAAGTTTCCCCTATTGGTGACTTAGTCCCACTTAAGAAATCTAAGTGGGTGTCAGGAATTTCAGGGCATTAAATGTTTTCGAACAAGAATATCCATAGCAACACACTTGGAAATGGATGGAATGTGTATTAAGGGGTCATTTAGACATGAGAAGGGTTTGAATTAGTGAAGTTAAGCCTGCAAAAGTGTGAAATATTGTTACAAGACTTTACAAAACCTAAAAAATAGGACTTAATAAGGGATAAAAGGGTTATTTTTAGGTGAATTGTAATGAATAGTGTCTATAAAAGTGTAGAATTTTTTTACAACACTTCACAATGCCTTCACAAGAGACCATAATTTGAATGGTTAAGCCCTAATGTGAATGCTTTAACCACTTTAAAACATTATACCTAGGAAAAATCAAGCCAAAGCCCATTATAAAGACTCAAGTGAGCATAAAAATGTCAACTATACATTTTTTGATGACACATTAAGCCACCACTTTAGTGTTAGGGCGACCTTGCTTCAAACTCTCACTAAAGTAGCTCAACATGCACATCGAGAGGGATCCTAATGTACTTACATTGGTAAGATGAAACAACAATAACCATGACGGTTGATCACACCCCTAGCATCAAGATCACATGGCAAACCAAGCATAAGAAAAAAAGAACACACATGATGATGGAAATGAATGAAAGCTCCAATCATCTATCTAGCTCGTTATGGATTAGATCTAGGCTAATAGTTTGAAAAAGAGGATGCATACTCACTCTGGGGTGACATAACTCATGGTGGTCCGTTGAGTGAGATAACCCAAAAAGGTAAGTGTGATGTAGAAAGTGGCCCCTTGTCATTTTCATGGCCCTTTAGGTCTTGTTTCATGTTGGAACTATTTTTCTCTAATTTCATGTTGTAACATGGCTTGAATAGTCATATTTAGGTACTAAAATTCAAAGAACGATGTCCTGTGGAGGTATTGTGAAGTGTTGTATGACATTTCTACACTCTTCTAGACTCTATTTATTGCAATTCACCTAATAATCACCTTTTCATCACCAATCATATGCTATTTTGAAGTGTTGTAAAGTCTTGTAACAATATTTCATGCTTTTCTAGGGACATGTTCACTATTTATCCCTTTATCATGATTTATTTGGTCCCTTTATGCCCTCATATACTTAACTAAGTGTATTTTTGAATATTATCCTGACAAACAACATTAAATACAACATATTTCCCAACATCCATCTTCAGGTCCTAGGTGGGACCCATTGGCCATGGGTGGCGAATGAGTCCCCTTTGGCCCCAAATTCCAAAGCTTTTAAATTTCCTTTCATGATTTTATTCAAAAACACTTGATGTTGGCTTGTGATGAGGTATGAATGGGTAACTAAAGCACACGTGTCTATAAATAAGTAATTTTCACCTCATTTTAGCCCCATTCATCAAGTTCACTTATTCACCTATTCAATCAAGCATTCAAGCATCTTAAAACATCAATTCAAGCATTATTCAAGCACTTTGAAGTGTCCATTTGCATTACTTCAAACTTGTGTCATCAAGTGTTTGGTAAGTTGATAGCATTTGCATGTTGTTAGTTTATCATTCTCTTGAATTTCATTGTTTTGTTAAGGGTTTGATTACCAAAAGTGGCGTTTGACCAAGGATAACACATATTCACTAACCCTCAACCATTTTCCCCCTATTGCATAATTTTTTGTAGCCTTTTGTGTGGAGATATAAAAATATTTTTGGTGTTGAAGATTGGTTTACAAGTCAAGTAGGTGCTTCAAGTCAACTCAAGTCTATTTCAAGCTTGGAGAAGGTTTTCTATCTATTTCATGTAGAATTGACTTTGGCAACCTGACAAGTAGACTTTTCCAAATCTAGTGTTGCAGAGTTGTCTCCTAATTTTTTAGAAATTTGGGAGAGGACTAATTCACTAGCACTGGCGAATGAGTCCCGCCTTAGGACTAAAAATATGAATTTTGTCATATTTCAAATCTCGACAGTTAGAAACCTATTTCTAATACTTTTTCACCAGGAGGAGGACTGATTCACCACCCTGGGTGAATGAGTCCCATTGTGAAAAATTAGTGATTTCAGTCAACATCCACAACATTTCAGATTAATCATACTTAACTCAGGTGCACTCATATTTAACTTATTTCTTTTTGTTTTGCATTATTCCTTCATTTACTTCATTATTTGCATATCATAATGGGTTTTCAAACATAGCTTTAATGTCACTTTTCAATTCATTTTCATTCATTTGGATCAATTAATTGCATTTCGTTAACTACATTTTAGCTTAGACAACATTTCACATAACATAGTTTGAGTGAACCATTAGCATTTTTGGCCCTATCTCACTCCTTTTAGGTGAAAAACCATAGAAGAGCAAGAGTAGCCCATAGGAGCCAAAAATCAACAGTTCATTTTGGTGAACCCTACTTTTGAACATCTTGCATTTCTGATTTCATTTACATATTGTATCCTTTTTTACATTTTCATTAAGATTCAATTAATACATTGTTTTGGTTTTTGCATTTTAGGACTTTTCATATTGCATTAGTGAAAGATTCATTTATATTTCATTTTAGCATTACATCTCATTGAAAAGGTAAAAAATTGTATTCTGCATCTTTGATTGCATTTTTTAGAGAATTAAAATCATCAGAAAATCTATGAAAAACACACAAAAACATCATACTAGGACTTAGTTGCCACCTTAGGTGAATCAATCCCTTTACACTTTTAAACTTTTCTGACATTTTTCTGGCATTTTTCTGCATTTCTGTTTTCTATAGTTAGCTCTCTATTACAATTAGTAGCATTTCTATTAATTGTATTTAGACATCTTAGATTACCTTCCATTTGCATTCACCCATTCCTTGTGGTACTTGTATGATTGTTTGGTGCTCTGTTGATAATAGTTTAATGAGAAGAAATTCTAGAACCATGGCTTCTCTTGATAGCACTTTTGTTGTGGACCTTGGCATCTCACAAGCTCCTACTTTGAGTATGGACAATGGTGCATTAGGCACTGAAAATACAACTTTTATGCCTTCACCTTTCCATCCAATGAATGTTGACAACCAAAACAACTCACTCCTGCAAGTAAATGTCATTAATATTCATGAGGATTTTGCACACTTACAACAAGACTTGTCACTTGAAAAATTTCCACCACTACCATACCCACCGTTGAAAAGCTTCATCATTTAATTGAAAGTGATGATGGCTTGCAAGTGATGAAGAAAATTGTTGATATTTTCAATAAACATGCCTCTACTAATACCCAATCTACAAACATTCATGTAATCCAAGGAGGACCTCCAGTTCCTCCCCCTTCAACCATAGCATCCATACCCACTTTTACCAATCTGCAAGTCCACACAACTATGAAGTAGGTTAATTATGTAGCTACCATTTTCTCAATTTCCACTAGTATTCCTACTTCTCTTGTGGCATCCAAAATCCCCTCCACCACCATCACACCCCATACTATTCCATTCACTTCCCCTAACATCACCTACACTCCATCACAATATTCCCTTCCATCTCAACCCACTTACCCTAATCCTCTTCTTACACAACTCCTTACCACTGTTTCATCCATGCAACATCAACTTTCTACCATTAGCCAAGGTCAATCTGCTCCACCTACATATCATATCTATAGCAACCCTTTATCATTAGAAATCTTACATACCTCGATGCCACAAGGGATATAAATTCTCTAGTATGAGAAATATGGAGGAAAAGGAGACCCTATCAACCATGTTAATGCTTATACAACATTTTTTAGTGACTTTTTCCTTGATAATTAAATTTTTGCTAAAATTTTCCCAAGGGCCTTGAAAGATATTGCCTTAGAGTGGTTTTCCAACTTGCTTAATAGTTCCATATGTTCTTTCAATGAATTGGTGGGTGCTTTCATCAGTCACTTTCAAGTACAAATGACACCTAAAAATAACATGGCTGACCTCATGCGATGTAAAAAAAATATGGATGAAAAAGTAATGGATTTCATCTCATGATACCAATGCTTGTATGCTCAAATTGATGTTTATCGAAAACTTGCACACAAATCTTTAGGATAAATTAACCAAGATGAAATTCCCTTCATTCATGCATTTATGCAAAACCTTATGTGACTATCAATACTTTCTTTGAGGCCATGATTTAAAATCCACTTCTAGCTGACCTAAAAAACCCGAAGAAAACAATCAAAACCAAAATAACACACCAAAATTTTGTAAACCAAATAGAGGCTTTTTACAATTTAATTCACCTCCTTAACCACAACCTCAACCAATACAACCTATTCCAAATCAAGTGGCAACTATTAAAGCAATGGTTCCTTATACCTATGGGGACCCAAAGAGACTATTTACTCGCCTACCAAATACCCTCCATAACATGATGAAGAAATTAATTTAACAATGCGTGCTCACTTTTCCACCCATTAGACCACTTGATCCAAATCAACCCTTACCACCCACCTTCAAACCTAACACTTATTGTCATTTTCTTCTCCAAAATGGACATGTCACTGAATACTACAAGCATCTAAAACATCTAGTTCAAGACCTCATTTATTTAGGCTATGTTTCCATTGCGAGTGTTAATGATCAAGGAAATAAGTTTTTTTAACCCCCTAACCAAAATTTAAAAATCCTACTGAACCTTCAAACACTTATGTAATGACTATTGATATAAACCATGAACAACATGATATACCTCCACCTATTATTGAAGAAAGTATTATGGATGATCTAGTGGCTATGATAGACATTATCCCTCGTAAGGTCCAAACCACTAAATCTCTTGATATCAATTTTTTTTCTAAATACATACTACAAAAGCTTCCTAATTGTCCTCTCTACATAGCTAGCTGAATCTATTATAAGCCCACTAATGGGATATTAATAGATCCCACTTGTAGCGAGAACATGATCATAGAGGAATTTCTAGTATTACATGATCTATATCAAGATGATTTTAATAAACCAACTACATGGATTAAGACATATACTAGTTTTGTATTCCCTACAATCAGATCGATCGTGCTACCCTTACAGATGAGACCTAAAACTTTGGAGGTAACATTTTCAATTATCCCACAATCTAACCAATTTCATTTGTGGCTAGGCCACCCTTGGCTTTGCTCAATGAAAGTGGTCCCATCAGTTGTTCGCAAGTGTTTGAAGTTTTCACATGACAATGAGATATTCACCATACACCATAGTGGCTTTAATCCCTTATTTTCCAAAAGTAAATTTTCATTAGAAGCCTTTTGGCCTACACCCATGGAACCCATCACCCCTCAAAAGGAATTATTTTTCATAGCTAATTAAAAGTTTAAAGCACAAAAGATAGCTAAATTGTCTCTGCATAACGTGTCCTTGTCCACTTCTACAAATCCTATCATAGATGAAAGCATGCTTCAACTTGAGTTTGACATTGAGAAATACACAACATCTTGAACAACCACACCCAGATAATTCCTAGCCATTGTTTAGACAACTAAGGTAAAATGAAACAAATCCTATCCTTCCTCCTTGCATTAAACAAGTGTATAAAGAAAAAGAGAAAGTAGTTGACCCACCCTCTTTGGAAGCTAAAGAACCTATGATTACTCAATCTGATTTTACACCTCAACAACTCCAAAACTAAATTAAATGAAAATGTGGTGCTAGGGAACATAGGCTTCATCATCGTCTCCCTTCTCGTCAATCTCACATGGAAGAAGATAAATAAAATCAACCACCTTTGATAGACATAATAGATGACCACCCTCCTTCTCTTGACCTACTAGACAATAGTCTAGTGAAACAATCACAACAAAATAAACCAATCCAACAACCACAACTTTTGATACATCCATCCTTAGAAATGATCCTTCATCCTCCCATTGTCATTAATCTTGATGATGATGATTATGCAGAGAATGTCAAAGTAGATGAAATGCACAATGATCTCAATTCTTTATTTTCATCTACAATGAGCTTAAAAGAGAAATCCTCTCCACCAAGTGAAGAACTTGGTACAACTCCTAGTTTGGCGCTTGCAATTATTTCTTTGGACAATCAACTGCCCTTGTATTACACTAACCATGATTGGGAGGTGAATGACTTGTTAGATAGTTGACTTGCATTCACCTAACTATAATTTTTGCATTTCTCTTTTTATTATCCCTTTATGTGCATATCGTGTTACCCCATATCATGCATTTGATGTTCTCTCTCTTTATACACTTCTATTTGTACCTCTATTCTTCTATATGTCGTACATTGAATTTTTTCCCTTTTTTGTCTTCTCCTTTTGGGGATGATATAAAGCATAGAGATACCCTATGTTTCTTCCATGTTGACCCAAAATGTCCTTGTCTTTTTCAATTTTGTTTTGTGTTTTCGTTTTGGGGATGACACAAGCCATCAAGATAGAAATTTCTCCTTCATGTTGACCCAAAAGCTTTTTCCTTTTCTTTTTCTTTCATTTCTCTTGTGTTTTCCTTTTGAGGATGATGCAAAGCATTGAGACCACAATGTCTCTTTGATGTTGACCCAAAATGAAATTTCTTTTTATTTTGTTTTCTTTGTGTATTCTTCCAATTTTATGTGCTTTGGGGAATGATGAGAGTTCCAAGCTCTTTCATCAAAACATTTCAGCAATGAACATACTGACCCCAAATCTATAGATACCTTATGTGTTTGGTGTGCTCTTTTCTGAGGGGGAACTCCCTTTCTTTGTTTTCCATTTTCCTTGACATGACACATCATAACTTCAATTCATATGACTTGGCATAGGGCTTTCTAGGTTGGATCTTATGTATTTTTTTCTTTTCTTGCATTTTCTTCCTTCTCTACTTTAAAGTAATTTCTCACAAAATGATGTGTAGCAATTCTTTTAAATTGGGGGGCATACATTACCATTAATTCATTTGCATTCTCGGTTCCTAGTGCAGCCTTGTCATTTAAGAGATGTGTTCGTCACTTTGTGGATGACATTGGGTGTGATGTCCTTCATAAGTGTGATCTTTCAAAGCATATTTCATTCCTCTCGGTGGAGCTTGATGCGACACATTGCATCCCCTAATTTGTGAATATACTATTCTTTAACTGGTCCTCTATTGGAGACATTAGACACAATTTTCCCTAAGTCACTAACCTTGCATGAACTGAACAAGACTCCTTTGAACATCTTTTACAATTTACAATTTACATTTTTGCATAATGCAACTTGCATGCCTGTGGTACCTTCATTTTATTTATGAAAATTTTCCTTGTGGCACCTTGTTTAAGTTATCAATAGGTATAACTTTAATATGGTTGAGCAGGAATCCAAACTAGCAACATGAGTTTTCCCCATAGCCACCTTTATGTTAGTGAGTGCATACCAACTAGCGTATGTATCTTACCTTTTGGGCTTTCTCACCCCGTGGATGACCAAAAATTTTGTGGCCCCAAAGTGAGTACATTTGGGCCTTCTCATCCCATAGATAGCCAAAATTTATGTGGCCCCAGAGTGAGTACACATTCTTCTTTTCAAACAATCAACCTAGATCTAATCCACAACTAGTTGGATTGACAATCGAAGCTTCATTTGATTCTTGTCACCACTTTTGTCTTCCTTTGTTCTTATTCTTATTTTTCCATGGGATCATCATCTTGGGGGCTTGATCATACCTCTTGATCATTGTATCCCATCTTGCTAATGTAAGTGCATTTGAACCCTCCTTTCGATGTTCATGGCTACTCTAGTGTGAGTTTGAAGCAAGTTCATGCTCTCACTAAAGTGGGGGATAAATGTCCCATAGAGAAAGGGACCCTTGCCATTTTCATGGACCTTTAGGTCTTTTTTCATGGTGTTGGAACTATTTTTCTCTAATTTTATGTTGTAACATGGCTTGAACATGCATATTTAGGTATTAAAATTCAAAGAATGATGTCTTGTGAAGCTGTTGTGAAGTGTTGTAAGACATTTCTACACTCTTCTAGACTCTATTTATTGCAATTCACCTAATAATCACCTTTTCATCACCAATCAAATCCTATTTTGAAGTGTTGTAAAGTCTTGTAACAAGATTTCATGCTTTTCTAGGGACACGTTCACTATTTATCCCTTTATCATGATTTATTTGGTCCCTTTATGCCCTCGTATGCTTAACTAAGTGTATTTTTTAATATTATCCTAACAAAAAACATTAAATACAACATATTTCCCAACATCCATTTTAAGGTCCTAGGTGGGACCCATTGGCCATGGGTGGCGAATGAGTCTGCCTTGGCCCCAAATTCAAAATATTTCAAATTTCCTTTCAATATTTTATTCAAAAACACTTGATGATGTCTTGTGATGAGGTATGAATAGGTAACTAAGGCAGAAGTGTGTATAAATAAGTGATTTTCACCTCATTTTAGTCCCATTCATCAAGTTCACTTATTCACCTATTCACTCAAGCATTCAAGCACTTTGAAGCATCCATTGGCATTACATCAAACTGACACCATCAAGGGTTTGGTAAGTTGATAGCATTTGCATGTTGTTAGTTTATCATTCTCTTTCATTTCATTGTTTCATTAAGGGTTTGATTACCAAAAGTGGGGTTTGACCAAGGAAAACCCATATTCAGTAACCCTCAACTTTTTTTCCCCTATTTCATGTTTGTTTGCATCCTTTTGTGTGCAAATATAACAAGATTTTTGGTGTTGAAGATTGGCTTACAATTCAACTAGGTTTTTCAAGTCAACTCAAGTCTATTTCAAGCTTGGAAAAGGATTTTTATCCACTTCCTATAGAATTAACTTTGACAACCCAACAATCAAACTTTTCTAGATCTGGTGTTGTAGAGTTGTCTCTTGATTTTTCAAAAATTCGGGAGAGGAATGATTCACTACCAGTGGAAAATCAGTCCCACCTTAGGACTGAAAATATTAATTTTGTCATATTTTGGATCCTGGTAGTTAGAAACTTTTTTTTGACACTTTTTAACTAGGAGGAGGATTGATTCTTCACCCTGGGTGATTGATTCCTTCATTTACTTCATTATTTGTATATCACAATGTGTTTTCAAACATAGCTTTAATCTCACTTTTTCATTCATTTCCATCCATTTAGACCAGTAAATTGCATTCAATTAACTTCATTTTATCTTAGAAAACATTACACATAACATACTTTGAGTGAACCATTAGCATTTTTTGCCCTATCTCTCTCCTAGGTGAAAAACCTTAGAATAGCAAGAGTAGCCCATAGGAGCCCAAAATCAACAATTCAGTAAGATACATATGCTAGTTGGTATGCACTGACAAATTTATAGCTGGCTATGGGGAAATTCATGCCTTTGATTAGGTTTCCTGCTCGACCATATTAAAGTTATACTACCTAATAACTTTAACAAGGTGCCACAAAAGAAAATGCTAGTTCATGCTTCATGAGAAAAGAAAAGCTTTGTATCCTTAGAAATCATGAATGAATACAAATGTACTAGAGGAATGCAAGTTGTATTATGCAAGGTGGAAAAAATGCAAAAATGCAAAAAATGTTCAAAGGAGTCTTGTTAAGTTCATACAAGGTCAGTCACTTAGGGAACACAATGTCTAATATCTCTAAGAGAGGACCATTCAAAGAATAAAATATTCACAACCTAGGGGATGAAATGCATGACATCAGTCCACTAAGAGGAATGAAATATGCTAAGATAGATCACACTTATGGACATAATACCTAATGTCATCCACAAAGTGGCAAACACATCCTATGAAATGACAAGGCTACACTAAGAATTCAAGAATGAAAATGAAATGATGCCAATGTATGCCCCCAATTTTAAAGGAATTGCTACACTCTAGTCTAAGATAAATTAGTTTAAAGTAGCAAAGGAAATATACAAAAATAAAAGAACACATGATAGCCAACTTGGAAATCCCTATGCCAAGTCATATTCTTTTGAGTAATGCTACTTCATGTAAATGAAGAAGAAAACAAAAGAAAGGGAGTTGCCTCTAGAAAAGAACACACTAAAGACATAAGGGATCTATGGATTTGGGCTTAATATGTTCATTACTGCAATGTTTTTTATTAAATAGCTTAGAATTGTCATCATTCCCCAAAGCACATAGAACTGAAAGAATGAGACAAAGAGAGTGAAAGCAAAAGAAAAACAAGGTCCGTTTTGGATCAACATGGAAGAGACATTGCAGTCTCAATGCTTTGCATCATCCCCAATAGGAGAATACAAGTGAAAATAAAATGAAAAGGAAAAATAAAATGGAAAGGTTTTGGGTCAACATGAAGGAGACATATTTGTCTCAATACCTTTTGTCATCCCCAAAAGGAAAAGCACAAGAAAAGATAAATTAAAAAGGAAAAAGGATCATTTTGGTCAACATGGAAGAGACAAAACGTCTCAATGATTTGCATCATCCCCAAAAGGAAAACAAAAAATAAAAGTGAAAAGGAAAGGACCTTTGGGTCAACAAGGAAGAGACATAGGGTGTCACTACACTTCGCATCATCCCCAAAAGGAAAACATTAAAAAAAGGTGAAAAAGGCAAAGCATGACATATAGAAGAATAGAGTTACAAATAAAGGAATTGCACAAAGAGACAGAGAACATCAAACACATGTTACGAGGGGAACACAATATGAAAATAAAGAAAAGTAAAAAAGTAATTTAAAGGTCTAGTAAATCAAATGCAAGTCAACCATCTAACAAGTCATCTGCCTCCCAATCATGGTTAGTGTATTGTGAGGGTGGTTGACTATCCAAAGGAAGAATTGCATTTGCTAAACTAGGAGAAGTACCAGGTTCTTCACTTGGTAGAGAAGATTTATCATTTAAGCTCATGGTAGATGAAAATAAAGAGTTTAAATTTTTATACACTTCTTCATCTATTTTTGTTATCTCCTCATCATCATCACCATCAAGATTGATTACGATGAGAGGAAAATGGGTTATTTCCAAGGAAGGATGTATCAAAAGTGGTTGTTGTTGGATTGGTTTTTTTTTTTTTTTTGAAGGTTGGATAATACTATCTTGTGGTGGGTTAGGGGGAAGCGGGTGATCATCTATTCCTCCTCTAGGTTGGTTTTCTTTGTTTTCTTCCATTTGAGGCTGACGAGCATGGAGATGATGATGATGCCTACATTCCCTGGCAACATAGTTGTGTTTAATTTAATTTTTAATTTGTTGAGGTGTAAGAGCTGGTTGGTCTATGATAGGTTCCTTTTCTTTTGAAGGGGGAAGAATAGAAGAAATGGAAGAAGATGGATCAATCACTTTCTCTTTAGCTTTATACACGTGTTTAATGTGGGGAGGCATGACATGGTTAGTTTCAATTTCTCTTGCTCATTTAAACGGCTAAAGGGAAGTGTCTATGGCTGGTTGTTCATGAGGTTGTGTGGTTTTTTCAAGATCAAATTTAGGCTAAAGCATGGTGGGTATGTGCAGGATCATCATGGCAAAAACAGGCCCTTAAGTGGCAAAAAAATTAGAAAAATCAGTGTTAGGCAACTTGATGTAAAAATTTGAATAAGTTATCTATATTATTTCAAAAATATGTAAGAATAGAATCTATAGAAAATTGAATTTAGTTTCTAAATTACTAGGTTTATTTAAAAATAAATAAAATCTATTTGGTGAAAATTTGAAATTTCAATGCAATAGTACTTAAAGTTCAGGGAAAAAATAACAAGTAGGTGTCTGTCTGACCACCCTAACCATAATAAAATGATAATATTTTTTTATAAGATTTTATATATAAGTAGAGGACTCATGTCCAAATGTGATGCATATTTGTTGTAATTTTTTTCCAAGTAAATAATTAATTATGAATTTTTTATTACAACTTTTGAAAAATATAAAAACTCGTATGTCTCACCACGTTAACTTGGTCAAAACTTCATGAAATTTATTTTTTGTTTTTTTAATCCTATAGTATGTGAATCATAGAATGTGATGAATTTTTTTGATTCAAAAAATGTGATACCATTTGAAAGTTAAAGATTTTTTTCGATCAGCCTATCGATCAAGACTTTAGTCATAATTCTAATAGAAAATGAATAATAATTATTTATTAAATTCAAATTAAATAATAATTTATATTGGTAGAAAGCTGAGAATCTCCTCTAAAAATAATTTTTGTTTCATCAATTTTGGGTAAAAAAAAGTCGTCAGCCACATACCCTACAAATACCCATAATATCGTGACTTTTTGGCCCATCATGATCCTGCACATACCCTGGTTTCATCTAGGATAGGAGGAGTGGAAGTGGATTGGGAAATTATACGAAGAGACAACTCGGCTATTCATTTAGCTTTGAATTTTTGGTAGGCTATGAAAAAGAAATCTTTTTGCGGCATGATGGGTTCCATAGGTTCACGCCAACAGGCTTCTACAAAAAAATTACCTTTAGAGAACAATGAATTAAAGCCACAATGGTGTACAATAAATATTTATCTCCATGTGAAAACTTCAAACACTTATGAACAATTGAGGGGAATACTTTCATTGAGTAGAGACAAGGATGACCTAGCCATAGATGAAATTGATCTGATTGTGGAATAATAGAGAAGGTTACATCCAAAATTTTAGGTCCTACTTGTAAGGGGAATACGATCAATCCGATCATAGGGTAGGTGAAGCTAGTATGTGTTTTAATCCATGCAATTGGTTTGTTATAATCATCTTGATACAACTCATATAATACTAAAACTTCTTTTGTGATTATATTCTCACCACAGGGGGGATCTATTAATATACCATTAGTGGGTTTATCATAGATTTGACCAGCTATGTAAAGAGGACCATTAGGAAGCATTTTATGTATATCTTTGGAAGAAAAAGTTATATCAATATTTTTGTTCGTTGGGCCCTTATGAGGTATAATGTCTATCACACCCACAAGGTCATCCATAGGGGTAACTTTGGTAACATTTAGAGTTATATCATGTTCATGACTTGAGCATTTGAAGGTTCACTAGCCTTGAAAAATGAAATATTTTGTTTAGGCATGGGGTTGGTAAAGAGTTTTAAATTATGGTTAGGGGCTGCAATAGATTTATTGCCTCAATCATTGACACCCATAATGGATAAATGACCTAAATCAATGAGGTCTTGAACTAAGTGTTTAAGATGCTTCCATTATTCAGTGTGATTCCCATTTTGGTGATGAAATGACAATAATAATTTTTGTTTGAATGTAGGTGGTAAAGGCTTCGTGGTATCAAGTGGTTTAATGGTAGGAAAAGTGATCATTTGTTGTTGGAGTAATTGGTTCATTATATTATGGAGGGTATCGAGTAAGGGGGTGAATTATATCTTTGGGTTCCCATATGTATAAGTACCATTGCTTTAATAGTTGCAACTTAATTTTGAACAAGTTGGGTTTGTGGTTGAGGAGGAAGATTGAATTGTAAAAATCCTTTTGTTGGGTTTTCTAAAGTTTTTTGCATTGTTTGGATTGTTTTTCTCAAACTTCTTAGTTTGGTTAGAAGTGGAATTTGAATAACAACTTGAAACCAAGTTATGATATTCACAAAGGGTTGTACATAAATACACAAATGAATTAAATTTCATCATTGTTAACTTGTCTTAAAGATGGGTGTGCAAATTTTTGATAAACATATTTTGCATATGTGAATCAAGAATTTTAACATCAACTTTAGCATATAATGACTCATAACGCGAAATAAAGTCACTTACATTTTCATCGGCATTTTGTCTACAACTCATTAAATTAGCCATTTTATTTATAGGGGTCATATGGACTTAGAAATGACTTACAAAGTCATCCATAAGTTCATTAAATGATTGGATTGAATGATTATGTAAGTTGGAAAACCACTCCAATGCAGTGTCCTTTAAGGTCTGCGGAAAAAGTTTAGCTAATAATTTTTCATCAAGAACAAAATCACTGCACAAGGTTATATAAGAATTGACATGATTATTAGGGTCCCCTTTTCCTCCATATTTCTCAAACATAGGCATTTCAATTCCTTTTGGCATCTAAGTACATAATACTTCAAGGGATAATGGACTACTACGAACATGATATGTAGGTGGAGCATTTTGACTTTAGCTAATGGTGGAGATTATTTTTTGCATGGATGAAATGGTATTAAGGAGTTATGTAGATGGGATCAGTGTAAGTGGTATGAGGTTGAAGGGAAAATGGAGATGGAGTGTATGTAATATGAGGGGAAGTGAAAGGGACACTAAGAGGGGTGAAGGTGGAAGAAGATATATTTGATGCCACAAAATAACTAGGAATGCTAGTTGGAATTTTGAAAGAAGGATCCACATGACTAACCTATTGTATAGTTATTGTAACCTAAAGAGTGGTGTAATTTGGTATGGATGCTATCGTTGAAGGGGGATGGATGTGAGATCCTCCTTGACTTACAAAAATGTTTGTTGGTTGGGATGTGGAAGGAATATGTTTGTTGTATATCTCAACAATTCTCTTCATAACTTGTAAGCCATCATCACTTTCAATCAATCGATGAAGGTTTTCTATGGATTGTATGGTAGTGGTGGAAATGTTCTCAAGGGAAAAGTCTTGTTGTAAGTGTGCAAAATCCTCATGAATATTAATGACCTTTTCTTGCGGGATGGAATTATTTTGTGTGTCAACATTCATTCGATGGAAAGGTGAGGGCATAGAAATGGTATTTTTCATGCCTAATGCACCATTTTCCATACTAGGAGTAGGAGCTCTCGAGATCCCAAGGTCCACAACGAAAGTGTTATCGTGGGAAGCCATGAGCCTAGAACTTCGTATCACTAGAGAATTATCAATGGGGCACCAAACACTTATACAAGTACCACAAGAGATAGGATGGATGCAAATGCAATGCAGTCTAGGAAAAATGAAATGAAAAAAGGAATAATGTTGTAAACTAAAGCAGAGATGTAGTACTAGAAATTAGAAGTACATAAAATACCCAAAAATTACTAGAAAATGTAGTGCAAAATATGCAAAAGGACTAAGTCACCTAGGGTGGCGATTTTGTCCTACTATTGATTTTTTTGTGTTTTTTAAGAATTTTTAAATGCAATTATATTCCTTTTAGATGATAAAATGCAACTAAATTTTTTAAATGTATATTTTTTATGTTTTTCAATACAAAAATGATGTAAGAGTGCAAACTAATATGAAATTTTTCACTCAAGCAATTGAAAAACTCTAGGATGCACTTTAACCAATGCAAGATGCAATGCAAGTTAAACTGAGTATGCTCTTGAAAATTAGAAGGGAATAATGTTCAAAAGATGTAGGTTCACCAAAATGTAAATGGTTATTTTGGTTTGAACCCTCAAAATTCTTTGCTCCTCCTCGGATCTTTCACCTAAAAGGAGAAAGGGGATTGGATGGGGAACCAAAATGAAAGGGTTTACACTCAAAGTATATGTTAATGTGATATATTATGCCTAATTAAGATTTCCTACTGCTCTGATTTCAAATTGAAGTGATTTAATGATGCAAAACTATGACAATGTAAAGTGTTGGAAAATGGGAAAAATGGTTGAGGGTTAGAGAATAGGGATTTGCCTTGCTCAAACCCCGCTTTGGTAATCAAACCCTAAACAATAAAATTAGATGAAAAGAGAGTTATAAATTGATAACATGCAAATGAAAATTTCATAAAATTACCACACAATTGATTTTTAAATCTCAAGATGTGCAATAAAGAACTCCAATAGATTGACTTGATAATGCTTGGTTTGCTTGAATTCCTAATGAGTGTAAGAGATTGTATATTATTTGGAGATAGAGGATTGTAGGATATGTAAAATGAGGTGAAAAACTCTTATTTATACTTAATTTTACTAAAATTTCCTAAAAGTAACACATCACAAGCTGACCTCAAGGGTTAGAGGACAAAATCTTGCTAGAAATTTAAAATAATTTTGAGTTTTGTGTCAAAAAGGACTAAATCACCCCTATTGGTGACTTAGTCCCACTTAAGCAATTTAAGTGGGTGTTGAGAATTTTGGGGCATTAAATGTTGTCCAATGGGAATATCCATAACAACACTCTTGAAAATGACTGAATAGTGTATTAAGGGTCATTTAGACATGAGAAAGGGTTGAATTAGTGAAGTTAAGCATAGAAAATTGTGAAATCTTCTTACAAGACTTTACAACACTTCAAAAATAGGACTTAATAAGGGATAAAAGGGTGATTTTAGGTGAATTGTAATGAATAGAGTCTAGAAAAGTGTAGAAATATTTTACAACACTTAACAACACCTTCACAAGACACCATAATTTTAATGTTTAAGCCCTAATGTGAATTTTTTTACCACATTACAAAATTATACCTAGGAAAAATCAAGCCAAATCCCATTAGAAAGACTCAAGTGAGCATAAAAATTTCAACTATACATTTTTTGGCAACACACAATCATTAGCTTTGTGAGGATACTAGTTGAAATAGAAACAATAATAGTAAAATAAAGATTTAAACCTTAAACATTCACTCCTTTTAAGAGTTAAACTTTTCAATCTTTTGTTTTTCAATTTTTGATGACCTATTTGCATTAAGATTGTTTCCATAATAGTCATAATCAGCATGTGCATCAACTTGATTACTTTTCCCAACATCTTCCTTTTGAAGATTATGAGTTTTTTTATTTTTGGTCAACTTCATACCCTAAGAAAATCATGTATTTATATCCCTTTTTTTCTACCAATAGATCTTCCAACCTGCTTTTGTCATACCTTTCTAGTTTCTCCCTTATACTCACAATTTTTGCCTCTAAATGTTCAAAAATATTCTCTTTGGATTCTAAATCCTTTTTTACCACATATTCAATTCATTTACTCTCTTCAAGTTGAATTTTTAGGCTAATTATAAGTTGGTTTGAATCCTTGATTGTTTTTACATCTTTCAAGGCTTCCTTTTTTAGACTCTTTATCTCGTTTAGAGAACAAAGTAGTTCTTCATCAATGTCTACTTCATTTTCATCAACTTATTTGTCCTTATAAAAATTATTGTCATATTTATCCTTTTGTTTCTCAGTTCAATATACACCATCAACCATGAATATAGTTTCTTCTACTTCATCATTGGTACTTTCAAAACCACTATCAGTTATATCAATGACCTTGACAAAGTGGGTCTTGTTCCTTTTGAAAAAAAAATCTTCTAAAATTATACTTCTTCCTTAAATCCTTTGCGTCTTATCATATGAACAAAAAAAAAAAGGTTTTGGTTCAAATAGATAGGGTTTTGTATTAAATTTGGAATATTTCACTACTATAAATAGAAAGGCTGAAATTGGGTAAATGAACCTACTTATTCTTATATTTCACTCAGGAAATGAGATCCCTCAAGTTAAAATCCACTTTCAACCCTTAGGTGAGTGAGTTATTTGAGGAATCTTACAATCTCCTTTATGTTTTTTGATGGGGGTCCCATTCAAAAAACACTTTGGGGAGAAAAAATAAAAATAATAATCAACACAAAAATGCAATCTATCACATGGAATAGCTAGATGAAACTCAAAATAAGCAGAACCATAAATCATATCATAGATCAGAGAAGGGTACAATGATTTTTACCAGTCACCAAAAGGTATTTTATGAAGTTTATTTTGGACTCATTCACCTAGGTTTGAATGGGTTCTAAGTTATGGTTTCTTTGTAAATTTTTGGAGACTCTACTAAAAATATAAATCTTCTAAATTGTCTAGGTTTTTGGTTTAGAAAGACAAAAACAAATTTTGTAGATGAGTTTCCATGAGATGATAAAGTTTATGATAATTTATCCAAAAATTCTCTTCAATAAATCTTCAAGATTTCTTCCACCTAAATCGACAATAACAAATTAAGAGGGAATATTTTTTTTTTTTTGGAAAATGGAGGTTTTCATTGGTCAAACCCCATTTTGGTAATCAAACTTTGAAATGAAAAAAATAATGGAAGAGGGAATCAAGAATGAACAAAGATATGTTACCACTCAAAAAACCCTTAAATAAACCTTGAAATGTAGATCTGCAAATTTCATGAAATGGCTTGAATGGATGTGGACCTTGAACCTTGAAACTTTCTTGAAATAATGTCTTTGAATGCTTGATAGGATCATGAAACCTACATCACCATATTAGCTCCAATAACATGCATTATACAAGAATAATTTGAGATGGCAATTTGATCTTGATTGCTGTAAAATTGTTCAATAAATCTACCTTTGAATGCATTTGAAATTCTCCAAAAATGCTCTTGAATTTTTTCTTGAAATATCATAAACTTTCTAGGTTCTTCTCAAAATCTTCTTGGTGAAACATAGTTAAATAACCTTGTATTTATAGGTATGCATGCTTAATTTAATAAAATTCAAATGTCACAAGACAACATTGAAATATGGATAAATTAAATCATTTAAGTACTACCAAAAAAAAAATTTAAATTTACATCCTAGGTTTATGGAGTACCCATTCACCCATGGGTGAATGGGTTCTAGGTCCCTAAACCTAGGACACACATTGCTCAAGATAAATTGTTATGTTTAGGCATTAATTAATGCCAAGTTTCTTCTTTGTAAAATGTAATTAAAATAGGCTTAGATTTCAATTAAATGGCCAATGAAGGCATAATTACGCTTGATTAGTTATGGGAGCTATAAATAAGTGTGAAAGTATAAAGGGGCACAATTAAGTCCAAAATAACTAGGAGGGCCCAAACAAGTGTGAAAATGTAAAAGGGATTTTTTCCCTACACTATTTTTAGCCCCCACATTAGTGAGAGGATGACCTTGCATCAACATTACAATAAAGTAAAAATTCTAAATATATGTATGCAACAACAACAACATTAATCAATCATACAACATCAAAGACTAAAAATAAAAATAAAAAGCAAGAAAGGTGAATGAAGACTCGAATTTCCAATGGAATGTGGAACACACCTCAACTCTTTCTAAAAAATATAAGGGTGAATCAAGCCTCAACTATCCAACACGATATGGAACACATCTCAAATCTTTGTCCAAAACTGTTCACAAGTGAAACCCTTGTTGTCGAGTAGGAAAACAATAACACATGCTCACTTAAAGCTAACAAAACTTTGGTTGTCGACTAGGTGAGCCTACAAGCGTAGAAAATAAGAGAATATTATTAGGCTCCCATAGCATACCAAAGATATATCTCTAATAACTTCAATAAGTCACAATAAAAAGAACATAAACTTCAAGATTTATAAGGTCTAACAAGCTTCACTATGCTAAGCACCTATGAAAAAATGAAAATATGACATGACATGTTCAAAGGGGTTTTTCTTAGTTCATGTTCAAAAGAGGACTAGTCTAGGAAAAGATTGATGCAAGAGCATCTAGTGGTGTGAGGGAAATCTTGCATCACCCAAAAATATTCTTTCCATTTATGTTCCTTTTGTTTTCTTTATGTAGATGTTTTTGCATTTCTGGATACCGTTTTCATCGAATAAGAGTTCCCAACTTTTAAAATTGTTGTTTTGCTTTTTATGCTCAACTGTTATTTTTAGCAGGTGTGAATTTCAAGGCGTGGGAAGACAAAAATTTATGGGAAGGTTCAAGATGGAATAAAATCACTTTGGAAAAAGAATTAGGTCAAGATCATTCATGGTTTAAAATTTATTCAAGTTTCAGTTTCTACTTTTTTCCCTAAAAAAACTTCTGAGTCCAGTTTGAGGCTCTAAATGGTCTCATACGAGTCCAAAAATCATCAGAACCAGAAGAGAAATTTATTAGCACGTTCTTCACTCTAATACCTTTTTGACGGTGCAAACGGTTGAAAAAATGAAGTCCCGGATCAAAAGTTATGTCTTCCAGAAGTTCACCGATTTTTGGAAAATTGCCAATTTTCAAATTAGGACTAAATTTTTGAATTTTAATTGTATCTTTTGGTGCCAAACTGCCAAAATCATATCTCAAATGTTGTTTTTGGCTCCAAACTGAAAATGGGCTATTTATAGGCTAGTTTCTAATTTTTGCGGAGCTTTTTAGGAAAGAGAGTTTGCATGTTGCTAAATGGGAACTTGGGTAGTATTATGAAATTTCTATAACTTTTTGTAGCTTACATGTATCACAGAGCTCAAAGATTTGAGATCCTCTGCATGTAAGAGTTCCATATTTTTGAATAAAATATTATTCTCTATTTTGTTAGTATTGTTTTGTGTCTCGGGTTTGCTCCCTCGTCAAAGCTTTGCAACATAGGGAATGTAACCCATAGCATTACCACTAAGAGGAATCCCATATGGTCAAAAAGGTGTCACTCTTGAAGGAGATTAAACCTAATGTCACCAAGAAAAAGAAACATTGCATAGATTGAGAAGACCACACTTTGAATAAAAAATTCACTTCCTAGGAGGTATATAATATCATCGCTACGAAGGAAACATGAAAATAATGAATAGGGTACAATATGTCCCCACTTAAAATGTCAGCATACTTGTTAGGTTGGTATTTTAAGTAGAAATAGAAAAAGAGGAGATCCTTGGAAAGAATGCACACCTCCCAAAGACTAGTTATCCTTGCCCCGTATCTTATAGACAAAGACAACCACCAAGAACTATCATGTTTCTGCCAAGAAAAATATGGTTGCACCTAACATTGTACCACCATGAATGAAAATGAGAAAGACACATAAAACTATAAATGTCACATAGTGATGAGCAACAAGATAGGATGAAAATCACTATTAATTAGAGGAAATAGTTGTATCAATAGAAGGAAGAGCACCACAATCCTTAAGATTTCAAATTTTATCACTCAAATCCTCAAACTAATTAGTTAAATGATCATAAACTCTATGATATGTACAAAATGAACCCTTTTAGTAAAATTTATTTCATGTTCTTAGAAGGAGACATCAAATAGTCTTGGAGGAGTCTTGACAAAATACTCTCTTGATTAATAGTAGAATGTGTTCCTTTAATTTGTGATAAAGATATTTCTTGCTTAGTGAAAGGTGTCATACATACACAAGACTCTTTAGATTGTGATATTTTGTACTCTCCCTTAAAGGAGGGTGTAAAATCTAATGAACCCCAATAATTAGTATTTTGTGTGATGACATTGATATTAAGTGGATATTTCTTTGATTCTTTCATTTAGTTCAAAGTAAAATAATCAAGACCACTAGTTGTTTATATAAGTTTAGGATAAACCAAGGTTAACGTTGGCTTGGAAGAATTTTTTGTAATAGTGTTGGTACTGAGTGAAGGATTTTTTGATTATTTTGATTCTTTTTAAGGAAAATAACCAAGACCACTAGTTGTTTCTTATGTGTTAGGATCTATAGGAACATGGATACCTTGTTCTCTAGTACCACATCCTTTTCCACTATAGCCAAGCTATTTCATAAGTTCATAACTTCTTCCTTTAATATTTTTTCATTTCTTTTGGATTGATTGGTTGTTCATAATCAACTTCATCAAAGATTGTTGTATATATTGTTTCTTCTCCTAAGTTGGTTGAAGTGGATTCTTGTAATGGTTCTTTTGAATTTTTTGTTGACATTACCTCTTTTTATTTTCACATTTTAGACTCTTTTGTTGTGATATTGTATTGTATTCACCCATGATTGTAGGTGTAAAATATAAGGAACCTGAACCATCATCCAACAACATCACAAATTCTTCAATATGATTTTTATAATTCTTTCTCTTACACGAGTTTGAATTTTGTAGTTTTTGTCAATGTTTGGAAAGGATTTTCCTTTTATTTTTCAATTTCTAAAATAATGTAAGGCTTAAGTACATCTTTGATTTTATATACTTTGTTGTTGTAGACATACTTCATTATACAATGAAGAGATGAAGACATTTCTTGTATTTCATGAATCCATGGTCTACCTAAAAGAATGTTATATGAAATTTATTGAGGCGTGACACATATAGGAGTTTTTAATGTTACCTTTGGGTGAGTGTAGGATAATGGGGGTCCAAACTAGGCCCTTAAGTGGCAATACAAATTTAGAAAAATAGAGTTAGGTAAGTTGAAATTAAAGTTTGAATAGGTTATTAACATAATTTGAAAAATATGTAAGAACAAAATTTGTAGTAAATTGAATGTAGTTTCTATGATACAAGTCTTTTAATGGAAAAAATTAAATCTATTTGGTGAACTTTTGAAATTTCAATACAATAGTATTAAATTTTCAAGAAAAAAAGGCAGGTGTATGTTTGAGGAACCTAAGTACAAGAAAAAAATAATTTATGTTTTTGAAACTTTTTATATAAGTAAAGGAAACATTCCAAAATGTGCCACATTTTTTTAATAATTTTTTTACACGTAAATAAATAGTTATGAATTTTTCACTGGAAATTGACAAAAAGTATTAAAACTTGTTTTTTTCTGAAAAACCATATCTTGGTCAAAAATTTATGAAAATATTTTTTTCATTTTTAATCATACAATATTATAAGCATAGAATGTGTCACATCTTTCAAATTCAAAATATAATTTTTTTTAAGAATTAGAAAATACTTTTCAATCAAATTATCAATCAGGACTTTAGTTAGAATGCATGCAAAAAATCAATAATAATTATCTATTTAATTCTAAATAATTCATATCTTATATTGGTGGAAAGCTAAGTTTTTTACCAATAAAACCTTTTTATTTCATCATATTTTGATAAAAAAAATGTCATCAACCAGTTTTAGGTCATATCACCACTTTTTAAACCCCCATGATCCTATAGTCACCCCCTTCCAACTATAATAGGTAATTTTATCACAACAAGTAATTGTTCTGGTACATTATCAAACCCATAAATAGATAAAGAATCAGGTTAGATTTAGATTTTTTTAATTAAATATTATCCAAAAGGTTTATGCCTCACATGTTAAGGGCTAAGAAATTGTCAAAAAGGGTTCTCTTTATCCCCTTCCTATTAATAATAACTATTACCATGAAAGATTCATTTTGTTTTTACACTTACAAAGGAGAGAGCTCATTTTTGTAAAACAATGTTTTCATTTATTCCTTGAATTAGGTCTTCTATATGAGTTGGTTGCACATTAGGAGGAATAGAAACTTTTTGTAAAGAACTTTGAAGCATGCTATGATAACTATGTGAGGATTGAATAAGATCCCATAAGGATATTTTAGTAGGAGTGTATTTAAATTTTTCAACTAGGTCATACTCCATTCTACTTTGTAGAGGAAAATGAGGAGCACTATGAAAAATAGGTTTAGGAAATGGTAATGAAGTAGGTGCTTCCATAAACTCCTAAGTTGGCCAACCACAATTTGAATTAAGTAGTCGACCAATACACAATTTTGAATTAGGTCACCATAAAAAAATTCCCATTGTGGAAAGGAATGAAATATGGACCACACAAAACCTCCTTACTTAAATGAACATGCTACATAATTATCATGATATCCATAACTAAATAATAGGATATACATGTTACAATGCAAACAATGTTCTAGAGAACGTCAACCAACTACTAGATTAGTCGATACCCATACGAGTGTATCTCATTATGTTGCAAAAAGAATTGGATCAGGACATGAATGACAAAAAATAGATCATTACAACACAACATCGAGAACTACACCAATCTAGATAACCAAAGCAATAAAACCTAAAATCTACCAATCAACCAAGATATCTTGACATCAATGACAACCATTAATGAAAAAAATAAACAACATCACATCTCAACACATTCCAACAATTTCCCCTTTTTTCATTGATGGTAGCATTCATCAATAACAAACCAAACACCGCAATGTCAGTATTAAGGACTTTCTTGACTTCTTTGAACTTCTCCCCCATTGACATCAAAGACAAAGGGGGAAACTCCCCTTGAAAAACTTACTTTTCTCCCCCTATGAGGAAGCCACCAAGAATTGATCGACATAAGAGTGAGCATATACTACCCTTGACCAATACACACCCTAGTGCAAATTATTATAGACTAGGAGGGGGCATAACTCCTAAATTTTGTTGGAGATACTTAAAAGTATCTTTGTACCATATTTTTAGAAATATTTATTGCACTGGTATTATAACACATGATTGAGATCGGTTCATCAAATGATATGACAATGCCCTTCAATGTTTGTTTCATCCACAATTCCTAAGTGCAACATGAGGATTATGCAATGTATTCATCTTCAGCAGTAGATAAATATACAAATCTTGTTTCTTACTTGACTAGACAACTAGTTGGGAGCTAAGGAAATAATTTCCACCACTTGTGCTCCAGTTTTTATGAACACATCTAATCCAATCAACATCATTGTAAGTTGTCAAAGTGAAGTCTAAGTCCTTTGGATACCACAACCCCATATCTTTTGCACCCTTCAAATATCTAAATATTATTTTTACTACAACATGTGATTCCTTCAGTTCTTGCTGAAATCTTTCTACTAAGCAAAAAAAATATATAATGTTTTGTCTAGTAGCAATCAAATATAACAATCCTCCAACAATTGATCTATACATGCTTGCATCAGGTTTAGGTGAATCATCTTCTTTTGTTAACTTATATCTAGTAACAATAGGTGTGCAAACTAATTTAGAATTCTCCAATCCAAACTTCTTCAATAATTCTTTGGTATACTTAGACTAAGAAAATAAAATTCCTTTGTTGTTCTCATTTACTTGTAATCCAATGAAGAAATTTAACTCACCTAGCATAGATATTTTGATTTCCCTCCCCATTTAATCTACAAATTTTCTTCACATATCATCATTTCCTCTAGAGATTATGTCATCGACATAAACCACAATAATCAACATTTGAGTAGAGTGAATTCTATAGTAAAAATTACTATCAATAGATCCATTTTGAAATCCTTTTCCAATCAAAAACTTGTCTATTCTACCATACCAATATCTAGGTGCTTGCTTCAATCCGTATAAATCTTTCTTCAACCTGCAAACAACATCTAGGTTACTTCTGGACTTAAATCCCTCTAGTTGCTCAATGTAGACTTCTTCCTTTAGTTCTCCATTCAAGAATGTAGATTTTACATCCATTTGATAGACTTTGAAATCCTAAAAAGTGACAAAAGCTAAGAATATCCAGATCGCTCCCATCCAAGAAATAGGACCATATGTTTCTTCTAAACTAATACCTTTGATCTGATTTTAGCCTTTTCAAACCAATCTTTCCTTATTTCTCATGACCCTTCCATTTTCATCCATGTTATTATAGAATACCTACTTTGGTCAAATTACATTTTTTTATGCTGGTCTGGGCACAAGTTCACAAGTCTAATTTTTCTCTATCTAATCAAGCTCTTATTTCATTTCCTTTACCCAATTCTAATCATTGCACACTTCTTCCACAATCTTTGGCTCAATCTTTGAGAGTAGACATAATAATACTTCCTCTTGATCTACTTTTCTTCTTGTGATGATTACCTTATTCTTATCTCCAATAATATGATTTTCTAAGTGGTTTTTCTATATATACATTGGGGTTTTAGTTGTAATTTTCAAAGCTTCCTTTGTCTCTTATTCCTCTTTCTTATTCTTTTCTCCTTTTTCATCTAAGTCATTTGATTCATTTTCAATATTCCTATCAAGATTTCTTTGAACATCTTCATCAACTTTCACATTGTCACTTTCAACTTTCTTGTTCAATCTCTTGTTGTAACACTAGTACACTTTGCTTCTTGTAGAGTAATCCAAAAAAATTCCTTCATCAACTCTATTATCAAACTTTCTAATATTTTCCTCATCTCTCTAGATGTAGCATTTACTTCCAAATTTTTTGAAGTACTTCACTTTGGGAGCTCTTCCATGCCATAGCTCATATGATTCCTTTCCATATTTCCTTTGGAATAGTACTCTGTTAAGAGTGTATACTACTATGTGTATTGCTTCTGTCCATTATACCTACAAAAAACCTACTTCCATGTTCATTGTTCTAGCTGCTTCTTAAATTATTGGTTTCATTCTTTCCATTAAACCATTCTGCTATGGTGTTTTAGGGGTAGATAGTTGTCTTTTGATGCCATGGTTTTCACAAATTTTGTTGAATTATTTAAAATTAAACTATATGTGTTGCTTTATATTCACCTTGTTAACTACTGATGAGGTATTTTTATACTATAAAATACTTCCTTATATTCAAAGGCCACACCCTTTAGGGAATTCCCTTAGGATACATAAAATAGACTAAGTTAAGGGTAATCATATTTATGTTGAATGAGCCTAATATATATAATAAATATGAAAGATATAGCATGCAATAAGAAATAGCGTTTCATTGAATTAAAAATTAGCTAAAATAAAGAAAATAAAAAATTATAATATCTAATATTTATTTTGCAGATATAGTTAAGGAATGAGAGTCTCCTACAAGGATGTGGTGCCACCAGAGCAACCATGATGGGGTCAACCATCATCAGATTTTTTTGATAACGGTATGATTCCAAATCTAGGATTTATTTTCCTTGTAAACCTTTTCTATTCTATATATTTGAGTATAGGTGTAGAGGCTTAAAGGAGTTTCAAATCAATTATTCTTAGAAATATTGCATGATTCAACTTGATCAACCACAAAATCTATAATCCCTTTTACCCTGAAATTCTTGGTGCAATGCCATCAGGCTCTTTTTTGTGAGGGATTATTATTTCAATTCCAAATTGTAAAGTTTTAATGATGAAATGAAGTGTTCATTTTATGTTTAACTTAAAAAACAAAAGTAATTTTTTCATTTTTCCTACTAGTGGCTACATTATTGATGCTAAATTTGACTGGATTCTTAGATGTTATCAATATATTCCAATGGGAAAATTAAGACCTATAAATATAAAAACTTAGGGCTTGGGAACATCTTTTATTCATACCTCCATTTTATCAATATTTTATAATGGGAAAATTAAGACCTATAAATATATAAAACTAGGGCTTGGGAACATTTTTATGGATGCTTCAATGTTCTCAATATATTCTAATGTCAAAAATTAAGACCTATGCTAAATTTGACTAGATGCCTAGATGTTATCAATATATTCCAATGGGAAAATTAAAACCTATAAATGCCAAAACTAGGGCTTGGGAGCATTTTTTTATGGATGCCTCGATATTATCAATATATTCCAATGGGAAAATTAAGACCTATAATTATAAAAAACTAGGGCCCAGGAATGTTTTTTATCATTTTCCAATTAATATTTGCCTATGCAAATGTTATGGCACAAAATGATAAGAGTTGGCTGTGATGTTTACAATAATTGTGATAGAGAAATTTATTATAACCAAACTAATGCTTAACCAATTATCTTTTTGGTTAAACCTGAATAATATTATGTAATAGTTGACTAATAGTTGTCTAATATTAAGGATCTTGTTTTTCATGATACATATTCATAAAATTGAATGAACTAACATTTTCACTTGAATTGAAAGAAGATTCCTATGTCTTCTTATTAAAAATGTCACATGCACTCAATCAATGTTTATCCTCATTGGAAAAAAAATAAAAAAAATTATATCGTAGTTTTCCAAGATAACAAGATTGTATAATAGTATGCATTTTGAAATATAAGTTCTCCATGACAATGTCATATGTTAGTATAATATATAGGAGGTTTCTATAACCTATTTAAAAAGGGGCTAGTATTATGTTCACACTATTTTCTTAGGAATACTCAATATCACTGAGAGGGGGAGGGGGGGTGAATAAGTGATGCATAGGAAAAAAGAAACTAAACAAATTTTAGGAGGTATATATTCCTATGGAATTACATGAAAATCACCAAGACACAAGATTTATACGTGGAAAACCCTAAAAATGGAAAAACCACTATGTGAGTGTTGGTTGGGTTTGAAGAACCGATACAGTCCTCACAAGTTAATTACTAGTAGGTTTCATTGACCAAATTCTAAATGAATACAAGAATTCTAGGGCACGAACTCCAATTAGAAAATGAGAACAAAAATACAGAGTGCTACTTTATTTACAATATGCTTCAGATTACATTGAACACTTATTTCTTCTCATATACATTAATACTCATCTTATTTCAATAATCATAAACATGCTTTAAACTAATGTGTGAGGAATAAAGGAATCTCAACCACTTCTCTTTGAATGAACATAAAGATAATACAAAAAGACCTTAACATAAATATTTCCCTGTTTTGAAAATCAATCCTCACCAACATATTATTGTACCCATAGGACACATGCCTCATTTGGACTAGGGACCCCCTCTTTCCTTTCTCATTTTCACTCGGTCATTTTCAATTTTTCTTGATTTTTGCTACCCCTATTTTTGGGCTCAAATTGGTCACATGTAGTAAAGTCATCGAATTCCACTTGACCAAAAGTCACCCACCCAAAATTTTTTATCTTTTTCCTTTGCGGATCTAAGCTTGCAGGTTTACTTGTGGCTTTTACCACTACGTCTCCCAAACTAGGAAAACCTACATTTGTTGTTTTCCTCTTGCAGTGTGCCACTATCTATCTACCGCTTGGTAGCGGTCAACCTTGGGCTTCCACTCACATTACAAACTCTGCATCTTCCTTCATTGTCTAAAGTCTTGATTGAGTGGCCAACCTAGCACAAGTTTCTACAACCCCACCAACTAGGTGGTTCATCATACCTACAATAATTGTGTGCCATTAATATCATTTTTCCTATAAATAGAGGGCACCCTAGCTATCATTTTCATGATACAATTTGCATATCGAAAAGAAAAAGTAGAGCTTCCATCCGCATGAAGATTTTTCATAAACTCAAGCCAGGTTCACATGAATTTTAATGAATGATCCAAAGGTATGGATTTTAGATTCCTCTTCTTCATCGAGTGTGTAAATTATTCAAGAACACTTAGGGTTTTAGTTATTTAAACTTTGAATTTTCCATTCCCTAGTTTATCCTTTCTTTATGGTATTCAAAATTTGAGCCCATCTCCACTCCTATGTTGGTGCTCTAATCAAAACAAGGACTTTTATTAGGGTTTACATGAGATTTAATGCATGATATTCCACATTGCCAGGCTGTTTCTCAATGGGAAAAATTGAAGCCTGCCTACTATCCTAACCCTACACTCATGCTAAACTTATAACTTGGGGGCCTTAGGAAAATCCATTAAGAATTTGACCTCTTGTAGGCCTTCCCATGGGAGAATATTCCATGGGAAGTCTTTTATGCAAACTTTGTTCTTTAATAGTTGAAACTTACCATCCCTCCACAACATAGACTCTGCATCTAATATCTCCATCCTGAGCATTGAGCAATCATATCAATAAGTGCTAAGTTAGAACCCTAGGTAGGAACAATCATGTGGGCCACACTATAATAAAATTTGTTACTCTTCAATGAATATCCAATGGTCGAGCACTTGTGTCCCTCCACTTTGCAGGTTCCATGGGTCCTAACTCTCAAAATTGAAATTTAAACATTGCTAAGGAAAGATCTAATGTGGAATGTCCCTGTGGATCCACCCATACGGGTGTCCATAAGCAAGGAGCTATCAGCTAAGTGTCATTCCTTAATATTTGAAAGCTTACAACTATTTTCTATGTGGGTTCCACAGGCTGGACTTCCCTTTGACCAATAATTCAACAAAATCAGGGAACAATTGACCTTCTACAGGTTTGCTAGTGTGGACTTCCCTTTGTGGGTGGCCGCCATCCTTTATCAAAGAAATCCTAAGCTCCATCCCTTGTATAGCCTTTTTTCTGCCTCATTCTATTATTTTTTAGCTTTAAAGATCTCAAGCATCCTAGATGGAAATTGATAGTGTGGGTCCCTATGCGCAAAATTCCTATTGCTCAAGGATGCTCCCCTTTTTATGTTGTTGAATGACTAAACACTAATGTCCTTTCACACCGCAGTGCCTACAGTCCTTCCACCTACATGATAAAAATAAGATCATTTTGGTGAAGTTAAATATTTTAAGTGTCCCATCTCTTATTTCACATGTCCCAAAAGATCCAGATTCAAAATTTCCCATCAAACCAACCATGCAAAAATTTGTCTGTGGGTGTTTTCCTTGTGATTCCATGACCCCAACACTTTCTTGCTCTAACTTGCTCCTATTGGCTTCAACCTAGGGGAAACCTGCACCCATGAGCCCACTGAACCATAATTTTTTTTGGATGGGGCTCTCTTACACTTCTAGGGTCTTGCACCTCAAAGGACAAAGATCCAAAAAATCTAGGAGGTTCACTCAAGAAAAATGTAAATATGATTGAAATATGTCTAAATAGAGTGTCATAAATGCAAAGAACTAATAAAAGAGATAGATTATTAATGCAAAACTAGGAAAAAATAGTTTTTTTGAAAACACATTGTGATATGAAAACATAAAATAAATGACCTAGAAATGCAAATGAAACAAAATAGAAAAGTATAAAATTGAATATTTGCACCTAGAAACTTGGGGAGGTTGGAAAGAAGACTATAAATTCTTCTAATTTTGGAATTTTGACCTACTCAGACACTTACTCCATTCTGGATGACTTAGACCCAAATTTGGAAAACTACGTTGGGGCCCGTTTCAACCAAATGGGTATCTGAATCTAAAAAAAAATTGAAAAAAATGTATAGTGGGACTGAGTCAACATTGATGGTTACTTAGTCAACTTTAGAATTTCTAAAAATATTAAGGTGGAAATGGAAGCTCTTGATCCACACTTTATGCTCCTCCAAGTGTCCCACCATACCTTCAATAAATGTGTGCCATTAATATCATTTTTCCTATAAATAGAGGGAACCCTAGCTATCATTATCACCATGCAATTTAAATATCGAAGGAAAAAGTAGAGCTTCCATCTGAATGGAGAGTTTTAGTAAACTCAATCTAGGCTCAAATCAATTTTAATGAATGATCCAAAGGTATGGATTTCAGATGTGTTTTCTCTATTCAGTGTATAAATTATTCAAGAACACTTAGGGTTTTAGTTGTTTAAACTTTAAATTTTCTAATCCCTAGTTTATCCTTTCTATATGGTGTTCAAAATTTTATCCTGTCTTCACTCCTACACTGGTGCGCTAATCAAAACAAGGAATTTTGTTATGGTTTTCAAGAGATTTTATGCATAAGATTCCACCTTTGCAAGGCCATTTCTCAACGGAAAAAAATTGATGCCAACCTGCTATCCTAGCCCTGCTATCCTGACCTTGCACTCATGCAAAACTTATAACTTGGGGACCTTAGGAAAATCCATTAATAATTTGACCTCTTGTAGGCCGTCCCATGCAAGACTCTACCAGTGGAAGTTTGTTATGCAAATGTCATTCCTTAATAGTTTAAACTTACCATCCTTCCACAATGTGGACTCTACATCTAATATATCCTTGAGCATCAAGAAATCCAATCAATAAGTGCTAAGTCAAAACCATAGGTGGGAAAAATCATGTGGGTGACACTATGACAATTTTTTTTACTCTTCAATGAATATCCAATGGCCAGGTGCTTGCATCCCTCCAATTCATAGTTTCCACATGTCCTATCTCTTGAAATTGAAACTTAAACATTGCTAAGGAAAGATGTAATGTGGAGCGTCCCTATGGATCCACTCATGCATGTGTCCATAAGAAGGGAGTTGTAACCTGAGTGTCATTCCTTAAGAGCTGAAAGCATGTACCTCTTCGCTATGTGGGATCCATAGGAAGGACTTCCCTTTGACCAAAAATTCAACAAAATCATGGAACAATTGACCTTCTGTAGGTTCGCTAGTGTGGAATTCCATTTTTGGATGGCCACCATCCTTTAGTGGAAAAAAACTAACATCCTTCCCTCATATAGCCTTCACGTTGCCTCATTCTATGATTTTTTAGCTTTAAAGATCTCAAGCCCCCAAGAGGGAAATTGCTAGTGCAAGTCCATACATGCAAAACTCCTCCTGCTAAAGGATGCTTTCCTTCTACCATTGTTTAATGAGTAAACACTAATGTCCTTTCAACCTGCAATACCTACACTCCTTCAACCTACATGATCAAAAGATGATCATTTTGGTGAAGTTAAAATTTTTAAGTGTCTTATCTCTTATTTCACACATTCCAAAAGACCCAGATTCAGATTTTCCCATCAAACCAACCATGCAAATATTTGTACGTGGGTGGTTTCCTTGTGATTCCACTACCCCAAAACTATCCTACTTTAACTTGCTCCTATTGGCTTCGACCTAGGAAAAACGTAAACCCTTAAGCCCATTGAACCATAAATTTTTGTGGATGGTGCTCTCCTATACTTCTAGGGTTTTGCACCTCAATGAAGAAAGATCCCAAAAATGTAGGAGGTTCACTCAAGACTAATGCAAATATGATTTAAATATGTCTAAATAGAATGTCCTAAATGCAAAAAAAATATTAAAGATATGGATTATTAATGCAAAACTAAGAAAAACACCTTTTTGAAAACACATTTGTGATATGAAAACATAAACTAAATGACCTAGAAATGCAAATGAAACAAAAAAAAAACTATAAAAAATGAATGTGTTCACCTAAAAACTTGGGGAGGCTAGAATGAAGACTAGAAATGCTACTAATTTTGGAATTTTGACCTACTGCGACACTTACGCCATTTTGGGTGACTTAGTCCTAGATTTGGAAAACTATGTAGGGCCCCATTTCACCCAAATGGGTATCTAATCTACAAAAAATTGAAAAAAATGTATAGTGGGACTAAGTCACCATTGATGGACACTTAGTCCAGTTTGTCTTTTCTAAAAATCTGGAGGTGGAAATTAAAGCTTTTGATCCAGAATTTCTGCTCTTGTAGGTGTCTAGATCCGAAACTACCAAATTCAGGCCTATATGTGACTTTTTGTGGATATTTTGACCTATCCAATAAGGAGATGTCTTAAAAAAATTGCAACCTATTCTTCAATCATCTTCAATTCTTCAAAATTTCAAACACACAAAGAAAGAAATAAGAATGTTTAATGATAGGTTATAGGGGTTTTCCTTGGTCAAACCCTATTTAGTTAGTTGAACCAAATGAAGGAATTAGAAAATTCCCATGATGATGGATCTTGAATTTTTTCAACAATGGATGAAGAATTAGCCCTTGAATTCCTTAGATGTGGTCTTGATGACTTAGAATGCTAAAACCCTAGCTTGCTTTGTTGGAATAAATGAACAATCTCTAATCGAATTGTTAATCACCAAATCACTAAAAGATATGATACCAATTGGTGAGATACAAGGCTTTGACTACTACAATATAGAAATCTGAAAATTGTATGCAAATCTGTAAATAAATTTTCTTAATCCTTGAAATACCATGAAGAGATTCAACTTCTTTATGATGCTAAAATCAGCCACTCTAACATGCTTGATAAAACCACCTTAGATGAACTTATAACAGCAATAACATCACCATAAGATAGCAGCAACAAAGAGGAAAAAATCAGCAACATAAGAATGCAAGATTTCACAACACAAGGTAGCAAAGGAACAGAAGAATAAAATCATAACACAGTGTTTACGTGGAGAAACCCTTGTGGGAAAAAAACTCCACCAAGAAGAGAGGCCCAAGTTGTATTATCTTCAAACAAGATTACAATGCATCCACTTCCAATCTCCTCTTGAGTCTTCAATCCTGTAGCACCCTGTTACTCTTGTTACTCTCTCTCTCTCTTATAAAATTCACTCTCAAGTCTCATATTTATACAAAATGAGTACCCACCAAAGGAATTGGTGGGAGATGGATAAAATCAAATATTTCTATCTTGGGATACACCAAAATTATCTTCTTACATATTCCCTTACACTTTTCATAGGCATCTTCCCAATATAGGCGCCTAGAACCAAGAATAGGAACTTACAAGACAATAATAGCTGTCATATGTTGTCATAGAATCTCTTACACCTTATGATAGTTGTAAGTTGTCATAGATGCTCTTACAAACTTATGGCATGCGTCATAACAGCCCAAAAATACATTTCCCAAAGATAGGCACCAAGATTCTCCACCTCACCTCATTTACCATTTACCAAGATTCCTTGAGCAGTAAAAGTAACTCTGTAATAAACTGCCAATGAAACTTATTCATCCCTTATGGGTAATTACAAATTAAAAATAATAAATGGGATAAATACAATATTGGGATTTACAAGGTTAATGGCACCTCATCCCAACATTCTCCCACTTGACATTACACATTGTAAATCAACCCATAGGAAATCTCAACAAGGAAATAAACATCCCTTAGCCAACCATGTACCATTGATTCTTCAACATGCTTTTGTGCTCCAACAAGATACCTGTAGAAGGAACCATGATAACCACCATCTCAAGCAAGAAATCCTCACATCATATTACCCATGATAGGACAAGTAAAATGCCATGGTGAAACATATCAACTGTCATTGAAACCTGCACCAATCTATACATGAACAGAAGCATCAAATTCAAATGATAACAAAAGACTCTGAGTGACTGCCACAATCATACCAAAATTGGAATAGCAACCACAGCAAGTTGCTAGCTCATCCAAAACTATCCATACCACAAACTAGGGTAAACAAACTTTCATAGGTAGAACTTCATGCTATCAACATAACAATACAAATCTGCAAACAAGTCCCTATATATCCACCATCCTGCAAAAGAAGACTCCAAGGTAATAACACACATATACATGCGATCAAAACCTCTGAAGTAACTCACTGCAGTAAAGTGTAACTAGTCCAAGAGAGGTTCCCCTCTCATACAGAACACATATACGTTCTGGAACTCCAACTGCATAGGTAATGTCAAATCTGAAAACAAGATCATAGCATTGACAAGTCCTCCTATAGCACTTCACATAGAGGATGTGGCTAACTCCTCTATCATAGTTTCAAAGAAGCATACAATGATATGCAAAATACATCTCTCATTACTAATCCAAATAACTCTCCCAAGTCCTCCAACCAATGAAGAAAGAGATCAAGGAGCTACCAAACTGTTGCCAAAAAACAATGAAGTACAAACAACAACTCATAACTCCATTCATGATCCTCATCCATAAACATAAGAACCTTCAAGAAGAAGACAATATTCCCATAAAGAGAGAACTTTCAAATCAAACCATCTCCTTATACCACACTAACATGTGCCTAACTATGTGAAGTAAGATCTCCTTCAACACTCCCAAACTGAAAGGATATCAACATCTAACCATTCAACTTATAATGAAACATGGCAAAACTTAGATGTAAACCTATCACAGAAAGTAGATCAAACTTAGCTGAACATTCCCACAACATAAGGGAATATTCCGAAAGACACTAACCATCTCCTGTACCTCTCCTACCAAACCCAAGTTCAAGATTGCAAGGAGAACAACGGAAATACATAAAATCATGCATCTACTTCTCAAAAATCCCTCAGAACTCAACTTTCAAGATTAATGCATAAGAGAAGAAAAGATACATATAAATAATGCATCTAATAATTAGGTGGGAAACACCTCTTAGATCATTTACCTATCGAGTAGACCAAGAGTGGGATACAAGATTGTCCTATGCATACAACACCAAGCAATATAGGCTTTCAATAAAGACAACCTTCTCATCAGGTCTATGATGGACTCACATCCATTTCTAGGTGTAGGCTCCTCGGTCTTTACTGTTGAGAAACTTTTATAACAAGTAACCATTCCAACACATGTCTTTGAACATAAGAAATATCCAGCATAACCCAAGTCTCTCTAGTATCCATGAGCACCCACTAATCAATCCATGCCAACTTCAAATGCAACCTGCAAAATCATGAAGCTCCAAGCAAATGATTAACACTCAAAACCAAAGAGAACTGCATCCTCTCCAAAGGAAGAACAATAACACCTTTACCAAAGACTCTAAAGGTCTTCCATGAAACAAGATGTTAAAACCTCTTCAAATCACATGAAGATAATCATATCCTACCAAAGCTCCCATTGAACTGTGATACTGAGCTATACATGGCAACAAGATAAACATCAAACCATCACTGTCAAAAGCTCCCATTGAAACATGTAACCAAGCTATCCATGACATCGTGATAACCATTTGCTAAATGAAGATCATCCATGACCTCAACACAATCAAAGAATCTGTTGTATCCAACACAACTCCCAAAAGGTCAAGAGAACCATAATCTCCAAACCAAGAAGATAGAACACACTGTAACAACACAAAACTCCCATTGAAAGTGATACAGATTTGTATACATGGTATCATGACAAACATCATTACCAAAACTCCACTAAAAGTGAACAGAGCTTTTCATGCACCATAACTTACTGTTATAGTTTCTAATGAATAACTATATCAAGTACTCTAAACCATCCTTCTGTCTCACTGCAATAAACATACCAATGTAATCAAGGTGACCAACCAAATACAATCCTCATCAGACAATTTACAAGATCTACACTCTTGCAATATCTCAAAGGAGAAAAACATGGTCAGTGCTCGAATCTCAAATAACTAAAAAATAGATTCAACCCCACATCAGTAACATGCAGAATAAAAGTAACCAAGGAATAACATGTAGATTTCCAAGACTCAAACACCAGGATCAACCATAGACCTGATTTGCCAAACAAATCTACATAAGAGTATCCATAGATCATAAGAACCCGTCAAGCAGCCCTGCAAATCTGAAATTGTTTTCATCCAAAATACTCTAAGAGTCTGAATACAATCTTTCCACAGATCTACAAACCATATATTTTTGTTAACATGTAAAACCTGCAAAACCATCTCTCTATAAATCTGAAATCACTTAAATATCTAGATATTCACACTATACATGTCATCTGAAAGAATGAAATATCACAGATCTACAAATCCATAGCTTTTTGTAATAGGAAAACTGTAAAACCTACATATCCCAAATAACATGAATATGAAAAAGGAGGAACCAGGTTGTCCAGGAGTTTCCATATCACTAAAATACTAACTCCACAACCCACATGCAACCAGTGGCAAATCATCCAATGCTTTCATGTAACCAAGGGCTAAACCCATGAATCCAACATAAGCACTCCATATTATAGTCCAAAAAATAAATGTTCTTCCATGTAACTAGGGCACCAAAATCAACCACCGAACATGAAAACCCATTCACTTCACATGACCACAAGGTAAAGGAACATAACCACCATGCAAGAGGATACTCACATATTGCCAAACCGGAGCTCCAGATCACCACCACAAGATCAACTCCATGAAGATACATAACCCTAAGCCTCAAAAGCCCACTGTAGATCTCATTGACAATATCCTTCTGAGAGTTAGATACCATGGCTTCCAATCTCACAAATTTGCAAAGAAATGTCAACATACAGAACATCCACTGCAGCCCAAAAACCTCCAACATTCTACAATTCCTTCCAACATATTCACAAGCTTTACAAGCTAAATTCAAAAAAGAAGGAATACCCAGAACCCAATTACCATGAATCGATCACATGCAAGCACATGCAAGCAACATGAAAGTCCATGCAAGTACATGCAACTCACATGAAAACACATGCAAGCTCATGGAAGCAACATGCAAGTACATGCAACTCACATGCAAAAACATGCAAGAACATACGAGCACATGCAAGCCATGGAACAACCTTAAGCTCTGATACCAATTGTTGGAATAAATGAACAATCTCTAATCCAATTGTTAATCACCAAATCACTAAAAGATATGATACCAATTGGTGAGATACAAGGCTTTGACTACTACAATATAGAAATCTGAAAATTGTATGCAAATTTGTAAATAACTTTTCTTAATCCTTGAAATACCATGAAGAGATTCAACTTCTTTATGATGCTAAAATCAGCCACTCTAACATGCTTGATAAAACCACCTTAGATGAACTTATAACAGCAATAACATCACCATAAGATAGTAGCAACAAAGAGGCACAAATCAGCAACATAAGAATGCAAGATTTCACAACACAAGGTAGCAAAGGAACATAAGAATAAACTCATAACACAGTGTTTACATGGAGAAACCCTTGCGGGAAAAAAACTCCACCAAGAAGAGCGGCTCAAGTTGTATTATCTTCAAAGAAGATTACAATACATCCACTTCCAATCTCCTCTTGAGTCTTCAATCCTGTAGCACCCTATTACTCTTGTTACTCTCTCTCTCTTATAAACTTCACTCTCAAGTCTCATATTTATACAAAATGAGTACCCATCAAAGGAATTGGTGGGAGATGGATAAAATCCAATATTTCTATCTTGGGATACACCAAAATTATCTTCTTACATATTCCCTTACACTTTTCATAGGCATCTTCCCAATATAGGCGCCTAGAACCAAGAATAGGAACTTACAAGACAAGAATAGCTGTCATATGTTGTCATAGAATCTCTTACACCTTATGACAGTTGTAAGTTGTCATAGATGCTCTTACAAACTTATGACATGCGTCATAACAGCCCAAAAATACATTTCCCAAAGATAGGCACCAAAATTCTCCACCTCACCTCATTTACTATTTACCAAGATTCCTTGAGCAGTAAAAGTGACTCTGTAATAAACTACCAATGAAACTTATTCATCCCTTATAGGTAATTACAAATTAAAAATAATAAATGGGATAAATACAATATTGGGATTTACAAGGTTAATGGCACCTTATCCCAACATGCTTCACTTGAGAGAGATGATGAATGATGAATGGATGATTAGGTCCACGAATTAGGGTGAAATGAGAGGAAAAAAACTATATTTATACATTATTATACAAAATTTCCCAAAAATATCACATAATAGGTCAACCTCAAGGTTTAGAAAGTAATATCTCACTAGAATTTTGAAATAATTTTGATTTTTGAGCAAAAGGGGACTAAGTCGGCCTAGTGCCAACTTGGTCCCACGAGGGAATTTTAAGTGGGTTTCAAGAATTAAAGTGTATTAAATGATGTTTAACGTGATTATTCTAAACAATACACTTAAGTAGGTCTTTTAGTGTATAAATGGGTCATTTAAACATAAGAAAGGGTTGAATTATTGACACAAGCCTAGAAAAGCGTGAAAGTTTGTTACAAAATTTCACAACACTTTTGCAAGACACCATAGAATTCTTATTAATTCACAAGGGTGCAAGACCTAATTTGAATGTATTGACCAAATTACAACATTAAATTCAGGTAAAATTATGCCAACATCCATAAGAAAGGCCCAAATGAGCGTAAAATATCAAAGGATACATTTTAGATGAAACTAATCATACCAATGTGGATGGAAAAGGATGAAAAAGATAAAAACATCGATCAACCCCCTAGGATCCAAGATCCTAATTCATACAAATATAAGCACAAGAGGACATGCACAGGGTGAATGGTTTGTAGCAAAACAAGTTACACGATTATGTAATGGTAATAACTAGATGGAAGAGAAAACCAAAAATAAAAAGGTGGATCAAGCTTCGATTGTTTGTCCAACATGATGTGGATCAGATCTAGGTTGTTTTTAAAAAAATGCATACTCACTATTAGGTGATGCAACTCATGGCTGTCCACCAAGTAAGAAGTCCTAAAAGGTGAGAAACATACACTCATGTAGTATGCACTCACATAGAAAAGTCTATTAGTAATAGAATTTCTTCGAGCTTTTCAGAGTTCTGTTAGAGGGAGAGATCTCATCTTAGGGAGTGATCTTGGAAGAGAGTCTCATGACATTAGATCACCCTCGATTGATCTAATTGTAGAAGGTGTTCTATAAGTCATATGTTTCTGATAAGCTACAAGATACATGTATTTGTCAGTACTAAGATGCCATACCTATGCAAGACTCTTTAGATTGATGAGACTTTTGTGCTCCTATTGCTTAGAGGGAGAGATATCAAGTGATCTTGGAGGAGTCTTGACAAGATACCCTCTTGATCAATTGTAGAAGGTGTTCTATAGTTTGTAACAAAGATACTTATTGCTTAGTACAAGATGCCATACCTATGCAAGACTCTTTAGATTGTGAGATTTTGTGATCATTGCAGGAGGGTGTAAAATCTAATGAACTCAAATCATTAGTGTTTTACAAGATGACATTGAAATTAAGTGAAGATTTCTTTGTTTATTTCATGTTTGGAAAAGGATAAATTTCAAGATAACTAGTGTCTATCAGTTCATGATGCACCACTAATAAAGTTGGGTTAGAGAAATTTTATGTGATAGTGTTGATGTTGAGTGAATTCTTTTTTATTTCTATCGAAGGAAAATAACCAAGACCATGAGTTTTTTCTTGCATGTTAGATTTGATGGGGACATGGATACTTTGTTCTCTAGCACCACATCCTTTTCCACTATAGCCAAGTTGTTTCGTAAGATCATAACCTTTTCATAAAGATTTGTCGTTGCATTTGGATCAATTGGTTGTTCATGGTTAAGGTCATTAAAATTTTTCATGTAATTTTCTTTTTCTTCTAAAGTGGTTGAGGTGGATGCTTTTGAAGGGTCTGTTAAGTTTTTTGTTGATATAACTTCTTTTTTGTGTCCCTTACTTGTATCTACATTTATGATCTTGTACTCTCCCATGAATGTATGTTAAAAATTTAAGGAACTCCAATAATCTTTTAATGGCTTTGTGTATTTTTCCATGTGTTTTTCTTTCTTTTTTTTGTACAGGTTCCACTTGTGTAGTTTGTTTGAATATTATCAAGGGATTCCTTTTTTTTTCTCAAGTTGTAAGAGACTATAAGGCTCAGGATCAACGTCAAGTGTGTACACTTTTTTGTTGTTGTAGATGTATTTCATTTTATAATGAAGAGTAGAAGTCACCCCATTCATTGCATGAATCCACAATTTTCCTGAGAGAATATTATATGAAAGTTCATGAGGCATAACATGGATTGGTGTATCCAATGTGGCCTTTCCAACTATAAGAGGTAAAATTATCACCCCAAGTGGTTTCTTTCTAACATTATAAAATCCCTTAAGTTATAAAGAATCGGGTTGAATGTTTGATTTATCAATGCCAAGCCTATTTAGAAGGCTCACACTACAGACATTCTAGGTAGAGCTGCTATCTACAAGAGTTCTCTTTATCCCTTTTAATTTGTATTGAGCTATGATCATGAAATCATCAGTTTGTTTGTTCACTTCCAAAGAGGGGAGTTCACTTTGGTGTAAAACAATGTTAGTATTCAATCATTAAATGAGGATTGCTATGTCATTTAGTCACACATTAGAAGGGATAGGAAATTGTTGTAAGGCCATTTGAAGCATAGTGTGATAGTTAGGTGAATTTTGAATCAAATCCCATAGGAATATATTTTCAAGAGTATTCTTAAGTTCTTCAACAAGATCATATGAAGTCAATTGAGGAGCATGAGGCAAGATGGGATTAGACAATGGTAATGGTGGTGAGGTTGGTTGTGGAAGTTGCATATTGTTTCTAGTGGGATATGTATGAGGAATGGTATTATGACTTAGTTGTTGTGAAACATTATTTTTAGGTGGGTAAAGGATGAATTCAGGTTTGTTTTGAGTTTTTTGCTTGTGTGATGGTGGGTAAAGAATAAGTTGAGGTTGAATATTATTAATGTCCCTTAGTGAAGGAGGGTCTAATGTTGCATCATCTTCTTCTTCTAAGGATACTATATCATTATTGTGATCATTATCCTTTTCTTTTGCTATGATATCCTTCATAGGAGGAGAGTTTTTAGGAGAACTAAAAGTCACATGTTCTTGAAATTCAAGGGTTTATTCTTTAATTATGTTTGCATTAGTTTACTTCTTCATTGGATTTTTTGCATTGCACATTCTATTTTCAAACATTGCATATTTCTTAGGTATTGCATTCATTATTAGTAAATTAGTTCATTTAGTTTCATTTAAATCTTCTCATTTAGCCTTAATAAAATCATATATTTCCTAATTTGAGTGAACCACATTGATTTTGGGTGCTTCTATCTCTCTCCTTTTAGCTGAAAAACCATAAGAGTACAAGAGTAGCCTATAAACCACTTTTAAATCTATGGTTCATTTTAGTGAACCTACATATTAAGCACTTTATCTTTCTAATTCCAATTGCATCTTGCATCCTATGTTTTAGCTACATCAACATTCAATTAGGCTTTGTTTTGTTTTTGCATCCTAGGGTTTCTCATATTGCATTAGTGAAAGACTCATTTAGATTTCCTTTTTGCATATCAAAACATTCAAAAAATTGAAAATATGCATTTGCATCCTTAATTGGAATTTGAAAAGCATTAAATTCACTTTACATTTTCTAAAAAACACAAAAAAAAACATAATTGGAGTCATTCACCACCCTGGGTGAATCAGTCCACTAACACATCTTAGATAGTAGTGTTAGGCATTTTCTGGGAATTTACTGCATTTCTATTCTCTAATGTTATTTCTCTATTTCAGTTTTTAGAATTTATATTATTTACATTTTGCACTCCTATATTGCATTGCATTTACATTCACCCCATCCTTTGTGGTACTTGTATGAGTGTTTGGTGTCCCATTGATAATACTTTAGTGAGACAAAGTTCTAGACTCATGGCTTCCCGCAATAGCACTTTCATTGTGGACCTTGGGATCTCAAGAGCTCTTACTCCTAGTATATAGAATGGTGCATTAGGAATGGATACTACCACTACTATGCCTTCACCTTTCGATCCAATGCATGTTGACACACAAACTAATTTCATTCCACAAGAAATAGTCATTAGTATTCATGAATATTTTGCACACTTACAACAAGACTTATCCCTTGTAAACATTTCAACCACTACAATACCTACCATAGAAAACCTTCATCATTTGATTGAAAGTGATGATTGCCTACAAGGTATGAAAATAATTGCTGATATATGCAATAAACATGTTCCTTCTACATCACAATCCGCAAACATTGTTGTATGCCAAGGAAGACCTCACATTCCCCCCCTTTAAATAAAACCATAACATCCATTCCAACTATACCACTCCTCAAGTTACAAAAACCATGCAATAGGTTATTCATTTGACTCCTTTTGTTCTTACAACTAGCATTCCAAGTTCTTTTGTGGAATTGGATGTTCCATTTGCCACTTTCACCCCTCTTAGTGTCCCTTTCACTTCTCCAAACATTACATACACTCCATCACCATTTTCCCTTCCACTTCATACCACTTACACTGATCCAATAATTACACAACTCTTTAACACTGTTTCATCCATGCAATAAAAAATATTGACCATTAGCCAAATTCAAAATGCTCCACCCACATATTGTGTTTGTAGTACCCACTTATCTTTAGATATCTTAAGAATCTCGATGCCACAAGGGATTAAGATACCTAGGTTTGAGAAGTACAAAGGTAAAGGACATCCTACTAATCATGTCAATGCTTGTATGTCCTTGTGTAGTGATTTTGTCCTTGATGATAAGATTGTGGCCAAATTTTTTCCTAGGACCTTAAAGGACACTAGATTAGAGTGGTTTTCAAACTTACCCATTCATTCAATCTGATCATTCAATGAACTTCTCGATGCCTTTATAAGTCACTTCCAAGTTCATATGACTTCTAAAAAGACAATGGATGATCTAATGTGATGTAAAAAAATGTAGATGTAAAAGTAACTGATGTCACTTTATGATATCAGTCATTGTATGCTCAAATTGATGTCAAGATTCTTGATTCACATCTATAGAATATTTTTATTGAAAGGTTGCACACAAACCTTTAGGATAAGTTGAATATGATGAAATTTCCTTCATTCATGGAATTATGCATGAACCTTTGTGATTATCACAACTCAATTTATAGTCATGATTCAAAGTCCACTTCCAACTGAGCTAAGAAGTTTGAACAAAATAACCAAAACAACACACAAAAAATTCACAAACCAAATAGCGTATTTTTACAATTCAATTTACCTCCTCAACAAAAAGTTCAACCCATACCTAATCAAGTGGTATCTATTAAAGAAATGGTGCCCTATACCTATGGGGACTCGAAGATACATTTTTTCCCTTTACTCGATACCCTCCATAACACAATGAATCAATTGATCCAATATAAAATGATCACTTTGCCTATCATTAAACCCCTTGACACCACCAAACCTTTACCACCCACCTTCAAACCAAATTATTATTTTCATTTTCATTTCCAAAGTGGACATGACACCAAACAATGTAAGTGTCTCAAACACCTAGTTGAAGACCTTATTGATTCAGGTAGTTTGTCCATTGTGGGTGTCAATGATCAAAGAAATAAGTTTATTGCACCCCCTAATTAGAATTTACAAATATTTCATTTTTCAACAATAGTGAGCCTAAAAAAAATCATGTGATGAACATTAATACAACTAATGAACAACATGATATTGCTCCAATTTTTATCCAAGTGAATCCTATGGATGAACTTGTGGGTATGATAGACATTGTCCCTCATAAGGGCCCAACCAAAAAATCTCTTTATATTGCCTTTTCTTCTCATGATATACTCAAAAAATTCATGATGGTCCTCTTTACATAGTTGGTAGAATCTATGATAAGCCTACCAATGGGATATTAATAGATCTCGCTTGTAGTGAGAATGTGATCATAGAAGAATGTTTAGTACTCCATGAACTTTATCAAGAAGCTTAGGATAAGCCAACCACATGGATTAAAACACATACTAGTTTTGCATGCCATATGATCAGATCGATTATACTCCCATTACAAATTGGACCCAAAATTTTTGATGTAACATTTTCTATTATTCCACAATTAGACCAATTTCAGTTGTGCCTAGGCCACCCTTGGCCTCACTTGATGAAAGAGGTCCCCTCAGTTTTTCACAAATGTTTGAATATTCCACATGGCAATGAAATAATTACCATACACTAGTGGTTTTCATCCATTTTCTTCTAAAGGTAGTTTCTCCTTAGAAGCCTTTTGGCCTAAACCTATGGAGCCCATCACTCTTTGTAAAGATTTATTTTTCATAGCCTATCAAAAGTTCAAAGACAAAAAAATAGCCAACTTGTCTCTTCACCTAATGTCCCCATCCACTTCCACTCCTCCCATCATATATGAGATGATGCTTCAGCCTGATTGTGAACATGAGCAAGCAAAGAAACCTCCCAAACAATCAACAACAAACACTTTACCTTCCTTGTTTAAATGGCCAAGAGATACTGAAACCAATCTCATTATTCCTCCTTAGATTAAACAAGTGTATAAAGCTAAAGATAAAGCGATTGACCCATATTCTTTGGTTTCTTCCATTCTTTCCCCTATGGGAGAAAAAGGAATCTTTTGTGGATCAACTTGCTCTTACACCTTAACAAATTCAGAATAAAATTAAACAAAACTGCGGTGCTAAGGAATGTAGGCATCATCGCCATCTCCTTGCTCATAAGTCATGAATGAAAGAAAAAAAAAAAACCTCCAACTTTTACTAAAGCAATAAATGATCACCATTTTCCTAACTTTCCATAGGATAATACAGTCCAACCCTCACAACAAAATGATCTAATCCAACAACCACACCTTTTGATACATCCTTCTTTGGAAACAATGCTTTTCCCTCTCATCATAATCAATCTTGATGATGATGAGGAGGTCACAAAAATAGATGAGGAAGTGTATAACAATCTAAAATCTTTATTTTCATCTAACATGATCTTAAATGATAAATATTCTCAACCAAGTGAAGAACATGGTACATCTCCTAGTTCGACACTTGCAATTATTCCTTTCGACATTCAACCACCCTCGCAATACACTGACCATAATCGAGAGGCAGATGACTTGTTAGATGGTTGACTTGCATTCACCTTGCTAGCCTTTTTCATTTTCATTTTGTTTCCTCTTTCTTTTGAAATTTTATGTGTGTATCGTGTTCTCGTGTACTGTGTGTTTGTTGTTTTCTCTCTCTTTGTGAACTTCCTCTATTTGTATCTCTATTGTTCTATCTGTCGCACATTGGATTTTCTCCTTTCAATTTTTCTTTTGTTTTTTCCTTTTGGGGATGACGAAAATCATAGCAATGCCCTATGTCTCTTCCATATTGACCCAAAAGGACATTTCACTTTTTGACTTTTTGTTTTGTGTTTTCATTTTAGGGATGATGTAAAGCATTGAGATGACCAATGTCTCTTCCATGTTGATGTAAATGACCCATTTTCCATTTTATTGTGTTTTCCTTTTGGGGATGATGCAAGGCATCAAGACCACAATGTATCCTTCATGTTAACCCAAAAAAAAATTCTTTCTTTTGTATTTTAGTATATTTTCACTTGTGTTTTCCTTTTGGGGACGATGCAAAACATTGAGACCACATTGTCTCTTCCATGTTCATCTAGAACAATTTTTTTTTCTTTTTTTTTTGCTCTCTTTGTGTCATTCTTCTAGTTCTATGTGTATTTTGGGAATGATGATAGTTTCAAGCTCTTTCATAAAAAAATTGTAGCAACAAACATACTGACCCCAAATCCATAGATCCCTTATGTGTTTGGTGTATTCTTTCTAGCCTGGGGAAACTTCATTTCTTTTGTTTTCTCTTTCATTTACATGAAGCAGCCTTACTCAAAAACATATGACTTGGCATAGGGCTTTCCAAGTTTGCTCTTATGTGTTGTTTTCTTTTTACATTTTTCCTTTGGTACTTTAAAGTAATTTCTCACAGAACAGTGTGTAGAAATTTCTTTCAAGTTGGGGCCATACATTGGCATAATTCATTTTTATTCTTGGGTCTTAGTGTAGCCTTTTCACTTCATATGACATGTTTATCACTTTGTATATTACATTAGGTGTGATGTCCTTCATAGGTGTGATCTATCTTATCATATTACATTCCTCTTGGTGGTTCGATGCGACACACTATATCCCCTAAGTTGTGAATATTCTATTCTTTGATTGGTCCTCTCTTCGATACATTAGACACCATGTTCCCTAAGTTATAGACCTCGCATGAACTTAACAAGACTCCTTTGAACATTTATTTTGTATTTACATTTTTGCATTCATATGGCCATATTGCATAATGTAGCTTGCATTCCTCTGCTTTCATCCTAATTTTTCATGAGTTCTAAGCATACAAAACTTTTCTTTACTCATGAAGCATGAACAAACATTTTCCTTTGTGGCACTTTATTAAAGTTATCAGGAAGTATAACTTTGATATGGCTATGCAGGAAATCCATTCAGCAACACAAATTTCCCCATCGCCACCTATGTGTTTGTGAGTGCATACCAACTAGTGTATGTTCCTCACCTTTCGAGCCTTCTCACCCAGTGGACTTCCCTGAGTTTCTTCACCATAGAGTAAGTATGCATTCTCTTTTTCTCATAAACATCCTAGATCTAATCCATAACTAGTTGGACAAATGATCAAAGCTTAATCCTATTCTCCCTTTTCTTCACATGTGTGATCTTTTGTTCGTATGTTTAGTTTTCCATGGGATCTTCATCCTGTGGGATTGATCATCCCTCTTAATCATTGTTACTCCATATCACTAACATAAGTACATTTTGATCCCTCTCGATATGCATGGAGCCCTACTTTATTGTGAGTTTCAAGAAAGTTCATCCTCTCACTAAAGTGGGGGCTAAATGTACCATAGAAAAATGGCTCTTGGACATTTTCATGGTTTTCTAGGTCTTTCTCTCATGATGCTTGATTTTTTTTTCTTTTATTTAATGTTGCAATGTGTCTTATGCATTCATATTAGGTCCTAAAAATTCAAATTAAGGTGTCTTGTGTAGATGTTGTGAAGTGTTGTAAAGTATTTCTACACTTTCATAGACTCTTTTCATTACAATTCACATACAAATCACCTTTTCATCACCTATCAAATCCTATTACGAAGTGTTGTAAAGTCTTGTAACAAGATTTCATGCTTTTCTAGGCTTGATTTCATTATTTACACCCTTCTTATGCTTTATTTGACCCCTTTATGCACTCATAAGTCCTAATTAAGTGTATTTTTAAATATAAAATCAATAAATAACATTAAATGTGACTTAATTCCCAACACCCACTTAGAAGTATAAGGTGGGACCCATTCACCAAGGGTGGCGAATGAGAGTCCCTTTTGGCTCCAAATTACAAATATTTCAAATTTTCTTTCAGGTTTTTATTCAAAATTTCCTTATGTCGGCCTGTGATGCTATATTATTGGGTTAATAGGGAACAATTGTGTATAAATAAGTGTTTTTATCCTTATTTTACATCTCCTAATCTCCACATTCACTTTCATTCACTAAACATCAATTAGCATTTGAGCACATCGCATCATTCAATCAAGCATCAATCAAGTGTCTTGGAGCAGCCATTGACATATCCTTAGATTTCTTCAACAAGACTATGGTGAGGTTAGGACATTTGCATGTTTTTTATTTGGCTTTCCTTGTTTATTTCATTTCATTTCTTCATTAAGGGTTTTATTACCAAAGTTGGATTTGACCAAGGATAATCCCTATAACATAACCCTTAGCCATTTTTTTCCTTTTACATGTGTGTTTGTAGACTTTCTTATGAAATTTTTTCAATAAATTAGGTGTTGAAAAGTATTCAAGAAGTCAAAAAAGTGTTCCAAGTCAACTACAACCTATTTCAAGCTTGGAGACAACCTACGGTCCATTTTCTATAGATTTGACTCTGTCAACCTGACAAGAAGACAAGTGCAGATCTGGAACTACAAAACTGGTCCTTGATTTCATAGAATGTTGGGAGAGGACTAATTCACCATAAATGGTGAATGAGTCCCACTTTAAGGTTGGAAAATTATATTTTTTTAGATTCTAGATCTCAATAGCCTGAAACTAGTTTTCAAGACTTTTTACTAGTAGGAAGATTGATTCACCAACAGTGGTGGATGATTCCCATTGGTAATTTTTATTGATCTCTATCAGTATTTAGGATACTCTAGATTCATCACTCATTTACCAGCTACACTCCATTTATCCTTTTTTAATTATGTTTTCATTAGTTTACTTCTTCATTGCATTTTCCACATATCACATTGTGTTTTCAAACATTGCATATTTCTTAGGTTTTGCATTCATAATTAGTTAATTAGTTCACTTAGTTGCATTTATATCATCTCATTTAGCCTTAATCACATCATACATTTCCTAATTTGAGTTAACCACATTAGTTTTGGGTGGGTCTATCCCTCTCCTTTTAGGTGAAAAACATTAAGAGTGCAAGAGTAGCCTATAGACCACTTTTAAATCTATGGCTTAGTTTCTTAATGACCTCATTGTTGTAATCAAAATTGAAATCATAAGAGGGAATTTTTTATTTATGCAATCAATTTTTAACCAAATCAAAACCACATCTTTTGAAAGTAAACATGCTCTAACAGAAAAGTTAAGAAAGTGTAATGTAATGACTTAAAGTGAAATGTTTAAATGCAATTATAGATATGAAATAATTTTTTTTTATTATATTATGCAACAACATGAAATATCAAATGTTGTAAATGCAAATTTGAATATGAGTAATGCATTAAATCAACTAAATTAAGCTAGATCTAATGAAATGCATCTTACAAAAACTCATCCAACTGATACAGATAGGTAATGGTAGCAAACAAAAGCTAAAAAATAGGGTTTTCAGCACTGTGAAAGGAAATTTTAGGGGTGAAAAGGGACTAAGTCGCCAAAGGTAGTGAATGAGTCCCAATGGTGATTCTTTTCATAATTTTATAACTTTTTATATTTATTTTTATGTTTTCTATATTGTATGATGTAGACCTAAGATGCAGATGCAAAATTTCATAAATATTTAGTGATTTTAGATGCAAAACTACAACCTATATGCATTTTCACTAATGCAAAATTTGAAACCCTAGAATGCAACTGAACTAGTGCAAAATAAAATGCAAGTTAATTTTAGGATAATGATTGACTACAAATAAGAAAAGAAGGTATTTGAAAAGTAGGTTCACCAAAATGAACAATAAATTTTTAGAGATAGGAATCTCTTACACAGTTCTAAATAGAATTTTCTAAATGCAAAGAACTAATAAAAGAGATCTATTATTAATGTAAAACTAAGAGGAAGCACTTTTTTTGAAAACACCTTGTGATATGCAAACATAAACTAAATGACCTAGAAATGAAAATGAAACAAAACAAAAAACTGTAAAACAAAATGTGTACACTTGGAAACTTGGGGAGGCTAGAATGAAGATTGGAAAAGCTATAGATTCTAGAATTTTGACCTATTGGGATACTTACGTCATTCTACACGACTTAGTCCCAGATCTACAAAACTATTTTGGGGCCCGTTTTAGCCAAATGGGCATTTGAATCTACTTTTAAAAAAAAAGAAGCCATGTACAGTTGGACTAATTCACCATTGATGGTGAATTAGTCTACTTTGGATTTTCTGAAAATCCAAAAGTGGAAATGAAAGCTCTTGGTCTACAATTTCTTCTCCTCCAAGTGTCCAAATCTAAAACTGCCAAATTTAGTCTTGTAAATGATTTTTTGTGGATATTTTGACCTAGCCAATAAGGATATATCTTCAAAAAAAAATTCAACCTATTCTTCAATAATCTTCAAGTCTTCAAATCTACAAGCAAACAAAGAAAGAAAGAAGATTGTTAAATATTAGGGAATAGGAGTTTTCCTTGGTCAAACCCCTTTATGGTAGTTAAACCTAATGAAGAAATAAGTGGAAGCATGCACATGAAATGAAGGAATTACAAACTTTTCATGATGATTGATCTTGAACTTTTGTAGCAATGGAAAAAGAATCAACCTTTGAATGCCTCAGAAGTGGTCTTGATGAATTAGAATGCTAAAACCCTAGCTTGCTTCACTTGAGAGAGAGGATGAATGATGAATCAATGATTAGGTCCATGGTTTAGGGTGAAATGAGAGGAAGAAACCTATACTTATACATGATTGTACAAAATTTCTCAAAAATACGACATCACAGGCCAACCTCAAGGTTTCAAAAATAATATCTCACCAGAATTTTCAAATAATTTTGATTTTTGAGCCAAATGGGACTAGGTTTCCCCTAGTGGTGACTTGGTCCCACCAGGGAATTTTAAGTGGTTGTTAGGAATTAAAGTGTATTAAATGTTTTTTAATGATATTATTCTCAAAAAACACACTTAAGTAGGGCCTGTAAGTGTATAAAGGGCTCATTTAAACATAAAAAAGGGTTGAATTATTGATGAAAAGCCTAGAAAAGTGTGAAAGTTTGTTAGAACATTTCACAATAGTTTTGTATGACATAATAGAATTCTTATTGATTCACAAGGGTCCAACACCTAATTTGAATGTGTTGACCACATTTCAACATTAAATATAGGAAAAATTAGGCCAAAATCTATAAGAAAGACCCAAATGAGCTCCGGATGATTAGTGATGGTTAATTTCATTATCTTCTAAGGGTATGTAAGTGGATTTAACTAAGAATTTTTATAACTTAACTAAAATTCACTTTGTTGTATTACCAAAATGCTTCCTGCGCCTTTGCATGCAATATTTATGGAATTTACTGAGGTATAATTAGCAAAGCTTTTGGGAAAATATGACAAGGAAAAGAGGCCTATAGGAGCACCAATGGTAGAAGAAGAAAAGGAACAAATGAAGTATTATTTCCATGGGGTGGAGTGTACCTCCAAGCTTGCCTCCAACTGGGACACAATATCATATACAGACAGTGGAGATTTAAATATTGATGAATTCAAGTAAAGGGTGATGTTCAACCCTACCATTCAATGTGCACAAAGGATGAAATTAAGTGTCCACACAATGTCATCCAGATTTCCTCTTGCCTTAGTTCCTTTGGAATTGGACATGGCTTGCTGGGAATGTTTCCTATCTAATAGGAAAATCATTGAAAAAGATAGAAGAGTATTGGAAAAATTATCTACCAATTCTATCAAGAGGAAATTTGGAATCCAAACATTTGATAAGATGGAAGGAATATAAAATGAACTTTCTTAGAATGTGTGGTAATATGATCCTCTTAGATGCAAGAGAATGATCAACAGGAACTGTTTAGAATAAAAGAGGGGAAATGCTAACAAAGTGCCTTAGAAACTATTCAAAAGTGATTTCTTTGAGGAGTACCATGATCTATTTACTCTCCTGAGCGGAGCAATGGACCTATCTTCTATTACATTCTTCAAAGAATGGATGTTGTAGTTTGTTGAAAAAATTATTTGAGGCAAAATAAAATTTCACTGGGCGAAGATGATAAGTGATAACTTGCACAACCAACTCCTCACCATTAAAATGACCTATTAGTTCTACATGACCTCATATCTAGTTTATCTCCTTGAAAATAAATTACCATACAAAGGAATCTTCTGTGTGGGAACAATGGGGACAAAGAAGAGAGAGCTCAAATTCTATGACTCCTATCCCTATTTATAGTACGAGAACTTTAAAAGATAATACAAATGAGTGAATGATGCCTTCATCGAGCTCATAATAAAATTCTCAGGAGGATATTTTGAGAGAATGGTATCACACAATGTCAAGGAATTTATAATGGAATTTGGGTATCTGTTCACCGAGTTCCCAAAGTTCACCTACATTATAGTATAAGGGTTCTCAGGAAGCTCCTACCAGTTATTGTGTTATCCTAATGATCAAATCATCTTGTTAGAGGTTTCTCATTAGTTGTAGATTTCCCACACATTGTTAAGTGATAAGCACAAATTTGGGGTTCCATATCCCCTAACCTTTAGGCAAGGAATATATTCTTGTCTTACTGGCCAATGTGTTGATTACTCTGACAAAGAGTTAGAAGAATATAACTTAGACCTTTACAAAGATAGAGGGAGAGTGGACCCTCATGGAAAATTCAAAAAATGGGATGGAAGGAAATGTACCTATCAACCTCACATTAAGGACTATTGGGTCAACTGTAATTATGAAAAAGTGCTGCAGATGCAACACTATATGAGAATGACCACTCAATTTGTGAAATCTATCTATCTATTTCCAGTGCCTGACCAAATAGTTGAGGATGACAACCTTGTGGATAATAGATACCATGTTGTGGTTGGAACGACCCTACCCATTAGTGATTAGAATGAGGAAGAGGTCACCAACCTCAACATTCTCACCCAACCCATTGAACACAAAATAATACAATGGGTGGATACATAAATAACCCAACTCAAAGAAAAAGGTGTGGAATTAACATATAGGGAGCTCATGGATGAGCTTGAAAGTGAAACTAACAGTGGCACATCCACTAGTTAATTAGGAGAAGTCCCCAAGTCCCCACTAGTCACAAGGTCCAAGAAAAGAAAAGATACATCCAAGCACAAGCCCAAGCAGAATGTATACTCTAGGAAGACAATTGAAAGGAAACCATAAAAAAGGGAAAAGAGAAAAAGGATGTTTGTGCTCAAAATTCAATTTATTTAGGAGGAGGATCCTCAATGTAAAGAGGGATAAGAAACCAAGATTCCACGCTCACCACCTACCATTTCCTCTCCAACTACTACCACCGTCACCACTCCCCCACCTTCAACTTCCAAGGTTCTACTTGTCTCGTCTCCACCTATCATGGAAATCTCGATAAACCTCACCTTCACTTAACCAATTACTGCTATAATAATTCTTGACACCTCCTCCTTGACTACCCCCCCACTATCATCTTCATAACTTCCTCCTCCACTACCTCCATTCTCTACTCTACCACACATAATATCAAAAGCTACAATGGTACCTCTTGCTTTTTTGGATGCCTTCATGGTCTATATGCAAAATGTACCAATTGATCTCTCTAAGGTAATTCTTGATCCCAAAGTCTAGGTACTAATCGATCAACTTGTTATCACTTTTTGTATTCCTCCACCACTTACTAAGCTAGCCAAAATGGAGGCTACCATGCAAATCTCAAAATAAATGGAAAGGTTTAGTGTACAAATACATAAAGAGACCGCAAACAATATAGTTGATGAGCCCAAGGATTCTAATTGGGACAATTATTTTGAACACCCAGAGGGAGGATGGAATATAAACATAGACAAGGTAGCTTCTCATGAAGAAGGACCAAAAACCTTTGAGGATGAAGACCTCAAGAAGCACTATGTGGTAGAAACATCAAATCAGGAGATACAAGGATACACACCCAGAGGAGAACTGCTCTAATGAAGGGAAGGTAGACATGGATCTAGATGTGGAGAAACTTGAAGAACCTCCATGGGTTGGCCAAGGTAAGGGCCTGATGCAAGAATAAAATGCACCAAAAAAGAGCTCTAAGCCTGAGTAGAACATTGAAATTGAGAAAGAAGAAAATAAGGAGAAAGGCACCAAGTTCCTAAAGAAGAGTATTGAGGATCAACCCAAAGAAATGAAGGGGGAACAATCAGAATAGAATGTTACTAAAGAGAATGTGGAGATCATTGACCTCGATGAATGGAAATCCACACCAATAGAAGAGCTAAATGAGGAAGAAAAATAGGATGAAAAAGATCCTAGTGATGAGGAGGATGAGCATCAAAAGGACAAAGAAGATGAAGGTGATCATGAATTACCAGAAGGTCAAATAGAGGTTCTTTCTTAATTGGAGAAACATGAAAATAAGAATATTTTCATGGTTACTAACCCCAAGGAAAGATTAGAAGAAAATTTAGCCAAAGCACAAATAAGGACCCAAAAGGAGAAGAAGACTAAAATTAGGTTGCACATCACGGTTGATGCTTTTGGGTCTCAGACACTACAAGTTGCCACCATAGAAGGTAGTAAAGGTACAAGAACTATACAAGGATAGGATTACAAAAAATCCATGACAACCTAGGCCTAACAACCTATGAGAAAAATATGGATGATCTCCAAGGGTCTATTTCCACCATAATATAGCAAATGAACAAAGATCAATCCACTAAGGAATATTTGAAAGCAGGGGTGTAAGATCTCACTACCTATATCCATAAATGGACATCAAAAGAATAGAAAACCCTATCAAAATGATCGGTGCTTACCATACTCTCAAATGAGGGGATCAATAAGATGGAAAAGATAAAGAATTAGACCAAGTTGACTATGAACTAGTTCAACAAAGTGATGTATAATGGTGATATGGGCATCCTCCATGTAGTTAATGTATATAGAAAATTATAGAAATTATATAAGGCTTCAAAGGATATGATAAGTACCTATAATGAGTTCTTTGAGTTTTATAAAATAAACTATCCTAAGCTCGAGAGAATCCTTAAGCTCTCTTGGGAAACATGGGCAAAGGATATGGATCTGCCACAAGAAGATCACTAGCTAGTAGAGATGTGGCAAATGAATTTTGGTTACAGGAAAGAAATTATAGAGAATTCCTTGCATTAAATAAATATCGATCAAGAATGGATCATGGAGCACTAGAAAAAAAACAAGTAGTATCTAAAGATGATGATAGACTATGAAATTCCTTGTTTGGAAGTACATCTAGAGAAAATCAAGCAATTGTTTCATAAGATGGAACAAGGGGTTGGAGAGTGGTTGTCACCAGATTTCATGGATTTTTCTATGAGGGCTTGCACTTAGTAGGAATAGATCATAAAAACTATTCCAAAGTGTACCAAACACTAGGAGCAAATCACATAAAGGTTTAATAAGATATCCTTCTAGATCCTCAAGTTTGAGTTATCTAAGGAGGATAAGCTCATGGCCATGATTGGAAATTTCATCAAGTATGTAACCATGTAGAGAGAGGCTAGAAATCCTATCATCTATGACGAATACCTATTAAAGTAGTTCTAAATGATGAAAAGGTAGCTAAAAGATAAAAACAGCTACAAGATGAAATAGACTATAGGAGAAAATAGGGAAAGGACAAATAGTCTATTTTTATATTGTCATATAATTGGGGGTAGGTGAAAGCATAATGTAAAATGAATCTGAGACACAAAATGTAAATGAATCTAGTCCCTTCATTGTACTTTTTGAAAACTATAAATATTGGCATCCTCTCATTTTCAAAGAGAGAGATGAGTTGTTGCGTAAAGGCATGTTGCAGAAAATTAATGCGAAAATAACTATTTTGATGGTTTCTTGTGTTTTCTTCTCCATGTGTGCATGATTCAATCTCCAATTATTAGATTCTAGGTTTTTTTTTTTAGTCTTAAGTTACTTTCAGTTAGTAGTTTATGTTGTGCTTTAATGGTGAAAAATTCTATGGTGTTTGATTTCTTCTTAGCTCATTTTTTTTGTAATTTATTGTTGATAAACTACTATGTAAAGTTAGTCTAAGCATGATTTACATTGCTACACTTAAGTTCAACTATTATTCATGCTTTAATGGTGAATGAATGGTTTGAAAATCTATAGACCTTAAAAGATTACACTAGTTTCATGAGACTATGGTTTTCCCTTGGTTAAGTGGAACTTAGTTTTAGGAAGTCTATCCACTATAGCATCTTGCATTGTTACTATTCAACATTAGTTGTAGGTCTAGGTTGTAAAGCGAAATGTAATGGAAAAGAAGGAGTTTTAGCTTCTTGTTTTGAACATCCAACAACTGTTCCTCCATTTTCCAAATTCATAAACTCCATTTGTAAACCAAATTCCCTCGAAGCTTAGTGAAGCATAAATTCCCTTTGTGATTACTAGAAAATCACATCAATCAATTGAGTTGTTTTTGCAAGTTATGACCTAACACCCGAGAGACTTGGGGTGATTTAATGTAACTTAGCTGTAGAAATTTTCCTCTCAAGATACATAACATAATTGTGTGTTCTCTATGTTGAGAAAGTTCAAAAACACCCATCAATAGAACTAGCACTAGAAGGAGGGCTAAGTTAAGCTAGATTGAAATGGGTCTTTCTCCCCTCAAAGATTTCATAGAGTACTTAGATCCACATGAGACAAGGGAGAATTTCAAGAGATAAAAACCCCCACAAAGGCTAAGAGTTCCAAGAGAGGGGAAGAAACAACTTCAACCCCAACCAATCGGCCTCCATCCCTTCCATCTCCTTCCATCCATCCATCTTCTTTCTCCCCTTCACTCCTAATAGAACTTACATCCTCTCCTTCACTCCAAACAATATTTTCACCCCTCACTTCCCACATCCAAGGTGATGTTCCCCACCCATGTACCTCTCTTATAGGGAATTCCCCTAGCTTCAACCCTACTTCAACCCCAAGTTACTATAGCACAACAATTGTATCCTCCACCTCCCATAATGGCTTGGTTAGACAATAACTTGTAACCATTGTCCTTCAATGACTACCATGACATGCCAAAGAATCTATAAGGATTCTACACTAAGTTCAATCCATGTGATCGACAAATAGTAGAAGAAGAACACATCAATATTTTCCAAACAACCTTGAAAGATATTTAGATCAAACATGAAGATGTGGCTTGCAAGCTCTTCCCTTACTCATTGGGGATGAGACCTTCTATTGGTACATCCATCTACCAAATGCATCTATCACTTCTTGGGATCAAATAAAGAACACATTATTTTAGAAGTTCAAATTTCCTATAAGCCCCAACAAATTCCATCAGTGATTCATGTTTGTTAGGAGGGAAGTCTGTGATCCTATCAACTCATTCAAAAATCAATTTGATAGAGCTTATAGGAAGTTGTAGTTTCGTTATATGGTTGATGGTACCTTAGCTAGGCTCATATACTATGCTATCTTGGATAATCTCATGTCCACCATGGTCAAAATGATGCATCAACCACCTGCAATATTGGTGGATGCATACACAAAAGTGGTGAAAGCAACACAAACATGGGGCAACTTATTGCAGGTCCCTTTCCCTCATTAGGGCCAACCGCTAACCCAACCCAAATTTAAGGGCTTATCCACACCTTGGCTCATCAAACGCCTATGATAAACTAAGTTCCTTAGCTACCAATAGTGAAACATCAAGGGAAACCATTGAATCAAGCACCATAAGTGCCTGACTACTTACAACCTATGAAACAATAGGTTTACTCCCAATAGTCCCAAGTGCCTATGTACCTATTGAACTCTGACTTCCCATCTAAGTAGTAGAATCAACCTTTGAGATAACCCATATTCCTTCAGAATTCAGTGCTACAACAAAATAATATAAAGAAGGATAAAATTAATGAACTAATTGAAATTGTAAAGATGTTTTCCACCGAAATGACACATCTAAGGAATAAAAAAACCAACTTCAAGCCTCTAAACAGAGCATGTAAGCTAGCCTCAATTGAGATAACCATGATTCTAGTGCATCCTAATGCCAAAATTATGAAAGAGAACAAAATTAAGGGAAATTTTTTGAAAGGAGGCCTTCACAAAAGAAAAATAAAACTTGGAACACTAGAACAAAAAATGAAGAAATTTCCAGACCTCTTGATCAACTGGTTAGTGTCGATAATTCTACAACCAGAGTTTATTTGGATGAGGTTGCCTTATCTAGATGGTGTTGAATCCATAAGACCAATAGGCATTCTAAGTTGGATTGCCCAGAATTACAAACTACTATAGAAATTTTTCAAGTAGAAGTCAAAAATGTTGATGATGATGCAAGCTATAGAGACCTAGTTCCATCAGATCCATATTATTCCTCAGTGTTCATGGTGAACCAAGCTCCTTTCTTGCAATGTGAAAACAACTTTCCTAAGAAGGAGGTTATGCCCAACACTAAAGAAGTGAAAGAGGTAAGTAACGAGAGCCCTTTATCTTATCTCTTTGATTCAATGGACAATGGTTGAGATGTTGAGGAAGAGCCGCATGAGGATGAAGTATAGATGTTCCACCAAAGAGAAATTCCTTACAACTTAAGAAATTGGCAAGATGGTGGTCCCTTCATGATCTCTACCCCTCCTAAAAATTTCAATACTCCACCTGATCCTAATTCCAATAACAATCTTATGTATCCTCATGTGCCTACTCATTACTTCAATAGAAATAGGTAGTCTAAGCATACTCAAGATCAATCTGCTAGTTCTTCCCAAAGAAAATTCTTTAAAGAAAAAGTTGAACAAATGGGCGAATATGTAGCAGATGAATTAAAGAAATTCAAAGTGAGTTTGTTAGCCTTTGAATTTCCAAGGGTACCTGCTATCAAAAACACCTTGTTTGTGTAACTAAATACAACTTCTCAATAAAATGGTCCCACCAAGGAAGTACCTATGAAGAAGGTTTCATTTGACACCTCTAATAGTGAACCTGTGATCAAGGAAATCTTGGGAAAGAAACCTGATCAAGCTCCATACCAATAAGCTAGTAAAAATCAGCCATTGGATAAATATCCTACCAAGGAGTCACATCAGAATCAAACAAAAGATAAATGTAATGAAAGTACAAAAAAAATTTGAACCAAACTGATGTTTCTATAGGAATTTTCTAGGGGAGCCTAGAAACCCCACCTTTCTTGTTGAAAATTTTCATATATGGCAAGAATTTACATAATTTCCTACTAGATTTAGAAGCTTTCATCAATTTCATGTCATTCATAGTATGCCAAGCACTACGAATAACTCATACCCCCTCCCAATAGAAAGTAGCACAGTTGGACAAGACCAAAGTACATATAGTTGGGGAGATGAATAGGATTCACATGGAGATTACAACTGACCCAAGTGTGCAACAAGTTATCAAAATCTAGGTTTCTAATATCCCTGACACCTATGTTATCATATGGGGATGAGATTTCACTAGGGCTTTGAATGGTTATGTCATAATAGACTTTTCACATCTATGGCTTCCATGGAAGGGACTTCCAAACCAAATCCTCATCGAATGAAAATCTTGAATGAATTTTATGATCACTAAATACAACAACACCAACAAAGTATTGTTTGCAAAAAAAGAACTGGGAAATTATTTTCTCATGGCCTATCAAGGTGATGAGGAGATCCAAGAAGAAGAATTGGCTGAAGAGGTCCTTTTGTTGTGTAGTGTTCACACCAATTTGACCCATTTTTCTAATAGAATAGAAGTGTTGATTGAGTCAGAGGATGAAGAATTATGTGAACATGGTAACTTTAGATTTCTTGATGGCCTCTAGGAATTTATGCAGAAATGCATGTAGGATTAGCTTAGTTTAGGAATAAAGTGGATTTTTGGGAGTTGTTGATGCCTAGATGGTGCAGAGTACACAATGAAACTCATTTTGAATTTGAATGTTTTTTATGTCAAACAATAGTAGAGTATATCAAAGGTTGGATCACTCCAAAAGTTTTCACGATGAAAAAACAAGATCAAGACTATCCTAAAGGTAAAAAACCATCCAGGGATGCAAAAATAAATAGACAATTAGAAAAGGAATATTTCTGCTTCATTTATTTTAAAGGAAATGATCCCTCCAATTTTTGGACACTGTGTTTCAATTGATATAAATCCAAGCAAGGAGTAGGAGTAGGCTTTGAGCTCATGAGTCCCATGGGTAAGACATATTTTTCTACTCATAGATTAAAATTCAATTGCATGAATAATGTAGTCGAATATAAAGTATTAGTTCATGGATTGCTTCTAGCATTAAGCAAGAAGGTCAAGATACTACAAGTCTTTGGTGATTTTGAGCTCGTTGTGAAAAAAGTAAGAAAATTATACTCTTCTCATGATAGAAGATTAGCAAGATATATACATAGAGTGTGGGATCTCATAGAAGGCTTAGATGCATTTAATATTTAGTTGATGCCTCATACCAAGAATCTAACCACAAATGTTCTAGCCCATGTAGCTAGTACCCTCCCTCCCTTATCCATGATTGGTTTAAATAAATTCACTGTAGAGATCACCTCTACCCCATTGGTGCCCAACAACATCCCTCACTTCCAAGTTTTTAATGATTGAAAGCACATCCTTGACTTCATTACAAGTTCAAATGTATTTTCATCTCAAACCATAGATGAAGTAGATCTAGAGAAGGTTGAGCTTGATATTGAAGGAGCGATCAATTTAAATACTAACACAATACTAAGAGGTATGGTCTAGCTAGAAATTATATTTGATTTATCTCACATTAGGAACAAAGATTAGTAGGCCAAAAGAGATTCAATAGATAATCAATGTGATGCTCACAACATGGGCATTGCAGAATAGTTTAAAATGTTTTCATTAGCAAAGTATGCACCCTAGAGGAAAGAAAATGAATTGAGGAGGCCTTGAACACTTATCATGATGTGATTTCTTGGTGGTATGAAGACCTTAAAACCTATGACACCTCAATTATGACTCATATCATCCCCCTTAAGCTAGATGTGAGACCCTTCTAGTAGTGCCAATGCCCAATTAACACACTATTGGAACCTATCATCTTCATGGAAGTATAGAAGTTTCTTTCAGCCAGAATTATCTTTCCTATAAATCACTCCACATGGGTAGTGAATATGGTTTCATTCAAAAAGAATAATGGGTAAATCAGATTGTGTAGATTTTTAGAACCTAAATAGAGCTTCTAAAAAGGACAATTATCCTGTGCCTTCACTAGATGAGGTATTACAAATTGTAAATGGGTCCCAGCTAATATTGTTTCTTGATGTCTACTCATGATATAATCAGATGATGGTGAAGTATGAAGATAGGCTCAAAATAATATTTACCACAAATGAAGGACATTTTGATACTGAATGATTCCATTTGGATTAATTAATGCAGGTGATAAATTTTAATGTGCTTTGGACATAACCTTCAAAGACCTCATTAGCAGGTGCATCATAATATACATGGATGATCTTACTATGTTCTCAGAGAAGACATGAGACCATGTCTTTGATTTATGTAGAGTTCTCCAAAAATGTAGAGTGTTTAGTATTTCACTAAACTTGAAGAAATGCATGTTTGGATTGATTGAAGGTAAACTACTAGGACATGTAATTTATAAAAAGGAAATTTCCATAGATCCAGATTGCATATAGGCCATATTTAAAATTTAGCCTCTAGATAGTAAAAAAGAAATGAAGTCCTTTTTTGAGAAGATTAACTCCGTCAGGAAGTTCATCATGTGCTTCACTGAAAAAGTCAAGCCACTGAATGACATGCTCAAGTAGGATTCCAAATTAGAATGCAAACATAAAGCTAAGAAAGAATTTTAAGAAATCAAGAGGTCCATTGCAAATGCCCCAGTGTTGGTTAGCCTAGAAAATTTGAAACCCTTCTACGTTTATTCTTTTTCTTTAGATCACTCATGTGCCAACATGCTAATGCAAAAGGATGGTGAAGGGAATGAGCACCCTATTTCATTTATGAGTTATTTTCTAAAATATACTCAATTTCATTACTAGAACATTGAAAAATAGGCATGCACCTTGGTCAGAGGAGTTAAGAAGTTCAGGAATTACATTCTATGGAACAAGGTGTTCACAATTGTCCCTAATCTAACTATCAAGAACCTATTAATGCAAAATGAGTTAGGGAAAATAAGAAAAAAATGGGCCATGGTGTTGCAAGAATATGATATGGAGATTCATCCCACAAAGCTAATTTGTGGACAAGCCCTCACTTATACAATGGTAGAGATAGGACCCAAGATCATAGTATAGCAATATCAATTAGAGGATGTTTCTCCTGATGAATGGTACAATGGCATCATTTATTATCTGTTGAACAACAAGTGTCCATCTCGACTACAAGGACTACAAAATAATGCTTTGAGATTGAAAAGTAGCAAATAAATTTTGTATTGGGTTATATTGTACAAAAAAACCATGAGGCAGTTTATCTCAAATGTCTAGGAAAGGTTGAGGTTTCCCAAGTTCTAAAAGAGTTTCATGATAAGTTTAGAACTAGTTATAGATCTGGCCCTTCAACAACCCATCAGATCCTATGGGTTGGGTACTATTGGTCGGACTGGTTCAAAGATGCTCACAACCACATCATATATTGTCATGTCTATCAGACCACTGCCACCAAGGAAAGGAATGCTACTATCCCACTCCAGCCAATTGTGGAGGTAAGGCCCTTTGCTCAGTGGGGGCTTGATTTTATTGGTCCCATCAATCCACTATCCTCTACCTGCAACATGTATATTTTGACCACTATTGATTATTTCATTATATGGACTAAAGAAATTGCTTGTAGGAAATGTACATTTGATGTAGTTGTCAATTTTCTTGAAATTTTTATTGTGAATCATTTTTGTTGTCCCTTTTCGTCGTTTGCAATAATTTCCATGCATTTGCTTCTCTTAAATTTTCTAGTTGGCCATTTGACTATGGAATTGTCCCTAAGTTATCATCCAACTATTATCCCCAAGGAAATGACTTAGCCATATATACAAAAAATAACTTGTTGATCACCATCCAAAATTTTCTTGATAACAACCCAAAAGATTGGCACACCCTATTGCATTTTTCATTGTGCGAAGATTGCACTCATCATAAGGTAGCCTTAATAAATTCACCATTCCACCTTGTTTAGAGCATGGAGCCAATTTTTGAAGTCTTGGTCAAGATCCATACACTCCAAATAATTAAAACATACTATGAGGAGGGAAAACTCCATGAAGCTCACCTAGCTGGACTGCTCCACATAGAGGAAGTCCATGACCAAGCAATAGAAAAATTCTCCAAACATAAGGGAATATTCATGAGATGGTTCAATCACTAAGAAAAATTTAATGCCTTTAGAATTGTTGATTTAGTCCTATGTTGGGACAAGGCCCATGAGAAGAAAGGAGGACATGAGAAATTCATCAAGCTCTGGCTTGGCCCTTTTCAGATTTCTAAAATTCTAGGGGATGATGCCTTTCACCTCAAGATGTTAACTAGAGAGGATGGACCATTTCCCATAAATGGGCAGTACTTCAAGCATTATTTCCTTCCTTGAGATATCCAAGCTCACCCTTTGTATATAGTTGTATATAGTTAGAGGTATTTTGGTTTCTTGTTTTTCTTTCTCTTCACCTTTTCTCACTTTCTTGTTTTTTTACTTTGGATATCTAATTTTGATGTGATGATGTGGTTGGCCTCATCAGAGGGCCCACTTTTTTGCATGCCCCTTTCATTCCTTGGATAATTCCATCAACTACTATGAGTCCTTACTCACTTCTATGAAATGGGTTTCCTCACCTAAACTCTAATAGCATAAAACCATTATTTGAACCCCTTCACATCTATCTTGGATTACACATAATATACATCTAAAATACTCTTGAGAAGCTATAGGATATTTATCATGAGGCTTCAACAAGTGAAAAATATTAAGTCTAATCCAATGACCGCTGTGGTCTCCAAGCTCACTATGAGCTTTAGTGCTTATGTAGTTGAGCAAAAGAGTTTCAAAAGAAAATATGAAAAGAAAATAAAGAAAAGGAATATTGAAAACAAGCAATTGTGTGGGTGTGCAAGTGACTCTATTAGGGATATGAACACTTGGATAGAAATAGAACAATATTTGTGGGGTCATAGTGACAACATTTTTAGGGCTATGGACACCTAAGTGGAAGCAAATCAATTTCCAGGTTAATCTTGGGGTTAGATCATCTATGTAGTTTTCCTTGATTGATTGATCATTATCCTTTGTGGTCTCTAAAGGAGGGGAATAAACTCACTACACACACTTATGAGATATTTTGTGATCCAATTCAACCAAGGATTTTGTCCTCCTCTAAGTCTTTAGTTCATTTAGTGAAGTTGGCTTCTCATTTGTGAGACCAAAGATTCTAGGTTTCAGATGAATCCTTACCCTGAGAATGCTCGAGAGCATTATCCCAGCAGAATCACCATTTGTTGTGCCCATAGCACACATGCTCCATTTGAACTAGGGATCCCCTCTTTCCTTTCTCATTTTTTCCAGTTCATTTTAACTTTTTCCTCATTTTGCATGCCTCTATTTCTCATCTAAAATCGGTCACATACAGTAAAGTCATCACCCAATATTTTCTTTATTTTTCCTTTGTGGGTTTGATTCTACATGTTTCTTGTTCCTTTTAGTGCTACATCTACCAGAATAGGTGAACCCACATTTTTAGGTCTCCTCTTGCAAAGTGTCACTATCTCTCTGTCGCTAGGTAGCGGCCAACCCTAGGCTTTGACCCCCATTGTAGACTCTACATCTTCCTTCATCATCTGAAGTTTTGACCAAGCTACCAACTAGGTGGCCCATAGTACCTACAATAAATTTGTGCCATTAATGTCTCTTTTCCTATAAATAGAGGGTACCCTAGCTATCATTTTCATGCTACAATTTTAATATTGAAGGAAAAAGAAAAGCTTCTATCCTCATGAATATTTGTAGTAAACTCAAGTTGGATTCACATTAGTTTTAATAAATAATTCAAAGGTATGGATTTCCATTACCATTTCTTTATTGAGCATCTAACTTATTCAAGTGTAATTAGGGTTTTAGTTGTTTAAACTTTGAATTTTCCAAGCCCTAGTTTATCCTTTTTCTATGGAATTTGAAATATGAGCCTATCTTCACTCCTATATTGGTGTTGTGATAAAAACAAGGATTTTTCTTAGGGTTTCTATGAGATTTTAATCATGGAATTCTACGTTTCCAAGGCCATTTCTCAATGGAAAAAAGTTGATGCCTTCTATTCTAACCCTACACTCATGCTAAACTTATAACTTGGGGGCCCTTAGGAAAATCCATTAAGAATTTGATATATTGTGGGCCCACCCATGTGGGACTCCGCCATGGGAAGTCCAGTATGCAAACACCATTCTTTAATGGGTAAAACCTACCATCCTTCCACAACATGAAATTTGCACCTAATATCTCCATCTCGAGCATCAAGAAATCCAATCAACATGTGCCACGTCAAAATCCTAGGTGGGCATGATCATGTGAGCCACACCATGAAAAAAGTCATTAATCTTTGATGAATATCCAAAGTTCAGGCACTTGAATCCCTCTGCTTCATGGGTTCCATGCGTCCTATGTCCCAAATTTAAAACTTAAACATTGATAAGGAAAGTAGTAATGTGGAGAATCCTCGAAAATCCACTCATGCAGGTATTCATATGTGGGGTAATGTTACTTGAGGGTATTTGTAGGATTATCATAGAAAAGCTAGGCCCTTAAGTGGTAAAAAATTTAGAAAAATCAGAGTTAGGAAAATTGATGTAAAATTTTCAATAAGTTTTCTATATTATTTCAAAACTATGTAAGAATAGAACTTGTAGCAAATTGAATGTAGTTTCTAAACTACTAGGTTTATTTAAAAAGAAAAAAATATATTTGGTGAAAATTTGAAATTTCAATGCAGTAGTACTTAAATTTTAGGGAAAAAGCAATTAGGTGTTTGTCTGACCATGCTAAGCACAATAAAATGATAATATTTTTTTATAATATTTTAGATATAAGTAGAGGACTCATATCCCAATGTAATGCATATTTTTTTGTAATTTTCTTTCAAGTAAATAATTAATTTTTTTTTTATTACAACTTTAAAAAAAAAAAACATATGTCTAACCACCTTAACTTGGTCAAAAATTCATGAAATTTATTTCTTTTTTTTTTAATCCTATAGTATGTGATGCATGTTTTGAATTCAAAAAATGTAATACCATTTGAAAGCTATAGATGTTTTTCAATTAGCCTATCAATCAAGACTTTAATTGTTATTCAAATAGAAAATAAATAATAATTATTTATTAAATTCAAAGTAAAGCATAATTTATATTAGTGCAAAGCTATGAATCTCCTTTAAAAACCCTTTTCATTTCATCAATTTTGGATAAATAAAAGTCTTCAGCCACATACCCTACAAAAATCCATCATATTGCAACTTTTTGGCCCATCATGATTCTGCACATACCCTTGAGTGTCATTCCTTAATGACTGAAAGCTTGCACCTCTCTGCTATGTGGAATCCATAGGCAAGACTTCCCTTCAACCAAAACTTCAACAAAATCATGGAAAATTTGACCTTCTATAGGTCCACCAGTGCAGACTTTTGTTTGTGGGTGACAGCTATCCTTTAGTAGAAAAATCCTAGAATCTTTCCCTCATGTGTCCTCCACACTACCTCATTCCATGAGTTTTTAACTTTAAAGATCTCAAGCACCCTAGAGGGAAGTTTATTGTGCATGTCCCTATGTGTGAAACTATACCTATGGAAGGATGCTCCCCTTCCACCACTATTTAACAACTAAAAACTAACATCCTTTTACCCCATGTCACTTGCCCTCGTTACACTTGCACGAGTAGAAGAAGATAATTTTTTTCAATTTAAATAATTGAAGTACCACATATCTTAGTTCACATATGCCAAAAGACCTAGACTCTTATTTTCCCATCAAACCAACCTTATGGAAATTTGTGTTCGAGTAGCTACCTATGAAATTTTGTGACCCCAACATTGTCATTCTTTGACTTGCTCCTAATGACTTCCACCTATGGTAAACCCACACCCCTAAGCCCAAATATTCCTAAATAATCCAAATGAGCTCCAAATAATTAATGATGGTGATTTTCATGATCTTTTAAGGGCATGTAAGTGGATTTAACTAATAATTTGCAAGATTTAACTAATTTTCACTCTGTTGGATTACCAAAACACTTACTGCACCTTTCCATGTAGGATTTATAGAATCTGTTGAGCGATCATCTGAAAAACATATAGGGAAATCTAACAAGGGAAATAGGCCTAGAAGAGCACCAAGGGGAAAAGAATAAAAATAACAAATGAGGTACTATTTCTATGGAATAGAGTGCACCTCCAAGCTCACCAACATTTGGGACATAGTATCAAATACAGACCTCAAACACAAAAATATTGATGAATTCAAGCAAAGGATGATGGTCAACCCTACTAGTGAATATGTGCAAAGGATCAAACAAAGTGGCTTCACAAAGGCAAACGACTTTCCTCCTACATTAGCTTCTCTGAAATTGGTCATGGCTTGCCAGGATTGCTACCAGTCTGATAGGAAAATCATTGAAAAGGATGGAAGAATATTATAAAACTTGTCTATCAAGTCTATTGGTAGAAAATTTTACATCCCAAAATTTGATAAGATGGAAGAAACAGAGAAATACTTTCAACAAATGTGTGGCAACATGACCCTCTTGGATGCAATAAAATGATCAACCAACACTGGTTAAAAGACAAGACGGGAAACACTAACAAAGTTCCTCAAAGCTATTCAAAAGTATTTTCTTCGAGGAGTACCACAATCTAGTTAAAATACCGAGAAGAGTAATGGTCCTACCGATTGTTGCATTCTTTGAAAAATGGATGTTCTACTTTGTTGAAGAAATAATCTATGGTAAAATAAAATTTCACTGGGGCAAGATGATAAGTGATAACTTGCACAACTGGCTCCTAGCCGTAAAGAATTCCTCTTAGTTCTACATGACCCCATATCTAGTCTATCTCCTTGCAAAGAAATTCCCATGCAAAAGACTCTTTTATAGAGGAACATTGGGGACAACAAAGGGAGAGCTCAAAGTCTATGACTACTATCCCTAGTTGCAATATAGGAACATTAAAATATAATACAAAAGAGTGAATGATGCCTTCATTGGGCACATAATTAGACTATTGGGAGGAGATTTTGATATAAGGGTATCACACAAAACTAAGGCCTTTAAAAATGGATTTAGTTATCTATTCATCAAGTTTAAAATGTTCACCTATATCAGAGTAGAAGGGTTCTTATGAAGACCCTACTAGTTTCCACACTATCTTAATGATTGGATTATCTTGTTAGAGGTTTCTTGGTAGTTTTAGATTTCCCACACATTGTTAAGAGATAAGCATAGAGTTGGGGTTCCATATCCCATAACCTTGATACAAGGAATGTATTCTTTTCATACTACCCAATGTGCTAACTACTTTCAAAAAAAATTGGTAGAATATAACATGGATCTTCTTACAAATAGAGGGAGAGTGGATCCTTATGGAAAATTGAAGAAGTTGGTTGAAGGAAATATGCCATCTGACTTCACAATGAGGAATTTTGGGCCAACTAAAATGATGACAAAGAGGTGTGGATGTAAAAATATATGAGAATGACTGCTTAGTTTGTGAACTCTATCAATTTATTTACAGTGCCTAACTAGATAGTTGATGAAGAAAACCTTGTGGATGATAGATACCATGTCATGGCTAGGATGCCCCTACCTGATATTTATTAGAATGAGGAAGAGGTCACTAACTTTGACATTCTTACTCGACCCATTGAACACAACAAGACAATGGGAGGATGCAAAAATATCTCAACTCAAAGAACAGGGGGGTATGTGCAGGATCATCATGGAAAAAATAGGCCCTTAAGTGGCAAAAAATTGAAAAAAATCAATGTTAGGAAACTTGACGTAAAAATTTGAACAAGTTATCTATATTATTTCAAAAATATGTTACAATAGAATCTGTATAAAATTGAATTTAGTCTATAAACTACTAGGTTTATTTAAAAATAAATAAAATCTATTTGGTAAAAATTTGAAATTTCAATGGAGTAGTACTTAAATTCTAGGGAAAAAATAAGAAGTAGGTGTCTATCTGACCACCCTAACCATAATAAAATAATAATATTTTTTTATAAGATTTCATATATAAGTAGAGGACTCATGTCTGAATGTGATGCATATTTCTTTATATTTTTTTTCCAAGTAAATAATTAATTATGATTTTTTTAGTACAACTTTTGAAAAATATAAAAACTCGTATGTCTGACCACCTTAGCTTGGTCAAAACTTCATGAAATTTAATTTATCTTTTTTTAATCCTATATTATATGAAGCATAGAATGTGATGCATGTTTCAGATTCAAAAAATGTGATACCGTTTGAAAGTTATAGATGTTTTTCAATCAACATATCGATCAAGACTTTAGTCGTAATTCTAATAGAAAATGAATAATAATTATTTATTAAATTCAAATTAAAGCATAATTTATATTGGTGGAAAGCTGAGAATCTCCTCTAAAAACCTTTTCATTTCATCAATTTTGGGTAAAGAAAAGTCATCAACCGCATATCCTACAAATACCCATAATATTGCCACTTTTTGGCCCATCATGATCCTGCACATACACAGGGTGTAAATTTAACATATGAGGAGGTCGAGGATGAGATTGAAAGTGAAACTGATAGTGGAACAAGCATTGTTTCATTAGGAGAATCTACCAAATCCCCACCAATCACAAGGTCTACGAAAATAAAAGATACATTTGAGCACAATCCAAAGCATAAGGCATACTCTACGAAGACAAGTAAAGGGTAGCCATAAAAAAAGGGTAAAGAGAACAGGGACATTTGTGCTAAAAATTCCTATTATTCAGGAGGATGATGGCCAATGTGAAGAGGAAGAAGAAACCAATCAGCCATGCTCACAACCTACAACTTCTACTTGTGTTGCTTCCACCATCACCAATCCTCCACCTTCCACTTCTAAGGTTCTTCCCATTTCGTCTCCACCTATCATGGACATCTCAGTCTACCTCACGTCCACTTCACCAACTATTCTAGTAATAAGGCTTGATTCCTCCTCCTTGACTACCTCCCCACTATTGTCTTGATCAATTCATCCTCCACTACCTACTTTCTCTACTCTATCGCCCACAATATCGACAACTACCATGGTGCCTCTTACTTTTCTTCCTACCTGCACGACCTACATGCAAAGTGTACTACCTAAGATCTCTTGGGTAATTCTTCACCCCAAAGTCTAGGAGCTCATGGCTCAACTTATTGCCACTTTTCCTATTCCCCCACCATCTATTGATCCACCCAAAATGGATTCCACTATGTAGATATGAGATGAAATGGAAAGGATTAGTTTAGAGCAACATAAAGAGGCTAGAAAGAATATAGCTGATGAGCTTGAGGATTCAGATTGGAATAATTATTTTGAACAACAAGAGGGAGGATTAAATATAAAATTATACAAGGTATCTTCTAATTAAGAAGGACCATAAACCTCTGAGGATGAAGGGCTTGATGAGAGCTATATGACATAAACATTAGATTAGGAGCTAGAAGGAGAGACACAACCAGAGGAGCACCACTTTTGAGGAAGGGAAGGTAGACATAGATCCAAATGTGGAGACACTTGAAGAACCTCTAGGGGCTGGTGAAGATAAGTGACCGATGCAAGAAGAAAATGCACTAGAAAAGAGCTTTGAGTTTGAGAAAAACATTGAAATTGAGCAAGGAGAAGATAATGAGAAAGGCACCAAGTCCCCAAAGAAGAGTGTTGACGATCAACCTAAAGCAACAAAAGGAGCACAATGAGAAGGGAATTTTTTTGAAGAGAATGTGGAGATCATTGACCTTGATGAAGTGTGTAGTGTAGAAAAATGGGTCCCTTGAAATTTTCACACTCATTTGGGTCCTCCTTGTGGATCTTCACTTATGTTTTCCTTGATTTAGTTTTGTAATGTGGATAACACATTCACATTAGGTCTTGGGCTCTTATGAACTAATGGAATTTAATGATATCTTGCTAAAGTGTTGTGAAGTGTTGTAACACACTTTCACACTTTCCTAGGGTTTTATCAATTAACTAAACATAATAAATATAATTTTAATGAAAATCAACATTAATCTTTCCTTATTTGGAGTGTTGTAAACTGTGGTAGCACACTTTCACATTTCTCTAGGATTTTCATTAATAATTGGTCTTTCTTATGATTTAAACGATCCTATTGTACATTGACAAGCCTCATTTATTGCATATTTTGAAGGATAATCCTAACACCAATCAGTAACCAATCATAATTTAGGTGTTACTAGCCATTGTGGCCCATATTTAGTGTTTAGGAGTCATTCATCACTTTGGGTGAATGAGTCCCACCTATATTTTTTGGTCTGAAACCTATGTTTACACCTTTCTAAGTACTTTTCATTTTTGGCCCCATACATTATTCCAGATGGGACTCATTCACCATCTTGGGAGAATGTATCTCATGTGACTCAAAATCAAATTTAATTCTAATTATTGCTAGGATTTTATTCTCTTATTTCTGATGTCGGCTTGTAGTATTGTAATTGAGGGAATTCTTGCATAATTAAGTATAAATATAAAGTTCTTTCACTCATTTTAACCTAAGCATTCAAGAGATAATATAATACTTTTGTGAGCACATTCCTAATAGAAAATTGAGTTCACAAGAGCAATAAAGTGTCTTGAGGAGCATTGCAGAGTATTCAAGGGAAGAATTATTCATCAATTGTTATATAAATTCAAGATCTATCATCATGGAAAGGTTTTAATTGTATTATTTCATGTTCATGCTTCATTATCTTATTTCATCATTTGGTTTAATTACCTAAAAATGGGTTTCACCAAGGAAAACCCCTATTCCTTAACAATCAACACTTTTTCCTCTCTTTCTTTGTGTGATTGAAAATTTAGGTGCTTTGAAGACTTGAAGATCATTGAGGATTAGGTTACAAGATTTTTGGAGTTTTCTCCCCATTTCTAAGGTCAAAATCATCACTAAAGGTTCATCTACAACCCCAAAATTAGAGTTTCAGATCTAAGAACATGGAGAAGTAAAAAGAGTAGACTAACAGGTGCATATTAGAACTTTGAATTTCTAGAAAATCCAAAGTAGACTCATTCACTACAAGTGGTGAATGAGCCCCACTATAGAATTTTTTTGGAGATATTTGCACATTTGGATACCCTTTTGGCTAAAAATTTCTCTAATATAGTTTTCTAAAACTATTACTTATTCACCCTGAATATCAAATGAGTCCCACAAAGCCTAAAATGTAGCAATTTCAATATTTCAAAGCTCCATTCCATGTCCAACAAGTTTCTAGTTGTACAGTTTCTATTCTACAATTTTTTTTTGCTTTTTTTGCATTTCAAAGTCATTTAATAAAGCTTTGCATCAAACTAGGTTTTGTATTTCATCTTGCATGTCATTATCTTTTCCAAGTTTAAACATGGTGGTGAAGCCCTCTTCTAATCTAAAATCATACCCTAGGGTATCTTATTCTCAGGTATCTTACCTTCATTCTACTCTTAGTGTGAGATCTCTAGGGCATCTATTGGCCTCCTATAATAATTTAATAACTAGGCCTCTACATTCGTGATTCAAAGATTGGAAATATAACCTGAATAGCTATTTCAATCATCATAAAGCTGCATTTAACTTGTCAACCTAGGGACGTCAACTTGAAATGGGTTAGCATAGTATGTGCACTAGGAACCTAAAGTAGCCATTTTCATTCTACAACTAAGGAACACAAAATTTTGAAAGTAAAATGATTTAAAGGAAGGAATAACATAAATTTCAATCATCAATCAAAAACTAAATTAAGCTAAAATGCATAACAGGAATAAAAATCTAAGAAAACAAATAGGACACTACTTTGTCTGCTTTGGCTATAGGAATAGTCACAAAATGGAATTCCAGTGGTTGTAGGAACAATTAGTGCCAGATTATGAACTATTTATTGAGCATAAAGTAATACTAAACTAATACTAAACTGAAGGATGGATTACTCACCAAGTGGGCCCTCTTGGATAAGTATCCTCTAAAACTAATGAGAACTCAGATGCTCAAACTTAGAACTTCATTATATTCATTGTAAATCATGAGTACAAAAGAGTAGCATAACTATATTGTTGAAATATTAAGAATGCAAGTACAATGTCTGATCATGCAACCTTCAAAGAAGGAGCATCTGATCATTATTTATACTATCAACTAAACAAGGAATTCAACTCCACAAACTGGGTGGATGTCATTTAAGGAAAATAGAGAAAGTGGGGCAATGGTTATGCATGCATGGAATCTGGTTAAACATGCATGTCCACACATAGATTTAGCATTGCAGTAATGCACACATTTTCTCAAAAATAATAAAAACCACTCTAAGGTGGTTACATTCAGTTTGCATGAGGAATCTCCTTTTGTCGACATCTTTGACCTTTGAATGATTCCCTTGTTGAACGTTATGGTGTGTGCCTAGCTAGTGGTGCCTTTCTCAATTTAGTACCCTCAAATTATATCTACATGACAAGGTTAGTATGCACAATAATTGCATACCTATAACTACTTTAAAGAAAATTCATTAACCACATGCAAGACTAATATAGATAGTCCATATAACTTGACATTATCATTAAAATTTTGTAGAAATAGGATTATGCCCAATGTCTATAGTTTAGGGAAATATCATAAAAGTATCAAGACTTAACATCAATGTCCATGATAACTTTAGCAACTATATCATAAATTCTACCCAAAATTAGACCATATTCTAGACTCATCACTGCCCCCAACCTAAGATCTTGTTGGTCCTCCAATAGGGGAAGAGTTGTTCTTCTGCTTGGTCAATAAATTTGCAATCGACAACTATCCCACATCAGAATTTATTGTGCATGAATCAGGGTCCCAATAGAGTCCTCCCAACCTATCCAATATGCTTCATCTCTATCTTTTTGCAGCAATATCATAGTGGTAGAAACAAAAAATTGGTACAAGACAAATTTGGATGGGTGGATGAAAATTCAGGGGAAGCTAGAATCACCCTTTTGTCCTTCCAATGTGAATATATCTATCAATTCTTTGAAGAGATGCAACATAGTTATAGATGAAATGAGGTTCAACCTGCTTGAGATCATTAGTTAGGTTGTTCCATCATTGTGAAAGGTATCTCTTCATAGTTTCCCTTTTTCCTTTTTTCTTTGCCTCATATTGACTATAAATTGCTTCTATCCAAGGCATAATCCTATTACCATAGCTAGGTCTAAAAAAAATTATGTACCATTCCCGAAAAATATCCCTTGGATTCTTTGATTTAGACCTAATGGACAAAGGGATGCTGGATTCCAATTCCTTATAAGCCCCATATTGCTAACCCCAACTAATCTCATTTTCCACCTAGGACATAAATTCCCTTAATAGGAAATCACCAACATATAGCAGTGGATTCCAATCATTGTCTTGAGTCACAACATAATTATTCAAATAAATTTCACACAAAAAATTCTTCATTTCAGGGGAAGCAATCTGATAAGCATTAAAAACTTCATTAGGGGTCTCAATGGAAGGGTTTAAACCTAAGACAATTTTTTTCAGCCTAAAAGAAAGATATTTCTCCTTCAAATGTAAAGAATAGACCCTTGGAGGGGTTTTGCACTCTAAAATCTATGGTACCAAAGTTTCTATATCATCCACCTTCTTCCTTAAGGTGGAAATTTATGCATCTTTATCTTCCATCTCGTCATCTCTCTTTTGAATTTCCTTTTTCAATCTATGGTTTTCCTCCTTACATTCTTCTTCTCATCTTTGCATCTCTTTCCATATATGCATGGGTACCTTTCACATTGAAAAATAAAGGGGGTTATGTATTCCTACCAACATCTTCTCTAGCACTAATGCTAACTACAAGGATTCAAGTTATCCCATCAATTATGGTTACAGGGGTAATGATTATTCTCCCAATTCATGTTGTGGCTATAGGAACTCCTGCTCTTGTTCTTTTTCTAGCTTTTGTTGTAGGATCTCTTGTTGCAGGATCTCCTAATCTTCCTCATACTCGTAATTTTTGACTTGTTATGCAATGTTGGTAAGATCGACCAATGTTATTTTTGCTATCATCTTAAATATATATTCTTCCTCAACATTCTCCTGCCCCATTAGAGATTTTGTGTCCCCTTCTGATATTTCTCTACATTTAGGGCTTTTCTGCGGAGGCATACCAAAGGATGGCCTAGCTAGTCTTTCTTTCCTAGGAGGGCTCTCATGTTTTTCTTTGGCTACAAGATAAATAGTGTCATCCTTTCTCTTCTTAGAGTTTCAAACCTCTTTTTTTTCTAGCTACATTTTGGCCTTTCCTTTTCTCATTTCTACCTCTCTCTTGTGTGCCCTAGTTTTCATTAGGATGCCAAGTGGAACATCATCATCGAAATTGGGGGAATAGCTTTCTTTGTTTGAGTGCTCTATCCCAAAAGAGATAATTTTTATGGTTTCTTTTTTTGTAGGATGGTTTATTCTAGGACTTGTGCCAAAGGTTGAATAACCAAGAGTGGCTTTAGTCATGCTTAATCTCCTACTAGACCCATGAGGTTGAGGTACAACCCTAGGTTGCAAATGCTTAGGTACAATTTGATCAACTTTTATGAATTCTTCCTAGGTCATTCCAAATACATCATGCAGACACTTCTTAACTAAAAATTTAATCAAACATTGATGGGAAATGGAATTGTCCCTACCTTTTTAAGTCTCGACCACCATGATTGAAAGAAGGCAGTATAGCATGTTCGACACATTCATCCTCCTTTTCTGCCTCATGTGATTCAAAATCTTTAAGTGCACAGAATGAAAATTCAACTAGCAACCTTCATAGGTGATGTATTTTATGACATAAATAGTTATCTACTTCCCTGGCTTAGGTAGAGACATTCTCTTCACACCCTATTTATATATGCTCAATGGAGGGTTGTTCGGCTTTGTAAAGTTGGTCCTAGCTGATTTGGGATCTCTAGAAGCAAGGTAATTTTCACCATCAACAGATAACCCTATGAGTTTTGCAATTCTTTCTTTAGCTTCTATAACCTCCAAACCTTTTACCATAGCCTTCCCTTCAAACAATATTTGGTAAAATTCTAGTGCAATGTCTTCATCAAAATCATCTAGCTTTAGGAAGTAATCAAACAAGGTGCATCCAAGCAGGGTGCATACAAATGTGTCGATCCTACAAAGATTGAGGTGATCAAAATCATCTAGTTTTTGAATTTTTCCAAGTAGGGTGCATCCTGTAGTAATACATCATGCACCATGGGTTCATTTTGAATCAACCCACCTTCCATTATCTGCAACCAAAAAAACACTTTATGGTTTCCTTCTTGCAATTATAATTTAAAAAACAAATTTACCTTCTTGCAACACCTACTAAATTTGCAATGCCAATATCGATTGAATTTTCCCTTCCTAATTTACCTTTTGTTTCCAACTTCAGATATGACATGGTAAATAATGGTGAGGAAAGAGTAATAAAGGAAAGCTATGATGGAGAGAAATGGCAACAACAATTGGTGTCACCTAACACATTTCAGCCGTCCTCTCACTCAGATTTCAAATCAGCTCAATTTTAATTTTGGTAATGTAGACGAACATGGTCTGACACATGGGAAAAATATTCACATCTTTTTCCTCCACCAAACCTAAATTTGGGCATGCGTCCTCACAAGTTGGATGATGATTTAATAGGGTAAGTAATATTGTCATGCTAAGGTGAACGTCCATACTAAAGTACAACATTTAAATGAATGCACTTAAAGACAATTAAGATATAGCAATTAATGCACACATACCTCAATGTGTGGAGGATTCATTGCAAAGATTGTGGAGAAAGTATTGTTTTCCTTTTTAGGAAATAAGTTGAGAAATTAATGAAAATGATGTGGGATAAGGTGGAGTGGAATGAAGTGAAGTGATGGAAGAGAGAGAAAAGTTGAGATGGATGGGTAGATGGGTGAAGAAGTGGACCCAACAAAAGTGGAATTATTTATTATGGAAAGTACATACCTTAGTTAGCCAAAATGAGGGACGCTAGGTCCACTTTCTTTGGCTGTAGGAAGCTCAGGTGCTACATGCTAAGTGAATTGTTGTAGGAAATCCTCCTTGGAAGTTGGATTGTGATACAATCTGAGGTAATGAATATTGACAAGCAACTTAAATTTGATTGGGTCAATAGTAATGAGTTGTACAACACCATTGAGAATACTTCAGAAATCTCAAATGGTCCCAACCACCTTGTCTACAATTTTCCTACATTATCTAGATATCTTGAGTCATAGAGAAGGGCCCAATCTCCTGGTTGGGATTTATTGTCCTTGATAAATTTTTCATGCCACTTGATTCTTTGATTCTGCACTACTTTTGTGTGATGTAGGGCTACTCTTCTCATCTCATCCAAAGCATTTAACTGCATGATTCTTTCTCTTTGTGCTCTAGAGATATCATGACATGGTCTAGTCTAGTATAAAACAAACATCCAACAATCCATGGGAGAGGAAATATTTTTCAATGAGTTCCCTTCTCTCTTTTGGAGAGAAGTGATGAGGAACTCTACCTCTAATCAGATAATTAACTATATTAGCATACCAGGGTGTTTGTACATTGATAGAGAATAGATTATCATTAGGAAAAGAGTCATCTATGGCTTGATTATCCCCTGATGTGGTCAACCTTTAAAGAGAATCTACAACAACATGAGCCTTTCTTGGTTTATCCACAATGGTTATGTAAAACTCCTATATCAACAATAACTATCTTTCCAACCTACCAAAAATTAGAGGTTTATTCATGAGATACTTAATGGCTACATGATCAATGTGCACAAAGATTTGGTAACTTGTTATGTAATGCTTGAATTTTTTCAGGGCATATATTACTACGATAATTTCTTTCTTTGTTACTATATAGTTGAATTCAACTCCCTGAACATTTTTTTTCATAAAATAAATGGCATTTTCAATGGATCCCTCTTTTTGTCCTAAAATTGTCCCTATGGAATAATCTGACACATTTGTATGTATGTGGAAAGGAAGCTCCCAGTTGTGTCCTTTGAGTATAGGAGTATGAGTCAAGGCTACCTTCAAATCAAAAAATGCCTTGTCACAACCTTTAGTCCACTAGAATTCATCATCTTTAGTGAGAACAATAGACAATGGTACTTCTATTTTTCTAAAATCCTTGATAAAATGCCTTTAATATCTTACATGACCCAAGAAACTCCTAACATTCTTTTGTTTTGCAGGTGTGGGAAGAATTGTGATCACCTCAATCTTTGTAGGATCGACTTGAATTCCTTTGTGGGAGATTTAGTTGCCAAGGACTACACCTTCCTACATCATCATGAAACACTTTTCACTGTTTAAGGACAAATTTTGGTCTTCACATCTCTATAGGAATCTCCTAATATTTTCTAATGCTTGATTAAAATCAACACCATAGGTGGTAAAGTCATCCATGTAAATTTTCATGCAATCAAGAGAGATATCTTAATATATGCTAATGAATTCCCTCTAAAATATTTTAGGTGCATTGCATAGGCCAAATGGGAGTACTAAGTAGGCATAGGTCCCCCATGGACATGAAAAATTGGTCTTCTAATATTCCTCTAGTGCAATTTGGATCTTGTTGTAGCCATTGAATCTATCTAGAAAAGAAAAGTATTGCTTTCCTGCAAGTGAGTCTAAAAATGATCTATGAAAGGTAAGGGAAAATGATCCCTTTTGGTCATAGCATTAAGTTCCCTATAATCAGCACAAAAATCACCATTTCCCCCCTTTCTTGGGTATAATCACTATTGGATACACCCATTGGCTATTTGAAATGGGGTAGATAAATCCTACATCTAAAAATTTCTATAGTTCCCCTTTTACAATTTCTCTCAGTGTAGGGTTAATTCTTCTTTGTTGCTGCCTCACTAGGGTGTAGTCATCTCTGATGTAAATTCGATGTGTATATTTTAGCATCCAATCCCTTTATATCATGATAATACCATGCAAATACATGCTAGTGGGTTCTCAATAATTTTTCCAATAACAATTATTGTTCTTCACTTAGTTTGTTGTTAACATTCAAATATTTTTCCTCTGACACCTGTACTTGTGTGGTTAACTCTATCATGGTTGCTTCATTAATGCACGGTACCTTTAGTTCATAATGGAAAAATGTAGGGGAAAAAATTGTTGCTATAGGAAGTTTTGCTACAGGAAGAGTGGATGTAGGAAGAATGTTTGTAGGAACAATGGCTACAGGAAGAGCAAGCATAAGTGTCTTGACTAGAACAATAGAATGAGAAGATGATGCTTCCTCCACTTCAAAATGGTTTTGAATGATGTTATCCAATACTTTATCCTCATCTTGAAGATTGATAAAAGATATTTTTCCTAGCATCATAATATGTGCCAGAAAATTAACCTGGCTTCCTCACCATCATGTGGCCATGCAAAATTATCCTCATCATGAGATGGCTGAGTAGGAGTATAAAGATCAAAATTCTTGGTGCTCATCCCATCTAAAAATGGTCATGTCACCTGACAGACATCCAATGTATAAATTTTTAGTTGCTAACCATGCCCTTTCCAGAATAATATGATACCCACCTATTGTAGCTTTAGGAGAAAGAATCATAATGTATGTTTAGTACTCTAAGGAGTCTAGAATTACCACAAAATCCTCCACTATACAATCAAGCTTAATAATAGAACTATCAGCAAGCTACAGGATAGTAGAAGTAGATCTCATGCTTGCAACATTTAGTTGTTGCAGGACATCCTTGGTCATAACATTTATTGTTGCTCCTAAATCAATTAGTGCATTCTTTATTTAGATCTCGCTTATAACAATTGCTACCACATGACTACTTGGGTCATTGTACTTAGGGATAGTCACTTTCCTGAGCATAATTTTAGCTAACTGTCCCACCACATGAACTGTAGTTGGGTCTTTCTTTTTCATTCTTTACATATTGAGGCATTCTTCCTTGATTTACTTTCCATAGATTGGGACATCCTTTATGGCTTGAAATAGAGGGATCTAGACACTTATATGCTTTAGCTGATCAAGGATGTCAAAAGTTGTATCCTCTTTTTCTTTATTTTTCTTGGAAACTTAAAATCTCTGAGGAAATGGTGGTTCTTGTTGAGTATAATTGGCTAGGATTGGTTCATGATTTTTAGGTGCACTTGGCTGAATGTGATCATTTAGAGGTTCCTTTTCTTCTTCCAGAGGAAGCTCGGTGATAATGGGCTTAGAAGGGGCTAGTATGGTAGTTCCTAAACACAAGTGGATGTCACTTACACTCATCGCATATGTGGGGAATTTATTTGAATCTATAGAATATACAAGTTGTTTTTGTGGTTTCTTACTTGGATTGGGTGTGGGTTGAGCTAGTAGTTGAGTAGGTTTAGGTGGATTTGATGTTGGAATAGAAGGTGGAGGCATTATAGTAGGTTTTTGGGGCTGTGAAGGTGGCTACATGTAACTGGTGGTTTGGGTTGGCCGTTGTTGTCCTCCCCTCCATTGATTTGTTTATTTTCAATTTCCTAGAGGTGGTTTCCAATTCCCTTGATATTGCTTCCAATTCTCTTGAGGTTACTACCACTGTGGTGGAGATTTTTGATGAGTGGTCCAAACATTTGGAGGGTTACCCCAAGGCTGTAGTGGATATCCTCCATAGATGGATTAATATGGGGGCTACCATTGGTTACCAGATGAATAGGAATTGAAATATGGCCCAACATAAGATAGTGAATCGAGTGGCATAACTTGTCTTGGAGCCCAAGGTATCCTTTGTTCAACATAGTAAACTTGGTCTTCTTCAATCTAGATTGGTTTGAACTTAGGTATTATCTTCTTGCTTTCAATATTAGCTATCATCTTGCATTTGCAATCCTTCTTCTTCTATCTAAATGGGGGAAACACTCTACCAACATTGTCTCTAGCTCCTCTTATTTCTTCTTGGCCTAAAATGTATCTAGCTAAGTAGCTATATTGTTTATGATGTCTTGCTTGAAATCTTCTAGAAAATGTGTGATATCCATCCTTGAAACTCCACTAGTAGATGACTTACCCATAGAGGATTAGTAAGCTCTCCCTTTTTTTGAAGCTACCCTAGAGTAGTTCTAGCATATTTTCTTGATGTCCTCCAAAGAAACTTGGGTGATATCTGCTCCTGCCAATAGGTCCAAGGCATCAGTCCAACTCTCATTGATTTGTCTTAAGAAATGTAGATTTTTTTATTCTCCATTGAGGGTAAGGTGTGGATATTTATATAAGTAGAACAAAAACCTTGAAATTTAATCCTGTAGACTCTCATCCTCCATTTTTTGCATCCTAAAAATTTCATCTCCTCTCATGTCAGTGCCCTTGTAATATTCCTTGTATTTCTCAAGGAAATTTATCTTCATTTCCTCCCAATTTTCCATAATATCTCTTCCTAGGTTCATGAACCATCTTAATGCACCTTCTTTTAGAGTGGTAGGAAATATCTTAAGCCTATGGGAATGATTGGTATAGTCATAACTCCTGCAGATTATATCAAACTTGGACAAGAAGGTATCAGGGTCTTCTATAACAAGTCCATAAAACTTAGAAGGGATGAAGCAGTGATATTTTTGATATTTTCAACTTCATTTTGATGGGAAATAGGGAAAGGAAAATTTGGTTGGTTAGGTCTATTTATATTTGCATCACCCATGTCTTCTTGAAGGATTTCCCTAGCAAAGGGATTCTCAAATTGATTTTGGTCTTCAATGGAAGTTTCAAAACTAGTCAGATCAAGAAATGCATTAGAAAAGGGGTGTGACTCTTCTTCTTCTTAATTCCTTAGCAAATTTTGAATCTCTTCTAGTAGGAATGAATCGGGATTGTTAGGAAGGAATCTCCCATAAGAATATATTCTCCTTCCTCTATGCATGTGGTATCAACTCTCTATCAACTAGCTCACACAAAGAATTGTTAAAGAATAAGGGGGGTCAATACTTCCTAAATGAGGGGTACACTAAGAGAAACTTCAGAAATACTACAACAAGAAAACTATGTATGAATCCAAAGAACTTTCTAGTTTGACACCATCCCTAGCAACGGTGCCAAAAATGTTGGCCTCCTACAATGATTAAACAACTAAGCCTCTACATTCGTTATTCAAAGATTGGACATCTAACTTGAATAGCTATTTCAATAATCATGAAGGTTCATTTAACTTGTCAAACTAGGGATATGAATTTGAAATGGGTTAGCACAATATGTGCACTAGGAACCCAAAGTAACCATTTTAATTCTAGAGCTAAAGAACACATGATGTTGAAAGTAAAATGCTTAGGAAGGAATAACATAAATTCCAATCATCAATAAAAAACTACATTAAGCTAAAATGCATAATAGGAATGAAAATATGAGAAAACAAATAGGAAACTACTCTATAATTTGCTTTGGTTGTAGGAACAATTACATAATGGAATTCTAGTGGTTGTAGGAATAGTCAGTGTTGGATTCTTAACTAGTTACTGAACATAAAGTAATACTAAACTAATACTAAACTAAAGCATGGATTTCTCACCAAGTGGGCCCCCTTGGATAAGTATCCTCTAAAACTAATGAGAACTCAGATACTCAAACTTGGAAATTCACTTTATTCACTATAAATTATGAGTACAAAAGAGAAACATAACTATATTGCTAAAAACTTAAGAATGCAAGTACAATGTCCAATCGTGCGACCTTCAGAGAAGGAGCATATAGTCCTTATTTATACTATCAACTAAAAAAGGTAGTCAAATCCATAAATTTAGAGAATGCCATTTAGGGAAAATAGAGAAATTGGGGTGAAAATTATACATGCATGGAATTTGGCTAATTTAATACATTTATTAATTTCAAATTTTCATTTTTACATTGTTACATAGCATAATTAGTCAATTTCCATTTTCAAAATATAAAAAAATTGCATTACTCTTTTGCATGTTTGAATGATCATTCTTTCATTTCAAAGCTTTTATAACAATAATTATGTACATTTTTTCATTGCAAAAATCTATTGTTATCATACTTCATGTTCTATTTTTCAATCTTGTTGAATTTTTTAAGAAAATTTTCTTAAGTGCATATGAATATGAGGTCCTTCCCCACCTCTTATTTTTTTGTCATTGATCCCTCTCCTAGTATACCTTCTAAGAGTGAGGTTAGTCTAGTGAAAGAAACCTTGGGTAATCATAACAATCCCATTTTTTCTTCTCCTAATATCACTCCTACTTGTGAAGAAGATATTATAGTGTTAGAAGAACCAATTGATGAGATTTTTGAGAATCTGAGTTGTTTCTCTCCTCTTACCTCTCCTATTAAACAAGAAATTACTAAGCAAGAGGACATAGCAATAAGTTATCATGATGATAACATAAGACAAAATAAGACCATTAAAATATAACTACATTCATCTCCCAACATCCTCTCCTCTTGTGATGATGATGAGGATACTTTGATGTTAGATAAGCCAAACTTTAAGATCTATGACAACCCTCTTTATGATCCTTCCCCTACCTATTCTATTTTGGAAGACAGTATGGGAAAAAGGAGTGAAAATTTTGACAATATTGACAAGCACACTTGTTCTTCTCTTAGTATCTCCCCTAGTGGTGAAGAAGATTATTGGATGTTATAAAATATAATTTATGAAATTCATGGAAATATCAATTTCGTCTCTTCCCCTAGAGAAAACATTATTGAACAAGGAAACACCATTGCTGACAATGATGAAAAAAAAACCATTGATCAATTCCCATAGACTTGTGATGATGTCATTTTTGAAGAACCAATCCTTGAATGTCACAAAAATTTGGTTTGTTACATAGTTCCTAAAAAATATCCTCCTAGGGAGAATATCATGGTGCAAGAAAACAACAATTATAGTAAAGTGGCTTCCTTAGGTGATGACAAAAAGGTGATTCTAGATTTCCTTTTATTAGAAATACATCAAAACAAGACCACTAAGGTTATGAATTAACAATTGTCTATTAGATCCTCTTCAATTAATGGACCTATTACATATCCCATTGCACATCTGAAGATCCCTCTAATCCTTTACCACTTTCACACAAAAAACAAACTCAAAACAAACCTGAAGTTATCATTTACCCACCTAAGAATATTGTGTCACTGTACTCAACTCATAATACCATTTCTCATGCATATAACACTAGAAACAATCCAAAACCAAAAAAAAAACCTACAACATCCCTCCCCTTGCCTAATCCTATCTTACCTGGTCCTCCTTGTTTTCCTTCAACTAGTGGAAAGGAGTATGATCTTGTTGAATAACTTAATAATAATATTGCAAAGATATCCCTATGGAACCTAATTTAGAATTCACCTAATTATCATAGTATGCTTCAAAAAATATTGTAGTAGGTCTCTATCCCTTCTAATGCACAATGGAATGACATAGCATCCATGATCCATGTAATAAATGCTGAATTTTTTTTCCACCAAAGGGAACTCCCCCATTTGGAAGTGTAAAAAAAAATGAAGCTTTCATAATATTATCTCACAACAATAACATTGGCATAAATCAAACCCTTATCAACAATAGCTCTACTCTTAATGTGTGTAGCATAAATATTTTGGATAGGCTTTGTGTAGATAAATCAAAAATTCAACCTTAGTCTTTATCTATTAAAGGATTTGATAATGTAGCAAAAAAACCACTCGGTGTGATCACTTTTCCTATTAAAACTAGGAATGCCACATGAAAAACACTAATCAATGTTATTCCTAATGATATTTCATATAACCTCCTTTTAGGAAAATTATGGATTAATGCAATGAATGGGATTCCTTCTACTCTTTATTGTATAATGAAGTATGTCTACAACAACAAAGTGTACACACTCAAATCTAACCCTAACCTAGATAGTTGTTTAAACATTGAGAAAAGAAAGGAAAATCCTTTTAAAACATTAACACCAACTACACAAGTGGAATCTGACCAACAAAAAGACAAAGAACAACATATTGAATAAATCATGAAGCTATTAGAAGATTATTGGGGTTCCTTAGATTTCAAACATACATTCATGGGATAATCCAAGATAACAAATAAAGACAATAAAAGGGGAAAATAAAAAGAGGTAATTTCAACACAAAATTTGGAATACCCTTCAAAAGCATCCACTTTAACCACTTTTGAAGAAACAAATTACACAAAAAAATTTGACGAAGATGACTATCAACAACCACCCAAAAGAAATGAAAAATCTTTATGGAAGAGGTTATGAGCTCATGAAACAACTTGGTTATAGTGGAAAAGGATATGGTGCTAAAGAAAAAGGTACTTGTGTCCCTATAGAGCTTCACATGCAACAAAATATGAGTGGCATTGGTTATTTCCCCTTGAAAGAAAGAAAGGATCCTTCACTCAATATCAACACTATTACAAAAAATCCTTCTAAGCTGACTTTAACAATAGTGCATCTTGAACTGATAAACACTATTGTTCTTTATTTTTATCCTTTTCAGGAAATGAAACAAACAAAGAAATCTTAACTTAATGTCAATTTCAGCATGCAAAACACTAATGATTTGAATTTGTTAGATTTTACACCATCCTCTAAAGGAGAGAATATTGTAATCTAAAGAGTCTTGCATAAGTATGACATCCGGTAGTAAGCAAGAGATGTCTTTATCACAAAAAAGGGACATCTTCTATTCACCAAGAGAGTATCTTGGAAAAATTCCTCCAAGATCGCTTGATATCTCTCCCTCCAAGAATGAAAAAGAAAATTTACATATCATAGAGTTCATGGTCATTCTACTAATGAATGTAAGGCTTTAACTAATGAAACTCAACATCTTAGGGATATGGTGCTCTCCTTTGTGAGGAAGCACCTAGTTCCTCTAACTAATACTTATTTTGATCCTATTTGGCTCATTGTTGTCTTGCACTAAGTGGGAGCAAGGGGTTATTTAGCCTTGTCCCCATATGTCACATGACATTGCCTCTTTTGGCTAGTTGATCACCTTTCATGAACATATAAGAGCAAGCTTGGAATATGGATGACATGCCTTAAGTTGGCTTATATGTGAGATACTCATTCATAATGTAGTTCTATTCAGAAACATTTGACTTGGCATAGGGCTTTCCAAATAAGCTATAATGTCTTCTTCTACTTTAAAGAAATTTCTTACAACTTAATGATGTTAGCAATCACATTAAAGTTGGTGCATACATCAACACTCATGTTTTATTATGTGATTTTATTTCTTCTTTTGATGCATCCTTTTCTTGGTGGTTTCATTGGGCTTGATTTCCTCTAAGAGTGTGATATTTCTTTGACTTTTCCTCTCTTGGAAACATTAGGCAGAATGTTCTATACGAAGATACCTTGCATGAATTAAGAAAAATCACTTTAAACATATCTTACACTATTATGAATTTACAAAATTTATAGTTATATATCCACCTTTCATAACATAGTTTTCATGCCTATGGGGCAATATTTTTTGTTCATGAGGAGCAATCATATGAAGTTTTTCTTGTCTCATGAAGCTCGAAGATCATTTTTGTGTGGAACCTTATTAAATTCATTAGGGGGTATAAATTTGGTATGGTTTGAGTAGGAAGTCTAATCCAAGGAATGAATTTCCACATATACACTTATGTGTGTGTGAGTACATACCAACCTTGAGTGTATGTTTCTCACCTTTTAGGACTTCTCACTCGGCGAACAACCAAGAGTTCTATCGCCTCAAAGTGAGTATGTGTTTTAGGGACAAACAACCTAATATTTGATCCACATTGTGTTGGAAAAATGGTTGAAGCTTGATCCACCTTTTTATTTTTTCTTATTTTTGTTCTTCTCTCTTCTATTTATTGGCATTGCATGATCGCATATCTTGTTTTGCTACATATCCCTAGTGTCTGTCATTTTTTGCTTATGTGGGTTGGACTTAGGAACTTAGATTGTGGGGGCTTGACCACTTCCTTGATCCTTTTTATCCTATACCATCTGTATTGGTACACTTGGACCCCTCTTGAATGCCTACTTTAGTGTGAGTTTAAAGCAAGTACATCCTCTCACTAATATGGGGGAAAAATGTAGTGTAGAAAAATGAGTCCCTTGACATTTTAACACTCATTTCGGTCCTTCTTGTGTATTTTGGCTTAATTTTAACTTTATTTAGTGCTATAATGTGGATACCACATTCATAATAGGTCTTTGGACTTTGTGAACTAATGGAATTTAAATATTCCTTCCTAAAGTGTTGTAACACGCTTTCACACTTTTCTAGGGTTTTATCAATTAACTAAGCATAATAAATATAATTTTAATGAAAATAAACATTAATCATGCCTTATTTGAATTATTGTAAAGTGTGGTAACAAACTTTCACATTTCTCTTGGATTGGCATTAATAATTGTGCTTTCTTATGCTTTAAATGGCTCTATTTTGCATCCAAAAGCCTCATTTATTGCATCTTTTCAAAGATAATCCTAAAAAAATAAGAAACCAATCATAATTCAATTTTTCCTAGATTGTATTGCCCATATTTAGTGTTTGGCACACATTCCCCACTTTGGGAAAATGATTTCCACCTATATTTTTGGGTCCCAAACCTTTTTTTACACCTTCCTATGAAAATTTCATTTTTGTTCCCATACATTATTACAGATGGGACTCATTCACCATCTTGGGTAAATGAGTCTTGTGTGGCCCAAAATCAAATTTAATTTTAATTGTTGGTGGGATTTAATTCTCCTAGATTTGATGTCTACTTGTAGTGTTGTAATTTTAGGAATTATTGCATAATTAAGTATAAATACAAGGTTCTTTCACTGATTTTCATCTAAGAATTCAAGAGATAACATAATGATTTTGTGAGAGAATTATTAATAGAAAATTGAGTTCACAAGAGCATTCAAGGGTAGAATTATTTATCAATTGTTGCAACAAATCAAGATCCATAATCATGGCAAGGTTCAAATTGCATTATTTCATGTTCATGCCTCATTATCTTATTTCATCATTTGGTTTAATTACCTAAAAGGGGCTTGACCAAGGAAAACCCCTATTCCCTAGCAATCAACACTATTTTCTCTCTTTCTTTGTGTGATTGCAAATTTAGGTGCTTTAAAGACCTCAAGATCATTGAGGACTAGATTGTAAGCTTGTTAGAGTTGTCTCCCCTTTGTAAAGGTCAAAATCTTCACTAAAAGGTCATTTGCAGCCCCAAAATCAGAGTTTTGGATCAAATATCCTGGTGAAGCAAAAGGAGTAGGATGAGAGGTGTAGATTAGAACTTTCAATTTCTAGAGAATCCAAACTAGACTCATTTTCCACAAGTGGTGAATGAGTCCCACTATAGGTGTTTTCTAGAGATCTTTGCAGATTTAGATACCTTTTTGGCTACAACTTTCTCTAGAATAGTTTTCCAAAAATGGGACTGATTCAACCAAAATGGTGAATGAGTGCCACTAGTCCTAAAAAGTAGTAATTTCAAGATTTCAGAGCTCTATTCCATCTCCAACAAGTTTCCGAGTGCATACTTTCTATTTTAATTATTTCTATTCTACTTTGTTTTCATTTCAAAATCATTCAATAAATCATTGATATTTTAAAAGTTTAAACTTGGTGGTAAACCTCTCTTCTAATCTAAAATCATACCCTAGGATATCTTATTATTAGATCTCTTACCTCTTTTCCACTCTTAGGGTGAGATATCTATGATATCATTGAATATTAGTTGGAGAGGTGGTATTTTATGTCTTAAACCATTAAAAAATTAATTTTCAATTATTCAATGGGAAAGCCAAACTAGTAGAGGAGCTAAATGAGGAAGAAAAATAGGATGAAGAAACTCCTAGTGATGAGGAGGATGAGCCTCAGAAGGATAAAGAAGAGGAAGGTAATCATGAATCACCAAAAGGTCAAATAGAGGTTCATGTCTGGCTAGAGAAACAACTAAAGAAGAAGACTCCTATGGTTTTTGACCCCAAGGTGAGATTAGAAGCAATTTTGGATAGAGTGTAAACAAGGACATAAAAGGAGAAGAAGCCTTAAATAAAGTCATACCTCACAGTTGATGCTTCTAGGTCTTAGATGCTACAAGTTTCCACCCCATTATGTGGTAAAGGTACATGAACTATAAGGGGGAGGATTACCAAATATTCAAAATCAACCTAGCCCCAACAACCCACAATTAAAATATGGATGGTATCCAAGGGTATGTTTCCACCATAATACAACAAATGAACAAGGATCAATCCACTAAGAAAGAGTTGAAAGCATAGGTGGTAGATCTCACTATCTATGTCTAGTAGTGGACATCAATAGAAGACGAGACTTTCGTAGAATCATTGGTTCTTACCATACTCTCAAAGGAGGAGATTAGTAAGATGGAAAATATGAAGAATTGGATGAAGTACACTACAGAAAATTTCAATAGAGTGATGTATAATGGTGATATGGGCATCTACCATGTAGTCAAGGTATATAATAGATTCCATAAATTATATAAGGATGTGAAGGATATGATAAGTACCTACAATGAGTTCATCGAGCTATATAGGATCACCTATCCTAAGCTTGAGATCATCCTTAAGCTCTCTAAGGAAACATCAAAAAAGGAGATGGAGCTTCCAAAAGAAGATCATTGGCAGGAAGAGACATGGTAAATGAATTTTGATTATAGGAAAGATATTCTAGAGAAGTCTTTGCATGAATTGAAGCTTGATCAAGAATGGAGCATGGAGCAATCGATGGATAGCGAGGAGTATATAAAGAAGATTACAGACTATGAAATGTCTACTTTGGAAGTAGATCTAGAGAAAATCAATCCATTTTTTCATAAGAAGATGGAATAAGAGGGTGGAAAAGTGTTGTCACCAAATTTCATGGATTTTATTGCGAGGGATTTCAATTGGTCAAATTAGATCATAAAGGATATGCCTAATTGCACCAATGACTGTGAGAAAATCACATAAAAGGTTAAGAAGATAGCCTTCTAGATCCTCAAGTCCAAGTTATCTGAGGAGGATAAGCTCATATCCATGATTGGAAAGTTTGTCTAGTATGCAACCATGCATGGAGAGGTTGGAAAGCCCATCATTGATGATGAATACTTGTTGAAGTAGATGTAAAGGTTGAAAAGGTAGCTAAAAGATAAAAGTAGCTACAAAATGAAATAGACTATAGGACAAAATAGGGAAAGGAAAAATATTATATTTTTATATTTTCATATATTTAGGGGTAGGTGAAATCCTAATGTAAAATCAATCTGAGCCACACAATTTAAATGAATCTATTCCATTCATTTCACTTTTTGAAAACTATTAATAAGGGAATCCTCTCATTTTCAAAGAGAGAGATGAGTTGTGCTGTAAAGGAATGTTGCAGAAAGTTAATGAGAAAAGCATTGTTTTAGTGGTTTCTTATATTTTATTCTCCATGTGTGCATGATTCAATCTCCAAATATTATATTTCAGCTTTGCTATTTTATTCTTAAGTTACTTTTAGTTAGTAGTTCATGTTGTTCTTTAATGATGAAGAATGGTATGGTGTTTGATTTCTTCTTGGCTCATATTTTTTGTTGTTTATTGCTGATAAATTGCTATGGAAAGTTTTTATGAGCATCATTTACATTTATGCACTTAAGTTCAACTATTATTCATGCTTTAATGGTGAAGAATGGTTTGACAATCTCCAAACCTTAGAAGATTGCACTAGTTTCATGACACTGTGAACTTTCGTTGGTTAAGTGGAACTTATTTTTAGGAAGTCTATCCACTGTAGCATCCTCCATTGAAACTGTTAAAAATTAGTTGTAGGTCTAGCAATCCTTTAACCTTTTTCCCTCTTGACATTTCTTTAAAATTGAAGTGAAAGCAAAGTTCCAACATCATTTTTAAGCCAAATCTAATGGAAAAGATGGAGTTTTAGCTTGTTGTTTTGAACTTGCAACAACTATTACTCCATTTTCAAAATTCATAAATTCCATTTGCAAACCCAATTCCCTCGAATCTTAGGGAACAATAAATTTCCTTTGTGATTACCAACAAATCACATCAATCAACTCAGTTTTTTTTTCAAGTCATGACCTAACACTTGAGAGACCTTGAGGTAATTTTCTAAAACTTAGTTGAAAAAAATTCCTATCAAGAGAGATAGCATACTTGTGTGCTATCTATGTTGAGAAAGTGCAAAAACACCCATCAAAACAAATGACTTCAATCACATGGATATCTGCTCATTCAAAGAACTGCTAAATGAGTATACTCACTATTCCTTCTTCAAAGAATACTCTTATCACCTGCCATAACATATTTATGCAAAGATAATACAATTCATGATTATTTCCATATAGAGGCATAAATATTCTTTAACCCATCATTGCTACAAAGTAGATACAAAACTATGTGTAACCAAACTAGGTCAAAGACATCCATAAGAATGTCAAAAAGAAAACCTTGGGAAATAACCATTTTGAAGTTTAAAGAGGACCCTTGATCTTTGAATCCCACCATCTCATTAATCAAATATAGACCATTGATCTTACAATAAGTCACTGGTACATTTTCACCCATTTTTTGACGAGCATCTGCCAAAATTTTAACAATTGTTCGTCACTATTATTGTGTCAAAATTTAGACGGCATTTGAAATGTCAAAATTTTTGCCTGACATCCACATTTGAAATTCCAAAATTCCAGCTCGGCATGGATGTTAGGCCAGAATTTCGATGTTTCAAATGTTGTCGAAATTTTGACGCAAAAATAGCGACAAATGACCATTAAAATTTTGACAGACGCTCATCAAAAAATGGGTCAGAATGAACTAGTGAGTGGTAAAATATAAGTTCTTAGTTCCTGACTTGTCGATTTCACATAAAAGTAGGGATTGGTTGATAATGGGCTTAACCCGTGAAGTTATCATTTAACTATGTATCCACTATTATAGCAGGTCAACAAACAAATATAACATAAAATGAATTCTTTATTGATGACCGACATAAGATATAAATACTAGGTTTTAAATGTTATTAGGGTATAGAAGTTAGTGTTTAAGGTTATAAGATGTAGAGACATTAACAACTAAAACCCTAAAAAGTGATTTCCACCATAGATTCACCCTCCATAAGTCTCATCTCAAATACCAATATCTAAATGACCAACAAACTATTTTCCATGAATATCAACCACCACTTTTATTTTACATGCAAATCAACCATCACCTTGGCATAAAGATGAAATGAATGAACAATACCATCTTATATACCTCTGAATGATCAACGATGACAACTTTGAAATGAATCAACAACTTTGGATTCTCTTGTAATGAAGTAACCCTATCATAAAGATGAAAACAATGGAAAACTACGCCTTTTGCATCACCATTGAACTTTGACACCCTTTTTTATCACCATTTTTAAATTAAGGTATGAAGGTTTACATCAACACTATGAAATGAAGGAATGAGAAGAAGTAGCTTTGTATGTTGCATCAACATTACCTTTGACGCCAATAAAAAACTTCATTTCCTTTGTTTCCTTTGACATGAATGATCAACAATTACTTTTTCATGCAACATTATGAAGTGACTCTTTGAATGAGCTTTGTACTAAAGCAATACTTTGAATGGTCAAGAAACTCAGCAATATTTGAACCATGAACACCGTTTTGACATCAATAAAAAACATCAACAAAATCCCCCTTTTTATTAATGGAAAAACTCTTGCTCACAACTCTATCACCCCCCCTTTTGAAATCATAGACAAAGGACTATGTTCTTTCCCTTGAAAATAGGTAGACATCCATTTAAAGGTAGGAACAATAATATTTTCTGCATACATTCAAATCAATAGAGTTGAACATACTTGCATGAAGGAGTTTTACCAGAAAAAAATGGGATGCATATCATTTTCAAAAAGGACAAGATAGTTATTAGACTATATTGTAATATTGATTAAGAATTTCATTACACTAGAATACACCATATCCAAGCACCATGATTCCATTAAGGAAAACTAGCACTATGCAACACTGACATTGCCACTATACACCTACAACAAGATTCTCAAGGAAAAACATCACTGTGACTAGGATCTAAAAACTGTATATTGAGCTATTCAATGAATATTATTGTCAACCTTTGAGTGAGAGCACTTTAAAACCATGAGGTAGTAAATATTCATGAAAAAAATTGTATGTTGTCAAAATAACAACACCAAAACATGAACAATTATGAATAAAAAACAAGGCATTGAGAAGGAATACCACGATGTAAGCATCATAACAGTTTCAAGATCCATAGCATTATCCAAACACAAGAGTATTAACATTTTAAAGACCCATATGAAACTATCGAAAGGAGTAACATTATTTCCACACTTGACAATGACTAATAGCATAGTAAAAACATGACCAACTACAATAAAAACTAAATCAATTGAGGACTACCACCAAATTTGAGACAATCATTCTCCCCTTGAAGTCATGATGAAAAGTACTAATCTAGTGAAGAGAGGCAGGAGAAGGAACACCCAACCTCTCCCTCAATTTCTCAAATACATCCTTTCTTAAAGGATTGGTAAAGATATTTGTGACATCATCATTTGAAGAAACATAATCCAAAACAAATTCATTTAAAAAAAAAAATTACTCATGAAATGGTATTTGATTGCAATGTGCTTAGTTCTTGAGTGAATAACAAGGTTCTTGGAGATGTTTATTGAAATAGTATTGTCACACAAAATAGACACAGGTGTAGGCATGTATACATTTATTTCTTGAATAGCTTTAACCATCTAAAGAACTTATGTACAATAAGAAGTAGTAGAAATATATTTTTCCTATGTTGTTGACAAGGAAACTGACTCTTATTTCTTACTATTCCAAGAAACTAACCTTCCTCCAAAGAAAAATGCTCCACCACTAGTACTCTTCCTATCATCAATGCACTCTACCCAATTAGCATCAATGTATTCAAGTAAAGTGAAATCATTAGTTCTAGGATACCATAAACCATAATATATTCTGCCTTTTTAGATATATAAAAATCCTCTTAGCTACATTCACATGAGATTATTTAAGAGAGGACTAAAATATTTCCACCAAAACACACTACCTAAATGGTATTATTCTTATAGGTTGTTAAATACAATAGGCTACCTATCATAGATCCAATTAGGGTTTTATCTACATCAGGTGAGTAATCAACCTTACTAAACTTGTAACCAGTTACCATAGGAGTATTGACTGGTCTGCATCCATCCATTTGAAACCATGTAATCTTATCTTTTCAATATTTAATTTGAGAGATGAAAATACCTTTATCATGTTGTGAGACCTGAAATTGAAGGAAGAAATACAACTCTCCAAGCATGGACATTTCAAATTCATATTTCATGATGTTAGGAAATTCTTGACAAATATCATCATCATTACTACCAAATATGATATCATCAACATATACAACAACAAAAAGAATGTCCTCACCTTTTGTTTTACAATATAAGTTGTGATATAATCAACATTTAGTGAATATTTTATCATGCAAGTACTTTTCTAGCCTAGAGTACCATGCTCTAGGTGCTTTCTTCAAACAATACAAGACCTTTTTTAGTCTATAAACATAATCTCCTTCACATTGGAACCCTTCAGGTTGCTCTATATAGACTTCTTCTTCAAATTATCCATTGATAAAAGTTAATTTAACTTCCATTTGGTATACCTTAAATTTTTTGTAAATATATAATGCTAAAAACATTCTTATGGCTTCTAGCCTTGCTATAGGTGCAGAGGTCTCATCAAAGTTAATACCCTCAACTTGAGAGTACCCTTTAGAAACAATGTACTTTCTTTATTTCTTTATTCCTAGGATCTAACTCCCATGTCTTGTTCTTCTCTATTTGGATTAGTTCTTCCTCCATGACCTTAACCCAACATTCATCCTTATTCACCCCACTGTAATTATTTGGATTTATTTCTGATAACAAACAAAAATTGGCTTGGTCACTTGATTGTAAAAGTTTTCTTATTATTGCAATCTTAAATTTTTATCCCCAATAATCTAATCTTTAGGATGATTTATTTAAAAATATTTTAAAGGATTCTTTGCCATAGTTTCAATAGGTTTTTTAGATTTTTATAATTTCTTTGAAACCTTTTCCTCTTGTTCAAATTCAAATTCTTCTTCAATATCTTCAAACTGTTATGTACTAGGCTACAATTTTACATCAACTTTTACATTAGTAATTTCAACTATTCTTTTAAGTATCTTATTGAAACACTTATATGCTTTCCTATGTGTAGAATATCCTAAGAATATGCCTTCATCACATCTATATTGAAAACTACCCAAACCTTATTCACCTCTTAATAAAAAATTTGCTACAAAAAATCCTAAAATAGCCAACATTGGTAGACTTACCATACCAATGTTCACACGGAGTGCTTTTGGTATTTAACCTTAATTGAAGCATTATCCTAGCCATCTCCTTGAATTTACTATTCTTTCTTTTCTCAACACCATTTTGTTGACATGTCCTTGAGGCCACAAATTGTATTTTAATACCATGTCGATCACAATAATCTAAAAAATGTCTTGAGGTGTATTCCCCACCATTATTAGACCTCAAGTATTTGAGTAAATATAATATGATTCCTTCTCAATTGGATATTCATAAATATCTTAAACCTTTCAAATGCCTCTGATTTTTTCCTATGAAATGTCACCCAAGTCATCCTTAAATAGTCATCAATGAAGAGCATGAAGTATCTGTTCCCATTTAATGTTATTGTTCCTGTAGGACCACATGAATCTGTATGCACTAACTATAAAGGTTTTGTAGATGAGTGTTCTTTCATCTTTAAGTTGATTTTACTTTTCTTTTAATTTTGAAATTCATTGTATATGATACTTATAGGCTTACTAATTTTAGGAATTTCTCTTTGATTAGGTGAGAAATAGTGTTCACCAAAATGAATCAACAAGATGATGAACCACTAAGTTTTTGCCACAAAACATAATTTTTTTGAAATTATTAGGGCCAAAATATGTAAATAACAATCATTAAATGTCCCTAACTATTATGGAAACTATGGGGGAGGTTTTAGAGCATAGAAATTTGTGTACCTTGTCAAAAAATTGTTGTTTTGAAGCTACAATAGACTCATTCGGCTTCAGTGGAAAATGGGTCCTTGTTAGGGTTTCTAAAACTAAAATTAGGCGCATGTTCCTTGATTTATTCACTCTCAAAGTCTTGGTTATCAACTTCTCGAATTCTATAGATAATTTTGCATCAATTCAAATCCTTGATTTTGCACATGGAATGACAACTTTGGCAACTTTAACAACTTTTTCAATTTTTCTCCAAACTTGCTCCACTTGATCTACAACCTATAAATCTTCAATCATACACTCAAGAGGAATAGATAGTTTTTTTTTTTTTAGTGAATAGGGGTTTTCCTTGGTCAAACCCCTTGTAGGTAATTAAAAAAAGGATGAAACAAATTAATTGAAGCATGAAACATGAAATATGTAATTGATATCGCCTTGGATGATGACTTGTGAAACAAATCTATAGACTAGAATTTAGTGGCCATTAAGAATGTAGATCTTGTATCCCTAGAAATGATGTGAACAATTCTTGCAAGTAGATCTTTAATGCTACATCCAATTCTTAGCTCAACAACACACATGAATGCATCAGATGCTTTCCATGACGATATGATCTTGAATTGTTGCAATAGAATCTTGAAATCTATCTTGAAATGCCTTATGAATGCTCTTGAAGTGCTCTATAATGCTCTCTTTTAATTTATACAATGCTTCATAAAAGTGCTATGAGAAACAATGTGAATTAACCCTAAAATTCAAACAATTAAGGCCAAGAATTTTTTTGGAAAGAAACATTAGTAAATTACCACTAAAATGAAATTAAAAATGGTGGTATCATAGAGGGAGGACCCATTCTCCATATACATCCACCCATTCTCCATCTACATCCAATGGGTCCCGGCTTAGTTTTCCAGGACCTAACCTTGAGGGATGAAAAGAGCAATAAAAACCCATTTTTGATCAACTAATAAAGGGGGGTCCTATTAAGGGAGGACCCATTTGCCATATAGGGTGAATGGGTATTGGTACCATTCTCCATGACCTAAATTTTTCAAATTAAATATTATATTATTTAAATCATGGGTTTTGGGATAGATCTTTAAGAGGTGTTATAATTAAGGCTTAAATTTGAATTAAAGGAGTTAATTAATTCCAATTAACCACAATTAATTAATACCACCCTAGATAAATGTGAAAGTGCTTTATAACACTTTACAACACATAAATAAGTTATAAATTTAAATATATTTATTAAGAAGATGCCCATAAAGCTTAATTAAATAAATAAATCCTAGAAAAGTATGTTACAACACTTTAAAAAACCTCTATAAATGACAAATTAAGGCATTTTTTAATCAAATAAACACCTTAGAATGATATGAATGGGTACAAAACGTTACAACACAACTCCAAGATACACTTAAGTAAATTTTATGTCAATTATCCAAATAAAGTGTGAAAAAGGATTTTGTTTTTGACACCACACTCTTACATTTTTATTTTTACTAACTTTGATTAGATTATAAAAGTTTAGATTTCTGAACCTCCTATTCCACAACCCACTTTCTTTCACTTGTCGCATAAAAAAATTGCTTGCATATCCATCTTTATTTTTACTCCTTGTGAGACTATGCACATTGCCTCTTGTCCTTAAACCTTTAGCCACTCATTTTTTCCAATTTCTTCCCTATTTCACATCCTTTATCACCAAACAAAATGTTATATCCACTATCACAAATCTAAATCACACTGAAAAGATTGTGTTCAAGACCTTCAACAAAGTAGACATCATGAATAGTTATATTTCCATCTAAAAGCAATGTACCTTTACCTTTGATTTGGATGGTAGTATTGTATCCAAACTTGACAAACCCTCCATCATGGTCTTCAAACTTTGTGAATTTTATTTTATCACCTACATGTGGTTTGAACAACCACTATCTACAATCCAAAAATATTTCTTCTTAGCGTGTAGGACCACTTGCACAAACATTATTTTTTTAGTTTTAGTGACATTTTCCTTTTCCTCCAAACTGATTTTGGTTTAACCTCCTCCTTCTCAAGGTTTCTAAGGTTCATATTCATCATGAAATGATTTGTAGCACCCCTCCATTTTTCTCTTTTGATCGAGCAATGTACTTCTATGTATGCCTTATTTTTGTTAGCACTTTGACTATGGTACTTGGTTCTATTTGATCGCAACTATTAAGCGATGCATATGTGATATTTTGATGTGATGGAATTTTACTCTAATGATAACATTATGGCATGTTTTGAATTAGCGTAGTAGTTATTTAATTGAAAATTCCTTATACTTTTATTATATTGTTGATGTTAGACTTGATAGTTAAAAAGTCTGTATTGGTGAAGGGGACGAGATTGTATCACTCGCTTGCGAGCTCCTTATGATTCCAAGATTTCCTCTTCACAGTGTGCTTTATTATATTAGATATATATGCATGTTCAATATGCTCTTTGTTCGTAGGTTGACAGGTACAGGACATTGACTCCCCTTGATGTCACAGGCTTGAGTGTGTCCATTGACCAACGGTAATCGATTGGGAGATAGTAGTTAGGTTTTCCATGCCAAGTCATCACCCTAGTCATAGTGTGTCATTAGGTTTAATTATTTTCATATGGTTCATTCCTCCTTGGTTATTTAATTAATTTCATATTATAAAGGTTATTAAATGGCGGGTGTAGTTAAAATGATGATTAAATATATCTAGTTGCAATGTTGAAATGTTATTTATTTTATTGAGTAATTAGATTTAATTAATAAAATTAGATTCAGTTTATTGATTAATTAGGTTAATGGTGATAAATCAAATAAAGTAGTTGTTTTGGCATTATGGATATTAAGATTTAAATTTTAAAAAATGGAAATCATGTTTGGATATTTAGAGTTAAATTAAAATAAAAATGGAAATATATTTTAAATAGCATTTTTTGAAAAATTATAGATAAAATAAATTCTTTACAAAATTTGAATTCTTTTTGTTAAAAAAAGAAATGCATGAAATTTCAATTGGAAAGTAAATTTGTTTTAAATTTAAAAGAAATGGAAAATCCCCAAAATTGCAATAAATTTGGTGGATGGAATATTTTAGGGGTTTGACTATGTTTGGGGAAAACTCTATTTGAGCAATTTCAATTTCATATATTTTTCAATTTTCAATTTGGTGGAGAGCTTTTTTTGTGGCTTTGCTTGGATTTGAAGAAGAAGATTGAAATTCTTGGGTGGGCTGGAAAAAGATTTGGAAGCACCATTTGAGTCCTTCAAGCTTTGGAGAAAAAGAAAAACCAGGTTCCTTCTTTGAGTTTTGTTTTCATTTTCAAATGAGTTTCAAATCTTTGTTATGTTGTTGGAAATTTTTTAAAATTATATTTGAAGTTCAATGAAAACCCATGTCAAATTTGTTCAAATACTTACAAACTTCTATTGAAATTTTGGGAAAGAAAACAAAACAAGAATCACACAATGGAAAAATTGAAAGGAAACCAAAAGAAAATTTCTTTTCAAACTTAAAACCAAATATCGTGTTGTCAAATATATTATTTTCATTGCAAAATTATGTTTTGCAAATGCACAGTTTGGCTGGGAATGAAAATCTTAGGTATATATTTATAAATATACCTGTATATATATATTTATATATATACATACAAGTATATTATATAAATATATTGCTTTTTTTTTTTGGGAAAAAAATTATTTCAAAAATTTCACAGGAAATTTTTCCTGTAACAAGGTATGCTCTATTTTTTTTCTTTGAAAGTTGTATTAAAAGAAAAAGTACATATATAAAAAAACTTATTAATAAAAAATTTGTGGAGAGGGGGAGGGGTTGTAGTCCTACTCCCACAGCACCCATGGGAGGCGCTGTTAACACAGCGCACCCCATATGGGGGTTCTGTGGCAGCTGCCTCTCCCTTTTGGTAGGGGCTTGCGGCCACCAGTGGTTTCTCTATATTTAAAAAAAAAAATTAAAATCATATTTTTTTATATATATTAATTTAATATTATAAATATATATATTATATATATAATAATATTATATTATATATATAATATATATATTATATATATATTATGTATATATATTATATATATTATGTATATATATATAGTGTCCATATATTGCATATATATATAATTGTATATACATTAAGTATATACTTTTATATATATATTTAATATATAGGTGTATTCAAATATAGATAGATTTAAGTTGATTATTTATTATTGAAGTTGAAATAAGATTGATTTATTTTAAGTCAAATAATTCTAACTAGTAAGTTGATTAAATATTTGGTGTAATTGGAGAAGTAGGGAGATTATGTATTAGTGTAAATTCTTCAATATTTTAAATGTAATTTTTGTTACCTTGGAATAGTTGCTATCAATTTTAATTATTTGTACTTAATTATAAAACAATATCTTATTGTTTGTCTTGGATTTAGGAAATCCTAAAGTAGGTGATTAGTCATTAGATTGTCTTTCTTTATGCATTCTCCCTCTCTCGTGTCCATGTGCAAATAGAGTAGATGTTCTGAAGTCTTCTAGATAGGGTTCATCTAATGGTATGTGTTGTCATTATGATAGTCAACCTTTGGATTTCCTTGGGTAGTGTGTCTAAATGTATCCAATTTTTAACCTGGTTATCATGAATGGGAAGTGTGGGCATTATGTCTTGTATAGCGATTCATTCTCCTTAGGTCGCACTTGTGTACCCTTGGGTGTGGATTTACTCCATGTGTTGTCTTAGACGAGTGGCTTGTAATGAGGGCCAACACACAAAGTGGTGTCAGGGAAACTCTTTGCAAGTTAGTTAATTCAGTGATAACATAATAAAATTTTAGAGGCATAGGTTACATCAAACACTTAACAAGATTAATTTTTCCTTGCACAAGGGATTGTATAGACTTGGAATGAGATGAGAAGGCCTCAAATGGCATGATCGATGTCTCATCTCTACAAGAGACAACTGATTCTGCATTGGTTGCATGAGGGGCCGGGAGTCGTTAGAGGTTACTAGGATATCTCATGATGGGGACCAAGACCTAGGAAGACTTACCAGGATATCCCATGTGACATTGTGATGAGACTTCTCTTAAGACAACAGTTTTTTTTATAAGTGATGTAAATGATTATTTAACTTTGGAAGCATTGTAACCTTCATGTTATGTGATGTTGTACTTGTATTTAACTTAGTTCAGTTTTGTGTTGCCTATGTCTAGAGGTAGATGGTCTTGCCTAGGAATCCTTGTTACTATCCCCTAGCATAGGGGGTGAGCCTTCGGGTATCACATGGTTGGGTGGAACGTGCACCTTAATCCGTTGGTTCATCTTCTTTTACATGTTGATGAGATTTATAGTTGGAGAGCTTGTGGGATCCAGTGCTTTCCTACTTATTCTTTTATTATTATTGTAATTTATTACCCCTCTTTGTATCAAGGTGGAAGATGTAATTTGTAACCTTGGATTTTGGAAGTACCTCATTTGGGAAATGAGTGTTGTAATCTTATTGTAAAGAATATTATTGGGATCATGTGGTATTTCTCATGCCTTGATGTAATTTTATCATGTATGGAATGGATGTGTAATTAATTTGTTAAATAATTAAATTTAATGGTTTTAATTCATGTTTCTTGTTTGGGTTTAAGTAAACTCAATCTCATAACCTTAGGGGTTGTTGGCAATGTCTAGTGAACTTTCATACTTTTTGTACTTAAATAAAAAAAATTATTGCATTTGTGTTGTTAATTGCAACTTCCCCTAGGGTTGCATGGCGGGGCATTACATGATCACTAACCCTTTTCTTTTGTCCATCATGAATAGGTCCACAATACTTGGCTATGTGACCAAAGTTGTTTCAATTTTAGCACCTGCAATTTCCCAACATCATGAAAGGAATTCTACCAATGAAATTTGATCTTCTTCTAAAGATAATCTTAAAATCATTAGTTTTGTGACCATACTAGTTACAGTAAAAATAATAACCAAAAAGTTAATAGTTAATCCTTAATGATCCACTCCTTGCAAGAGTTGAACTTTTCAATCTTTTATTTTTGATTTTTGATGACCTATTTGCATTAAGATTGTTGCTAGGACAATTTTAATCAGCATGTGTGTCAACTTAATTATGTTTCACAACATATTCCTTTTGAATATTATTATTTTTTGAGGTTTGGCCAACTTCATACCCCAAGCCAGTCATGTCTTTATATCTCTTTTGTTTTCCCAACATATTTTCCAACTTTCTTTTGTCATACATTTCTAGCTTCTCCTTTAAACTCGCAATTTCTACCTCTAAACATTGAAAATATTATCTTTGGCTTCTAACTCCTTTTTTATCACATCTTCAATTCATTTACTCTCTTCAAGTTGAATTTTTAGGCTAATTATAAGTTGCTCTAAATCCTTAATTTTTTTGAAATCTTTCAAGGCTTCCTTGTTTATTCTCTTTTTCTCTTTTAGAGCACAAAGTGGTTCCTCTCCAATGTCTACTTCATTTTCTTCAACTTACTAGTACTTATCAAAATTATTATCATATTTATCCTTTTATTTTTTAGTTGAACATACACCATCAACCATGAATAGAGTTTCTTCTACTTCATCACCGGTACTTTCAGAACCACTATCAATTACATCAATGTCCTTCATAAAGAGACTTGTTCTTTTTGAAAAGGAATATTTCTTCTAAAATTATACTGCTTCTTTTTACTTTGTTTCTTATCATCTAAAATAATGAAAATTAGGGTTTGGTTCAAACACATAAGGTTTTATATTAAATTTGGAAATTTTCACTACTATAAATAGAAAGAGAGAAATGGGGTTTATATGAACCTACTTATTCTTCTCAAACTATTTTTTTTGTAATTCCCAAAACTAACCAACACAAACTCAACTAAGGACATAATACAAATACAAAAATTTCAACCTCACACTTAAAACTAACTCACACACAGGTTTTTTTTCAAACAAGTGTAGCGGAACCTAAGGGACCAGACCTAATTCCTTGGGGGCTCATCTATGATGGCCTTGCCTACATACGCGCAATGCAGAGGAATCGTAGTTCAATAAACTTGGGTTCACTCCAACTCATTAAAAAATGACTAGTCTACCAACAGTTTTGACAAAACATGCCATGTACTAAAATGGTTAGAATATGAAAGAAGCATTGCTAATAATTTTGATCATAAAATTCAGCTAACAACTTTCAACTTGTTGATCACATTGAAATAGTCAATACTAAAATACCCATAAATTTCACTCTATTTTTCCAAATTGAAAAGTTCAATATGTTTCGGAAAGGGGAAAGAACAAGAAATAAAACCCATAAATTGTTAAGCATAATTTTGAATCATGCATGAGGAGTTTTTTCTGCAACTCAGCACACTATTTTGCTACCTAGTTTTGAAAATTCAAGCTTCCAAAGAATGAAAATAAATAAATAAAAGATTGATCTTGTTAACATTGATATAAATAAATATGGATATGACCAAACTATCTCTAACTCACAATAAAAAAATTATTATTTCTATTGGTGATATCATATTTCTATTTTATCATAAGTGACTTACAAAAAAAAAAAAAAAAAATCAATATTTCTAGAAATGTAGTTACTATATTTTGCATTGAAATATATGTATAGGAAAAATAATTCCCTTCATCATTTATGCAAAATATATTGCCAATTATACATAAAACTTAATATAAAATAAATAAATAAATCATTTGAATGAATAGGAATAACTTTCGTGCAAATGTAGTTTTTGTTGAATATTAAGTTTTCATACAAAAATACAATACAAGAAGTAATATACATTGAACTAAAACCCAACTCTTCCAACCAAATAATCAAATGAGTATTCAACTTGTAACAAAGACAAATTAAAACCAAAAGAGAGAAAATAATAATTCTATTTTACGTAATAACTTTGAAAGAAAATCAACTTGAATGCTCATCTTATATAAACCTTATTTAATTTCTAACTAATATTGTAGGGTGCATATTTCTTAGAAATTAAATATTACTGATGTCATGCCTATAATTTTCGTTAGAAAAACTTAACTAATTTTTTTTTGATAGTTTGCACTTGCTACAAGATTTTATATGCTTCACATGTTAACTAGCCACATGAATTGGATAGCATTGCTTGAGCAATGTCATTAACGACACGTCACCTGAGGATGAGGATGGGTATTTAAATTGAGCAAGTATGAATGGAGGCCATCACACTCACCCTCAAGCGATAAGGATAAAGGTCATTGTAAGATATTAGTGTATGTGAAGATACGAAGGACAATAGACCCACGACTGCACTTACTTTGTTAATTGAAAACCCGAGGGTTGATTGATGCAACATTATAATACTTGCTCACCCTACCCTTTTTAAGCTACCTTGATTATGTTGATGAAACCCACAATAGCACCTAACGTTATAGCTCAAATATCCAAATGAACAGGATATTTATAATTTATTTTAACTATTAATTTATTTTATTTATTCATTATTAATGTAATCATTTACTTACATCCTTATATATATATTATTTCTTTTACTAAGAATTATTTTCCTTTTAAATAAAAATAAATAAATATTAAAACTAGAAGTAACACATTTACATAAATATACCTATATATTAATTTAGTTACATATTGCATATTTTTATTTTCCTTTAAAGAAAGGAAAGAGGATAATAAATAAGGAGAAGCTATCCTTTTTAAGGAATTCCTAGGTAACTACGTGGTCTTTATCCTTACTTAATAGAAGCCTTTTTTTTAAGAGTATGGGAATACATTCCCTCTCTTTAACTAGAGAGTCTTATAAGTTCAGAATTTCTATGGTAGCTTTTAAATGCTAAATAGTCTTCTCACGGGGTGGTGGGAATGGAGACTTAGACGAGAATTAATATTTTTTCCCAATGCCACACATATGACAATAGGCTCGCAAATGATTGAATATTTGTTTGTTATTTTTCTTTCCTTCTTTCATCTTTATTCGTTTGGTCAAAGTCTTAAATCTGTATGGCACCATTATTTATTTCATTTGGGTGTTGTTGATGACTCTATTTTTAAATGCTTTGTGTCAGGGTATTAGTTTTAAGGCTGCTGTCACCCCATTATAATCGTATCCTCAGTGCTAATATTTTCTCCAATGACAAGTCATAGTCCACAGAATGAACGTTCATAGCAGTAGGATAACTTTAAAAAGGCCTGCAGTGTTGTCTGACCTTTTTGTTGCTCCTAAATAATGATGGCAATGATATGTTTGATCTTCAATAGCAATTGTACTATTGACACACGATATGTGTAATTCTAACATTGTCTTTTAAGATTAACATTCATTCTTTAGTTATTCACATTTGTGTATTTCTTTTAATGCCAGTACCAAACTCTATTGCCTGCAGTACTATTAATGTTTTCTGAAATGGATTATCGCCACAATTTGACTATATTGTTATTACTCTACATATTTATCTGAAAACTACTAATTATTTATATCGATAATGCCTTCCTTGACAACATTAATATTTTCTTTACAATGGTCATATCTTTCCTTACTCAATGCCCACCTATTCCAAACATGGAGTTTGGTGAAATCTAATGAAAGAATTCATTATTCACCCTTTATAACAGGCTAGCCCATACCACATACAGTGGGCTCCTTACACACGAACTTGCTCAACCATTAATTTTCAAGCAGAAAGATGAACTCATATCTATTATTTTATCCATTATAATGATGTTTTCTTTGCTTTAGTTCATATCTGACAAACATTGACATGATAGAGAGAGGACCAGGCATGGGTAATCTTAAAGGAATAGAGGTTAAAAAGGACCCGTGCCAACAACAATACTTCGCTTGCTCAAAGGAACTAAAAATGTTACATCCAAACTCAATTATTTTGGACTCCAATTAGAAGAACATTTGGATGGCTACAACTCGTGGTAAATGAAATCACCATTAAATCAATGACAAATAAGAACCCCTTAAATTGCAATCCTAACAGTGATTCTTTGTTCTTTTCTTTTATTTTTTTCCTCAGAGCTTCCCAGCTACAGGATGATGACTGGGCAAGATGAGCAGGTAGAACCTCACGCGTGGTACCTGGGTCAAGCCAGAAAGCTCTAAAGGTCTTTCACCTAATCATTATCACAAGGATATTGTGTTTCTAAGCAACTAGAACCAAAGTTAACATCAAATTCTAAAAGTCATTTACTAGAGATGGTTGCTCGAATTACAAGATTTGTAACCTCGTTGAACTTCAGTAATAATACATAGCATCTACACCCAACCTTTGTCAATATAAATCGACTAGAATAATGCTAACGTTTGAATTCATCTACTCCATTTAATCTACACATTCATTAACAAAGGAAGTGGCTAGAGAATGCATCATGCACACAACTAGGTATTGTGCCACTCATAAATGAAGCCATCGACTTTTCCATAAACTATACCGTGGTTTCCCCTTATACATAATTCCAACTTATTTTCAGTGGTTTCATTGACTTTTCTTCTCATATCCTTTTTGACCTAAGCATAAACTCTTATTAATGACCATGACATCAGTATCTGGAGTCTTCTGCATGTGTACATGATAGGGCTATCATTTGCAGGTTTGTTGGGATGGCTATTTAATACAACAGCCAGTTACTTGTTGTGATTATAGTTGTTGCTAGGATGAGTCGTTTCGGTAAAGCACAATTTATATAAGTGCATAAACATTAATCCTAATCAGCGGCCTCCTACTCCATTAATACGGTGACTAGAAGAACTAAAGAGAGATCTAGGTGCCTACACGGTCAAGGATGATGAGTTGTCCCCCTCGCCCCACATTTAATTAATGGCTCAAGAGCATGCCACGCTTATCAGATTTGTCACAGATTCAAACCGACACAAGATATATGCCATCGACCACTAGGTGGAAGCTAGTAAATGTCTTCGTATTTTCTAGGGATAGAGGCTAATTGCATGAGATAACATCTAGTCTTATTTGTTGTCCTCAGTTTTAATATAATAAAGTTTCTCCTTGGCATGCTCTTCCATGCGCTTCACAACATTCGATCAGCATTTGATGTTTTTTTTTTTTTAACATTCTTTGGCATATATTTTGTTTTGGTCAATATCGTTTTCTCTCACCAATTTTTTTCTTTAGATCATACAATGTTTTTTGGTGGGTTTTGTTGGATGAAAATTCAACGAGCAGAAAACAAAGATAGGTGAAAGAGGATGGCACTTCCTCAGTCTCAGAGAACGAAAGTATGTTACTGGATCACACCCACCAGCTCGTATAGGAGTTAATGCATGTTAGTAACACTGAACATCTCCTACTCTATTGTTGTCATTATGCTCCATGCAAAGTATTAGTGCAGCTGATCTCTATGTCATGACCAATCAGGGCATAGATGGCCTAGTTTCGGAGAGAAAATGGCACCAAAATACCACTAATAACCCTCTTCCCAATATTTATGTTGGGTGTCACATTTTATTTTATTTTCCATGTTTGAGATAAGGTCAATGGTTTGGCGAACTGGATTAGCATCAGGTGTTTTGAAGATAAAATGCCTCGAAGCCAGAAAGAATGTATAGATCTAGTAAGAAGCAATAGAATATTGTCATGACTTGCATATACCAATTTATATATATATAAATTTAGCTAGTGTCAATATACATCAAGGTTACACAGTTGCAAGCCCATTTATCTTGATTATTTAGCAAAGCCATAAACACGGATGCGCTATCTGATCCTTAATGCAGGTGAAATAGTGCCTTACTCAAAGACTAGATAATGTTGTGTTCATATTTGCTACTAAATTATTTGTTTATGTTTCACTAGAAGCATTCAACTGAACACTTGTTTTACCCATGATAGTATAATGAAGGATTATATAAACCACAATATAAAGATTAATTTTTATATATGCAAGATTTATGAGTAGATGAATTCCTGAAAGATTATAATATGATATTTATAATCTAGATTAAACCAGTTGAATGAAAGCATCTTACAAATTCTTAATACAATATCAAATTTACAATGAATAAGGATTACTCTTTCCATTTCTACCTTTTACAATATGAACTCATCTCTTATGAAATTGCAATCTTATTGTTATATTTGAGAAAACAACCACTTACAAACCCACGGTCAAGGTCTTGCTCTCCACCCTACCATAATGGTGTCATGGAGCCTTATGAGCTCTAACCATACCCCCGAGTAAGGAATTTTTTTAGTTCCATGATGATGAATGGAGTCTTTTCACATTTTTACAAGGAAATAAACTAACATAGCACAATTATTATGCATCTAGATTCTCTACTTTCTATTTCCAACTATGATCTATGCACTAAGCCACCTTCTTACAACCAAAAAGCAAGGGTAAGTGGAAATAGGAAGAACTTATCTCTTTTAATTTAGGTGAAGGGATTGAACTCTTTTATCCATCTTGATCACCATCTTCCCAAAGTGGTGAACTCCTCCCCTCTTCTCTTTCTTTCTACCATCTCTCCTAAAGTTCTCCAAGAGGAGAAGTGGGTGACCCCCTCCTCTTCCTTCCTCTCCAAGATATATAGAATTTTCAACTTGCAACCTTTTTGGATTGGGAAGTGTGGAGTGTACCTACCTCCATCAATAAGGGTCTTTTCCATATGAAAGAGGAAACATGCACTTGGACAACCCCTCCATCTTTCTATCCCATCCTTTCTTCAAAACTCGTTACTTTCCATTATGAGGACTTTTTAGGGGTCAAATCATGTCCTTGGGGCACTATTATATGCCCACTTGACCTGTAACACTGTGGTATAGACCCTAGGGGGCTTCTTTTTGCATCCCAACCAAGGAAATTGACCAACAACCCTCTTTAAAGGCTCATTTAAGGACCCATCCGAAATTCAAACTTGGATAATGGTTCCCAACCCCTAACCCCACTTACACCCACATGATACATTATAAAATACCCTCTCAACTCCAAAATCAATCATCACTTTAATATCAACCCTCACCACTTCAACATGTTAACTTTATTTCTTTCTAAGCTCTAAAAGGGGGTCAAATTTATACCCTCAAGAAGAGTCTTTTAATTTTCTCTTGATGGTTCACCCTTCCCATGCTAACACCGTTACCTTCCTTCACAATAGCAACACAATCATAAGTAACAATTTGATCACATAAATTTCTTAACTAAATATTTTATACTTTAGCTATATAATAATCCATTTAAAATTTCAATTAGTTTTTCACAATATATGAGTGCATTCCACCTTCATGGTAGTGACAATAAACAAAATATCAAAATTAAATGCAAGAATATCACCAAAATATCACCTTATTTATTATCCATAATATATCTAATCATCAATTCAAGAAAGGCATATAACAAATTACGATTGTATTAAGTACCTACGAGGTGGGGTCTTACAACTAACATTTACCATTTTAAGATGACATCAAAATTTTACTGAAAACTTAGATAAGAAACTAAAAAGTTATAAAAAAATAAAACTGATTTGTCTATGTATATTTAGATTAAGATTGATGAATATTAAATAACCATCATAGACTATCATAGATATACTAAAATTTTGTAGATTCATATTTAACCACAGATTGAACCCAAAATTTGTCAGTCATGATAATGCAAGATAAAATTTAATCTATAAATCAAATAAATAAACTCCAAATAAATCCAAATTATGAACAAGATTTAAATCATCTTGTGCAATCACTGAAATGCTTTGGAGGCATGATAAAAGACCATGTATTATCCTCTAAAACTAATTGGGATTGCAATCACATAGTCAACTACAATAAAAAACATCAACCAATGCTATAGAAAATAAATTAATGGATGTGCTTAACAAATGTGAAAATATCATACACACAGCTGAAAGGATATATATTAATTCATAGTATTTGTTTAATAGTTTATATTCATTTCACAACACACCAATGCAGCTTCTATGTTTTAACTCATTAGTTCAAGCTATGCCTAAAAATTAAAAATGCTCAAACTATCAACTTTTTTATTATCCAATCTGGATGGTATCATTGTGCCTTTAACAAGAAAGAAAGAAAGAAAAAATTCACACAAGGAAATAAAATTATCAATTACTGTTATTTAGAGATTCATGATTTAAACCATATCATGAAGAAAAGCTACTATATGGAAGATAAAACTCTTTATTTTGTTTGGTAAATACTATAGAAGGAATATTCATTTTATTGGAATAGTTACAATAACTGATATAATAAAATTCACATAACTTATATGACCTAGTAAAATATATGATTTAAAGCCTAAACAATAGATACCTTTGGTATGTTTCATATCTATGCACGAAATTAGGATCTTAATATGTATCAACTGAGCATGGTATCTATAGAAAAGAATTAACACCATCAAATATAAATTTTGAAGTGATACATTATCACAATCCCTACCCAAAATAAAGCATAGAAAAAACAAAACAGAAGAATCTCTCCCATTTTTTTTATTTTTTTCCTAAATGCTAAAATATAGTATATATAATTGACTCATTTCTAAATTCCAGTGTTAATTAGTAAGAGATTCAGAAGTTTTACTTTGCTCAGAAAACTATAATCAATGCACACAAAGCATTTTGGGTGCTTACATGGAAACTATCAAATCTGATATCACTTATTCTATTAACTTCCATTCAATACCTACTTTAATTCTGCTATTAGACTCACCTCCAATCTCCTATATCTCCCTCATCAATACCCAAATGCCCCTTATAATGAGGCCTTCTTTATTTTTAAATAGATAGAGCCTTAAGGAGTTCACCGCCTCCAATCCACAAGAGAACCGCGGTAAAAATCGTGAAAAAAACAAACAAAAAAAATAATAAAACCAAAACACTTTACATGCATTGGCTCGCAGTAAAGATTTAGGAAGTTTTAAAACAAAACAAAGAAAACTTAAATTTCTAAAATGGAAACAATAGGTTTTATGTCAACTGGAATAAAATGAAGATCTTTAACTTTATGCCCTTGATCTTACATTCCTCTTTTGTAAGCCTTTTCTATTTATTTGAACTATATTTATACCAAAAGTTTCTTTATTGACCAAATAAAAAATACAAAATCAATAATAATATTTTAAACAACACTTTGTACTCATCTATTTAATACTTTTTTAATCAACAATGATACTGTTTGATATTGAATACCATGCTAATTCTAGTCAATAATTAACATTCTTTATTTTATTTTATTTTCTATTCAATCATTATCAATGTGAAATGCTAATCTTAATTTATTCAAAACTACTAGAAATATTTTATAATCCATTAATTATAGAATATATATAGAGAGACAATAAGTAAGAAGGCAAGATTATAACGTATATAATTCATGTATATAATTCAATTATACAAAAGTTAATATTATAACCATAAAAATTGGCTGTTGCGAAGTAGAGTGAATCCATACCTCTTATTTTGCATCCATCATTAGTCAAAACCTTATATAAATATGAAGCTTGTTTTCCACCTTAATTCCATCAAGACTATACTTGGATCACACTCAATCACCAACATTAGTACAACATAAATTTAATCATCCTCAACATAAGACTAAGTAGTTCTAAACTACATTAACCATTTAGCTCAGTCACAACTTGATCAATTTTTATTTATTTATAATTTTCTTTTAACAAGATTACTAGATTTATTATGGGGAGTTTGCCAAGTGGCCCTACATTCACCCCCCTTTATATAGACTTCCTCCTGGAAGTCGTTAAGGATTCAAAACTTGATTATGATTATTGCAACACACATCAATATGGATAACATTCTAATTATTATTTAAAAATTAAAATGATACCTTAACTATTCGCACTATCTTATATAATAAAATGATATCATAAATATATTAAACTATAACATAAGGAGTTAAAGCTTTTATATGAACGGAGGAGCCTTACATTTTTGTTAAACATAATGAAATAACCTTGTATTTATAGGTATGTATTCCTAATTTTCTAAAATTAAAATGTCACAAGAGGGTGTTGAAATATAGATAAATTCATTCATTTAAATACTACAAAAAACATAATTTAAATATAGGTCCTAGGTCTAAAAGAGTATGCATTCGCCCATGGGTGAATGGGTCCTAGGTCCCTAAACCTAGGAATCACATTGCTCAAGGTAAATTTTTATGTTTAAGCATTAATTAATGTCAAGTTTCCTATTCAAAAAATGTAATTAAAATAGGCTTAGATTTCAATTAAAGAGAAAATTAAGGGTTATGTGCAGGATCATGATGGGCCAAAAAGTGGCAATATAATGGGTATTTGTAGGGTATGTGGCTGACAACTTTTTTTATCCAAAATTTTTGAAATGAAAAGAGTTTTGAGAGGAGATTCTCAGAGTTCCACCAATATAAATTATGCTTTAATTTGAATTTAATAAATAATTATTATTTATGTTCTATTAGAATTATGACTAAAGTCATGATCGATAGGTTGGTTGAAAAACATCTATAACTTTCAAACGGTATCACATTTTTTGAATCCGAAACATGCGTCACATCCTATGCTTCACATACTATAGGATTAGAAAAATAAAAATTAAATTTCATGAAGTTTTGATCAAGTTAAGGTGGTTAGACATATGATTTTTTATATTTTTGAAAAGTTGTAATAAAAAAATAATAATTAATTATTTACTTGGAAAAAAATTACAATAAAATATGCATCACATCCATACATGATTCCTCTACTTAAATATAAAATCTTACAAAAAAATATTATCATTTTATTATGGTTAGGGTGTTCAGACAAACACCTACTTCTTGTTTTTTCCCTAAAATTTAAGTACTACTGCATTGAAATTTCAAATTTTCAGCAAACAGATTTTATTTATTTTTAAATAAACCTAGTATTTTAGAAACTAAATTCAATTTTCTACATATTGTATTCTTACATATTTTTTAAATAATATAGATAACTTATTCAAATTTTTACGTCAAGTTGCCTAACATTGATTTTTCTAAAAAAATTTGCCACTTAAGGGCCTATTTTTTCCATGATGATCCTGCACATAGCCTAAGGAATAACTATGCTCAATTAATTAAGGGAGCCATAAATAAGTGTGAAAGTGTAAAGGGGCACAATTAAGTCCAAATTAAATAGGAGGGCCCAAACATGTGTGAAAATGTATAAGAGATACATTTTTCTACACTATATTGATCCCCCACATTAGTGAGAGGATGACCTTGAACCAAAATTATACTAAAGTAAAAATTAAAAACATATGTATCCAGCAACAACAAGATTACTTAGTCACACAACATCATATACTTAAAAGAAAAATAAAAACAAGAAAGGTGAATCAATCCTTGACTGTCTATCGTGATGTGGAGCACACCTTGAATTTGTTTATAAAAAAGATAAGGGACGATCAAGCCTCAGTTTTCCAACATGATATGAAAAATGCCTCATCCCTTTATCTTAAAATGTTCACAAGTAGAACTCTAGTTTTCTACTATGCAAAGAAGAAAACATGCTCTCCTTGCCCTAATGGAACTCTGGTTTTCCACTAGGTGAGCCCCCAAGGGTGGAAAATGAGATAATCTTATTAGGATCCCATACCATACAAAAAATATATCTCTGATAACTTCAATAAGGCACTAGAAAACAAACAAAAAAATTGAGCTTCATAAGGCCTAACAAGCTTCTCTATGCCAATAACCTATGAGAAAAATAGAAATAGGATAAGACATGTTCAAAGGGGTTTTTTCTAGTTCCTGTAAGGTCTCTACTTAGGGAACATCATGCTTAATGTCTCCAAGAGAGGACTAGTCTAGGAAACAATTCACAACCTAGGGAATGCAATCAATAAGATTACCACTAAGAGGAATCTCATATGCTCAGAAAGGTCACACTCTTGAAGGAAATTGAGCATAATGTCACCAAGAAGAAGACACATCACATAGATTGAGAAGACCAAACTTTGAATAAAAAATTCACACTTCCTAGGAGGTATATAATATCATCACTAAGAAGGAAACATGTAAACAATGAATGGGGGACAATATGCCCCACACTTAAAATTTCAACATACTTGTTATGTTGGTATTTTAAGTAGTAAGAGAGAAAGAGAGGATCCTTGGAAAGAATTCACACCTCCCAGAGACTAGTTATCCTTTCATTTTAATTTTAATTTTAATTTTATAACTTTAATTTTGTAACATTATACCACCATGAATTACAATGAGCAAGACGCAAAAAACTAAAAATTCCACACAGTGATGGCTGACAAGATAGGATGAAAACAAGTATTAATTAGAGGAAATAGGTGTATGAACAGAAGGAAGAGTACCATGATCTTTAAGATTTTAAATTTTATCACTCAAATCCTTACATTAATTAGTTGAATGAACATAAAATCTATGATTGTACAAAATGAACCCTTTTTGTAAAATTCCTTTCATGTTCTAGGAGGGAGAGATATCAAATGATGTAGGAGTCTTGACAAGATACTCTCTTTGTCATTAGTAGAAGATGTTCCTTTATTTTATGACAAAGATATCTCTTGCTTAGTGAAATTTTTCATACATACACAAGACTCTTTATATTGTGAGATTATGTACTCTCCTTTAAAGGAGGGTGTAAAATCTAATGAATCAAAATAATTAGTGCTTTGTGTGATGAAATTGATATTAAGTGAAGACTTCTTTGATTCTTTCATTTCATTCAAAGGACAATAACCATGAAAACTAGTTGTTTCTATGATTTCGGGATGCACCAAGGTTAATGTTGGCATAGAAGAACCTTTCGTAATAGTGTTGGTATTCAATGATGACTTTTTTTATTCTTTTATTTCTTTCAAAGGAAAATAACCAAGAACACTAGTTGTTTCTTGTATGTTAGGATATATAGGGACATGTATACCTTTTTCTCTAATACCACATCCTTTTCCACTATATCCAAGTTTTTTCATAAGTTCATAACCTCTTTCAAAAATATTTTTCATTTCTTTTTCTATTTTATGGTTGTTCATAATCAACTTCATCAAATATTGATGTATATGTTATTTCTTCTCCTAAATTGGTTGAAGTGCATTCTTTTAATGGTTATTTTGAATTTTGTGTTGATAGTACCACTTTTTTCTTTTCACTTTTTAGACTCTTATGTTGTGATCTTATATTCACCCATGAATGTAGGTGCAAAATCCAAGGAACCTCAATCATCATCCAATAACTGTGAATTCTTCAATATTCTTTTATATTTCTTTGTCTTGCACGAGTTCCACCTGTGTAGTTAATTTTAATGTTTGGAAAGTAATTTCCTTATCTTTTTCAAACTGTAATTTCCTTATTTCAAAACTTCATGAATTCAAATTTTCTTTTTTCAATCCTATAGTATGTGAAGCATAGAATGTCACACATGTGTTGGATTCAAAAAATGTAATACTATTTGAAAGCTATAGATATTTTTCAATCAACCTATCAATCAGGACTTTAATCATAATTTGAATAGAAAATAAATAATAATTACTTATTAAATTCAAAGTAAGCTTAAAAATTATATTGGTGGTAATATGAGAATCTCCTTTAAAAACCCTTTTCATTTCATAAATTTTGGGTAAAAAAATAGTCATTAGCCACATACCCATCATATTGCCACTTTTTGGCCCATCATGATCCTACACATACCGTAGATTATTAACATAATTTGTAAACTATGTCAGAATAATTTTTTTAGTAAATTGAATGTATTTTCTTGGATACAAGTCCATTTTTGGAAAGAAATAAATCTATTTTGGTGAATTTTAAAATTTCAATACAATAATATTAAATTTTGTAGAAAAAATAAAAAGCAGTTGCATGTCTGACCAACCTAAGTACAAGAAAAAAATAATAAATGTTTGTTAAACTTTTTATATGAGTAGAGGACACATTCCTCAATATGCCACATTTTAAATAATATTTTGCACATCAATAATTAGTTATGAAGTTTTCATTAAAAATTTTAAAAAAATATTAAAAATTGTTTGTTTGATCACCATAACTTGGTCAAAATTTTATGAAAATATTTTTTTCCTTTTTTATCCTATAGTATGGTAAATATAGAATATGTTGCATCTTTCAGATTTAAAAAATATGAAATCATTTAAGAATTATAGTTTTTTTCAATCAACTTATCAATTAGGACTTTAGTAAAAATGCATGTAGAAAATCAATAATAATTATCTATTTAATTCCAAATAATTCATATCTTATAATATTGGTGGAAAGCTAAATATTTTACTAATAAACCCTTTTTGTTTTGTCAAATTTGGATAAAAAAAATTATCATCCACTTTTGGGTCATATCACCACTTTTTGGTACCCCATGATCCTACACTCACCTCTTTCCAACTATAATAGGTAATTTGATCACACCAAGAAATTGTTTTCCTATTTTATCAAACCCGTGAATAAATAAAGAATCAGCTTGGATTTGGATTTTTTCTACTCCAATCATATCCAAAATGTTTATGGTACACACATTTAAGGTTTAACCATTGCTGACAAGGGTTCTCTTTATCACCTTATTATTAATAATAACTATTATAATAAAAGCTTCATTTTTCTTTTAACTTCCAAAGGATGTAGCTAACTTTCGTGGAAAACAATGTCTACATTAATTCATTGAATTAGCACTTCTATATGATTTAGTTGCACATTTGGAGGGGAAGGATATTTTTGTAAAGTAATTTTAATCATGCTATGATAACTAGGTGAGGCTTGTATAAGATCCCATAATGATATCTTAGTAGGAGTTTTTTTAAGTTGTTCAATAAGGTCATACTCCTTTCCACAATGTAGATGAAAATGAGGAGCACTATGAAAAATAGGTTGAGGCAATGGCAATTAAGTAGGAGTGGTTTGTGGTTGCCTATTGTTCTTTTTATTATATGTGTGAGCAACAATATTATAATTTGGTCACTATGAAATATTGTTTTGAGGTGGTACTAGGGTAAGAATAGTTTTTGTTTTTTTTTTTAACTTGTGGTTGATTTGAGGGTGGATAGAAGATAAGAAATTTCTTAGGAGATCGCTTCAAGGAATATCTAATATGCATAACCTCAAAAGATATATCCTTAATTTAATGATCTCTTAGTGAAGGGGAATCTAATGTCACTTCATCATCTGCATCTAAGGAAGCCACATTACTATTGTTTGAAAGAAATGTATCAGTTCGATCATTGTATTGCACCATGATATCTTCCCTAGTAGGAGAGATTTTAGGAGAGACGAAAACAAAATGTTGATCACTTTCTAGGGTTGTATTTTGTAAGATAACTCAATCACAAGTAGGGGAGGCATCAAGAGATGAAATAATATGATTTTCATGCTTACCAATAATTGGATCCTTGCATTCAAATAGACCTTTCCAAATCATAGGAGCATTAGGAAAGGGAGAAACAATATTTTTAGTGACTCTTAATGAGCGGATCTTATAACACTAGACTATCTTCTTAAAAAATGGTAGAGATATTAGAAGAACAAATTTTATTGTCATGACTATCCACTATTGCATCCTCTTTTACTAAAGAATTCTCACAAGTAGGGGAGGTGCTGATAGATGAATGGGGACTAGGTAAATTAATGTTAAGAAATGTGTCAATTATCTCATCTTCTTGTGTCATAATATCTTCCCAAGCTAGAGGAGGAGAGGGATAGACAATAATTTCATGATTCCCAATGATTGTATCTTCTTTCACCCAAACACCTTCATCACCAATATGAGAGGTATTAGGAGATCAATAATAATGGTTTTCATGATTATCTATTCTCTTATCTTCTTGTATCAATGCATCCTCACACATGGGATAGATAATAAGGTTTGAGTGAGGGATAGACAAGGTGATATTAAAGAATATATCAATGGTTTGGTTCTCTTTCTCTAAGATTTTCTCATAACTAGGAAAGATAGTGGGAAGATGGCTAAAATGTTTCTTAATGACCTCATTTATTTTCTCTAAATTAAACTCATAAGATGGGATGTTGTACTTATATACAATCCATTATTAACCATGTCAAAACCACATCTCTTTAAAGGAAACATGCTAACATGAAAAGTAAGCTATCCAACTTATGCAATGCTTTAGAAATGTAATAAAATGTCATATAGATCTAGTGATTTTCAATATTGAAAAATAGTTTTTGCATGTTTTGAAATGGCTACACTAAATTTATGATTAGACATAGATGCATGAAATAATTTTTTTTGAAACTTTTCTAGACTGAAATAGTGGGTTAGCAAGAGATCCAAGAAGTGTAGAAAACCAAAAAAATCTTATAAAAGCTTGTTTTAAGTGGCCTTGGAGGACTTGTTTTCCCATGGTCCAATGGGTCCCTATGCAGGGTTTTAAAAAAGTGAATAATATAATTTTTGAGTGATTATTGTGTTGTTACAATGTTAGTATCAAAATGAAAGAACAAAAACACATTAATGAAACATTAAACTGAAGAAATTGAAATGAAATTAAATAAACAAGAATTCTTCAAAGCCTTTCCATTTTCTCTATCTCTAGTGATTCTTTTGAAGCTGCTGCTCTCAGATTGTGGAAGCAAGGGTTCTCTGAATGAAAACCTGCATAATGAGTATGCAAAATGATAGTACTTCTCTATCCTATATTTTGTGGAGTAAAATGTTGATACAAATATGCACAGGGGCTATGAATTATAAATAGGGGCTGTGGATCGAAACTAAACTATGTGGATGATTGGCCATGATATGCTATGATTCTTAAAACTATGGATGCTATAAAACTATGCTATGGATGCTTGAAAGCTATTTGGCTATAGTTTCTTTGTATGAAAGCTTCTCTATCATTTCAAAGACCCGACAGTACTTTTTATAGCTTTTTGCAGGAAAAATCCTGGCTGGAAAAGATCAACGGCTGTGAGGTTGTCTACTAAGTTTGAATGGTGAGAGATGGAGAGGTTGAGAGGAAGATGGAGAATTTTGGGAGGTTGGAGAGAAGAATGGAGCCTTATCTTCAACCCACAGGAACAAGCTTGCACAGGAATAGAGAATTTTTTTTTTTTGTTTTGGCAGTTTGTTTCATGGTTGTTGAAGATAATGCAAATTAAATAAATAAATTTATTTAATTTCATTTATGCAAGTTTGATTTTTGATTTTAGGACTATAGAAGATTTAATTAAATATTTTGGATATTTAATTGTGAATAGACTTTAGAATAATTAATTAAATATTTTGGAATATTTAATTGTGAATGGATATTAGAAGAATTTTGAGATATTTAATTATGAATGGATATTAGAGGAATATGGAATATTTAGAATCGAATTAGAGGAATTAATTAAATATTTGGAATATTTAATTGTGAATGGTATTTTGAATGAATGTTATTGATTTTTAGAAGAAAAGAATATATGATCTAAATTTGAATAAAATATTCAAGTCAAGATTATATGATAATTAATATAAATAAATTGTAATGTTTATTTAATTAATTAAGAAATGGATAAGAAAAGTGACTAAATTAATTAATAATGTAGATCAAATTCAGAGATTTAATTAAATATTAAAAATATTTAATTAATTACTAGACTTTGTGATGTGACCATTTTCAGGTGTATACATTTTGCCCCTCTTTGAAGTGATGTGTTTTACGCATTGCTTCAAAGAATTTTGAAATTTGCCCCAGATGCTGACTGTTGAATGTTGATAGGTATATGCCCCCTCAGACGATGAATCGATAAAATTTTGATTTTTGTGAATTTTTCAGATTTTTGAAATGTTTTTCGATTTTTATGATTTTATGATTTTGAAGATGTCGATTCATCGTTCGAAAATAATAATGTGAAGAAATTGACCTGGAGAGATGTGAAATGAAAAACTGATGATCAAAATTACCCCTGCTATGAGAAAATGTGGTAAAATGCCCCAATTTTGCCATTAAATAGGTTAAAAATGTCATTTTCCATGTCATTTTCCATTTTAACCTAGTAAAAATTGTAAATTTTGAGCTCTGGAGAGATAATTATGGCACTTCCAATTCACCAGCACCGTTTCGAGCGCATTCGACGACATCAGCATCTGACGCACTATGGACCTCCGGTATGTACCTCGTTAAACCTCTGCTTTTTGAAATTTTCCATTTAGAACATGTTTATCGATGTTTTGTTTGTGAAAGAGTGTATTTTAGTGCCCTTAATTATTTTCATAGCGCCCTTGATAATTTCCATAGCGCATTTGATTTTGTAGCGCATATGAGGCTTTTTGTAGCGCCCTTGATCCTTTCCATAGCACCTTTGATATTGTAGCGCTCTTAAAGAATTTTGTAGCACCCATGATGTGTTATGTAGCGCCCATGATCTTGTAGTGTCCATGATGAATTTTGTAGTGCCCATGATGCGTTCTGTAGCACCCATGATTTTATTTTGTTGTGATTAACAAATTTGTTCCCAAAGTTGTTGGAAAACAACTAATAGCTAATAAATTTGTTTTTAAAGTTGTTAAGAACAAATAGGATCGATAAGTTTGTTTCTAAAGTTGTTAAAAACAAACAAGATTTTGATTATTTGCATTCCATGATGATGAAAATCAAATAGTGTGATTGATATTTCGATTTGATTAATGAGTCATTATGATTTGATATTTATTTTTCTTTGATGATGTTTCAACAAGAGAGATTGGGCGTTTTGTAGTTACGGGAGACATTCCCAAGTACATGGAGCTTGATTCCACAACTATTATAGTTAGATCAGGATGTGATTGAGGCATGTGGATTGACTTCATTGCTTGACATGCTTGAGGTGTGCCTAAGCAAAGCTTTATTGACAGCACTCACAGAGCGGTGGCATAGTGATACCAACACATTTCATTTACCGACCAGAGAGATTACAGTGATGCCAGAGGACATGTTCCATATCCTAAGGATCCCAGTGATGGGAGAGATAGTGGTCTTTGATAGCTGAGAGGCTGGAGGCACTGATGCTTTGAGATGGATTTTCATAGATGATTAGATTGTTGGATATTTCATCCCATGGGGCGAGATGGCAGATTCATATCCACCTTTACCGTTTGTACTTGCAAGTTTCATTGGAGGTGTTTTGTGCCCCGACCATAGGTTGAAGGGGTTTGCAGTTGGGTGGGGTCGTGTTCTGGAGAGGATGGTGATGCAGGGTACACGGTATGCATGGGGATCATGCATGCTTGCGCATTTTTATGATGAGTTACATCATATTGTATATGGTAGAGGTCAGAGTTTTGCTGTTGGGTGCTCACTATTACAGATATGGGCATGGGAGTACTTTTCCATTATGTGACCTTTCACTCATGGACGACAACCTGTCGGTCGATCATATAGATGGGGATATAGCACTATTATTGCTCAGTCGAGACTGGGAAAACTGGATCATTGGCAGCGTCTCTTAGATGATCTGGATACAGTATGTTGGTGGCCATATGTAGATTGTGAGGCATGGCTAGAGGATGTGAGGGAGATGCCCTATGTCTATATGTCCAGATATCTTATTGGCCGTACTTCGTGGATTATTGAGAGATTTCTTGTTGGATGAGTATGTCAGTAGTACGATTGGATTCAGGGTATGCCTATGGGTTTTTCCATTTATGCACGGCGATAGCCAGAGATTGTAGTATGGGGTCCATGCATTTCTTATGAGGCAGTGGTGGAAAAGTTCACTAGTTTAGGAGTTGTGATGTGGGATTACCGAGTTGATGTCCTTGATGCAGGGACGACACTAGAGTATAGTCAATATGTGTTAGAGCATCCTGCACCATGATTGTTTGATCCTGATGAGCCTGTTGCTCCAGTTACTATACAGAGACCACAGAGAGGTGGTCAGATATGACAGAGAGAGACAGCATCAGAGGTTGATGATTCAGAGGGAGGTGATGATGATGAGGAGAGTGGAGGTAGTGATGATGAGGAGAGTGGGGGAGGTGGTGATGGTGGTAGAGGCATTGGGAGAGGTGGTGGTAGAGGTGGTAGAGGTAGTAGGAGAGGTGGTAGAGGTGGACCACGGATGAGACATACATATCCATCACCTTCAATAGATCTAGTGGTGTCAGGTCAGATATCTTCTTTGTAGAGTACAGTGCAAAGCTTACAAAGTAGCTAGTACAGGCACAAGCCTTGATTACATAGCTTCAGGGATAGTTCACATCAGTTATTGCTGAGAGAGATACAAACAGACATCGAGGAGAGCAGGCCATCACTTTGGCTAATAGTCTACAGAGAGTAGCAATGAGTACCTTGCCTGGTGACATGATGAGAGAGGTGACCAGAGCCACCCGAGAGGCTGAGTTTTATAGGACCAGATATCATGATGTGGTTCCACCTGAGCGGAGGGAGAGTTATACATAGTCTCGGTCTACCCATAGTCATTCTCAGACTACCAACAGGGGTGTGACACAACCATTACCTCTAGGAGGGCCATCAGGGACAAGTGGAGTAGGTCCATCAGGTGCAGGTGGTACAGGTCCCAGACCAACACCATCAGAGGATAGCACTACCTAGTGCATTGTACATGATGTTTTTGTGATACTCTATTTAGACATTTTTATACACCCTAAGATGACCTCATTTTTGATGATGTTATATCATGTATGATTGACATCTTTGTACATTTTGACATTCATTTTCGAGATATATGAAATGCAGTGATGATTTATGATGAGTGGTTCGATTTTCTATATATGTATGATGTGTTATGATATGATGGTTTCTCAAATTTTTTATGCTTATGATGTATATGTATGCATGATTTATGAAATGAGTGAAATCTATTTGATGCATGATGATGAATGGTAGAATTTATGAATGTGTATGAATGTTTTGATTATGATGTATACTTTATTTTTATGATTTTCTGATGCAAATGTATGAAATGATGTTTTTGTGAATGTCAAAATGTACTCAGTCATGTATTCAAAAAGATATGAAACACTTGATACTTTTCCAGCTTTTGGGAAAATCTATAAATGCAAAATGTAGATTCTAACATGAATGCAATATATACTAACCATGCAGGATATTCACACAATATTGCCATTCTGAGAGCTTAATTTATGCTTTTTGTATCATCATGGAGCATTGAAATGTTGAAAGTTAATACAAGCATCAAAGGGTATGTTAGCACCAGTGATGGCCTGAGTATTGCTTTCATGATTTTTGATATAGCAAGATAATACAAGCATCTAGGTATAATTAAACCGAGATGACCTGAGTATTGCTTGCATAAATAGACAAGAGTTAGCACATTTCCCATGCAAATTCCGAAATGTCATCAATGATACTTAGTAGAGAATGTCTCGTGACCAATTTGCATAGTACTAATGATTTCCTCACAAATAGCAAAAAAAGAAAAATCATACTCCTTGCTTGCTTTTCTAGTTTAGTACATCATCGAATTGCTCTAGAGATATGATAAAAAATCAAACAACCATTCAAATTTTTCCTAAAATATTTCAATCATTATCCGGTTTAAGATCATCCAACTTTGGTTATCAACATTGATGTTTTTGTTTTGATGTTTGTTTTGGATCATGTTGTCTTGATTTCAATTGGCATTGAATAAGCATGTTGTGATTGATTTGATACAACAATGTTTGTTGCATTTTGTCAAACCGTTATTTATATGTTTGTGATGTTCAAAAAGCTCGTTTCCCCTTCCTTGTTTAGTCTATGTTGTTGCCCCTGGTGTAAACACAACCTAAAGATTAAGGATATGTACAAATTTCATCAAGCCATGATGAAACATAAGTATTCCTATCATATCATAATGGCTATGAAAGATATGTACAGATGATAGATATGGATGGATGATACCGAAAGTGAATGCGAGACATAAGCTAATAGATGAAGGAGCCTATTTAGATCACAAGTAGTGCCTATTTGCTAGGTTTTCACCACTTGTTTTTATTGCACTTTTTCAGGACTTTTGCTGATTTTTTTAATGACTTTTTCTAATTTTTTAATGATTTTTTAAGGACTTTTTTTTTATTTTTATGATTTTTTCAGGCATAGAACTTCTTCAAATGAATGCTTTTGATCGGCTCTTCAAACAGGTCCCCTTCTGATGTAGATAACTGATATGCATCAGAACCATATGCTGCAATGATGACAAATGGACCAAGCCAGTTTGGTTCAAATTTTCCTTTCTTTTCCCTGTCTTGCTGATTACGTGGATTTTCTCTCAAGACTAAGTCACCTACTTGAAATTTCCATGGTTTAACTCTGTGATTATAGCTATGAGACATAACTTGTTGATAACCCTTCAAATGGTCAGTTGCATGTTGACGTCTTTCATCTAACAGTTCTAACTCTTGCAGGCGAGATACTCTGTAGTCTTCATCATTTATCAGTCCCTTGAGTGAGACCCTAAGCGAAGGTATTTCAACCTCTAATGGTAAGATCACTTCTACTCCATAGACCAAAGCATATGGTGTAGCTCCTATTGGTGTGCAAATGCTAGTTCTGTATGCCCATAAAGCTGGATTTAATTGGACATGCCAATCATGACCTGCACCATTTACTGTCTTCTTCAAGATCTTCAAGATTGTTTTGTTTGAATCTTCTGCTTGACCATTACCTTGTGGATAGTAAGGTGTAGAGAACTTATGTTGGATGTGAAATCTTTCACAAAGTTGGTCAACATCCTGATTCTTGAAAGGCCTCCCATTATCAGTAATGATAGAACTAGGAATTCCATATCGACAAATGATGTAATTCAGGATGAATGAAGAGATTTGTTTTCTGGACACGGTCCTCAATGGAATAGCTTCAATCCATTTTGTAAAATATTTTGTAGCTGTGATGATGAATTTATGCCCATTTGATGATGAAGGATGAATTTTTCCAACAAAATCTAGTCCCCACTGAGAAAATGGCCATGTCGGAGTGAAAGATTGCAGTTCCTGTGCAGGTGCATGAATAAGATTCCCATGGATCTGGCATTTAGAACACTTCTTGACAAAAATAAAAGAATCTTTCTCCATGGTAGGCCAATAATATCCCATCCTGACAAGTTTCTTGGCTAAAGTCAAACCACTTGAATGAGTTCCACAAATACCAGCATGAACCTCTTGTAAGGCTTTTTCAGATTTGTCACATTCAAGACATCGAAGGAGTGTACCATCAAGACCACGTCAGTAGAGGTTATCAGCAATCAAGGTATAACGAGATGATTGGCGTATGAAATTCCTTTTTTGATTTCAGCATAAATCTGGAGGTAAAATGTTGTCTTTTAGGTAGGTATAAGTCTTGCCATATAAAGGTGAGTCAGAACTGGTTAAATGATATATGACTTGGGTCTCAGGATTATCATAGGTGGGAGAAAACAATTGTTCCACCAAGAATTCATACCATTTTTTATCTTCTGACAATTGTAACAAGGAAGAAATTGTAGCCATTACATCTGCAACTTTATTATCAATCCTTGAGATTTGTGAAAACTTGATTGACACAAAATACTTTTTAAAATCATCCACCATGTTCTTGTAAGGTAGCAACTTATCATCTTTAGTTTGATAATCATCATTAATTTGATTAATGACAAGTTGTGAATCACCATAGACTTGCAGCTCTGTAATCCGCCATTCCAAGGCTATTTTTATCCCTATGAGCAATGCCTCATATTCAGCTATGTTATTTGTGTAAGGAAACATCAACTAATATGATTTTGGAATGTTATCTCCTTCAGGTGTGACAAAAAGAATTCCTACCCCCGAGCCTTGTTGCGTGTAGGATCCATCAAAGTACAATGTCCATGATTTCTGAATTGTTGCTGTGAAGACATCTGCATCAGGAAACTCAATGTGCATTGGATTTTCTTCTTGTAAATGTGCTTTGACCAACTGATCTGCAATGACTTGTCCTTTAATAGATTTTTGATCTACATAGTGAATGTCAAACTCACTGAAAATCATTACCAACTTTGCAAGTCTTCCTGTTAAAGTAGCTCTACTTAAAAGGTATTTTAGTGGATCAATTTTGGTTATCAGCTTAACTGTATGAGCCAACATATAGTGTCACAAAATTTGAGAAGCAAACACCACTGCGAGGCAAGCTTTTTCAATGAAAGTGTAGTTTAATTCATGACTTGTTAAAATTCTGCTGATATAGTATATGGCCCTTTCTTTACCTGTAGAATCCTGTTGTGCTAGTAATGCTCCCAAGGATACTTTTGTTGCTGAAATATAGAGTATGAGTGGCTTTCCTGGAATGGGTGGAATTAAAACTGGTGGATTCATAAGATATTGCTTGATCTGATTGAATGCTGCTTCACATTTTTCTTCCCATTTTAATGGAACATTTTTATGCAATAAATGTGTAAATTGTAAGCTTTTGTCTACCAATTGAGCTATAAACCTCCTGATGGACTGTAGTCATCCTTGCAATGATCGAAGCTGACTGATATTTTGTGGTGGTGGCATGTCCATTATATCTTGTACTTTTTCTAGATCAACCTCTATGCCCTTTTCTGAAACAATGTATCCTAGGAGTTTACCAGATATAACACCGAAGACACATTTCTTTGGATTGAGTCGAACATTGAACTTCTCCATTCTGGTAAATATTTTTGACAAGATTTCTAGATGTCCTTCTCATGTGTGAGATTTGGCAAGTAAATCATCAACGTAATCTTCCATGAATGTATGCATCATGTCATGAAAAATTGTCGTCATTGCTCTTTGATAAGTGGCTCCTGCATTCTTTAACCCAAATGGCATTACGTTTCAGCAATAGGTACCCCAAGGGCATGTGAACATTGGTTTATCTTGATCCTCTGGTGCAATCTTTATCTGGTTATATCTTGAAAATCCATCCATTAATGAATACATTGAATGGCCAGCAGTTAAATCAACAATCATATCTATGTTCAGCAAGGGAAAGTCATCTTTGGGACAAGCTTTGTTCAAATCTCTAAAATCTGTACAAAATCTAATCCTTCCATATGGCTTTGAAATAGGTACAATATTGGAAATCCATTCTGCATAGTCAATAGTCTGAATGAATTCAACATCTAAATCCTTTTTTAATTCCTCTTTGACCAATAATGCAACATGTGGATGCATTTTTCTAAGTTTTTGCTTCACAGGTTTTTCCCCTGCATTTATAGATAAATGATGCATTATCAGATTAGGATCTAACCCTAGCATATCGGCATATGACCAAGCAAAGTTGATTCGATTCTCCTTCAAGAACTCCATGAATTTCAAGACTTCTTCAACTGTTAATGATGCTGCAAGTTGCAATATTTTTGGCTGCTTTGCTGTACTTATGTTGATTGATTATGTTGGTTCGATCAAAATAGAAGATCTTTCATGATAATACTTAGGAAGAGTGTCAAGTTTCTCATCCTTCAGTGCCTCAGAAAGGTTTTCACTTTCGGATTCGCTCTTTATTTTTCTCTTGTTGTGATCTACCACTGCCATTTTTTTGTTTTCACAAATAGATCCATCTTTTATTTCATTTATTTTGCAGCTAAGAGACTTGACACCCTGCCTATCAAAATCATGAGTATGAAATTCTTGGATAAAACAATTGTTTTCCTCTTTAGAGGAACAAACAAAATTTATAATGTCCTCATCATCATGAAATGTAGGAATGTGGATAGGTGCATCATTGTCCCAATCAATAAGTTCCAAATAAACTAAAGGCATGGGATCATTAGGTTGGGTAAGGTCTTGAGCTGTCAAAGTCATGATGTAGTTGTCATCTTCATGGTAGACAAGGTCTATGATGGTATTCTCCTATTGATTATCAATCTTGTTAAAATCTGAATCATCCTCACTTGAGTCATGATTGCTTTGTAAAACATAATCAAGTGGAGGCCTTGAACCTTCTCCTTGTATGAGAACAGGTGCATATTTGTGTATGGTATGAACTTGTTTGTCTCTTCAAAATTCATCATTATAAATGGTGTCCCATTCATATTCATTAGAATCAATATCTGAACCGTTCTACAATTGGAAAACTGATCCATTTACATCTTCATGGTGTTTATCTAAAATTGATTCTCTTTCATAAGTTTGTTGTGCTTGCTGTGAAGTTGACTCTTCTGTACCTTTAGCATATCCAAGCCCTGTTTTATCATTTGGATGTATTGAAATAGGTTGAATTGGCTCCACGATTCCTTCTCTTCTTTTTCCTATAGGACCATTTCCTTCATAGCCCATTTTCTGCATGATAGCGTACCCCTTACCATATTGTTCTGTAGGTAACTTAATATGCAAGAGAGATTCATCTTCATCTTTGTATAGCCAACTTAGGATGTCCCTATCTTCAGCTTCTTCCTCAGTGGTGTTTGCTTTAATGAATTGTCCATCAAACTTTGTGATTGGCATAGAAGCTTGGGATGTAGAGGCTATTGCAATATTTTGATTTGATAAGGTTGGTTGACCATGTGACCTCGGAGAAGGAGGTAAGGTAGAAAGAGATAGAAAATATTCACCTACCCCTTTGTCTTTAAATTTTAGCTTAGTATCAAAATTCTTTGTCAATTCTTGTAGTTGGCCTTGTAGATTGGAAGAGGAAATAACAAGAGCCTCCCTATTATGTGGCACAAAGGTGTCTTGAGTTACTCAAAGATTTGAACAAGTTTGGGTGCTATTGTAATCAGCTTGTATAGTTATTTCTTGTCCATCATATGGAAACTTGAGGAATTGATGATACGTTGATGTTACGGCTTGCATATCATGAATCCATGGACGACCCAAAAGTATGTTATAGGAAAGATCCCAATCTACAACCTGACAAAATGTGTTTTTCACAACAGATCCCACTCTGATAGGTAGCATTATTAGTCCTTTAGAAGCTCTTTCTTCATCATCATATGCCTTGATAGTTATTTTCCTTCGTGGATCAATAGAATTTTCTGATATTCCCAAGGCATATATTAGCTTTAAGGTATAAATGTTTAAACCAGCTCCTCCATCTATTAAGACACGTCTAATTCGGTGTTTATGGATCATGACTTCAAGATAGAGTGATGAATTATGTGGATGTGTCATGGAGACATCATCCTTTTCAGAAAATTAAAGACAAGTAGGGGAAGACAAATGTCCCACCATGGCTTGAAGAAAGGTTCTATATTTGAGTAAAACCTTTCAACTTTGGTACAAGAATCGTCTTTTCTTCAATAGTTTCTTGTAGCTAAGGGGTTTCTTTGGATTTTTTATCCTTTTGAGAATGGATTTCTTAATGAAATTTGTGGATTTCCAATCTCATAACATGAGAGTAATCAATGTGATTATGAATTTTGGATGATCTTTACTGAATTAATGTATTGAAAACACATCAAGCAATTTTGTAAAATGGTTGTTTTAAGTACTATGCTAAACATCAAGTGTATGATCAAAATGTTTTTCAAAAATTGTTTTAACAGGTTTTACACATGATAAACATTTCAAACAGACTCACTCTTAGTACTCAGATAAGTCATCATACTAATCAACAGCCCACATCTTAAAACTACGTCGACTCACACAGCTGTGTCACCTCCAAAAGGGCGCCCGTGTTTTTCTCTTTTCTAGGTGCGTACTTAGACTAACAGAAGTGGATACTGGATCCCCTGAGCAAATAGTCCTTGGTAGTTATATGGTGAGTATCTTGGGGGTAGATTCTTCCCTCCCCTGCACTGTAATTATTATGACGTTCAGAAACTGACTTTGATTGGATACTACACTAAGTTCATAGTAAGGGTTTCTGTTCGGTGCAGAAAATGATATACTCCCTCGAGAGACCTCCCTACCTTTAGAACAAAGGCTTTGGGGATGGTTATCTTGTTAAAAGAGGGTTTCCCCAATTTTGCTTTAAATTTTATAGTGGGGTGGAATAGCCTGGCTTTGGCTTGAACCCACTTGAGTCGTTCCTCTTGGGTGAGTACTTTTTCCCACAAGAGTAGGCTCTCTAAAAGGTATTATGAAAACTTAAAATTGCATAAAATGAAATGGATGAGTTTGGCATTTTGATCACCTAGTTAAGGGGAGAGCATAGGCCTATCACCGTTTAAAGAAAAGCAAACAAAGATTCAATTTTAAGCCCAAATAAATATTTTCTATGTTAGGTGAAGATGTTGCTTCACAAAAACATGGAGTTCTTTTTACCCAAAAATTGAAAGTGAAGTGACTATCCTAGGATTACTTAATTTTAATTTATGTGACTACCCTAGGATTGCTTCATTCTTAATTATGTGACTACCCTAGGATTACTTAATTCTTTTAAAGTTCTTACTATCCGCGGATGCGTCAGATTTAGTCAAATCTTACTTAAGTTTACAAATTACAAATGCAGGTTTTGAAAAATCTATGCTAAAAATTGTGCTAAAACAAACATTATGGGCGCTGCAGGATTTCTTAAGGGCACTACAGGATGATTCAAGGGCACTGTAGGATGCTTCAAGGGCACTACAGGATGCTTCAAGGGCGCTGCAGGATCATTCAAGGGCATTGCAGGATGCTTCAAGGGTGTTGCAAGATGATTCAAGGGCACTGCAGGATGCTTCAATGGTGCTGCAGGATGATTCAAGGGTGCTAAACTGGGTATGAATTTGTTGAAGTGTGTTTATTGCACTAATCCGCTATTTTTGGCCGTAACCTATCAGGAAAACCTATAATAAAATATTAAAAATGGGGCTCGAGCCCCACGGTGGGTGCCAAAAATGTGTTGTTAGAATGTTAGTATCAAAATGAAATAACAAATATACATTAATGAAACATTAAACTGAAGAAATTGAAATTAAATTAAATAAACAAGAATTCTTCAAAGCCGTTCCATTTTCTCTATCTCCAGTGATTCTTTTGAAGTTGTTACTCTCAGATTGTGTAAGAAAGGATTCTTTGAATGACAACCTCCAGAATGAGTATGCAAAATGATAGTACTTCTCTATCTTATATGTTGTGGAGTAAAATGCTGATACGAATATGCACATGGGTTGTGAATTATAAATAGGGGATGTGGATTGAAACTAAACTATGTGGATGATTGGCCATGATATGCTATGATTCTAAAAACTATGGATGCTATAAGACTATGCTATGGATGCTTGAAATCTATCTGGCTATAGTTTCTCTGTATGAAAGCTTCTCTGTCATTTCAAAGACCCAACAGTCCTTTTAATAGCTTTTTGCAGGAAAAATCCTAGCTGGCAAAGATCAATGGCTGTGAGGTTGTCTGGTAAGTTTGAATGGTGAGAGATGGAGAGGTTGAGAGGAAGATGGAGAATGTTGGTAGGTTGGAGAGAAGAATGGAGCCTTGTCTTCAACCCACGGGAACAAGCTTGCATAGGAATAGAGAAATTATTTTTTTTGTTTTGGCAGTTTGTTTCATGGTTGTTGAAGATAATGCAAATTAAATAAATAAATTTATTTAATTTCATTTATGTAAGTTTGATTTTTTATTTTAGGACTATAGAAGATTTAATTAAATATTTTGGATATTTAATTGTGAATATAATTTAGAATAATTAATTAAATATTTTGGAATATTTAATTGTGAATGGATATTAGAAGAATTTTGAGATATTTAATTATGAATGGATATTAGAGGAATATGGAATATTTAGAATCGAATCAGAGGAATTAATTAAATTTTTGGAATATTTAATTGTGAATGGTATTTTGAATGAATGTTATTGATTTTTAGAAGAAAAGAATATATGATCTAAATTTGAATAAAATATTCAAGTCAAGATTATATGATAATTAATATAAATAAATCATAAAGTTTATTTAATTAATTAAGAAATGGATAAGAAAAGTGACTAAATAAACTTATTTATTTAATCAAGATGAAAGAATGAATAATGTAGATCAAATTCAGAGATTTAATTAAATATTAAAAATATTTAATTAATTACCAGACTATTGTGATGTGACCATTTTCAGGTGTATACAATTATATGTCTTCTATATATTCCAAGACTCGTACTATAACTTATGTGATAGAATTTTCTAGAATTTGATGTGTAAATACTAGTGAAATTAATGATAAATGATGAACTATATGAAAAAAATTTAAATGCATTTTGATCTAATGTTTTGATTTAAGTGGCTTAAAATATGCTATTATGTAAATAGTATGCAAAATCATTCTAACATTATGTAATTTTTGTTGAATTTTTAGATTTAAAATGAATGCAAAATACAAGTTTACACCTAAAATGCAATGCAACTTTAAGATAAATTTAGAAACCATAAATACAATGAATGAATGTAAATCATAAATCTAGGGTTTGAATGAACTTTAAATCAAAAATTATAATTTTCAAATACATCAGGTTTGCCAAAATGAAGAAACAAAAAAATAGAGTTTGGTTCAAACACATAGGGTTTTATACTAAATTTGGAATGTTTCACCCAACCTTACTATAATTAGAAAGGCCAAAATTGGGTGAATGAACCTACCTATTCTTTTATTTCATTTAGGAAATGAGATCACTTGAGTTAAAATATACTTTCAACTCTTAGGTGTGTGAATTGTTTAAGGAATCTTACAATTTCCTTTATGTGTGGATGGGGGTCCTAGTCAAAAAACACTTTGGGGAGAAAAAAGAAAAATAGAAAATAAACACCAAAATAAAATATATCACTTGGAATAGCTAGATAAATCTAAAAATTAAATAGAACTAGAAATCAGATCACATATTAGAGAAGGAAAAAATGGTGTTTAAATACTAATCACCAAAAGTGAGTTTCTAAAGTTGGTCTAGGACTCATTCACCTAGGGGTGAATTGGTCCTGAATTAGGGTTCCTTTGCAACTCTCAAAAGCCTCTACTATTAATATGAATCTTCCAATTTGACCAAGTTTCAGGAGTAGAAAGAGAAACATATATTTTGTAGATGATTTTCCATGAGATGACAAATTTAATGATAACTTTTTCAACTTTGACAACTTCTCCAAATATGATCTTCAAGAGATCTTCAAGATGTCTTCCACCTAAATATAATATAGGTTAGTTGGTCAAAAAAACTCGAGCTATCCCCATATAGGCATATATTCCATCCTCATATTGTGATCTAGATTAGGAGCAAGACAACTTGTTAGTGGAGTCAAACTAGATAAATGCATTCTTCTACTTCTTTAGATTAGCTTTGTGTGTGTGTTTGTGCTACCTCATGTTTTTCTATTTATCTTTGTTATATCACCTTAAGGATGCTTTCTAACCTTGTAGGAACTTGGATATAGGAGATAAAATCCATTGTACCCTTCTTCTATTTCTATCATAATTCTTCATCTATATATCCAAAATCTTGTGTTTCATATCAAGAAAAATGCAAAGCATTGAGGCATTTAGGGATTTTCCATGTTTACTCAATTTTTATTTTTAAGTTGTGTTCATGCGCACTTCCATTTTGAAACATTTGGGGGTGATGAAAATTCATATATATATATATATATATATATATATATATATATATATGTATGCATATATGTATATGTATATATATGGTACTATACTTATTTACCTATTTCTATCAGTAGTTTTGACCTTGAATAATTAAATCCTTCAATGATATTGATTTCTTCATTTTTCTTTTCTCTCTCTTGATGTTGTCGAATGAAGATAAAGTTGGATAGATAGAACATAAATATTTTAGTTAGAGTATGTAAATTCAATTTTAAAGAGGTTCAATATATAGGATTCTAAAGCATTATGTGTTTTTTTTTTTTTAACAAAACTATATGTTGTATAATGTCCTAATTATCATTTAGAGATGAAATACATGAGTAGGTTACCATATAAAATTGTATTCCATAATATTTTCTATGCTATGGTCTTGATTAGATTCAACATTACCTATAGTTTAGGAGTTCTAAATAGATTTATATCAAATTAAAGATGGATACTTTACAACTAAATAGAAAGCATCTTTATATATTTGCATAGTAAACTAAAATAACTATATGCTAACCTGGCTTAATGATGAGAAAAAAGAAATCCCTAAATATTATTAAACATGTGTATTTTGATTAGGATAAATATGCTAATAGTATGGAATCCACTAGTGCACATGATTTTTCCATATTTACTAGTATCACATGCTTTCTATTTTTTACTATTGAGGTAGAGTATATAGTATCTAGTCATTTTGATAAAGAGGCCATTCATATTAAAATATTATTTGAATATCTTGGCCTAAATTAGGAAGTACCCATAATTTATTATGATAGAGTTAACCCATATTTTTTTCTTTCATAGATACTTAGAATATTTATGTCATTCAAGTTTAGATAATTATATTTTCCATCTAGTTATCCATTTTCTTCATTCATAATTTTTTTTTGAAAATATGATTTCTTAAATTCCCGATCATGTTGCTAGAAATTTAAGATAGATTGAATAACCCAAAGAACTTTTTAAGATAAAATCAAAGCTACATGAACTAGAAAAATATAAGAATGCAAACTAGGACTCTAAGATATTATGCAATGTTAATGTTACAATATTCCATTAAGAGCTTCCAAGCTGAAAAGATACAAAGAAAAGATGCATCAAAGATACAAGTAGAAGCTAGGTAGTAAGTTTATATACAACATAGGAGTAAACTCAAGAAAATTAGCACTGGCTCTCTCAACCCAAATGGTAGCTGCACTACAACTTAGTGTGATTATGTCATGCCTAAAATTTGCACGAAGGGAAAAAACACAACTAACTTTTTTTTTGAAACAAAGCTTATAATGTTGAAGCAATTGTTAGCCATGTGTGTGCATGGTGACACACTATACGCTTCAGGTGAAGGTGCTTGTGCAACTCCACCATCAACACACTGCTCGATACCCTTAATATTATAATACAATAATAGTTGATGCAACATCCAAAACTAAACTCGAAAGATAGAATAAAATGTTATTGTTTTATCTACTCAATTAATTATAATTTATGGAAATTAATTTACCCCTTTTTATGATTATATATATACTCCACGAAATAATTTAAATATATATATATATATAATTTAAAGTTATAATAATTGTAATTATCTAGTTGAACTAAATATAAATTTTGTTATGATTGATAAATAATTAATATATATATATACTTTAATGGCTTAAAATAAACCATAATTCTTTCCCTCCTAGGAAATTAAGTAATTCGTAATTCTCATGCTTTATTAATCTTTTCTTTAAAGATGCTCTTATCCTAATTATTATGCTCGTTTCTTCCCTTTTCTAAGATAGTGGGAATATATTCCACATTCCCTTAGTAAGGAATCTTTAACATAAGCTTACATGGTAACTCCTTAAAGCTAGGGATAGGGACGATGCCTAGTACTAAGGAAATTCACCTTTTTACATATTTTTATTTTATTAAGATTTTTATATTAAATTTACTAAGATTGTTATTTTAAAAATTAGTAAGATTCTTAATTTAAAATTATCAAGGTCTTTATTTTTAATTATCAAGATCTTTATTTTAAAATTTCTAAAGATCTTTATTTTAAATTTAGAAAAGTTTTTATTTTAAATTTACCAAGATCTCTATTTTAAAATTTCCAAAAACAAATCTTTATTTTAAATTTAGAAAAAAATATTTTAAATTTACCAAGATCTTTATTTTACAATTTACCAAGATCTTTATTTTAAAATTACTAAGATTTTTATTTTAAATTTATGAAGATTAGTAAGATCCTTATTTCAAAATTACCAAGATCTTTATTTTAATTTACCAAGATCTCTTTTTTTTTTCCTTTTTAATTTTACAAAGATTTTTATTTTAAAATTACTAAAGTCTTTATATTAAATTTGCTAAAGTCTTTATTTAACCAAGATCTTTATTTTACAATTTACCAAGATCTTTATTTTAAAATTGCTAAGATTTTTATTTAAGGAATGTCAATAAATCTTTATTTCCCTTAAAAAAAAACTATTTAAAGATGAGAAGAGACAATAATCTGATTTTATATCATTATAAGTTTTAGATAATTGTTACTCAACTCTTAGCATTGATTTAAAACAGGCTTTTATCAATTATATCTATAATACACCAATGGTGTCCAGGTTGGCATTAACCTTGGTGCTAATGAATGTGGCGACAGTAATAATACTCCACTCGCCATAAATGTAGTCGGATCAACCGTATATCCAGTTCGTAATGGGGCTCCATAAATGACAACGATTTACTTCAATACGAATACTGGCAGTGGGTAAAATCACGTCAAGCAAGGGAAATTAATTTCCCACCAAGAATTACCATCATTTACGAGCGCCCATAAGGTAATTTTATGTTTTTTAATGTTACTATGGAATGCTAATATTAAAGAGCTGATTTGGTTGCATTTTTTTATATTTGGCTATTATACTTCTCTTAACTTGCATTAAAACCAGTTTATTCCCTATAATTATATTTGACTAACTTAAGCTATTACTATGCCTGGCATATTTATTCTGTATAAAGGAGTCATGAATATTATTGCTTGTATCAATATCAATATTACAGGAACAATAACAACTAATAACCTACCATCTCCCAATACATCGTCTTAATGACTGACGGAGGTGTAAATGATTAAAAAAATAATTTACAACTTTCATCCATTTTGAACTTGGCCTCGTGCCTTCAATATACTGCAACCCTAAAATCTTCTATGCTAAGCTTTTATCCTCTTCTATCATTTTCTTTTTCAGGAGAGAGCTGGGCGCCTGGGGTTTCATGGCAGAGACAAGGGAGCAGGAAAATGTTTTGCAGATTCCACATATAACAGCTTATTTACAGCGTATCAGTCTACAACATTTGTTCTTACTGGCAAGAAGTTGGAAAGAGAGGCAGTGGACATCCAATTAGAGGAAGAAAAACTATACTCTTTAACACAGTTCCTAAGAAGTTGGAAAGAGAGGCAGTGGACATCCAATGAGAGGAAGAAAAACTATACTCTTTAACACAGTTCCTAAATTCTACTCATCACAGGCAATGAATTTTGAATATATACTACAATAAATATGGCTCTTTTCTTTTTAATCTGCATTCATATTCCCTATGAATTTCATTTTACTCTAATCCACTGTAGATTGTAACTCTAAATCTAAGGATTGGCATTTGCACAGAAAGGAAAATGTAGAGAGTAACTAGAGGAAGAAATCAAATCTCTTTGTTTTTTTCTATAGTATTTACTTACAGTATGACTAATATTCCTATTTTTATTTCTTATTTTTAAACATCCCTATGCTGAGGAATATTAATTTTGTCACGTATATCACACAAGGAGTGAACTATACAATCTTCCTGTTGCCTAAATCTATTATTGAAAGCTTCTACAACTGAAAATAATGATTGTAACAGGTATTTAAACATTTTATCCAAAGTATATTTGAGCTACATATTTTATAGGAATATAAATACAATGTAAGCCTTAACCAAGATACAGAAGTAATAAATCTATGTAAATATTATTTACTCGCCTACATCTTAATGCAAAATGTCAACTTTTCTTTGAGATTTACAAGTGCCATTTTACTATAACAATACATCTAACTAAAATGCTCATACGTTTTTCTTTTTTTTCTTTCTTTTTTTACATAGCCTTACAAGGCTTCAATACTCACCCAAAGGACAAAACATACAGAATAACCAGTTCTTTCAAATGTTATTATTTTTTTTTTTCCTTTTACATGTTTTCAAAATGTCTATCCACAAGATGCAATATAGTTGAACATTGAAGACTACATTTTTCTTTTGAAAGCCTCCACACAAGCTGCAAATATGATCTTTAAATCTGCAAGTAAATACATAAGACAACTTCTTTTCATGGCCATTCGGGTATGCTCACCTCTCAACCTTGGGTTGGAAAACCAACCACCCCGAAGCTAGGAGGTAACCAAGATATTGGGTACACACAACAATAGAACAAACAACCATTTCAAACCACAATGCTAAAAAAAAAATACTCCCAATAAAGATTCACACATTTACTTAGGGATTCTTTATGGATCCCAAGATGGGAATAGAGGTGGACATCACTTCTATATGGGGAGAGTTGCTAGCAAAAAAGTAAAATAAAATAAAGATTCAACATCACCATTTTTCTTCTTATCCAATCCACAATTTCATGAAAATTCTTAATATCATACACCCTCCATACAACAATCTTCCCAAAACACCATACTATCATGAAACAAATTTGGGTACTCATACCCTTTTTGATGCCTCTCCTTTCCAAAGGAGGAACAATCTCCCCACAGAGGTTGCTACACTTTCATATCCCCCACAAGGATACTCTTCCCACATTGGGTGAGTTTATCCAATACAACCCCAAACCCATTTGAAAATGAAAAAAAATAACATAAATGGACAACAACTCATATAACCCATGTTCTCACACTTCCATACAAAGAGGTAATAGAAAAGGAAAGCATACATAAAGATAGAATAAAACCTACCTCAAATCCAAGCCAACAATGAGGGAGGGTTGAAGATGAGCTCCAAATATCTACTCCTTCAAGACCAAGCAAAATTTTCCTTCCTCCAAGCAATCCAAAAACCAAGCCCCAAAAAGAAGAACCCTTTCTTTTTCCTTTCCAAAGGATTCAAATAGGAGTTTAGGGTTGGAAACCCTTGAAGGAGAGAGTGATACATGTCATTCTCCTATTCACTCCTATGGACACACCTCCCCACAAGTTCTCACACATGTGTGAGAACTCTTGGGGAAGTGAAAGGCCAAAGAGTGTTCAACACTCAACAAGGTTTTCAAATCTCATAAATGAGATTTTGGAGCCAACACCCCAAACCCATCCCCAAAATCCGTCACCCTTCTTGATGGCTAATTAAGAAGGGTCACAACTTGTAATTTTGACAAGTTATGGGTTTGATTTGACCCATAACCCATAGGTGACTATCCTAGGGGTTAATTAAAGGCCAATTAACCCAATTTAAGGACTAATTAAACCTTTGAAAACCCTCAAAAGAGAAATTGAAATTTTAACATAATAAAATAATTCCAACATGCCCCAAAACCCTCAACAAAAGTTTGATTGACCTTAAAAACATAATCTCAAGATTCAACATTAAATATTTTTAATCACAAATTAAAATACAACACAAGAGGCTATGGTCCATTCTTCATGGACCATAGTGGCTTCACTAGGCTGATGCAATCGGGTACCCTTGGTTACCTCCAATCCCATTGGCCATGGGCATGTACCTGCACACTCAATGTCCACATGTCAAAATATCCAATGAATGATAATCAATAATTAAATCATAAATTCATATGCATATATTTAGCACAATCTAACTCTGAATCAATAAATTCAATATATATCATCATTCTTCCTCTAGAAATAACATATTTTATCAATTCATGTATAGTCATGGCATAATAAAGAAATCACATCATCACTAAATTAAATTTAGCATCCTATCAATTCCATCTCATTTAAAAAAAAAATCCATTTCAATCATGATAACCAAATCATATGAGCATATCAATAAAGGAAACATACTATGCATATAATCATCATAGCATCATGAGCATAAAATAAGCATAACATCAAGTGTCTATGATTATCCAAAATAGTCCAAAACACATAGAGTATCATCATGATTGAATCAAAAGATAGCCAAATGGTGTATAAAATGGTAGGCCTCACTGATTCTATGATTCTTAGGTTTGAAGTGAGTCTCAAAAAGGAACCACCATAATGAAGCTACACCACATTGATCATAGCTATCAAAAAAATATTCCCAACTACACTCCCCTATCTTGGACCCCCAAAAAGTAAAAATCATCAACATCCATACTAAAAAACTTGAAAGGACTAAAGTCAATGTCATGAAATATATCCTATGAAGGAAACTCAGAGATGACTTCATCAATAATTCATGACCAATCATAATCTTTGTCAACATGAAAATCACTTTTCTCAATTATAAGAAATTGACCTTGGCATGACACCTCATGAAACCCAAATTATGGTACAATTTAGTTGATTCCATATCTCTAAAATCAAGCAACCAAGGGATGCCTATACTAACACAAACTGAAATCATAACATCAATAATCAACCTTCAAGTGTCAAAAATATGGTCCTTTACACACCAACACACCCTATCACGAAGTTGTTTCTCACTTTTATAAAGAGGATTATTTTTGAGTGGGCAAGCTAATCTTGCTTGCATACCTTCGATTTAAGGATTTCCTTTGATAGAAGGCTCTTTGGTTGAAGATGTGGGTGAAATGACCTTCGATCGGAGCTATACCTTCAATAGAATTCCACCTTCGTTCAAAGGAAAGTTGGCATATGTACAAAACAAGTAATAAAAAAACTACCTTCTATCAAAGACATCTTTGATAGAAGGTATATTTTTATTATTTTTTTAATACAATTGTTTGAAACAACCAAAAACTTAAGAGTTGATTGTAATAAATGATAATATTAATCATATAAATTAGTAACTAATTTTTCATATTCATTTTCTGACAGGTGCATCAATGAAGAAGAATTTTAGCAAAGAAATTTGTCATGCCTAGATAGCGACCTCCCTACTTCGAGCAAAGCTTCAACATATCCAGGCAGGCCCACATACCCTAGCTGACTTTGCATTTTCTCTATTTGAAAATCATGTGTTTTAAATAGGTTAATATACATGGTTTGAAGTAGGGTTTTCATGCTTGTAGGAGCCTTGGAGTTTAGTGCATTTTCATTTGAGCACTTAGTGGCCATTAATAAGTTTTAAATTATAAGTTTCATGGATTTTTCCTACTTGAAGGAGCCTTGGAGTTTAGTGCATTTGCATTTGAGCACTTTCCATCCATTGATCTATGCAAGATCAATGGTTCTCTAAGTTTAAAAAAAAAATCCTTTGCTTTTCTCTCAAACTCATGCAAATTTACCATGTAGCTTGTAGGACATCTTTTCTTATTTCATTAATGCCAATTATCTTGAATAATATGTGTCATAAAAAAATTTCCCCTTGTCATTTTCATGGCCTTTTATGTCTCATGTCATGGTGTTGGAACTATGTTTCTCTCATTTTATGTTGTGACATGGCTTGAATATGCTTAATTACGTACTATAATTCAAAGAACGGTGTCTTGTGAAGGTATTGTGAAGTGTTGTAAGACATTTCTACATTATTCTAGACTCTATTAATTAAAATTCACCTAGAAATCATCTTTTTATTCATAAAAAAGCCCTATTGTGAAGTTTTGTAAAGTCTTGTAACAAATTTTTGTGCTCTTTTATGCACATCTTCACTATTTATCCATTTTTCATGCTTTATTTGACCCCTTTATGCTATCATATGCTTAATTAAGTGTATTTTTTAGTATTATCTAGACAAATAACATTAAATACAACATTTTTCCCTGACACATATTTTTAGGTCCTAGGTGGGACCCATTCACCATGGGTGGTGAATGAGTCCCCCTTTGCCCAAAATTCAAAATATTTTAAATTTCCTTTCAGGATTTTATTCAAAAACACTTGATGTCAGTCTATGATGAGCTATGAACAGTTAACTAAGGCACAAGTGTGTATAAATAAGTGATTTTCATCTCATTTCAACCCCCATCAACATCAATTCATCAAGTTCATTTATTCACCTATTCACTCAAGCATTCAAGAGTCTTTCAACTTCCTATCAAGAACTATTCAAGCACTTTGAAGTAGCTATTGACATTACTTCAGACTTGCATCATCAAGGGTTCAGTATGTTGATAGCATTTGCATGTTGTTAGTTTATCATTCCTTTGCATTTCATTATTTTATTAAAGGTGGATTACCACCAAGGAAAACCCCTGTTCGCTAACCTTAAACCATTTTCCCCCATTTCTTGTTTGTTTGCAGACCTAGGTATGTAGATTTGACAATATTTTGCAATGTTGAAGATTAGTTTACAAGTCAAATAGGTGCTTCAAGTCAAGGGATATTAATAGATCCCTCTTGTGGTAATAATGTGATCACAAAGGAGTTTCTAGTATTACATGAGCTATATCAAGATGAATATAATAAACCAACTACATAGATTAAGACACATACTAGTTTTGCATGCCCTACGATCAGATCGATCATGCTTCCCTTATAGATAGGACCTAAAACTTTGGAGGTAACCTTTTCAATTATTCCACAATCTAACCAATTTCATTTGTGGCGAGGCTACCCTTTTCTTTGCTCAATGAAAGAAGCCCAATTAGTTGTTCACAAGTGTTTGAAGTTTCCACATGACAATGAGATAGTCACCATACACCATAGTGGCTTTAATCCTTTATATTCCAAAGGTTATTTTTCATTAGAAACCTTTTGGCCTACACCTATGGAACCAATCACCCCTCGAAGGGACTTCTTTTCCATTGCTTACAAAAAATACAGAGCAAAAAAGATAGCTGAATTGTCTCTTTGTAACACGTCCCTGTACACTCCCACATTTCCTATCATAGACGAAACTATGCTTCAACCTAAGTTTGACATTGAGAAAACCATCAAACCTATTGAACAACAACCCCTCAATACTTCCCGTCCATTTAAATGACCAAGAGAACAAGAAACCACTATTGTCCTACCTCCTCAACTTAAACAAGTGTATAAAGCAAAAGAGAAGGTGGCTGAGGGTATGTGCAGGATCATGATGGGCCAAAAAGTGGTAATATGATGGGTATGTGGTTGACAACTATTTTTTATCCAAAATTAATGAAACAAAAATGGTTTTTAAAGGAGATTCTCAGCTTTCGACCAATATAAATTATGCTTTACTTTGAATTTAATAAGTAATTATTATTCATTTTCTATTCAAATTATGACTAAAGTCCTGATTGATAGGATGATTGAAAAACATCTATAGCTTTCAAATGGTATCACATTTCTTGAATCCAAAACATGAGTCGCATTCTATGATTCACATAATATAGGATTAAAAAAAGAAAAATTGAATTTCATGAAGTTTTGACCAAGTTAAGGTGGTCAGACATACAAATTTTTATATTTAAAAAAAAAATTAATAAAAAATTAATAATTAATTATTTACTTGGAAAAAAATTACAAAAAAATATGGATCACATGATGATCCTAACTTTGATTTTTTTAAAATTTTTGCCACTTAAGGGCCTATTTTTTCCATGATGATCCTGTACATACCCAAAAGCTTGTCAAATCTACATACCTAGGTCTGTCAATAAACATGCAATGGGGGAAAATGGTTTATGGTTAGAGAATATGGGTTTTCCTTGGTCAAACCCCACTTTTGGTAATCAAACCTTTAATAAAATAATGAAATGCAAAGGAGTGATAAACTAACAACATGCAAAGGGGAAAATAATTAATCAAAAGAGGAAAAGAAAGTCTTTTTTGGGTCAACATGGAAGAGACATTGCAATTTTGATGCCTTGCATCATCCCCAAAAGGAAAACACAAGCGAAACAAAGGAAAAATCATAGGTGAAAAAAGTGATAAAGCTTTTGGATCAATATGAAGGAGACATTTTAGTCTTAATTCCTTGCATCATCCCCAAAAGAAAAATACAAAACAAAAAGGGAAAAAGATAAAGACCTTGTGGGTCAACATGGAAGAGACATAGGGTGTCTCTACACTTTGCGTCATCTCCAAAAGGAGAACACAAAACAAAATGATGCATATTTTTTTGTAATTTTTTTCGAAGTAAATAATTAATTATGATTTTTATTTTAAATTTTTTTAAAAATATAAAAAATTGTATGTCTAACCACCTTAACTTTGTCAAAACTTCATGTAATTCATTTTTTATTTTTAATCCTATAGTATGTGACACATGTTTTGGATTTAAAAGAAGTGATACCATTTGAAAGCTATAGATGTTTTTCAATCAGCTTATCAATCATGAATTTTGTCGTAGTTCAAATAGAAAATGAATAATAATAATTTATTAAATTCAAAGTAAATCATAATTTATATTGGTGGAAAGTTGAGAATCTCCTTTAAAAACCCTTTTTTTCATCAATTTTGGGTAAAAAAAAAGTCGTCAGCCACATACCCTACACATACCCATCATATCACCACTTTTTGGCCCATCATGATCCTGTACATACCCTTTTGTAGTGTTGAAGATTGGTTTACAAGTCAACTAGGTTATTTAAGTCAACTCAAGTCAACTTCAAGCTTGGAGAAGGCTTTTTGTCTATTTTTTGCATAACTAACTTTGACAACCCGACAAGCAGTGATTTTCAGATTTGGTGTTGCAGAGTTGTCTCCTAATTTTTCAAAAAATTGGGAGAGGACTGATTCACACCCTATGGTGAATGAGTCCCATGTTAGGACTAATTTATTTTTTTTAGATTCCAAATCCCAAGAGATAGAAACTTGTTTTCAATAGTTTTTCAGTAGATGGACTTATTCGCCACCCTAGGTGAATGAGTCCCACTATTAAAAATTAGTGAATTAAAAAAACATCAAAAACATTCTATATTCATCATACTTCACCCAGGTGCACTTAGATTCTTCCCTTTTCTTTCAGTTTTGCATAACACAATGTGTATTCAAAAATAGCTTTAGTTTCACTTTTGCATTTGTTTTCATTCATTTAAATCAGTCAATTGCATTTAGGTAACTTCATTTTTATTAGACAACATAATACACATCCTAATATGAATGAACCATTAGTATTTTTGCTCCTATCTATCCCCTTTTAGGTGAAAAACTCAAGAAGTGCAAGAGTTGTCCATAAGAGCCAAAAATCAATGTTTCAATATGCAAGCTCTACCTCATTTTACTAAGGTAAGGCCTTAGTTAATATCCCCAATATGTGGGATTTATTACTTATTTTCGTACTGGTGATTTATATATTTAACCTAACCAATAACATGGCCTGAGATAATTCCTTCCTTGGGATTCCTTAAAAAGTTCTCATGGGGAAATTGTGTGACCATGTGGGGCTATGGACAAGCTTATGGGATTTCCTTTCTTAATTTCTTGTGGACTATTTTACTTACTACACTATGAAATCTTAAAGCCTTTCACTAGTGACACCACATGGTTGTAGGACAAATTGCCATTTCACTAATATTACAACCTAATAGGCTTTAGTTCTTACTAACTTGCAAGATATTTTATATAGGGGAGAGGAGTTGGTAGTTGTGTACCCTAACTCCATGCCATTAATTATCCTATGTGGAAATTTCAACTCACTCCCAATTTTTTTACAGTAGCTTACTTGGAAAGTCCCATGCTTATAACTTTCATTTTAGGGCCACATCATCAAATATGATGCCACATCAACATGGTTTTTTCTGAACATGTCCAAAAAGGCCAAAAATAAATTGAGACTAATAATTGTGCATTCACATTATAGGTAGTCGAGTGTTGATGTGATATCACATGATTGGTTTCTTTTTATATCAAAGGAATACATTTTTTTTAATTATTGGTAGTCAAATCAAAACTATTGGGCATTATATAAATAACTACTATCACAACTATTGGGCATTATATATAAAAAACTACTATCACAACTTTTGGAACATGCTCAACTATTGGATCCTCCCCTTGTTTAATGCAACTAATAGTGTGGTTAAAAATGCTTCCTTGCTCAAGATTCCTTAAGCTTCCTATGGGGAACCTATGTGTCTATATGGGGCTGTGAACAAGCATATGGGCTCACTATTGTTTTTTGGCTTGTGGACTCTATTATTATATACACCATGAGCTCTTAAAGATTTTAACCCATGGCACCACATAGCTATTGAACCCACTATCATTTCACTTTCCCCAACCAATAATTATAAATTCTTTAACAACCCCTTCATAAATAGTTTGGAAGTTCCATAGGCTATTCAATCATGCCTTATTCAATGATTGTTGTTTTTTTTTAACAAAGGTTGCAATCTTGTAATGAAGACAACCCTGTAAGCATACAAAATAAAAGATAAATCCCCCTAGAGAACATGGTTTGCAATTGGAGAGTAGTAGGAGATCATGAGAAGCATGGCTTGTGGATGTAAGAAGTTTAAGAACATAGCCTGTGGGAATGATTTACATATTTTATACACAAAACCAAATTTCTAAACTATATCATAAAATTTTCACTATAGTTCTTGTCACTTAGGGTATATTTATTTTGTTTAAGATCAATGAACCCAAAAGCATATAGCCTCTATGTAGTGAGCATGGAGTCAAGAGAAGATGAAGAAGAAAGATGGAAGCTTTATGTCCAAACTGAGATGTTGATACATACCCTCCTTTTTTTGCAAGAGCTTTCTCTTCCAATAAAATAATATAATTATTAATTTAATTAATACACTTTAGAATAATTAATTAAATTCATTGTTTCATTTTGGTGAACAATCTATTTCCCTACTCTTGTGTATCTTTAAGTAGTTCATAATTGTTTTTTCTATGTTACTTTCTTGCATTCCAACACATGATAACAATGATACAAAGTTACAGGACATGCAGAATGTTGAAAAGGAAGCTGAGGAATTACTGAACACCTTGGAGTAATGTGGTGTTCTGTTTGTTGGTTTTTTTGGGCGGTCCTTTTTGGGCCCTGCTGTCTTTTGGTGCTGTCATCTCCTTTGTGGGACAACTGTCTGGTTTTTTGTACTTTTTCTACTTATCTTTTGTTATTCAAACTTCATGGTTTCAAGTCCCTGTAAAACCTATTTTTTCCTTTTCAAAAAAAATGATACAAAGTTGATGGAAATTCAAACTAATGGTTCATAACATCTTTTATATGTTCAAATTATTTCATAAATTGTTAAATGATTTTATTTTGAGCAAGAAAAGCTAACCTATTCAAGCTTTGAACACATTGTTTGTTCAGGATGGTCCTCTACACTGAAAGGATTAGCAAATAAACCATTGGAGGAACACACTACAATAATATTTTATTAATAGTGTATATTTTTCAAAAATTTAAATATTTACCATTTGCAAAATATTTCTTGAGACTGATTGCATTCTATGGGTATGTGTACAATCATCATGAAAAAATAGGTCCTTAAGTGGCAAAAAATTTAGAAAAATCAGAGTTAGGCAACTTGACGTAAAAAAATTGAATAAGTTATATATATTATTTCAAAAATGTGTAACAATAGAATCTATAGAAAATCAAATTTAGTTTCTAAACTACTAGGTTTTTAAAAAAAATTAAAAAATCTATTTGGTGAAAAATTGAAATTTCAATGTAGTAGTACTTAAATTTCATGGAAAAAATAAGAAGTAAGTGTCTATCTAACTACCCTAACCACAATAAAATGATAATATTTTTTTTCTAATATTTTAGATATAATTAGAGGACTCATGCCCCAATGTGATGCATATTTTTATGTAATTTTTTTCCAAGTAAATAATTAATTATGAATTTTTTATTACAACTTTAAAAAAATATAAAAACTTGCATGTCTAACCACCTTAACTTGGTCAAAACTTCATGAAATTCAATTTTTTTTTAATCCTATAGTATGCGACATATAGAATGTGACACATGTTTTGGACTAAAAAAATGTGATACTATTTGAAAGCTATAGATGTTTTTTAATTAGCCTACCAATAAGGACTTTAGTCGTAATTTGAATAGAAAATGAATAATAATTACTTATTAAATTCAAAGTAAAGTATAAGTTACATCGGTGGATAGCTAAGAATCTCCTTTAAAAACCCTTTTCATTTCACCAATTTTGGGTAAAAAAAAGGTCACCGTCCATATGTACCCATCATATTATGACTTTTTGGCCCATCATTATCCTACACATACCCCTATCTCTTCCTTTTTTGAATAGAAAAATAAGAAAAAGATTAAAATTATATGTTTCTTTTCAGACTCTAGGAGTATTAAATCTATTAATCTATTGACCAAGAAAGATATTACAGTCTAGCAATATCCCATATTTTTCATGTACATCTAGCAAGATATAGCTAAAATTTAATGAGCAACTATCCAAATGATGGGGTAGTCTTGGATATCGTCATTTTTGGCCAAATTTCATCCAACTCCTTTGGATTATTTTTTTTAATAAAGATGGTAGAGCCACAAAGATATTTTATTAATATAAAAGGTAGTTACATATTCAGAGAATGAGCTAGAAAATAAGGTTGAAGAAAACCTAACTAAAGAAGAAGGATATTTCATGTATCAAATGTGGAATTAGGAGAATAACCCCATGGCCATTAAGAGTGAGTACGAAACAAAAAGAGAAAAAAGAGTTGAGCAGATTAATAGAGAAGAAGCAACATCCTTCAAGAACCTTTGAGCATAAATGAGTAAATTGATTGAAGAGCATTCCATTCTGAGCAATACCAACAAAATTGAAAAACCTAACTATCATCCAAAAGACTCCATGAAAAACTATAAGTTGAATTTCAAACTACTAAAAGAAGAGTCTCAACCAAACCACCAAACTAGTAGGAACCATCAATTTAAAAGACTTCCATCTAGGAGAATCCTGACTGAGACATAAACTTCTCCCCTAAGAGAATTACACCTAAAAAACCATGTCATAGAGAGTTGTATAATCATGAGCCTACAAAAAATGACAAGAGGAGGCTAAGAGACACAACACAAGAGTAGGTTAACCATGTCAAAATCCCAAAGAGATTAATCAAGAATCCAAGAGAGAGAATCTTATCAATTGGAGCTTTCTTCAAATGAAGCCAAGTCTACAGTAGGTAAAAAATAAGGTTTGGCATATGGCTCAAGAAGAGCATGCTTGATTAAAAAACTAATTGCATCATATTGTTCTTGAATTGAATCACAAAATGAGTTACCATAGAGACCTTGAAGCCTAAGAAGCCTATAATTTAACACTCTTGGTGAATATTTTATTAACTCATTAGCCATTGAAGAGAGAAGAAGAGAACAATGTCTACTAGAGAAAAAAAATTCCTACAAAAATGCTACCCATGGTGCTTGTGCCTTGCAGAATGTCATAACTCTCCAAAGTTAGTTGTAGAGTTGAGAGTGGAATATTGCAAAAGAATATAAGTACTAGCAAGGAATTTTACCATTTCCATGCACTAAAGGACATCCATCATGTTCAAAAAAAACCTTGAGGCGACTTCATGAGGAAGAGCTAAAACATGCATCTCAAGCTAGTCATAACCCAAAATCAACTCAATTGCATCATGTACCTGTTTGTATTCAATTGAAAATGTGGCCTGTAGTTTTCCCAAAGAAAACCTTGAATAAAATTGATCTTGATATGTTCAGGAAGGAACATAAACATTGAACAGACTCTCCATTTCTTCTCCCACATAGAAGTGGAGTTCTTTCTGATAAATTATTTAAGAAAAACACCCAAAAACCAAGTTCAAATAGAGAGGAAGTATTTGAAACATAATGAAAAAGATTCACACAAAGAAAATTAAAATATTGCAATCCTCAAGTGCCTCTGGGTGGCAACCATTAATGATGTAAAGTGGCCAGTACATGGGGATGCAAAAAATGCCAAGTGCCATAATATACTAAAGGACCTAGAAAATATGATTAATTAATTGTCAAATCACAAGTCATGTGATGTTGCTAAGTTCAATGGTAACAAATTCCTTTGTTAAACATGTCACTCCACCTAATTTTTTCCAATGAAAGTAAACCTTTCGCATACAAACACAAGGGGAGAAAACTAAATTTAACCATTCCTTCGCACAGTCGTCGATTGATAAAATTTGTACCACATTAAATCCTTGTACCATCAAGTAACAACATGAAAAGAGATACCTCATGTAAATTTTAATTAAGGATATGAGCTTTTCCAAAAAAATCCCTAATGTGTGCCAATGAAAGAAGTTGTTCGAAGATGAACACCAAAAATAATTACCAAATTTAACATAAAATTCTACAACCACCAAATGATAGATCGAGTACCAAAACATTCCATATCATCACTTCCAATAAGGGATTATTGCTAGAATTTCCTCATGAGTGTCAGGCATAAAGAAATAGGTTCTCTAATGCTCATGTGAGGAAAAACTACATGAATTTAAAAGAGAGCCAGCTATCAATCAGATATGAGAAATGTCAGGGATAATCACATGTGTAATAAATATGCCACTTGAAGAGACAATGAGACTTGTAGAACATGATTCCCAAAGCATACCTTGACGAATGAAACAACATATCCAAGTTATAAGCCACATGTTAAAGGCACGAGATGATGGAAGCAAAAGATATGATCATGCCATAGTTCTCATAAATCAAAAAGTTGGGCTAAGACATGAAAGAAACTAGAATGAATGAAAGAACTAGGTAAGAACAAGTGGCACAAATCAACACCCAAGAAAAGGTGGAGTCACTTGAAAAAATGTATACAATATAGATAAGTCTTTATGCTAGAAAATTAACACTTGAAAATAATTGATCACATTCCTTATTTGAAAATTCTTTAAGATATATATTTTCATCAATAGCTTTATTAGCTGAGGTATCAGCAAATACATTTGCTTCTCTGAAACAATAGGAAATTTGAATATTTGTGAAAGCCTCAATTTTTTGTAAGATGAAAGATAATATATAATTCAAATTCCAAGACTCGGAACATCTTCTCCTCAATGCCAAAATTACCACCATTGAATCCCCTTCAATATGAAGACAAGAAAGTGATTTTTTTTTGCAAGAAACAGCCCTAGCCTCAAAGCATTAAATTCTATAGTGTTATTCATGCATTCTAAGATTTTTTCACATGCAGCACCAATAAAATTTCCATTCTAGTCCCTCAGAATAGCAGCAATACTAGATTTACTTGGGTTACCCCTTGAGTCCCTATCAAAATTTAGTTTAATGAAGTTTAAAATAGGGGGCTACCACCTGATGGAACTTCTATTAATCCTTGAGGCCTGTGAAGGAACCAAACTACGTCTAGGGAATTTAATTAATTACCAAATTCTCATGATGAAAGAATCCCAAGAAGTAAAAGGTTTGATTAAGTTAATGGACATAAGCATGGAAAAATAAGTTACTTTAAATATGGAAATTTTAATTTTATGGAGAACTTGTAGGAGAGAGGTAGCTTTTTTTCTAAATTTTTTTTGTTTCTCTGAAGCCAAATATTCCAAATTATTATGGATGGGTAAATTTCCCACATGCATACTAAATATGAGGATGAATAGATAGAAGGTCAGCTATTGAACAAACTAAGAATTGAATTTTGGAGGGGACTTGACCAACCCAACTTATTCATTAACCAAGAGCAACAATCATAAGAAAATTCACAACTCAGAAGAAGGTGCCTCCACTGATTCAAAAGAATTACCACAAAGGACATAGGTAAAAATAGGAGTTATACCCAATGTTTCTAATCTCATACTAGTTATAATTATGTATTTTATAGAAATCAAGGCCAAATATCCTACTTTTGGCAATACATGAGGACCCAAGCAAAGTTTAGAAAGCCAAGTATTTTCAAAATTATGATTCAATAAAGAATTCTACCCCTCTTTTATAGAATACTTTCTAGACTTGGATTTTGTCCATATAAGCTCATCTAGTTTATTGGAGAAAAATATCTATATTTTTAAGAGTTCACTATTTAAGGAAGTTATTTTCAAGTGAGAGGCTTGAAAATGTTCAAAATACTTCCATTTTACAATATTCAGGTTAACCAAATCAAACTCCAGGTAATCTCTGACTTTATTACCCCAAAAAACTTTAAGAAAGGGTTCCAAATGCTTCCAGTTTCCAAGAGTCTTGATTGCCTTGTATCCATTCTAGGAATATTTGTAGAAAAGAGCCTTTTGACCATTATTAACCACCCAAGAGAGGTGGGGGAAGAATAACTGATCTAAAAGAAATAATAAAATTTCATATCTTAGAACCCTATGGAAGGTTCTTTTTCTAATATTCCTTTCTCTATCAAGAGAGTCCAAATATTTGTGTTGCATGATACAACACCATTTTTTCTATGGTTTAGAGAATATTTTCTAGACTAGGTTAACACCTAGAGCTTTCTTTTGGAGGAAAATATCTTGTAGACTAGCTCCCCCTTGAATCTTAGAATTACATAGAGAATCCAAAGAAACAAGTGATAATTTCATTATTGAGGAGACATTTTTTGGCCAAATAAAATCTTTGAAAACTTTTTGAAGAACATTTCCTTTACATTTTGGGAACTTCAATACTGGCATTCTATATAATGGAAGAGAAAAAATAATAGATTTGATCAGAATTAGTTTCCCAACAAATGTTAACCATTTCAACTTCTAGAGAGATATTCTACTTGAGATTGATGAGATTAATTTATCCCAAAAGTCATGTTTTTCTTTCCCTGAGAAGAAGGGAATGCCCAAGTATTTACAAGGAATTGAATCATAATTAAAACCCCAAAAATTTAAAATCTTGTTTTTAACAATAGGGTTAACATCCAGAAAGAAGATTTTTTATTTCTCCACAATGTAATGTTGTCTTCAATGCAAATGATAAATAGATATAACCTTCTTCATCACTTTATCCTCTTCCATAGTTTCCTAACCAAGAATAAGGGTGGAATTTGCAAAGAGAGAATGGAAAATTAGAGAAGGAAAATATCAAACCTTGATTCCTTTCTATACCCCTGAGTTTCAAGCTAAGATAATGGATCTACTCAGACCCTCTTCCATAAGGATGAAGATAGATAGGGATAAGGGGTCCCCTTGTATCAAGCCTTGTGTTGGACCAAAGTAACCATGTGGAGATCCATTTACAAAAATATAAAATCTCACCCCAAAGATGCAAGATAAAATCCATTTACACCAATTGGAGGAGAGACCAATTTCTTTACATAAAAAATTTCCAGTTAACTATTCCATATGATTTTAACATGTCCAATTTAAGTACCATACCTGGATTTTTATTAGTCATGATTAAATGTAAAACTTCAAGAGCTAGAATGGATCCTTTAGAAATGTCTTTTCCTATGACAAAACATCTTGGATCTTCTGAAATTTTTGAGGGCAATAATTTTACAAGTCTCATAGCAATGGATTGGGTGAATATTTTATAAGTTGAGTTAGATAATGAGATTGGATGAAAGTCATTAAAAGAGGAAGGAACATGAATTTTTGGAGTGAGGGAAAGAAAGGATGAATTTAGGTCTTTTAAAACATTTTTGTATCTCTTTGATTCTTCAAAAGCTAAAAGGATGCATTGAGATAAAAATTCCCAACATTTAAAAAAAAAAAGGATGGTAAAACCATCTGGGCCTAGGGCCTTTTCATCTTCCATTAAGAATACTACATGTTTTCTTTCCTTTAAGGAAATTTTTGACATCAAGAATTTATTTTTTTCCTTAGTGATAATTAAAGGAATATTATTTATGATCTCCATATCCTCAAACTGATTAATTTTTTAGGGAGGAGATAAAAATTTGGAGAAGAAATTAACTGCATCTAACTAATTTTTTTTTTCAGTATTGAGTTGCTCTCCTAAAGAAGATTGGATAGAAATAACTCTGTTTGATTTTCTTCTTAACTTAGTTGAAGAATGATTTTTTTTTTGTATTTTTTCCCCCTCTTTTAACCAAGTTTCCCTAGATTTTTATCTCCAATAACATTCTTCTCAAGCTAGAATCTCTTCCAACTCTTCCTTTAGAATCATTTCTTTATTATAAAGAGTATTATCCATACCTGATTTGATTATAAGCTCATAAAGATCAAATAATTTTCATTCAATCCTCATTTTTTCTGAGAATATGTTTTTGAAATGATTCTTATTCCATTCTTTCATCTTTTTTTAAAAATTGGAGCTTCTTACTAAATTGGAACATTATAGTTCCCCCAATGAAAGGGCAGGATTGCCACCAATTGTTATCTAAATTGAGGAAGTTTTCATCTCTGAACCACATGGCCTCTAATTTAAAGGGACTTTTGAATTCATCCTATTTCTCAAAGATTGAGAGGGATATCAGGAAATGATCTAATCCTTCTAGAGTGTGTATTATAAAAGTTAAATCCCAAGATGCATTTCACCAATTATCAAAAATAAGAAAATGATCTATTTTCTGAGCAATTTGAGAGAAGTCTTTTCTCTTGTTCATCCAGGTAAATGTTTCATTTTTAAAAGGAAAATCATAAAGATTGTTTGACATAATAAAACTATTAAAATCCTCCAAGACTAAAGCTTGGGGAATTATGCCTCCATTTGTTTTAGAGTTATTTTTGATGGCATTGAAATGCCTAGTAATAATTATAAGATCAATCTTTCCAATTTGCTAAGAGGGAAGAAAGATGTTTCCAAAGTTATCTCTTTCCAGTAGTTGAGCAAGGACCATAAAAATTAAGAATCAAAAAATAACTATTTGACCTTAAACAAGTAGCTTTTCCTTTGATTCAATTAGCCAAGGATTCAAAATGGTCCATTTTTACTAAATTTTGGTTCCACATAGTCACAAGGCCTCCCAAGGCTAAATGAGTTGGAGAAGTAACAAGTTCCCTATTTTTTGAGGAATCAAATATTTCCAAAGTAGAGGAATGAGATAATTTTGTTTCCTAAAGGAGAATAATATCTAAGAGAGTACCAAATAGTTGATGTTTAATTAAACATTGCTTGTTAGGGGAATTTAAGCCCATAACATTCCATGATAAAACCCTCATGGGTATGTGCAGGATCATGATGGGCCAAAAAGTGGTGGGCCAAAAAGTGGCAATATGATGGGTATGTGGTTGATGACATTTTTTTAACCCAAAATTGATGAAACTAAAAGGGTTTTTAAAGGATATTCTCAGCTTTCCACCAATATAAATTATGCTTTAATTTGAATTTAATAAGTAATTATTATTTATTTTCTATTGAAATTATGACTAAAGTTCTCATAGATAGGTTAATTGAAAAACATCTATAAATTTCAAACGGTATCACATTTTTTGAATCCAAAATATGTGTCACATTTTATGCTTTGCATACTATAAGATTAAAAAAAGAAAAAATTAATTTCATGAAGTTTTGACCAAGTTAAGGTGGTCAGACATACAAAATTTTATATTTTTTAAAAGTTGTAATAAAAAATTCATAATTAATTATCTACTTGGAAAAAAATTACAAAAAAATATGCATCATATCGGGACATGAGTCCTCTACTTATATCTAAAATATTATCATTTTATCGTGGTTAGGGTGGTCAAACATACATCTACTTATTTTTTCCTCAAGATTTAAGTACTACTGCATTGAAATTTTAAATTTTCACCAAATAGATTTTTTTCTTTTAGTAAACCTAGTATTTTAGAAACTACATTAAATTTTATATAGATTCTATTCTTACATTTTTTTGAAATAATATAGATAACTTATTCAAATTTTTATGTCAAGTTTCCTAACTCTGATTTTTCTGAATTTTTTGCCACTTAAGGACATGTTTTTACCATGATGATCTTACAAATATACCCGCATTGTGCTTGAGGAGAGATAATGCCTCTCCTCATTCTCATATTTCTTTATGAATTTTTGCACCTCATAGTAGAATCACACTAGGGAATTTAAACCATTTGACTAGAAGGATCTCTTTCATCTCCCTTATTGACCAATGAACAAAGATTCATTTCCAAGGTAGATTGCAAGCCTGCAAGAATTTCAATTTTGTTTTCTCCTTAAGAGATTTACAACCACATTTACTCTTAGGAGAAATGATATTTTTTTCCTTTGAATCAGATTAGGAGACTAGGGGAGAAGAAAATGAATCTAGTGGAATCAAAGAGGATGCCAGGGCAAGAGGCAAAGATGGGGATATTGGATTACCCTCTCAGGTTTCTATTTTTCTCTTAGATACTAACTAAGATATAGGGAGTTTAGGAGAATTGAGTTTAGGAGTTGTCTCCGCTAAAATATCATCAAAAATTTATTCAATTAGACCATCCACTACCTTTGAGAGTGCCTCATTCACAATATTCATTATCTCATCTTTGGAGCCATTAATAAGGTTCTCAAAATGAGAAGTTTGATTATTTTCACAAGAAAGATTATAAATCATGGAGGTGTGAGCAGGAGTCAAAAGGATGGGAGAAGAGTTAGAAACAACATTTATAGAGTAAAAATCCAATGAATCTCCACCATCACCTTTGGTGGAGCTATTTGATGGGGATATAATTGAATCACTAAAACCAGAGCTCAGTAATCCAAGATATTTGCATGCCAAAGAAGATGGGGAGTGAGGTGAAATAATATTTTCTAGAGAAAAAGGAGGAATTTCATGATTGGAGGAAGAAGGAAGTAGGGACCTATGTTTGGCATGAGGTGAGGAAGGGATAGCACCTAGAGAATGTAGGAAAGAAGAAAGATCCCAAGGGTCAGCTCGAGAGAAAATATTTGTATCCACAATGATGTTAGCCTCTCTCCAAGGTTCATTTTTAATTTTTTGAATCCAATCTCCTTTTTTTGAAGTGAGACACACCTTATGGGGTAGAAATTTAGATTTTTTAACAAGGGAAAAAAACCTAATAGTAGTTTTCCTATTCATTATAAAAAACTCATACTTAAGAAAGTCTACAAAATATGAGACAATCTTCAAAATAGTGGAAGAATCAAGATATTCAACTGGGAGAATAGATAGTGTAAAAAACATTAGAAGAGGAGACATTTTAAGGGAGTCTAAAGGTATTAATCAAAAATACCTAAAAAGTATTACCATACTAGAAGGGGACTTTTCAAAGGAGGTTTTTTTAATAGTAATATTATTAAAGACAATAAAGAATGTTGAAGAAAAAACCAAAATTAAGTTTGAGGATTCATACCAATTATTTTTGATCTAAGAACATATTTTAGACAAAGGACGATCTTCACCCCAAATTTGTGTGAAGAGACCATTCTACTCACAATTAGTGTGTTGAGTTTCCAAGTGGATAGGAATCGATGGAATTGGCCTCCATTTTTGCTAGAATTCTTGAGGACCCTTTTGTTGAGGACGGTCATTTTGTTTCAAAATTTCAATATAGGGTTTCCTTTGTGAACCATTTCTCGAATGCCAAAAACACTTGTTAGGGTTTCTAAACGGATATCCAACAAAATGATCATCACTCCTAGTGCTACTAAACTAAGCTTTCTCTTATAGATTTCCTCTCCTCGAACCATTGGTATGTCAAGGGTGAAATCTATTATTTCTGACATTGTGATCCTGTGAGGCTTCGTGTAGTTGTGAGCCTAGGGATACCCATTCCTCAGGTTGCTTTGAATACCTTCATTTTCCTTATTGCTAGAGCTATTCTACTAGGCACAATTTGTGTACTAGGAAAATACATTCCTCTTGTTTTTTTCCTTGTGTAGACTCTTATCATGAGGGTTTCCTTTGGTTTACCGATTAGGATTACCAAAATGACAACTTGGAGGATTTTTTGCATGGTGTAAATCAGTCAACTTGGGTGTCTCCAAAATTCCCTTATCTTTCCAAGAGGTAGATTAATTCATCTTAGGTGTTTCTAGAATTCCTTTGCCATTCCAAGATGTGGGAATTTCCAGAATACCTTTACCATTCTCAGAGGGGAAAGTTTTACAACCAGGAGGCTGATGTCTATCAAAAGAAGATGAGTTGGATCTATCAATAGATAATGAAGGACAAGAAGAGTCATCATCAACCCAATGTACCTATTTCTAGTGTGGAGAGCGAGATGTTGCAGACATGGTTTCCATATTTTACCAAGGTATATTGTTTGTTCCTAAAAAGGCCACATCAGAAATTATTCTTAGATTGCTTCGAAAGATTGTTACCTACGAAAAATTACTCATTTTTGAACAAGGATTTTTTATTGAATACTTTAATTTTTCCCAACTAGAAGATTTTGGTCATAGCTTAGTGAGTAATGGAAGTATAATCCAATTTAGTAAAATTTATGAATAAAAACTATATTTGGAGTATGGTTTTTGGGTTTGATTTTGTGGAAGAAATTGGACCCCATCTTGTCATTTGGATTGATTAAAATCAAGGCTCTAGTGCCACAAGTTGAAGGATCCAGTGACTGAGAATATTTTACAAAGTGGGTTAATGGAATTTTTTTATGGTTTTGATTGGTTGGAGATGGATATAGGGAATCTATTAAAAAGGAAGTGGTGGCCTATTGATTCCTTATCTACAATTATAGGCAAACAAAGTGGGTTAATTGGAAAGAAAATGGGGTTTGGGAAGGCTTAGCAGTACATAAATGTTTAACTATGAAAGCATGGTTGTAGCTTTCTATAGAAAAAAAAAAATCTTACCATATATTCTGCCAAGAGTTAATGGTGAAAACATTCTTGAGGCTCTTTGTAGAAAGAGGAGACAATTTCCAACATATTGTAGAAGTATTAAATAGCTAGAGGATTTTAGTGTGGGTTGTACAAATTGAGTTTAATTTCCTTTCCATTTCCCCTACAGTCGCTTGGTGAGATCCTCTTCTTAAGAATTCTTGTATAGCCAAATATAGCTGCAAAAGTCTATGACACACAAATTTGGTGGCAAGCAATAGATACTTTAAGGAGAAGATGTGAATTTTCTTTTTGGGAAAGATTTTCCTTTCCTATATAAGGAGATATTTTTCTAATAATAATAATACTTAATTGAAGTGAATTAATTGTTTCCTTGAGTAAAATGAAGACGATTTGCTTTGAGAAAAATAGTTATGTGGAGATTAGTAGATGGTAAGTGGGGTGTATGCATGTTTTCATTTTTTCTCTTGCATTAATTGGTGTCCCATGGGAAAAAGGGATTTCTAGATGACATTTCATAGTGAAGATTGATGATACTCAAAGAAAGATTATTGTAGGAAATTCATCCAATGGGCATAGAAAATTTTAACCAAATTAAATTGTAGATGGTAATCCAAACTCAACAAATCTCTCTATCCTTCTAGCATGTGGCATAGGGGAACTTCTGAACAAGACTAGATAAATATGAACATTATAATTAAGCAAGATTCTTGAGTTTAAAGTAGATAGTTGTGCTGCCCTAATTAAGATGTCTGCATATGGAAGAATGAGAAGGATGGATTTTTCAACAAAGAGAAATAGTAAACCTGGTAGCAAATAATGCAATGGTTATAGGGTTTTTTGTTTTCCATAATATAATGCATCTAGAGAGCATTGGGAGATCATGAAAAGCATGGATTGTGGGTGCAAGAAGTTTAGGAATGTAGCCTATTGGCATGATTTACATATTTTATACACAAAGATGGATTTCTAAACTATATCACAGAATTTGCACTACATTTTTTTGTGACTCAAGGTGTCTTTAGTTTGTTGAAGATGAATGAACTCAAAAGAATGTAGCCTTCATGCAATGGACATGGAGTCAAGAGAAGAAGAATAATAATGGTTCTAGATTTACATCCATACTAAGATGTTGATCCATAACCTCCTTTTTCTGCAACTCTTTTCTCTTCCAAAAAATTGCATTGAAACTTGAAGACCATAGAATTAATCACTATGCCTTGGCTAACCCTTAACTTTCTTTCTATTGCTGAAATTTATTTTCAAATAGACTACTGTATGTTGCAAAGAGATTATTGGAAAAAACAAAAGTCTATTACTATTATCACCCTACATAAACAAATCCCTATAGGGGGATGGAAAATTAGTTTCCTTTTTGGATAAAAATACCCCACAATATCAACATTGAAACAACAAGCAACTTCTCTATGTTTTGTAGATCAAATCCTCAACTTGTTCTACCACCAAACCTAATTTTAATATTGATTAGTTGTAAAATTCAAATGTTCAAGCTCTTGATCATGCTTCCAATTGACTATGTTTTTCATTCTTGTATTTTTAAAAATACCTATAGCCAGCTAAAAGTGGATTCTAGACCCCAAAACAACTTGGAACCTCAATGGAACACCTTTGTGGATACAAGACATGTAAAGTATTTATCCCAAAAATGATACTTGTTTTTTTCTACATTTAGATCTTCAAAACATTTATTTACCTTTCTCTAAAAGAATGTTTCTTTTTGTTAAAATGGATAATAGGTCTATTTCCTTTATTCCCAAAAGTTCGTTAGTAGCCCTCTCTTCAATATCTCCATGAAGGGGTCTAATTCAAGGCCAAAACCATGTGCTCAAACTACATCTTCTTCAACAAGTGGGATGTAACACTTTTAGAAGATAGAAAAATTGTCATAGATATAGTGTTTCTTTGATCCATGTTACTATAACCATCTTCAATCTCTAAAATTTTTCCTGATTTTATTATTAATTTTGATTTGAATAATTTCATACTAGATTTTGATCAATATTGAGTAATCTATTATGTCTGAGGTTACACACCCTTATATTTTTATGTAACTTAATGTATATATTCATTAAATAGTTAATACATCAATTATTACTTGAATTGCTATTACATTCAAATGATCACTTGTATGAATTGAGAAGAATTCCAAATGTGGATGTTATTAAAATTAATTTACTTTCTCATGTTCTCAAATTTTATATTTTCACCTTGATGCACTTTATATGAAAATAGTTTAAAATTACAACTTAGTTAATTTTTATGCAGCACATTGATATGGGGGGTCTTTGGGAACATACAGATGTTGAGATTAAAATATTGCAATTGGTTTTAGAAGACCCTTCAACCACAGGGGTATAAAAAATTAATTGCATGCAAATTCTAGAGAGTTTACTTAGCATTATACAATCATTAGGAGGTGTGCATCGATATTATGGGAACACTTTAGTAATTTTCCTTAACGAGGTGAGGGGAGCATTTTTTGGTAATGTACCTTTGACCATAGTCCAAGCTAGAGTGCCAAAGGACATTATTAAAATTGAACACGTTTTCCCCAATATGCCAATAGAGTGTAAGTGAAGAGATATCAGGTTATTAGGTGCATTGATCCTATTATGGCCCCACTAATATATAAAAAAATTATTATTACAATTTTTGAATATCTGAATAACAACCAGATTCCATTTTATTTTGCAAAAAAATTATGTCTAGGCCTTGGGGCAGGGGAATGGGAGGGTGTGTGATAGGAATGCATATCAAGGTGCAAGTCAAGAGCCCCAAAATTATAGGGCCTTGGTTAGGTGGAGGATTTTTGTTGTAACTCCATCCATTAGACCTATTGGAGATCATGTTGTCATGGCTTCCCAACATCAATAAATTGATAGTGTTGATGACATTACTATCTAGGCTCAATGGATATCTACAGATTGCATCAGCCAATATTTGATGAGATAAACACATAGGTCATCGCCTGCTAATTCCAATGTATATGTTGTTGGAACCTCTAAAAATTGTGGTGAATTAAGTGCTATCATACCAACTTTCAAGCTATTCCATTCAAGGATAACATTTGAGATCTCAATGCAAAAGAGAAAAAGATCTTGCAATAGAGCTATCCTAGGGGCTAAAACTAGACTAATAAAGGGGTTCACCACCAAGTTTAGATTTGAAAAAGATAATGAAATGCAAGATGAAACTCTAAACCATTGTTTAATGAAATAACCTACTAAATGACTTACAAATGCAAATAACCATTGTTTGAAGACTTACAAAACACTTTAATGTTGCTCTAAGATTTCAACTTTGCATTCCTTTCAAACTTGAATGGTCTTGTTTGAAGATTCTCAACACTTGTCTCTCTTGAATTTTGATCTTGAAAATGCTTACTCAAATTGCTTAGTTGATGGAAACAACTCATAAAATTTCTTATATATTAATTAACATCTAATTGATAGTTATTTAGATCTCAAAGGCCAACATCCACCAAAAATTTGAATTAAAATGGTAAATTTCCCACTCAAATTTGAAAAACACCTCAAATTTGACACATTGACCACCCTTAGTGAATGGGTCCCACCTAAGGGGACTCATTAACCCAAGGTTTTGAATGAATCCCACCTTAGCTTTTTGAGGTGGGTTTTCATAATTTTCAAGGTTTTAGGTGATTTCATGGGATTTTTAAGTGAAATAAGCCTCAAGGTCTAAAATAATGGGTCTTAGGGGCCTATAAATGATGATTTAAAGGGTAATTGACGAAAGGGTACCCAAGATAGGTCCAAATTAGAAAAATAATTTTACTATCTCCAAGAAGGGAGTATAATTTTGGTTTATAGTTGTGACATGAATTCCATCTTTAGTTGATATAAATCACATTGCACATGATCCCCAAATTTTTAGGGATATATGTTGTAGATTATCTAATGACTTGTTGATATCCTATGGTGTGATCTCAAGATATTTGGACATCCCATTGGAAGATGTTCTCATTTGTGGGTCAATATTATGGTGGATATTTTTATAGTCTAGTAGTTCCATCCCAACATTTTGATATTTCTCCTACACCTGGTGCCTAGTCATCTACTCATATACCTAGTGCCTAGTCATTTGATCCTACACCTAGTGTTTGGTCATATACTCCTACACCTGGTGCCCATTCATTTGATCCTACACCTGGTGGCACCTAGTTATCTACTCCCATACCTAGCACCCATTCATTTTCTCCTACACCTGGTGGCACCCAGTTATCAACTCCTACACCTAGTGGGACCCATTCATCTACTCCTACATCTGGTGCCCATTCATCTTCTTCTAGACCTAGTGCCATCTAGTCATCTGCTTTTAAAACTAGTCACACCCATTTTTTCCCACACTTGGTGCCTAATTGAACCAATAATTTTGATAAGGTCTATGCACTACTCTTGCACTCTTAGGATCTTTCACCCAAAAAGGAGAGAGATAGACCCTTAAAATTATTATGGTTCACTCAAATAAAGGAATTTATGATGTGATTAGGACTAAATGCAATAATGTGAAAGCAACTAAATGATGAAATTGTTTGATTATGAATGCAAAATCTAAGAAATATGCAATGTTTGAAAACACTGTGATGTTTGCAAAAAGCTAAAAAGGATGAACAAAAATGTAATTGAAACTAAACAAAAAACTATATTTCAAAATGTGTGTACCTATAATATTGAAGATGACTAGAAAGTAATCTAGAAATCTAGAAAATCTAATTTTTTAACTAACTAGGACTCACTCAATACCTTGGACGAATATGTCCTAGGTCAGGGTTTTCTGTCGAGAAGTTAATTTCTACAAACTAAGTGTTTGGATCTACATATAACTTAAAAATTCACCTCATTAGTGATTCATTTTCCATGCATGGTGAATCAGACCACTTTCATTTTTTTGTAATTTCAGATCTTTGTTCTTCACCTTGACACTTGTACAACACTTTCTAATGGAAACCTATATCGAGATCTCAGAATATTCCTGCAAAATGACTTAAAATTGTTTTTCTAATGGGGGGTTTTCCTTGTTCAAACACCTATTTAGGTAATTAAACCTTAGATGGAAACAAATATGCATAAAACCTAGCCTTAAGTGTGTTAAATACCAAGAATGTATGGAGTATGTCAAAACCCTATTCTATTGTGCTCAAATAAGAGGTGCAAATGTGATTTGAGTGATGGAAGACCTCAAACCTAGAAACCTCACAACACATCAAAAATAGAGATAAAATGTCATGTAGATGAGATTTAAATGAAATGAAAACCTTAATCTAAGGATAGAGAAGAAATGGAAGATGAAATCACTTTGAAATAAAGCCTTTACATGTGATTTTATGGCTAGTTGCATCTCCTCAACCAATATTTTTACATTATTCACCATAGGAATCCATCATCAACTCTTTTCACTGTTGATTCTTGAATGAAGAGTGAGCTTTAAGACTTGCAAAAAACATAGTCTTCTTCTCTAAAACTTCAACTTTGCTAAGGAAACTTATTGTAGAAGACTTGACTTTGGAATTTTCATTTTGAAAATTACTAAGAGATGTGAAAAATGACTCCGAATGAATATTTATAAGCATAAACACCTAATTTTCCTATTATTTAGAGCTAAGAGGCTGACATCCACCAAAAAATTCAATTGAATTAATTGAATTCCCACTCAAAATTGAAATTTCCCTCAAAAGGGACTCATTCGCCACCCTTGGTGAATGGGTCCTACTAGTGGTTTTAGAAGGTGGGTTTTTAAGATATGAATGAATTAAGTGCTATTTTTCAAACCTTTTAAATGATTTCTCAGGTAAAACGGGTGTTTAGATAAAAAATAATGTGTCTTAGGTTCCTATAAATGTTGTTTTGAAGAATTAATAGTGTAAGGGTATTCAAAAGTACATCTAATTAGGCATGAAATTATCTCTTTTCTCAAGAGTGTCCAATTTTCTATGCCACATTTATCCTCCACTTTAGTGCCCTTATGATTCTACATGCATATGTAAGCTAAAGGACTCTAAATAGTACACTTTATTGCATAAAAGGATACCATTCAAAAGATGGGAGAGAAAAAAATCCCCCAATGTAGTTATATGCAAAACCACACCATTAGGAACTGCATCCTACAACACCAATTTGTTAATTGTCTAAAAATACTTTTATCTAACTCTTAGGAATCTAACTTGAGGGTAGATGTATGCCCCCCCTTTATTTCTCTTGCTTTACAAAGGTGGAATCAAGGTAGCAATCTAGCCACATTGAAGAAGGAACATCATACCATAGGGCATTTCCAAGTACCATGCCACACAACGATAGATGATTGATGATGTTGAGTGTGGAATTACAATTTGAATGCTTTAAATATCATCAAAAATGGATTTCCCTAGCTCTCATTATGTTGTTTTGATGAAAAGATGCTTTATTACCTCTGAAGATAAAATAACCCTAAGTTAATGCATAAGAGTAAAGGTGATGAAAATAGGTTAAAAGAAGTAGAAGAAATTAATTTGTCACTTACTATTGCAATATACCTCCTTGTATCTTAATAGTGATGAGTGAGATTAGAAAATGATGAGTAGATGGGATTACACGTCTTCACGATTAGATGAGCTTCATGAGCAGGTCGTGCATAATGAGCTGTATTATGAGGTGAGTCAATTTTGTAACTTTTTCCTTGTGATTATGTAATAATTTATTATTTTTTTATGCATGGATAAGTTAATTTAGGATCTTGGAAAAAAAATTCACTAAGTGTCCCCTTTTTCCACAAAGTGTTCCATTTTTTTGCAAAGTGTCCCTTTTATTCACAAAGTATCTTCTTTCATTACAAAGTGTCGCATTTCTTCATGAAGTGTTCCATTTCATTGTGAAGTGTCCTAAAAGGGTTCTAAAGTTTCTAGGGCCATTATAAAATCACACTAGATCTACTTTATCACATTTGCATGATGAAATATGTAAAAATTGAAGATATTACATGGATTTTTAGATCATTTTGTTATGATTTTGATAGGTCTCTTCTTGGTCACAATAGTAGCTAGGGGAAAGATAAATTAGTTTTATGAGAGATTTAGCACCAACACTATCTAAAGTAGAAACATAACATTTACAAATAGTAGGCATCTATTGGGAATATCTGATGCCATGTATGAGATACCATGATGCATTGATTATGGCCTTATGTGAGAATTTGGACACTGATACATGTATTTTTTACCTTCCTATCAGGGAGATGACCATCACTTTCGAGGACATACATCATTTTCTTTGAGTTCCTATTCATGGAGATCGAGCATATTTCTGAGGGGATCGTTCATTCCGCAAGAAGGAAAACATTTAGTATTTGGGTATGTGTAGGATCATGATAGGCCAAAAAGTGGTAATATTATGGGTATTTGTAGGGTATGTGGCTGACGACTTTTTTTTTACCCAAAATTGATGAAACAAAAAGCATTTTTAGAGGAAATTCTCAACTTTCCACCAATATAAATTACATTAAATTAATTTGAATTTAATAAATAATTATTATTCATTTTCTATTAGAATTATGACTAAAGTCCTGATTGATAGGCTGATTGAAAAACATCTATAACTTTCAAATGGTATGAAATTTTTTGAATCTGAAACATGTGTCACATTCTATGCTTCACATACTATAGGATTAAAATAAGAAAAAATAAATTTCATGAAGTTTTGACCAAGTTAAGGTGGTCAGATATACCAGTTTTTATATTTTTTAAAAGTTGTAATTAAAAAATCATAATTAATTTTTACCTGGAAAAAAATTACAAAAAAATATGCATCACATCCGAACATGAGTCCTCTACTTATATATAAAATCTTATAAAAAATAATTATCATTTTATAATGGTTAGGGTGCAGACACCTACTTATTTTTCCTGAAATTTAAGTACTATTCATTGAAATTTCAAATTTTCACCAAATAGATTTTATTTATTTTTAAATAAACCTAGTAGTTTGAAACTACATTCAATTTTCTACAAATTCTATTCTTACATATTTTTAAAATAGTATAGATAACTTATTCAAATTTTTACATCAAGTTGCGTAACACTGATTTTTCTAAAAATTTTGCCACTTAAGGGCCTATTTTTTCCATGATGATCTTGCACATACCCATTTCTTGGATGTACCTATTCATGATGAGTGCATGAGAGTGAAAACTGAGCTTCCTATGCTTCTATATTCATGAGCCCCCATTGTTAGAAAAATTATGATGCATACATTGGCTCGTGTTCTCAATCCTGATGGATGAGCGAGACACTTAGATAGAGGATTGGTACACTTGATTCGGGGGATGTGTGAGAACAAGATAGTCTATGCTTAGGGTTGCTACATTGTAACACAAATTTATTATGATCTTGGCCATTTTTTGTTTTGAGAGATCAATACTATGGTGCATTGTATGCTTCTACAAGTGTGGTGCCTCAAGCATATCACATTCACCAAGCTTGTCGAATTCCCTTGTGCAATAGTTGGAGGATATCCCCAAGCCTTTGGTTATCCTCTACAACGTTTGTGGTAGTACAAAGATTTACATTTTTGGAGGGTTAGATTTGACTAGTTGGAGGGGGACGAGATCCTATGGAGACCTTATCTACTCTAGCTATAGTAGATTGATAGATTTCTAGCTGGGAGGCATGACTATGTTATACTACCTTTCTATTATGGGTGAGTCATGTGATAGTTTGGGCAGGTGTAGAGACCACCGAGGGTGTGCCCCTTCATTAGAAGATTAGTGCAGAGTGTCCAAAGGCTAGGTGATATTGTTCAACTTACTATAGATCATGTTCATGATAGTAATTATGATGATTCAAATCATGATCAATCACCAGTCTCCAACACTGATGATGTTAGTAGCACAGATGAGCACGTAGAGTTTTTTTCAGTTACATGACCATCTCCTGCGTTCCCCATGGATGTCCTTATAGGTGATGTAGGACCAATGCCAAATGAGGGAGGTGAGCTAGAGGACAGGGCAGAGGATGTACGATAGAGGCCATCTGATATATTTATTGGTGTTATCAATGATGAGTACAATTCAGAGGCCATCTATTGGAGATAGTGCCTACATCCATTGATGAGGAGGAGGTGGATCCAGACTATGTGCCCCCACCAATTATGGAGGAGGAGTGAGAGTCAATCAAATCTTTCACAAGGCTCTGAGTAGCATATGAGAGCATGAGGAGATGACTCCATTGAGCTAATAGTGCAGAAAATTCATTACAAACCTCAATAGAAGTTAAGGCATTGCATGCAAAGTTAGCAAAGGTACAAGTGGAGAGGGATCATACTGAAAAGGAGTGTCTTGTGGCTGTTAGTTGAGTACAAGGTTTAGAGTATGTGATGAGCCTAAAATATTCTCATAATTTGATGTTATGATAAACTTTTAAATGACTTTATTTTTTGCTATTTCACGGCTGTTTAAACTTTGTTGAAACCTTTTGTGGGGATATCCTATAGCAAGACACTTTTATATTCCTGCAACCTATTGTGTTGACTTGATTGCATTTATTGCCCTGTTGACTCCCGAAAATGGCTGGTATATTGTATACAGTTTTTGAATGGTGAAGTAGATTTAAAATGTGTGATTAATGAATAGATATCGTGTATGTGCCATATGCCTTTTCTTGCGCATCTGTTACCTTTTGTTTGGGTTGTTGAAGAATGATCGTCAAGCACTCGATCTTGCAGTAAAGTCCATTTCCTGCACGACTTTGAGGAAGCTCAAGAAGACTCTTTTGACTGAAACCGATTGGGAAAGATTTTTAATGATAAGTCAATCTGGAAAGAGTGGAGCGCTAGATTCTCTCTGAATCGGGTTGAACACATAAATTCATTTATGAAGTTTGTTCCTTGATTCAGGGATACACTTTACTTCCACGTCTTTCTTTGATGAAGTTAGTTAGTTAGTTGTTCTTCTGATTTAAAAATAAGATACTCCTTTTGCGCGAGAGAATGGGGAATGAATAGAATGAATAATAGATGATTTTAAAGGTAAGATAGAAACAGAGTAGCAGATATCATGTAAGAATCAGTATGATAATGAAAGACAAAATCTGTTTGACCAGAAACAGAGTTTGTTGTTAGTTTTCACATCAACAAAACAATGTATCTCATTCTATTTTCATGAATAAAGATCGATGAAGTTCTGAGTTCAGCATCTGTGTAATCAGTAGATGCTTGCTAAGGGGGCCCACTTAGTAAGTATCTGTAGTTAATTAGTTAGATGTTCTTTTCTGCTGATATCCAGTTAGCTTTCATCTTTGAAGTTTTTATACAAACTCAGTCTTATACTACTCATGCAGCATAGAGAGTCCATACATGGTACTTTCCTGACATAAGGCAATTCATGGTTTGTGCCTTAGACGTAGCTATTACGATTTTTGTTTTTAATCAAGCATAGTTGAGTTAAAGAATTCTGCATTATCATTCTATGGCTTAGATAGAATTTCTTTCCAGTATGTGTTTTTGTTAAGATTTGACCAAAACAAATTCCTAGTGCATATATTTGCTGCGCCATTTAAAGTCTACATCAGTTTGAAAGTAAAATGAATCCACAGAGAGATATTAGTCACCTGAGGAAAAGGAAAAGTTTTACTGTGATATTCATATCCTTTTGTGAGTCTGAGCCATTTTTGGCACCGTTGCGAGGGATGGCGTCTAACTAGAGTTGAGAAGTCATTTTCGGTGAGTTTAGTCGATAGTCAAAAAATTTCAAAATCCTTCAAGCCATTACTCACCGTATTGCATGCATAGAAGAAGAAGAGATGCACTGGAAGGTTCCTCCCTGAAAATCTATTTATTGAACTACCATTTGACCCAGCTGATAACGAACCTGATAAACCATTTGCTAATCCAGAGGCAAATAATCCACCTAACAAGATTTCTGACAATCTTAAAAACATCCCCTCTTCCTTGCTTCCAAAGTTTTATGGCCTCACAGAAGACCCGAAAACCTATGTTTTGGAGTTATGACTGACGCTCATACGAAGGAAGATCATTTGCTCAAATAGTAAAGACCCATGCATCACAGACAAAATTCCTTGAAAAGTATAAAGAATATTGTAAGAGTGCTAGCAAAGGTGATGACATATTCTGAATTCAGTAGAAGGAGGATGAAAGTCTGGAAGACTATATTTCCAAGTTTTTTTTTTCATTAAAAAGAAACTCAAACCATACTCTTAATGAGGACTCTCAGAAACTACTTTTTCTAAGGGGAATCAGTGATGCCTGTATTGACGCCCTGGACCTAATGGGAGGAGGTGATATAACTCAACTACCTTGGGATGATATACAGAAGATATGTCTTAACTACTCTCGAGCAATAGTTAAGAAAGGTTGAGGTCATCATGCTTCAGTGGGGAAGTCTTCTTCTGTTGGAGTTTCCCAGATGGAGATCACAAATCTGCTATCTGATTTCAAGCAGGACATCATTAATAATATGGCTACACAATTGGACACTATGCAAGCTCGAAGAAACATGCAGAAGCTGAGGTAGTTTTGGCTGAGTTCTGTCCATACTATAGACAAAAGAAGCATGATTGCAGATGCAAGATGGTGGCTAATTTGGAAGCTAGACAACTACCTACTAACTTCAAACCAGTGGAAGGTGATGATGATCAAGTGTTCTTTGTTGCACAAAGGAGACCATGGGCCCAAAGGCAAGGTATGCCTCAAGACCCTTTAACTTTTGGTAATCCCTATTCTGGCTATAATAACCAATGGCAACAAGCATATGGACCACCACCACCATGGAATCCGCCTCAATCAAGTTGGCCTAATTATCAAACCCCACAGTGGCAATCTCCTCAAGGAGGTTGGCAGCAGCCACAAGGGCAATGGACCCCACCTTTAGGAAATTGGCAACAAAATCCTCAATGGAGAGGTCCTCAACAATGGAAAAACCAGTCTCCTGGGTTCCTGCAGCCTCCACAGCCACAACAACAGGCCCTTATGCCGCCTCCTGCAGCAACTACCACAAATCCTGAACCCCCAAAGCAGATGCCTATGCCTGCCCAGCCGTTGCCTAATCCCAATAATAAGCAACAGCAACAGCCTCAACAGCCTGTGTATATTTTTGAATCTAACCAATATCAAGCTTATGCCTTAAATGTTAATGACATCCATCTAAGGTCTGGAACTACCTTACCTGCTCCCAAACCACCTCTGATTCTCCCCTTGAAGAATCTAATGCACCTGCTGTTTCCACTGAGCATATGCCTATACCCAATATAGTTTCTACAGAACCTGTTTTGTAGAAACAAGATAAACCACCTTTCCCTCAGAGGTTGCAAAGTACTGAATCTAAACTCATGGAAGAACCCACTTTTGACATTCTAGATCAGCTCAAGAATGTGCAAATTCAAATTCCTTTGTTTCAGGCTATTAAAGATGTTCCCATTTTTGAAAAAGTTATTAAAGAAGCCTGTTTGAAGAAGCCTGGACGAAAGAAAAAAGATCCCCAAACAATTCATGTCTTAGGGAAATTGGCTGATATAATGATGGGAAATGTAGTCATTCCAAAGTATATTGACCCTAGAAGCCCTGTAGTACAGATACATATAAATGGCCAAGTTGTAAAAAATGTTTTGATTGATTTAGGAGATGCCATTAATGTAATGACAAAGTATACTATGGACTCCTTGAATATTTCAAACATTAGGTCTACACCCACAGTTATGCAGCTTGCAGACAGCTCCACAGTCAAACCTGATGGGATGGTAGAAGACGTAATTGTCACTCTTGAATCTTGGGAGTATCCTGTTGATTTCACGATATTATTAGTTAAGGAAACTTTATGAGGGTATCCAGTTATTCTTGGTAGGCCATGGTTAGCAACTGCTGATGCTTTTATATGATGTCGTTCTGGAGATATGATCATTTCTGATGGGCAGTCCACAAAGAAATTGGCTTTGTATCTGCCTACTAAACCTCAACCAGACTTGTCCCAACTTGTCTGGCCAGATGTGGGAGAAGAAATTGAGGAAGCCAATTCTTTGGCTCAATTAATGATGCTTCAAAATGATCCATTCTCTCAACTTCAAAGTGAAGATGCTTTTCTTTTTCAAATTCTGCAATTCAACCTTGATACAGATAGTTTATCTGATCCAAGTGACAATCATCATCAATGTTTCCTGCAACAGCTAGATTCTGAGAGTTCATTGCCTAAACTTCTGACAATTTTTCATAACTTGCTTCCACAAGAGGTACAAACATTACCTGTTGATTCTATGAGTAATCTCATTAAGCAGAAAGAATTGTCTCCAGATCATTGTTTGAATGTTAATAGCAAGTTGTCACAGTCTCAAGAGGCTAACTTATTAAAAATGCTACAAGAACAGCATAAAGCTTTTGCATGGGAGTATGGGGACATGCAAGGAATAGATCCTCGAGTTTGTACTCATAGGATATATATCAAAGAAGATTGTTTACCAGTTAGACAACCTTAGAGAAGAGAGTAAATCCAGCAGTAAGAGAAATTGAGAAAAATGAACTTCAAAAGTTGCTTGATGCTGGTTTTATTTATCCAATTTCTGACAGCCAATGGGTTTTCTCCATTAGTCATTGTCCCCAAGAAAGGAGGAAAATGGAGAGTATATGTAGATTCTGAGAGAGTTGAACAATGCCACTAAAAGATCACTTTCCATTACCTTTTGTAGACCAAGTACTAGACTCACTGTCTGGCAAAAGATATTTTTCCTTTAGATGGTTACAGTGGGTATAATCAGATAAAAATTGCCCCTGAAGATCAAGACAAGACCACTTTTACCTGTCCATGGGGAACATTTGCTTATTCGGTCTTGCCTTTTGGCTTATGCAATGCACCAGCAACATTTCAGAGAGCAGTAATTAGTATATTTGCTGATATATCTCATGAATGTATGGAGATTTATATGGATGATTTCACTACATATGGAGTCACATTTGAAGAAGCACTGGTGAATTTAGAAAAAGTATTAAAAAGGTGTAGAGAGCAAAATTTGTCTCTAAACAGTGAAAAGTGCTTTCTAATGATGGAAGAAGGTATTGTTCTAGGTCATCATATTTCAAAGAATGGAATTCAGGTTGACCCTACTAAAATTGAAGTTATTCAGAATTTACAAACTCCTGCAAAACAAAAAGATGTTAGAAGTTTTCTTGGTCATGCAGGGTATTATAGAAGGTTTATAAAAGACTTTAGTAAAATTGCCAGTCCACTTTATGCTTTGTTAACAAAGGATTCCCAATTTGAGTGGACTGAGGCCTATGAAAAATCCTTCCTGCAGCTAAAGGACTTGCTTACTAAAGCCCCTGTTCTTTAAGGTCCAAAATGGAACCTGCCTTTTCATATACATGCTGATGCATCTGATTTTGGTATAGGAGTAGTTTTAAGTCAAAAAGAAAATTCAATTGAGCATGCTATCTACTTTATCAGCAAAAACCTTCAAGGTCCTGAGCTCAACTATACTATTACAGAAAATGAATTGCTTGCAGTATTGTATGCTTTGAATAAATTTAGGTATTATGTCACAGGTTATCAGATATTCGTCCACACTGACCATGTAGCAATCAAGTACTTGATGAACAAACCTGCCATTTCTGGTAGATTGGCACGATGGCTCCTGTTGTTACAAGAATTTGATATCACAATCATTGACAAACCAGAAAGAGCTAATGTTGTAGCTGACTTTTTATCAAGACTTCAATCAGCTGCATCTAAGGAACATGAGGTCATTGATGATAGATTTCCAGATGAACACTTTCTTTCCATTGCTGCACATACACCCTGGTATGCAGACATTGCTAATTATCTGGCAGCAAATAGAATACCAGCTTATTTTTCCTCAAAAGAAAAGAAGTTGTTGATAGAGAACAGTTTTAACTTTACCTGGATTGCAAATTGTCTATTTTATACTAGACCTAATCAAGTAATGCGAAGATGTGTAAGAGAAGATGAGACTTATGATATCTTGCATGCTTGCCATGATGAACCATGTGGGGGCCATTTTGCAGCAAAAAGAACAACAATGAAAGTTCTTACAACAGGGTATTACTGGCCAACATTACACAAGGATGCTGTGGCCTATACAAGAAAGTGTGACAGATGCCAGCGTATGGGAAGACCAACTAAGTCAGATGAAATGCCACTATATCCACAGGTAATAGTCACCCCTTTTGATAAATGGGGGATGGATTTTGTGGGACCAATTGATCCACCATCAAACGGAAAGTCATACATTCTAGTTTGCACAAATTATGTCACAAAATGGGTCGAAGTAAAAGCTATGACTCATGCCCAAGATAACAAAGTTGTTGAATTTTTATATGAAAATTTTTTCACCAAATTTGGAGTTCCCAGAGAGCTTGTAACTGATCAAGGAGCTCAGTTTATGTCAAATCTGATAACTACACTTATGAATGACTATAAGATCAAACATAGGAAGTCCAGCCCCTATCATCCTCAAGCCAATGGTCAGGCGGAGGTAACAAATAGAGAAATTGAGGCGATCCTCACAAAGACAGTGCAGATTCATAAGAAAAACTAGAGTAATAGACTTCCTAAAGCAGTTTGGGCTTATAGAACTACATGGAAAACAACAACTGGGTTTACACCTTTTGAGTTGCTCTATGGGAAAATAGCTATGTTACCCATTGAATTTGAGCATAAAACTTTGAGGACAGCTGTTGAACTCAATATGGACTTATCCGAAGCACAGAAGGACTGTCTCCTATAGCTAAATGCTTTGGACAAAATGAGAAAAGCTTCCCTGCAGCATACAGAAGTAATCCAACAGCAGAGAAAGAAATGGCATGATCAGCACATCAAAACCAAAAAATTTTCTGCTAGAGATTGGGCTCTGTTATATGATTCCAGGTACCAAGAAAACTAGGGTAAACTCACAACACACTGGCTTGGCCCCTATGAAGTTGAAAATGTGTTTGATAACGGAGCTGTGCAGCTGGTCACAATCGATCCAGTTTGTTTCAAATTGCTCGTCAATGGCCACCGACTCCGACTGTACCATAAACCAGTTTCCAAGGAAGACTTCATGAAGCAGTTCATTCAGGTTCCTCCCGCTACTCTTCCTGCAGCCGAAGGCTCTAGCCTTTCTCCTCCAGCGTTTCTATAATTTTTAAAAAGCATGCCCATAATAAAGGTTTTCTTTTTAAGAAAACCCTTTTTCTCCATTTTCAATTATCGCCTACATCTCACTTCTTTATCTTCCATCCATCCATCCCATCCATCCATTTCATTCGTATACTTCATCTGCCCATGTCACCCATCCACTTCATCCATCTGCATCAACCTTAATTAAGATATCTTTCCCACTTATCAATTCATGCAGCGCCGTCATCTTTCTTCACACGTACGTGCAATTACTAAATGTACGCCATATCTTTTCTTATCGCATATTTGATTTATTTCATCCTATTCAATTACTGCTATGTATGTACTGGTCATTATCCCCTGAATCTATACCTGTTCTTTAGTACATGTGAGGACACATGTCATCTTTTAAGAAGGGGGCGGGGTAATCCATCTTTTGAAACCTGTCTTTTTGTCATTGCCATAACTACAAAATAATCTTTCTTTAATATTTTTCTGGTACCTTCCAAACGTGATTGCATGTCCTTCTTTAATGCATCTTTTTCTTGCAAACTACGATTAAGACTGCTTGTTTAAAAAAGTTTTATTTTGGAAACAAAGAAAGAAATATGGCGGCATGACAGAGAAAAACCAGAACAGAAAGGGAAATAAAGAATTTGAATCTTCAGCAAGAAATTGAGTTCAGCCAAAAAAACTGCAAACATGGGTGGTCAGTTGGTGCGACATGAGCCTGTAGCTCATGAATTATTATTGCAAGATCCATAGATAGTCCACGCATTTAGCCTCTGTGGATGGTTAAATTATTTTCTGAGTTTAAATGATTTTGATGAGGAGGCTGCGGGAGAATTTTTTAGAACACTTTCTGAAGGGGAAGCCACTGTATGGGGTCTAACAGTTGTTGCAACCGAAGACAGAATTGCTGAAGTAACCGGGCTCCCAGCCATTGGAGAAAACTTTTCTTTAGATGCTGCAGCTGCAAGGGTTGAGTTTTCAATGCCTGCTGATGGACCTCTGGAAGTCTCCAAGCAAGGATGCAAGCGTGTGTCACTGCCTCTTCCATATTCAGAGTATGCCACTTATATAATGCGGTACTTAACCTGTGAAGGCCATTTTTCCTACTTGCATTCTCATCATTTTAAATTATTAAGCCATATAAGACATGGGTTAGTTGTGAATGTTTTGAATTTCTTGTTAAAGTTTTTAGAGCAAAGTGCCCATGGGACTCAACAGGGGAAAGATAACTCTGTCACTCATCATGGCCTTATTAAATTACTGATTGAGCGCTCTTTGAGAGATGTCTCACCTCTCTCCTAGCAACAATTTGTTGCCCAAAAGAGTTTGCAACCTCCACAACCCCCTAGGGTAATTACCCCACGGCCTCAAAGAAAGAAGAAAGAAATTGCATCTACAAGTGGAACAGGGCAAGGGTCATCTACTCCTATAGCACCCGATCCTGTAGCTGTCACAGCTGAATTCTTTGCTAGGGTACAAACTAGGTCTGCTACTAGGAGGGAGAAAGGAAAAACAAAAGTAGAAGGGTCCCCAGAATCTGACCCTCGTCCTCAGAAAAGGAAATGCTCCTCTCCTGCAGTACCTTCCCCTACAGCAGTTTCTCCTACAGCAACAGTTGTTGATATTACCAGTTCACCGTCATCCTCTGGTAGGGTAGAGCCCCATGAACAAACAAAGAAAAAGAAAAACTACCGGAACACCTCCTGCAGCCACATCAGTACCAAGAAGGATTTCCACAAGGAAACAATCTAGAACCTCCCCTGTTTCACCGCAACCTGGGGTGATTGTAATTTCAGAAGGGTCTGTTGAATCTGAATTTAATGTTTCTCAGAATGAATCTGAGAATGCTGCTCATAGTTCGCTCGAAAAGGAACAAGTTGAGACAAAAGAAGTAGGACATAATGAGCACAAGTTGCCAAATCTTGATGATTTGGCTACTGCTTCTATGCAATTCTCAGAGGAAGCACAGACTTCTCCACCGCATCAACAAGAAGAATTTATCCTGCAGCAAGAACAAGAGCAAGCTGAACAACTGAATGTACCTGGTGAAGTCATATTTCATCCTGCAATCTGTAAAGCCATTGTTGTGTATAGGAGGACCTTTTTAATTCAGTTTCTGGAATATGTTAAAGATAATTGGGAAACAGTTACATTGCAAACTTTGACTTTCCGACACATAGCCTAGACTGACATGCAGCAAAGTCTGTGGGAAGTAGAAAAGAAGAAATTGAAAAAGAAAATTGAAAGTCAGAAACAGGAAATTGCTGAGTTGAAAGAAAAAATGGATGAAATATTGAAGGTAACTAGTCAAATTATGGAGTGCAGGCCGCCACCCAGAGTTTATGCTCTGTGCCTTAAAGAACAGTTTTTATGGTTTCAATTGATGAGAATTTCCAGAAACCAAGACCCTATAATTCATTCTGCCAAAGAATTTTATGAAGCATATCAAGCAGCCCCTGACTGGTTAAGGAATTCTCTGTGTGAATTCTATTTGCATGGCTTTTTAATACCATTTGAAATAGAATGAAATCCTCTTCTATACATTGGTGATATTCATTTGAGAGCATTTATGTTGTGGGCAGCAAATGAGGTGAATTATGGCAGGCATTGGGAAACGTATGAGGAAGTTGAGAAAATAGAGCCTATCCCATTATGCTCTCAAAGTTCAAACCCACATGCAATGTTGAAAGATTGGTTTGCTTTGACATATGGTATTAATGATGTTTCAGCCAGAGCGAAAATATTTGACATCAGAAAGCAAGTATATGATGAATTCCAGGCACAACAATATTCATTTTGGAGATTAGCATATACCAGAAATGAGAAAAGATGGGAAAAATTAACTGTTGGGTTAAGAAAGTTAGAACCACATGGTCCCCTAAATTTTACAGCTGCACTCAAACGAACCAGCAGATATATTCAATTGGGACTTCAAACAAGATTTGAACTGTGGCTGCCACTGACATTCAGACCCCTTGTGCTAATGTGGCCCCTGTATCCTCATCAGGCTACAAAGCTTAACAATGAATTAGAAGACCGAAGATATGAAAGGTGCCGAGACTTCAAATAATTCTATTACAAGTTTGGACATCCATTCCAGAGTCATGCAGCCACTACTGACTTCAGAGAAACCACCAGGAAAGTTAATGCTGGAGGACCAGTATTGGGCTAAGTAGGGGGCAGTGATGAGCCTAAAATATGCTCATAATTTGATGTTATGATAAACTTTTAAATGACTTTATTTTTTACTATTTCATGGCTGTTTAAACTTTGTTGAAACCTTTTGTGTGGATATCCTGTAGCAAGACACTTTTATATTCCTGCAACCTATTGTGTTGACTTGATTGCATTTATTGCCCTGTTGACTCCCGAAAATGGCTGGTATATTTTTTACAGTTTTTGAATGGTGAAGTAGATTTAAAATGTGTGATTAATGAATAGATATCGTGTATGTGCCATATGCCTTTTCTTGTGCATCTATTACCTTTTGTTTTGCAGGTTGTTGAAGAATGATCGATTCAAGCGCAGTCGATCTCGGCCTTGCAGTAAAGTCCATTTCCTGCACGACTTTGAGGAAGCTCCGGCAAAGACTCTTTGACCGAAACCGATTGGGAAAGATTTTTAATGATAAGTCAATTTGGAAAGAGTGGAGCGCTAGATTCTCTCTGAATCGGGTTGAACACATAAATTCATTTATGAAGTTTGTTCCTTGATTCAGGGATACACTTTACTTCCACGTCTTTCTTTGATGAAGTTAGTTAGTTAGTTGTTCTTCTGAGTTAAAAATAAGATAGTCCTCCTGCGCGAGAGAATGGGGAATGAATAGAATGAATAATAGATGATTTTAAAGGTAAGATAGAAACAGAGTAGCAGATATCATGTAAGAATTAGTATGATAATGAAAGACAGAATCTGTTTGACCAGAAACAGAGTTTGTTGTTAGTTTTCACATCAACAAAACAATGTATCTCATTCTGTTTTCATGAATAAAGATCGATGAAGTTCTGAGTTGAACATCTGTGTAATCAGTAGATGCTTGCTAAGGGGGCCCACTTAGTAAGTATCTGTAGTTAATTAGTTAGATGTTCTTTTCTGCTGATATCCAGTTAGCTTTCATCTTTGAAGTTTTTATACAAACTCAGTCTTATACTACTCCTGCAGCATAGAGAGTCCATCCCTGTGACTATTCCTGTAGCATAAGGCCAGTTCATGGTTTGTGCCTTAGTCATAGCTGTTACGATTTCTGTTTTAATCAACCATAGTTGAGTTAAAGAATTCTGCATTATCATTCTGTGGCTTAGATAGAATTTCTTTCCAGTATGTGTTTTTGCTAAGATTTGACCAAAACAAATTCCTAGTGCATATATTTTGCTATGCCATTTAAAGTCTACGTCCCCTGGTTTGAAAAGTAAAATGAACGTCCACAGAGAGATATTAGTCACCTGTCGGAATGTCCAATTCCCAGGAAAAGTTTTACTGTGATATTCATATCCTTTTGTGAGTGCGAGCTAGTATGCACTTAGAGTCAATAGTTCATGGTCATGATCACACACGACCATCTCATGACTCCTGGACACTGGACCACAAGTGCGAGAGATTGTCTCACAATGTGTAGGGACCATATCATGAGTGCTAGAGCTTGATGGGTCTAGTTCTCACAAACCTTAGTGACTTTGTATATGATATTGAGATGTACATAAAACTTGTGATATATATGTTCATGTGCATTTGATTTTATTATAATTTGTCTTAATTTGTTGGAATGTTAAATGCAATGTGATTAATTAAATGACTTAAGGTAAAAGTATTTAATTAATGTCTACTTGATTTAACAAGATAAATATGATCTAATGCAAAATGCATTTCAATTTCACTTTAGATATGACATTGTTGATTGGAAGAGAATATGTTAAATTAAATACACTTATAACTCATATAAGGATCTAACTTAATATAAAACAAGGGTGAATAGTATGAATCCTAAAGTAATTATAAAATGAACTTAAATAATTACCATAGTGTTGAAGACAAAAAAAACATTAGTTGTTAAGAACAAAGCAATGCAAAATTTATTTAGAATGACATCAAATAACATTACATGACATTGCTTTAACAATCATACTATTCAAAGAGATTAGAGGTAATACCAATGCAAATGCATAGTGTAGACACATAAAAATGTCCTAGACCTACAAACCACATTTTTCTATGTCTTATCATATTTTGTCTATTGTCCAAATTCAACTGTTAATTAAATAATATTAATTATTTCATTTTATTCCTCCTAACTATTTAAATAAATGAATTATGTTTATTTTATTTAAATATGTCACCAGTTTCCTATGTCCCTTTGTAAAGAAAATAATTCCTTCATTTATTTACTTATTACTTGTCCACCATTTTCTTCTTGATTATTTAAATAATTAAACTTTATTTATTTATTTAAATACATCATTAATTCCCCATTTCTTTCTATACTTAAATAAATTTCTTTGATTTGTTTAATTATCATCCACTCTAGCTTTTTTAAATTTTAAATAAAATCATTTATTTAAAATTGTCCACTTTCTATTTCTTCCCAATTATTTAAATAAATAAACTTTATTTATTTATTTATTTAAATGCATCATTAATTCCTACATATCTTCTCATAATTCAATAAATTCTATGATTTATTTAATTATTGTCCACCTTGGCATTTTCCCTATTTTAAATAAAATTATTTATTTAAAATGGTCCAACTTTTCAATTTTCTCTCTTTTAGTAAATAATTCAAATTAATTATTTACTATCACATGACCCCACCTTTTGAGTTAATTTCTTTTTTAATTCAAAATGACAACTTTCCTCCATAAATCAATTAATTTATATTATTATTTGATTTTCCATATTTTTCTTTTTATGTGCCATTCTTATCTCCTTGTCACATGCATTTCTAACCATTGATTTGATCAACTCTTAGCCTCTCATTTCAAATTTACCCTAATTTTTGTCTAACCTTAATTGTGGGTTCTCATGTTGAATTTTTTCCATTGATTCTAGGGAAATTTTTAGCTTTTTTTCTTGGCCATCCATTCAAAATTATAGTTTCTATAAAATGCCAATTTTGGTTTCATTTGCACATTTCTTGCAATCTCATTGCATCTTAGCTCTTGCAATCTTGTCTTAGGCATACTTCATCTTTTGGCATTTTGACATGCTTTAGGCATATTTCATAGTTTCCTCATAGTTGCATAGTTGCATTGTGAGTTCATTTGTGATCAAATCCTTCAACATTTGCTTAGGGCATTGGCATAGTCAAAAGTTGCTCACACAAAATCTAAGGGAAAACTACATATTGCAGCAAATACAGAAGGTGAATGCAGGTCAATCATGGAGGTTGAAGACATAAGGTGATATCATTCTTTGTTTTCATGTTATTTCCTCATTTTTGCTTCATTATTTGCTTTGGCTTTTGTTTATTTATGCACTAATTTGCTAACCTAGATATTTAGCATAGTTACATTGGTGAACCCAATGCCAAAATCATGCTTTTTCTTTTGTTTCCATATGACTTATTTTCATTTTTGTAGGTATAGGTAAGGCATGACATATTTCTTGTTTCATGGTGATGCATTCAACTTATTATAATGCATTTTCCTACCAGAACAATGCATACACTCTATTGTGACACATATGCTTTGCAGAACCCCACATTTTCCATACCGTGACATATTTTCTTTGTAGGTTGACACATTTGTCTGTACATTTCAACCTTCAGCCTCAAGATGCATTTGATATGTAGAACAATGCATCTTCTTATGAATTTCCATATTTTGCATTGTGATGCATCTGACTTGCAGAACAACACATTTGCTCTAGTGCAATATATTCATATGGTATAATTTTATTTTCAGATTTTACAATTTTTTTCTAGATTTCTCTATTTCATTGAATAGCATAGGGGTTTTGGGTTACTAATTTTCTATTTCCAACATGTGGTGTGGAATCCAATCTTTTTTTTGTTTATTTTCTTATGAAAATTTCAATTTCCTTAAGGAAAACTATCTACAAACAACAACTTGAATTCACATTCATATGGTTAAAATTCACATACATTCTCATGCCATGGGCTTAAAATGAAACAATCATGCATTGAAACTTATATGGTTAAAATGAACATGCACTCTTATGTCATGGGTTTAAAATGAACTCTTTCTTTCACACAAATGTCTTCTTCACATTACAATTTTGGTAACTAAATTTACAAGTGTCTTCAATTTTGTCACCCTGATTCAATAATAGAAGTATCCTCTCCCTTTGTGCACCTATGTGATACTAGGTGCAAGAGAAACTATTATTGACTCTAGGAATTGAGCCTTCCTTGGTGGAAAAAGGTACTCACCCCAAGGAAATTCAAACCGACAATGAAGCTCTTTAGCTGAGTTACCCCTGACTGATATATAAATGTGAATCCTAATGGAAAACTTAGGATTATGGGTGTTGATGTTTCACACAGACAAGTGAACTCCCCAAAACCTTGTTGAGAGTAACCTCTTCAAGTTGGAGTTCCTCCTTATCAGAGCTAATCTTGCCCCATGTTTGACTACTCAAACGAGGGTCCCAAACTAAAAACCTTTGTGTAGTTTCAAAAAACCAATCTATTCGCTAGTGTAACAACAATCATTGTGAAGGCATCCACATTCTTGTTGTTCTTAATAGAGGTGATCAGCCTACCATGGGAGATTTATGGTGGCTGGAAGCTTTGTTGACCTGAGAAGTGAGTGCACTGTAAAGGGGAGCCAATGTGGCCAAGATTTTGGATTCATCCACTAAGAATAAGTGTGGTTAGGGAAACTCGTGTGGAATCTAGTGAATAATGTCCTTTCCTAACCTAGGATTGTGCTTGTCTTCATTGTGCATTTTTTTAAATTTTCAAAGATAAGATATTATGTTTTCCAAGTGTTTTCTAAAGAAATTAAAATAAAAAAACACCTCTCACAGACCTAGAAACAATCATTCAACTTGATACAATCATGAAATTTTGTTAAAATTACAAAAAAAATAGACTTCCATTCTTCCTCCAATGCATTTGATATTCTGTGTGATGCATTTGCTCTGCTAAAGCACATTTGACACTTTCTAAAATGCACTCACCTTGATAAGCCACATTTTCTACTCTATGTAATGCATATGATTGTCTTGCACTGCATTTGATCTCCTAAAGAACACATTTGACAAGCTAAGCTACACCTAGAAAAAATGACGCATTTTCTTAAACTACGATGCAATTGACCTTCTAAAACATATTCACAACTACTTGCAATGCATCTGTTGGCCATCAAAAAAATCTTCCAAAACTCAAACACTATCAAAATTTGCAATGCATCTATATTTTTGTGATGCAATTTCTACCTTAAACGACACATCTATATTTTTGAAACACAATTGACACTTGAAGCAATGCATTTTCCTATCATTTAGAAAGATCACCATCTTTGTCCAAGTCTAAAACTAGGAACTTTCAATCTATCTTTAAACATTATTTCCTTTGTGTTCTCTTTCCAAAATCAACCAAATAACATAGATTAGGCTTAATTCATATCGTGGCATTGTCATTTCACTATTATGTTTTCCATTCACCTTGTTTTTGCGCTAGTCAAGTTCAATACAAATTGCTCCATAATTGTCAATACTAATAAGCCCTAGGCTTCAAAAGACAATTCCTCCAATCCAAAAACCGATGCCCTTCTTACCAACCATCCATAAGTCATAATCATCCAACCATCTACCCTCACTATCAAGGGTCACTTAACACAATCCATGTCATTAATCAACAACAAACATATAATTGTCACCCTTATCCTAACCTCGACGAGGGAAGCAAAATTTCCACTAATACCTTCCAAACCTCCATGTCCTATTCTAGTCCTCCATCGATTAGCCCTTTCAAATTCTTCGTGTCTTATTCTAGTTCATCATCTACCAATCATTTTCAAGTCACTTTGGCCCGACATACATTTAGACATACAAATCCTATCATTGTACAAAGTTAGATCCCATTTAATAAACTTGAGGATACATGTCAAGATGAAAACCTAAAGCATGACATCATAATGTCACCTTCATTTCAATATCAAAGAAGTCCGTCCCATGACCTCATTATTAATTCCATTCAATAACTCCTCCTAAACAACAATGGCATTCAAAATACACTTGTCCTTAACAAAGACCCCATTCCTAGTCATGCCATCCAAGAAAATCCTATTTTTGACCAAGACATTGAGCAAGTAGTCCTAAATAATCCACTCCTTAACCTTTACGCCATTCATGACCAAGCACTTGATGATGACCCTATCCAAGCTTAAATATAAACACTTCCCAAAATGAGACACTTGCCTCCATGAGACATAGACGATCTTCCTATAACACATGAATCTTCTACCATGGACATATTTTCAAATGATCAAGCTATAGCTAGGATAATTTTTCTTTGTCAGAGTAGGCTTTCTTGCAGATGAGAATATTCCAAGTGACAGTGTCCATATAAATGATGATGGGTTAGCATCTTGTCTGCATAACAACAAATATCCCATCACAAACAAAATCTATCAAAGCATGCATTATCAAGGAAAAGGACTAGGAATACATGAGAAAGGCATTCGAGAACCAATACAACTTCAAGAAAGTTACAAACATCAAGGTCTTGGCTATTCCTCAGTCAAAAATCAAACGATGTTAGTGGTACCTCCTTGATATTGGGGGAAACTTTACCTAATACAAGTATTGAGATAGAGGCCATGAGTAATCTGTGTCATAAGATTGCTGCCAACACCCCTTCCTTCCACACCATAAACCATCATTCCAACATGAATAATCATTCCATTTGGAACCAACAAAAACAAAATTCTTACAAATACAAATTTCAAAATAAAATGTCAAAGGCCATTGAATCAAACAAAAATCCAATTGGACAATTGAAGTTAAAATGGATCTCCCAAGGAAAAATGGATCAAGAAAAGAAAATATGTCAAAAGTAAAAGTTAATCAAGATGTTGAGTAACAAGAAAAGAGGACTCCCGCATATAAAAAATGTCCACCTCCTTGAAAATGGTCAACAAGCAAGGCATCTGAAATTGTTGGTTCTAAATGCTACACCCATCAAAATTTCAAACCCTATCACCCACCCTCCCAAGTCTGGAAAATAAAAAAATGCTTCATCCAAATTTCTAGACAACTCTTTCACATGTACCATCAAAATTCATACACCTCTCCTAAAGTCCAAAACTCCCATGTCACAAATCCATTGCACCTTGGTAGCAACTCTTTATCACAAGGACTCTCATAGCACTCTATCACGATGTGCATATTCTGATAAGGCCAACTCTAGTATCAGAAAGGATCAAAATGACATCAATTAGTTATATGCAAGTGCTATCATCTAAACAAGGGAATTACTTCAAAAAGGTCATTATTGGCATGTCATGGCACGAGTCTCTACATTGGCACTGACAACAGTTGTAGAATAATCATTGGACATCTAAGACATCTCATATATATATATAATACATGAAAATAGTAAAGAGAAAAATTTCTTCCAATAGTGAAAACCATTCTTATGGTGCTTTGGATAAGTACCATGATGAAAAATTGGAAAACATGCATCATGTGTAAAGGAAATTATCTATGTGGACCATTACACTTGGGGAAATTCATTTCATTTCCCATGAAATTTCCTTATGATAATTTCATCTAAGCCTTGCAATTTCCACTTGTATTTTCCCACCTACTTTTATCTTGACAACAACTGGAGACCAAACATAAATCATGCTTTGGGATAACTCTTGACATGTCTATCCTTTGGTCATATACTATTAATGAAACATCATGTCATTACTTTCATAGCCTCATTATTTCTATGCAAAATAGTCCTTGAAAATCACATGAAAATTTCTTCAATTTCATGTCTCTAATCACTACCTATCCTCCTTCCATTTTTGTCACCTACCTTGGTTTTTCCTTGTCAAGTGGTTTAAGGATATTCTATCACCCCAGTCAGTTCCAAATAGGCATCATTCCAAGTACAATAACTCTAATCCACCCACTCGTCAAATGTCATCATCATTATCACCCATCAATTGGTATTCTACTTGACTAGGGGCACACTCATATTTTTTGTAGGCATCATTCACATGCATTTGTCTCAAGCCTTTCAAACTATATAAAAATCTAAAAAAAATCAAAATATGTCAAAATCCCAAAAAAATAGAAATGGAGTCAAAGTGAGTCATGCTAGCCAATATTTGTCATTGTTGAACTATGTTGCCTCTATGACTAAATGTAGGCAAGGCCATCTATCAATGCACCCTTGAGGCTCCCTAGGTTAGTCCTTTAGCATTCATCATGTCAATAAAATAAGTTATATATGGTCACACTTGAACACAAGATAGTCATTTACACGTCAATGTTAAAATCTAGTCCAATCGTTCATCAGGTCAAAATAAGACAACATAGGCCAATTAGTCATCTCGTCAAAATCAGTCAAACTACCAAAAAATTGTAAATCTCATCACTCTTTAGTACCCTCCAAGATGTTTCCTTCTTGGACTTGGACCTTGTCGAAACATCATTTTCCTTTTTCAGGATGTGTCCTTCTTGACAATAGGCACCGTCCAACCATCAACACCATCGAATTGGTAACCTATATAAACTATCAAACTGTTAAAGTGTCAAACTATCATGCAATCAACCTTTGACAAACAAATATTGGAAAACACAATTAAATGGTTGTTGATATTTATATATTTTGTTCTCTTATCTTTTGTCTATCTTATCTATTTTTATGGTTTTTTTTCTCTCTTGGTCATGTTACTAGCTACTTTGAGGATGTCCCATGAAGTATTTAGAGGTGTGATTACGTCTCATGACCTTTTATTTTTTCTTCTTTGAATGCTATTTGTGGATTGTCTTAGCAAAAAGACTAGGGAAAATTTTCCATTAAGATGAGTTAGAACATTCATTATTTGTGACTGTCTGTTTTGCAAGTGGATGACCTTTCACACCTTGGTCTATGTCATACCATGGTTTTTATTGTCCATTTGTGTCATTTTCATCACCCAATGATGATTCAAGCAATGACTATTAGTTCTTTAGTAGATGTTGAAGGTATCTTTCCCATCCCACCCTTCTTCTTTTTCCCTCTAACATTTCTTCTAGTCTACATCTCCATCATCCTTATCTATTTAACCCTATTCCCATGTCCTTTATCTTCCATTCTTTTCATCTTCTTAGAGAGCACACTCATGTTCTTGGAACCCATCCATCCTCTAGAGGGGGCATACCAAAACCCTCCTCATCATTCTTCCTCATCCTACTTTGAACTGGGGCATATGTTTGACCTATTTTCTTTGTCACAATGTGATAAACTACATTATGACAAAGAGGGGAAAAATGTAAACACATAAAAATGTCCTACACCCGCAAACCACATTTTTCTATGTCTTATCATATTTCATCTATAGTCCAAATTCAAATATTAATTAAATAATTTTAATTATTTAATTTTATTCCTCATGACTATTTAAATAAACAAATTATATTTATTTTATTTAAATATGTCACTAGTTTCATGTCCCTCTTTAATTAAATAAATTTATTAATTTATTTAATTGTTAATTGTCCACCATTTTATTCTTGATTATTTAAATAAATAAACTTTATTTATTTATTTAAATGCATCATTATTTCCCCATGTATTTCTATAATTAAATAAATCTATTTGATTTGTTTAATTATTATCCAATCTAGCTTTTTCTAATTTTAAATAAAATAATTTATTTAAAATTTTCAACTTTCTATTTCTTCCTAATTATTTAAATAAATAAATTTTATTTATTTATTTAAATACATCATTAATTCCTACATCTTCTCATAATTAAATAAATTCTTTGATTTATTTAATTATTGTCCACCTTTGCATTTTCCCCATTTTAAATAAAATTATTTAAAATAGTCCCACATTTTAATTTTTCCTCTTTTAGTAAATAATTAAAATTAATTATTTATTGTCGCATGACCCCACCTTTTGAATTAAATTCATCTTTAATTCAAAATCACAACTTTCATCCATAAATTAAGTAATTTCTATTATTATTTGATTTTCTTTCTTTTTCTTTTTTGTGTCATTCTTATCTCCTTGTCACATGCATTTCTAACCATTTATTTGATCAAATCTTAGCCACTCATTTCTGTAAGAGCTAAAGATATTAGCTCAATGCCCAAGACTAGTTGTAAAAACAATGGAAACCTTCTACAAGAGGATACACAAGAATGAGCTTGCTTGATATTAAGAACTATCAAATGATGAGGTATGTAGTATGTTACAAATGAGTACAATAACCTTCCTTATATAGGAAAGGTTAAAATGTAGTAATGAACATGATGTTGGCAAATTTCACAATATTATGAGATGAGAAAACTAACAAACTAATCACCTAGAAAATGAGGCATTAGCTAGATAAGATAAGTTCTAGAAAAGCCAACTAAGACTTCTAGAAAGAATATTATGTCCTAAGTAAACTTATGTAAGTGTAATTAAATAATTAATTACACCAACAATTTCAAATTTACCCTAATTTTTTACTAACCTTAATTGTGGGTTGTCATATTGAATCTTGTCTATTGATTCTAGGAAATTTGTCAACTTTTAATCTTGGCCATCCATTCAAAATTGTATTTTCTATAAAATGTCAATTTTGGTCTCATTTGTACATCTCTTGCAATCTCATGACATCTTAGCCCTTGCAATCTTGTCTTAGGAATGCTTCATCTTTTGGAATTTTGGCATGCTTTAGGCATATTTCATAGTTTCCTCATAGTTGCATAGTTGCATTGTGAGGTTATTTGTGATAAAATCCTTCAACATTTGCTTAGGGCATTGGCATAGTCATAAGTTGCTCACAAAAAAATTGAGGGAAAACTACATATTGCAGAAAATAGAGGTGTAATGGAGGTCAATCATGGAGGTTGAAGAAACAAGGTGATATCTTTCTTTTTTTTCATTTAATTTCCTCATTTTTTCCTCATTATTTTCTTTGGGTTTTTCTTATTTATGCACTAATCTACTAACATAGATATTTCGCATAGTTACATGCAACATTAATAAGTTCCTTAGGGGATGCTCCATCAAGATCCATTAAGATATAATCACTAGACCCATAACCAATATCAACTATGTAAGGTCCTAGATAATTAGGGCTCAATTTATCTTTGTCTTCATTGTAAGCATTAGTATTACATTGATTCTCATAAAGAACAAAATCACCCTTATGAAACGTTCAAGGAATGATATGAGTGTTGTGTTTTCATTGTAATTCTTTAATGTAAGCTTGGAGGTGCTCAAGAGCATTAATTTTCTTTTCTTCGAGCATCTCAAGTCGGTGTAATCGTTGGTCTTTATAAGTGGCATCGTCAATAAGGTCTTGAAGAGAAATTCACAACATAGGAATTTATAACTCAAAGGGCATGATTGCATCAGTTCCATAAACAAGGTTATAAGGTGTAGTTCATGTAGATAATCTAACACTTGTTTGATAAGCCCTAAGCACATAATGTAATTGTGTATGCCAATCCTTAAGATGTTTGTTAATAGTTTTCTTGAGGATTTTTTAAGAATATTATTAGTACTTTCAACTTTTCCATTAGATTGTGGATAATATGGTGTGGAAAATTGATGTTGAATGTTGAACATTTCAAGAAATTTCTTTACTTCATTATTCTTAGAGGGCGCTCAATTATTTGAAATGATTACAAAATGAAGTCCAAAGTGAGAAATTATGTGTTCTAATATGAAACCACAAATTACTTCAGCATTTTTAGGTCTAGGAGGAATAGCTTCCACCCATTTGGTTAAATAGTTTGTTGTGGATATGATAAATGTATGTCTAACAGAAGAGGTAGGTGAAATTTTTCCAATAAGATCCAATCCCCATACTAAAAATGACAAATGGGAATTTGAGCACAAAGCTCAAAAGTAGGAGCATGGATAAAATGTCAATGTTCCTGACATTTGTGACATAGTTGAATGTAAGTGAAGAATTTTTTCTCCATATGTCTCCAATAATAGCCCATACATATGAGTTTTTGCAATAATGACCATCCTCCAAAATGACCTCCATAGGCACCAACATGAGCCTGTTTAAGGGCTATAAGGATTTATGAATCCTTAATACACCTTAGTAAGAGACCATTAAACAATCTTCTATACAACACAATGGAGAGGATGACATATTTGGTGACTGATTTGTGTAAATGATTTCAATTTTTTATCATTTTGGGCTCAGGAATGGTACCATCTTTTAAATAATGGTATATTTTATCATACCATTCACCTAGGGCATCTTGAGTTATTGTTAAAATATCTTCTAATCAAGTGTCAATCAAAGGTTTCATGAAGGGATGAATAACAAAGGTGATGTCTGTTGAAGGATCATGTGGGGATATAAGAGAGGTTGTGCTTGCCATTACATTTTCATCTCTATTGTCTTTTCATGGGATGTTATCAATGGTGAATGATTTAAACTTCTTTAACAGTTCAATGTAAGATCCCTGTATTTTGATAACTTATCATGTTTAGTTTGATATGTCCCATTGATTTGTTTGATTACTAATTGTGAATCACCAAAGATCTTGATATGTTTAGCATCCATTGTTAAAGCAACTCACAAACCCACGATTAATGCCTCATACTCGACTATGTTATTTATACATAGTAAATTTAACCGATATGACAAGGAAAAAGTTTTTTTATCAAGAAAAATTAATACCACTCTAGAACCATAACTTGTTCTACACTTGGATCCATCAAAATACAATTCCCTTGTTTTAATATTAGTGATCAAGACACTATCATCAGGAAAGGAGTGATGATTAGGTAAAGCGAGAGGAGAAGGAGCATCAACTGAGTGATCGGTTAAGGCTTGTACTTTGATTTCTTTTTTCCAAACAAACTTAAGGTCAAACTTAGTTAATAACATCACCCACTTATCTAACCATCTAGAAAGGTATATTTTGTTGAAAATATGTTTAGGGGTATAAAATTTCATCATGACTTGTATTTCAACATGTAGTAAATAATGTGGAATCAATTAAGGTTTGACTAATTTAATAAGAAATATGTTCTTTTGCATTATCATCTTGTTGAGTCAACAATGCTAGAAGAGCATGAGCTAATGCAGATATGTACAAGATAAATGGTTTCTTAGGCACAACTAATTGTAAAACAAGTGGAGTTGCAAGGTATTCCTTTAAACTATCAAAGGCATGTTTACAATCCTCATTCCAATCGAAAGGCACATCCTTTTTGAGGAGATCCATGAAAGGTAATGTGCAATTGGCTAAAGATGTAATGAAATGATAGATAGCTTGAGTTTGACCTTGTAAAGTGTGCAATTGAGAAATGTTCCTAGGAGGTGGCATATTAATAATGGCATAAATTTTCTTTGTGTGCACCTTAATTCCTCTATGAGATATGAAAAAACCCAAAGGTTTTCCACTATCTATGCCAAAGACACACTTTTTCAGATTTAATCACATATTATATTTACTTATTTGTTTGAAGATTTTCCAAATAATGTTTACATTGTCTTGTCTTGTTAAGGATTTAGCAAGGATGTCATCAACATAATCTTCCAATTTTTTGTGGATGTAATCGTGAAATGCCAATGTTATTGTATGTTGATAAGTTGTGCATGCATTCTTTAAATTGAATGGCATTGAGCCAACAAAATGTTTCCAAAACTATTGTAAATACAGTTTTGTATTGATCTTGAGGATTAATAAGGATTTAATTATAACCAAAAAAACCAGCCATGAATGACAACAAAGCATGTCCAATAGTTGAATCCATGATCATGTCAATATTAGGAAGTGGAAAATCATCTTTTAAAGAAGCTTTATTCAAGTCACAAAAATTTGTACATATCCTAATATGATTATCAGGTTTAGCAATTGTGACAATGTTCAATATCCAAGGAGAATACTCAATAGGTCGAACGAAGCTTGCATCAAGGAGTTTTTCAAGCTCTACTTTAACATGCAAGATTACATTAGGGTGATTTTTTTCGTATCTTTTGGCGAATGGGTTTAGCACTTTCAACAAGAATAATGTTATTTGTCACAATTTTTTAGTCAATTTTTGGCATATCAGAATATTTCCAAGAATTTTTTTAGGAAAATTGTGAAGTAAAGTTATATTTTCCTCTTTTTCTTCATTATCAAGGCACTTCCCGATCTTAATAACTTTGTCTTTATCATCGAGGTCCATCAGTAAATCAATTGTATCTCCTAAAGGGAGTGCATTAGATTTAGCAACTTTAGTATCATGTGGTTCTTCAGTGATACCAATTTCCTTTTTCTTGGTAAGGATAATAGCATAAGTAACCCATTTCATGCGAGTAGTAGAGAATGTGTTATCATAAACTCCTAATTTTTTTTGAGAGTTTCATCACTATAAAAATACTTCCATGACAGTTGTAAGTTCATATCAAGCAAGTCAGGATGTTTGATTGTGATTTTGTGTTTTGGTTGACATGTAATAGTGTTGACGTTCAAATATGGTCATTGAGTAGCTTTTGTAAGCTTAGAAAAAGAATATCCTAATATTGTTTTCTTCTCTTGCATATTAGGTTTGATAGGAACATGAATACCTTGTTCATGTTGGGTATTTCTAGGATCATGATGGGCCAAAAAGTGGCAATATGATGGGTATGTGGCTGACAACGTTTTTTTACCCAAAATTGATGAAAAAAAAGGGTTTTTAAAGGAGATTCTCAGATTTCCACCAATCTAAATTATGTTTTACTTTGAATTTAATAAGTAATTATTATTCATTTTCTATTTGAATTATGACTAAAGTCTTGATTGATAGGTGAAAAAAACATCTATAGCTTTCAACGTTGGTATCACATTTTAAAATCCAAAACATGTGTCACATTCTATGCTTCACATACTATAGGATTAAAAAATAAAAATTTAATTTCATGAATTTTTACCAAGTTAAGGTGGTCATACATACGAGTTTTATATTTTTTAAAAGTTGTAATAAAAAATTCATAATTAATTATGCACTTGGAAAAAATTACAAAAAATATGCATCACATCCGGACATGAGTCCTCTACTTATTTATAAAATATTTTAAAAAAATATTATCATTTTATTGTGGTTAGGGTGGTTAGACACCTTTCTTATTTTTATCTGAAATTTAAGTACTACTACATTGAAATTTCAAATTTTCACCAAATAGATTTTTTTTAAAACCTAGTAGTTTAGAAACTACATTTAATTTGCTATAGATTCTATCCTTACATATTTTTGAAATAATATAGATAACTTATTCAAATTCTTATGTCAAGTTGCCTAACTCTGATTTTTTTAAAAAAATTGCCACTTAAGGGCCTATTTTTTCCATGATGATCCTACACATACCTTGTTTTCTACACCCTTTTCTAGTATATCCTAATTTTTTCACAAGTTCATATCCTTTTCCATAAAGTATTTCCATTTCTTTTGGATTGGGCGGAGATTGATAATCTATCTCATCAAAATGTGTTGTGTATGTTGTATTTTCATCTCAAGTAGAGATACATGTTTGAGAAGAATGTGCAAAATTTTGAGTTGACATAATGGTTGGTTGTTCTTCTTTCTCATCTTTCTTTTTTTTGATTAGGTATTCACCCATAAATGAAGGTGTGAATTCTAAGGAACACCAATCATCACCAAATAATTTAGATAATGATTCCTCATCATTTTGTTCAATTTTCAGAGGGTCTATATTAGATGTTGGAATTAATGTTTTCAGAGGACTTGTATCCCCTTTTTCAAGCTGCAAGTAACTTTCAGTGCTAAGGTCTATTTCAACTTGATAAATGTGATTTTTATAGAAATATTTCATTATACGATGAAGGGTTGAAGGTAGTGCATTCATCTCATGAATCCATGGTTTGACTAAAAGAATATTACATGAAAGGTCATAAGGCCTAAAATGAATAGGAGTTTGCAAAGTATCCACCCCAATGGTAATAGGAAAAGTGACTGAGTGGTTACTTTGTTGTATTATCAAATCCTTGAATGGATATGGAATGTGGTATTATTTGTGAATTTTCAATGCACAATCTAGAAAGGAGATTCACACTACACACATTAATGGAAAAAACCATTATTAGTGAGGGTTCTTTTGATACTTATTCGATTGAATTGAGCAATTATCATAAAGGCTTCATGTTTTTTTCACAAATCTAAAGAAGGGAGCTCATGTTGATGGAAAGTAATGTCTAGATTAACTTGATTCATTCCATGTATTTGTTCACTTATCAGTTATCTTTGGTTGTCCTTGATGAAAAAATTTATTGGTCTCTATTGGAATGCTCTTTGGCATTCATGTTTATGGTGATTTAGGATTTTAAGGATATATTGGTTTTTCATGTTCATTGTTGGATCATATGGTGATACTCTTCGTTCATGGCATGGTTGGATCATATGGTGATACTCATTCAATTTCATGGCATGCTCTTTTATTTTTAGTTCTTTACTTGATGGTACTGACATTTGACATGGTGTTCTTTATGTCAAGACAAGCATAAGCTTTAGATATGTGTCTTCCTTTCATGACAATCACATGTATATTCAACATGTTTACAAGTTATTGTGACATACTCATACTAGCAGATTCTTTTTTAGTGAGTTATCATTTGACTAATGGAATCATAAATCATATTAGTTTCAAAGTATAGGACAACATCATAGTTGTGAGTTATGACTTATTGTTTGATAGATATGGCACATGACTTTTGGTTAATCATTTATTCATATTGTTTTAACAAGAATTTACACCAATTCAGGTAGTTTGGCTATTAATTTACTTTGTTCTATAAGTCTTGGATTAGTGACATCATTGCACTTATGTTTCTAAATTTATCTTGAATTCACATTACTTGGAGGAATTGAATTCATATTGATTCAGGCAACATATTAGTTGATGGTATTAAAAATATAGTTGATTATCAAAGGAGACTCCAATGCTCAAGCTTTGACATCATGGTTGGCATCTAAAGTCACATAAAACATGTGAAAGGAAGTTCAAGGCATTGTTTTTTGAAAGTACATTCGCTTTGCACTCCAGCTGACTATAGTGATCACTATTGGGCCATTACCACCTCATTTGGTTGTCGACTTTCACATTCTTTTTTACTATAGCCAACATACTCATTAAACACTTGGCCTGTTGAGTTTTTTTTTTTAGTCTTTGGAAGTGACACTATGTGACTTGGAATGACAACTCAGATCATTATGTTTTCATTATTCACATGGATTGTGAGTGGGAAGAAATATGAAAATTGTTTGTAATATCATGTTGTTGGTGGTTGTGAATTTCAAATTGATTAGAATGTAGATTCCAAATGGATATACATTTTGTCAAAATGCTCGATGGCATAGAAGTTAGGGAAAAATCACTGTCATTTTAGTTTGGCTCTAAAGAAAAACCCTAGCATCCCCATGGAGAGGTTACAACTTTAGTCATAGTGGGTTCTAGCTGATATTCAAGCTTGTTTTTCAAGTATGGTAGTTTATGAATGGTGGCAAGTTAGTTGGTGGACTCTTCATGAGCTAGAAGTGAAGGCAATAAAGAAATGATGGGATTTTATTTGCAGTATGATCCCCCATAATAGAAGGTAATATCTATACCTTGCTTTGATCTTTCAAAGGTAAATGGAAAAGTTAAAAAAAACTAGAAGTTGATATTGTTTCAGTTTTGAACAATTGGCTTTATTTTTGGTTTCAGTTTTAAAAAGGATCTTGAGTTTTCATTAATCATAACTAAATCCAAAATTATTTTGAACCCAAGTTCAAACTCAAGGGTTTTGATGTTTAACACAATTTTTTTTGTATAAATGCATGACTCAAAGTTGTGAATCTGTGATGAGAGTTTATAAGACCAAATAGAGAATTGTTGAAAAGAGAATAAGGGGTTATTATAGTGACTATTTTGTATTCTAAAATATTGTAAAAGACAGAACATAAAGTTTTTATAGCTCTGATTTCTGTTACAAATATTGCATATATTTTAGTGAGCTTATGTTAGTACTATTCTATTCAGTATAGATTATAATGGGTATTATTGTTTATCTTTCAAATATATTTTGTTGAGATTTTGTAATTGCAAATATAATGTTGTTATAAGGTCCTGATAGTTTGCATGGTTATTGAGAAACTTTGTAAAGGAGTTGGTGCTCCTACTGAAGTTGGTGCTCTGAAAAAATATTGTAATCATTTTGGTATTAAGCCTATCAGGCATTTTGGAGTGGTTTTTCTACACCAAGAGGGTTTTCCACTCATCAAAGCTCTATGTTTCTCTTTTGTGTGATTTTTTCTTATCTTTCTTAATCTCTTATTCAATCATTTTTGGAAGTGGTTCGTACAATGCTCTAATACATTATCATAGTTCCAAGTTGTCTAAAAGTTCAAAGTTTAATTGTTCATTTTCAATGTATGAGTGTTAAATTCTTCCATTAATGAGTTTGATGTCATATGTAAAAGAAAACATTAAAATTTTGTTCATTCAACACTATGTGAACAATCTATATCATGCTTTGATATGAGATGTTAAGAATTCATATTATGTTTGGTTAAGTCATTGGAAAACAATCATTCAAAATTCAGTATTCACATTTCTTATATAAGTCACTCATTTGATCATTATCATATTGTTTAAATCTATATTTCAATTCATAAAAAGTTTTAATTTATAAATTACCCTGATTCACCCCCCCTAGAGTAATTCCACAAGTGGTATCAAAGTGTAGGGCCTACATTAGGTTTCATACATATGATTGATTCTAGTCTTGGAAGTCAATATGTTAGAAGTTTGAGATGGTATTTTTGGTTTTTTGTACAATCTATATGTTTGTTTAATGTTGGTGTAAAAAGCTAGATCCTTGCATAAACCTAACTAGGTTAAGTTCAACCAAGTTCCTATTAAGATGAGTACTATGGGTAAGTGCAAAAGAAACAAAAGTCAGAAGAAAAACACTAGTGTCAAGTCTAATGAAGTTTTATCTGAAGCAATACTCTTGTTGGTTAATAATAAATGTGATCTTGTAGATGGAGAAGAAGAAATTCACTTAGCAAGTGAAAAATAATATGAAGGTGATGAATTTGAGGTTGATTTGGAGGAAGAACTACTTGTTTCCTTAGATGAACTTAAGAGGCTTAGATAAGAAAATTAGTATCTTAAGGTACGCCTACAAGAAAATGTCAATGTTAATAAAGTTGTATTACAAGATCATAATGGTGATAAAAAGATTATTGAATTTCTGAAAGCCCAAATGGTTGATAAGAAAAATACTGAAGAAGGATTGGAAGCCAAGTTAAAATACAAGGATGAGTTGTTTATTAAACTAGAAAATGAGATTAATTCATTGAAGAAAAGTTCATATAGTGATTCCTTGTTAAATGAACTAACTCTTAAAGATGATATGATTATAAGTCCAAAAGTTGAAATTGAAGAATGTAAAAGGATAAAATATGTTGTAAGGTTTGATTTATAGGTAAAAAATATTAAATGTCTAAAACTTGTAGGATAAGTAGTTATGTTAAGAAAAGAGCTTGAAATTGTCAAGGGTCAATTTGATAAAATCAAAAATTTGATCATAGCACTAATTTATTGAATGAAATTATTGGAAGACAAAATAATTTTAAAGATCCTATAGGAGTAGGATATGAAGTTGGAAAAATCTCCATAGAAGAATCTAAACATGAGACAATATATGCTACTATAGATGGAAAGAAGTTTATAGCCAAGAAAACACCAAGAGTGAAAGTTGATATTGGTCACCATATTGTTGTTGCTCAGAAAAAAAGATAAGTGGTTTGATGAAAGGACAAAAATACCACTATGATTTCCATTTATCAGGTATAATCACTCTAAATTTCATGGTTATTGCTATTTTTGTAATGCTTATGGGCATAGAGCAAAGAATTGTACAATAAATTTTTGGATGAATAAAAGTTGTAATCATGTTAAGAATTTCAAGAGAGGTTCATGCAACATGTCTAGAAGAAATTATCCTCTCCTTGATATAGAAAACACCATTATATGTTATAGGTGTAATGATTATGGTCACAAAGCACAGTGGTGTAAGAAAAGTATGATAAAGCCTTCTAAGGACTACATGTTCAAACAAAAGGGAAAGAAAACCTTGAATATGGAGAAGACAAAGCCTATACAAGTGTGGAGAAGAAAGATCAATCAAGATGACAAGAAATAGAAAGTATCATTTATGATTTGGAGAAGAAAGCATAATCAATCTAGTAATAAACATGAATCCATGAAAGCACACTGTGCACTCCTTGCACATGTGATGTCTTCTAGATCCTGAAAAGAAGCAAAGATTTAGAGGGAGTTTTTCATGGTAATATATTTTATCTCTATGAAGAGAAGAGTGAGTAAGGATAACCATCATGGTTTCATGACCACAAATCATACCATTGTAGATATAATGATTGTTCACCTCATCTTTAATAGTTTTGATTTCAATGTTTGTAATAGAATTTTGGATAGAAATATGTAGTGTTAGTTTGAACAAGGATGATGGATGAAAAGTAAAATTTTGGTAAGACTTGGTATATCTTATAAAATTTTGAATTATATATACTTTGAATACATTATTCATATGTTATTATAACTATGGCAAAAATTGAAATGATAAATTGTTTAAGAAGTGCTTCAAGCAAAAGAATCAAGTTTTTCCATTAGTTGACTTGTTAAAATTTCATTGAAGTGGTTGGGTCTTAAAGATAAGTGTTTATCATTAGTTTTGTTAGTAATCTTTGTCTTGGATTTGAACTTTATAGTTTCAAGAAAATTTTAGAATTAACTCAAAGAGAGTTATATGAGATATAACTGCGATCCAAAGTAGTATTTGTAATAAAATCAATGTTAATAGTGGGTGACAAAGTAGGTGTGACATCTACCAAAGAAAGTTAATTTTTTATCCTATAGCTCATTGAGAAGACAAGGAAGCTATGTGTGAGACTGCACTTGTAGAGTGTCAAGGGTATTATCAAGGAAATTGATGCCAAGCAGTCTAGTTATGTATGATAAAATGAACTTGTATTTTTTTGGACATGACATTGTCTCTCTTCTTCTTCATTGGTTGATGATGGTAGCTCTTGTATATGACAGTCTTGTTTTACATGATTGTTGTTGCTCATCACTTTTTCATCATCATGGTGTTTGTGATTTGATATCATGTGGAGTATCAACTAGTATTTGTTGGTGATGATGTTTCAGACTAAAGGTTTGTCACTAGAAATTGAGTGGAAGTGATTTACATGGTTGTATATCCTATAAAGGTAGTGAGTATTACTTTGGCTATTTACATCTTGATACAATGTCAACTATGTTGGTGTCAAAGTTTATGATCTTATGGTGTTCATTACAAAATATTTTTTTGATACTTACTCATTATCATCATGCTATTGCTTTGTTTACTTCATGGAATTGATGTAATCATGACTACATCGTCTCTTTTGTGACAATATTGCATAACACAATGATGATTGTTTTTAGAAACACAAGTGTTTGATGATTGTTGTAGGAACACTATGATAGTGGTTAGTATATTTCCAGTCATATGATAGTTATCATCTTTTCCATTTACATATCTTCTTTGATGCATTTTCAATATTGCTATTACAGTAACAATTGATAGTGTTATTCAAGAGGTTTTTAGTATCATATTGGATATGGTAGTTTGGTTTCGTTGATACAGAGGCACTTGATATGGTACTTTGACATTAGCAAAATGATTTTATTAGTGATACTTATTTGGTATAAGAGTGCTTTGTTGTTACTTGACAGTTCATGGTCTTTAGCTTGCAAGTGATAATACTTTGTTGATATGGTTCAGAATAATTGATATGATAGGTGACATTGTGGTAATATTTATTGATATGGTTCCTCTATTCATGCTTGATAGTGATCTTTTGCTATACAAAAGGAGGTTGTTTTTGGCATGATATGATGATCTTATGAGATTTAGTTGACAATGTTCATATTCTTCATGGTATTTAGAAATTTATGCTTATAATGTGCATAGTGTGGTGTTGTTTAATTAGGGATACATCTGAAACAACTTGGTTAATTACATTTCTACTTACTAAATTCTCACTATCCTTGTTCAAGTGTGGTACTCATAAAGTAGTTATGATACCAATTTTGATATATTTTGCTATAGCTGGTTTTTATTTGATTAGTGGGTATGTGCAGGATCATCATGGAAAAAACAAGCCCTTAAGTGGTAAAAAAATTAGAAAAATTAGAGTTAGGCAACTTGACATAAAAATTTGAATAAGTTATCTATATTATTTCAAAAATATGTAAGAATAAAATCTATAGAAAATTGAATGTAGTTTTTAAAATACTAGGTTTATTTAAAAATCAAAAAGATCCATTTGGTGAAAATTTGAAATTTCAATACAGAGTACTTAAATTTCAGGGAAAAAATAAGTAGGTGTTTGTCTGACCACCCTAACCACAATAAAATGATAATATTTTTTTATAATATTTTATAAATAAGTATAGGACTCATGTCAGATGTGATGCATATTTTTTTGTAATTTTTTTCCAAGTGCATAATTAATTATGAATTTTTTATTGCAAATTTTAAAAAATATAAAAAAATTTACGTCTGACCACCTTAACTTGGTCAAAGCTTCATGAAATTCAATTTTTATTTTTTTAATCCTATAGTATGCAAAGCATAGAATGTGATGCATGTATTGTATTCAAAAATGTGATACCGTTTTGAAAGCTATAGATGTTTCTCAATCAACCTATCAATCAACACTTTAGTTGTAATTAAAATAAAAAATGAATAATAATTATTTATTAAATTCAAAGTAAAGAATAATTTATATTGGTGGAAAGCTGAGAATCTCTTTTAAAAACCCTTTTCATTTCATCAATTTTGGGTAAAAAAAAATTCATCAGCCACATACCCTACAAATACCCATCATATTGCCACTTTTTGGCCCATCATGATTCTGCACATACCCTAGTGCTATATCATAGGGAGAGGTTTCTTACATATTTCATGATATAGAATATGGTTGGTGATTAGTTCTAATACAACTTGGTGATCTATTCATTGTCATCTTGTCATTGATGTATGACAATGGTATTTATTTTTGGGGTGCTTACCAATGATATTCCTTTGTGCTCTTGACAATGAGTTGCTATTTTTAGGTTGTGCAATTGGTGCGTATAGTACTTGATTTTATGATATCTTGATTAGTGTTTTTGAAAAATTGAGGAAAAAATTGACAAAGTGTTATCTTGTGTATCAAGATTGTATGGTAAGTGGAAAAACCTTTCAGCTTGACAAATTGACAATACTCTTACAAGGATAGTTCGCGTTGGTTTGTATTTTGGATATGGATTTTTGAAAGGTTTCTTAGATATTGGTAGTATAGTGGAAGAGTTCTTTTGGTCTATCAAATCTTACCCCTACTAATATTTTTGGTATTCTCATGTAGGTTATGTGCATGGCTCAGTGACTTTTTAGTACTATGTTTTTGGGGGAGCTTTGTTCTATGGTTTGTCTTTTACAACTCTATTATATTTTGCTTCTCTTTTGCTCTATTTGTAGTTGGTTATTATGTTGAATGGTTGGTTTCCTTTTCAGTTGTTTTTCATGGAATTTCACTATATTCTCCTTAATTCTTTGTCATTGAGGAAAAAAGGGGAGAGTAATTGGCATTTTTTCATCAAGGACAAAGGGGGAGTTTGTTGACATCTTAGTTGTCTTTGGTTGTCCTTGATGAAAAATTCTATTGGGTTATATTGGCATGCTCTTTGGTATTCATGTTTATGGTGATTCACAATTTTAATGATATATTGGTTTTTGATGTTTACTATTGGATCATATGGTGATACTCTTTGGTCATGGCATGGTTGGATCATACGGTGATACTCTTTAAGTTTCATTGCATGCTCTTTTAGTTTTAGTTCTTTACTTGATGGTACTGACATTTGACATGGTGTTATTTATGTTAGGACAAGTATAAGCCTCAGATATGTGTCTTTCTTTCATGAAAGTCACAGTATATTCAGCATATTTACATGTTACTATGGAATACTTATACTAGTAGATTCTTTTTGAGTGAATTATCATTTGATTAATGGAATAATAAATAATGTTAGTTGCAAAGTATAGGACAGCATCATATTTGTGAGTTATGACTTACTTTTTGATAGATATGGCACATGACTTCTAGTTGATCATTTATTCATATTTCTTTACCAAGTATTTACACCAATTTAGGTAGATTGGCTATTAATTTACTTTGTTCTATAAGTCTTGGCTTAGTGACATCATTGTGATCATGTTTCTAAAGTTATCTTGAATTCACATTACTTGGAGGCATTGAATTCATATTGATTTAGGCAATGTATTTGTTGATGGTATTAACAATATAGTTGATTATCAAAGGTGACTCCAATGCTTGGGCCTTGACATCATGGTCAACATCTAAAGTTACATAAAACATGTTAAAGGTAGTTCAAGGAATTTTTTTTTTTAAATGCATTCACTTTGCACTCTAGCTGACTATAGTGATCAGTATTAGGTTGTTAACACTTCATTTGGTTGTCTACTTTCACATTATTTTTTACTATAGCTGATATACTCATTAAACACTTGGTCTATCTGGTTTTGTTTGAAGTCTTTGTTAGTGAAACTATGTGACTTGTAATGACTGCAAGTAGATCATTATGTTTTCAATATTCATGTGGATTGTGAGTGGGCAAAAATATGAAAATTGTTTGTAATATCATGTTGTTGGTGATTGTGAATTTCAAATTGATTAGAATGTGGATTCCAAATGATTATACATTTTGTCAAAATGCTTGATGGCAAAGAAGTTAGGGAAAAATCATTGTCATTTTAGTTTAGCTCTAAAGAAAAACCCTAGTGCCACCATGGAGAGGTTACAACTTCAGTCATAGTGGGTTCTAGCTGGTATTCAAGCTTGTTTTTTAGGTGTGGCAGTTTTTGAATGATGGTGAGTTAGTTGGTGGACTCTCCACAAGCTAGAAGCAAAGGTAATAGAGAATCTTATGGGATTTTGTTTGTAGTTTTATCCACCATAACAAAAGGTAATATCTATACCTTGCTTTGATCTTTCGAAGGTAAATGGAGAAGTTAAAATAAAATAAAAGTTGATATTGTTTGAGTTTCAAACAATTGGCTTTATTTCTTGTTTCATTTTTTAAAAGGATATTGATTTTTCATTAATTATAACTGAATCTGAAATTTCTTTGAACCCAAGTTCAAACTCGAGGTTTTGATGTTTTACATATATTTTTTAAATCTAAATGCATGACTCAAAGCCATGACTCTATGATGAGAGTTTATAAGACCAAACATAGCATTGTTGAAAAGTGAATAAGGGGTTATTATAGGGATATTTTTGTATTTTAAATGATTGTAAAAGAGAGATTAAAGTGTTTATATCTTTGATTCTTATTACAAAGATTGTATATATTTTAGTGAGGTTAGGTTGGTACTAATTCATTCAGTACAGATTATAATGGGAATTATTGTTTATATTTTAAATGTACTCTATTGATATTTTGTAATTGGATATGTGCAGGATCATGATGGGCCAAAAAAGTGGCGATATTATGGGTATTTGTAGGGTATGTGGCTAACGACTTTTTTTACCCAAAATTGATGAAACGAAAAGGGTTTTTAGAGGAGATTATTAGCTTTCCACCAATACAAATTATGCTTTAATTTGAATTTAATAAATAATTATTATTCATTTTCTATTAGAATTATGACTAAAGTCCTGATCGATAGGCTGATTGAAAAACATCTATAGCTTTCAAACGGTATCACATTTTTTGAATCTGAAACATACCTCACATTCTGTGCTTCACATACTATAAGATTAAAAAAAATAAAATTAAATTTCATGAAGTTTTGACCAAGTTAAGGTGGTCAGACATACGAGTTTTTATATTTTTTAAAAGTTGTAATAAAAAATTCATAATTAAATATTTATTTGGAAAAAAATTACAAAACAATATGCATCACATCTAGACATGAGTCCTCTACTTATATATAAAATATTATTAAAAAATATTATCATTTTGTTATGGTTAAGGTTGTCAGACAGACACCCACTTCTTATTTTTTCCCTAAAATTTAAGTACTACTTCATTGAAATTTCAAATTTTCATGAAATAGATTTTTTATTTATTTTTAGATAAACATAGTAGTTTAGAAACTGAATTCATTTTTTTATAGATTCTATTCTTACATATTTTTGAAATAATATAGATAACTTATTCAAATTTTTACGTCAAGTTGCCTAACACTGATTTTTTTAAATTTTTTGCCACTTAAGGGCCTTTTTTTTACATGATGATCCTGCACATACCCAATTAAAAAAATAATTCAATTATAAGGTTCTGATAGTTTGCATGGTTATTGAGAAATTTTTTAAAGCATTTGGTGCTCGTACCAAAGTTGGTGCTTCAGAATTTAAGTGGAGTTGGTGCTTGTACTGAAGTTGGTTCTTCATAATTTAAGTGGAGTTGGTGCTCCTAAATTGTTATAGAGTTGGTGCTCCCGAATTTTTATAGAGTTGGTGCTCCTAAATTTTTATAGAGTTGGTGCTCTAAAAAAATATTGTAATCAATTTGGTATTAAGCCTATAAGGCATTTTAGAGTGGTTTTTCTACCCCAAGATGGTTTTCCACTCATCAAAGCTCTATTTTTCTCTTTTGTGTGATTTGTGCTTATCTTGCTTAATCTCTCATTCATTCATTTGTGAAATTGGTTCATGAAATTCTTTGATACATTATCATAGTTCCAAGTTGTCTAAAAGTTCAAAGTTTAATTGTTCATCTTCAATGAATGAGTGTTAAATTTTGCCATTAATGAGTTTGATGTCCTATGTAAAAGAAATCAATAAAAGGTTGTTCATTCAACAGTATATGAACAATCTATATCATTCTTTGATATGAGTTGTTAAGCATTCATGTTATGTTTGGTTAAGTCATTGGAAAACAATCGTTCAAAATTCAACATTCACATTGCTTATATAAGTCACTCATTTTATCATTATCAAACTATTCAAATATGCATTTCAAGTCATAATTTTTTTTAATTTATACATTACTCTGATTCATCCCACCCCACTCAGAGTAATTCCACTTCCAATAGTATTAAATTTTCCACATCATTTGGAGTTGTACTAGGAGGAACTACAATTATGGTAAGGCTGTTTGAAGAATAGTGTGGTAATTTGGTGAATTTTGAAGTAAATACCAAAGGGAAATATTTGTAGGAGTATTATTTAATTGTTCAACAAGATCATACTCCTTTTTGTGTGGGAGGAAGCGAGGAGCACTAGGCGGGTTAGGTAAAGGTAAAGAGGGTGGGATTGGTTGCAGTTGTTGCGGATTATTTCAAGTGTTATATGTATGAGCAACAATAATATTACCAGATTGCTACAACAAATTTGTTTTAGGTGGTAAGGAGTGTACTTAGTTTTATTGGAAGGATGAATTTTATGTTAGGGTGGGTAAATAATTATTTAAGGTTGAATCACATTAACATCCTTAGTTTTAGATTGCTCCAAACAAACCTAATTGGATGACTTGAGTGAGATGAAATCCTAAAGGGGCTCATCTAACAAGTAAAAGTCATCATGGCTAAAAGGTTTGAGGGGTAGGTTATCATCAATTGGTTTAAGTTTTTTAGGGTAAACATTATAGGTGTTAACATTCATTATTGTAGGTTGGTCACAATAAACCTTAGTGGATGACTTATGTGAGATGAAGTCCTGAAGGGCTTCGTCTAACAAGTAAAAATCATCACAACCAAAAGGTTTGAGGGATAATTTATCATTAATTTGTTTAGGTTTCTCATTGCAAGCTTTAGAGAATGAAGTGAGTGAGAGGAAGTCCTAAAGAACTTCATCTAACTTGTCTACATCATCACTACTAAGAGGCTTGGATGAGATTTTTTTTCTAAATTGAATCATTTTCTTGAAAGGTTGGTTTGATGTTTCTATTTTTGTGTTGTTATATATTGATGAATCTAATCTATAAGAACTAGGAACTAATACTCAAAAGGAAATTTTCAAAAATCTAAGACTATCCATAAATGCCATGAAAAAAAAAGATAACTAAACTATGATAGAAAATAAACTATAGGAAACATAAATATTCCAAACAATTAACTGAATTCTGGAAACATTGATTCAAAACTTGCAATGGGACTAATTCGCCCAAGCTACCAAATGAGTCCCAAGAGATGTATTTTAAGGTTTTTTCTATTTTTTTTTTAGTTTTTTGAATGCTTTTAGGTCTGTACAATGTAGATAAATACTAAAAATGTATAATTTTGGAATGATGCGATGAAATAGGATGCAATAATGAACTTGAAATAATACTTTCACTAATGTAATTTAAAGAAGCCCTAGGATACAAAAAAAATGCAAAATACAATGCAATTGAGTCCTATGATGCAAATCAGAATGATATGATGTTTAATATGTAGGCTCACTAAAATGAACCAACAATTTTGATAATGTCTATGGACTACTATTGCACTCTTAAGATCTTTCACCTAAAAGGAGTGAGATAGACCCTTAAAATTGTTGTGGCTCACTCAAATAAAGGAATGTATTATGTGATTAGGACTAAATGCAATAATTTGAATGCAACTAAATGATGAAATTGATTGATTATAAATGCAAAATCTAAGAAATAAGTAATGTTTGAAAACACAGCGATGTTTACAAAAAGCTAAAAAGAATGAACAAAAATGCAATTGAAATTGAACAAAAACCTATATTTCAAAATGTGTACACCTGTAAATATGAAGATGATTGGAAATCATTCTAGAAATCTAGAAAATATAATTTTTGAACTGACCAGGACTCATTCTTCACCCTAGGAAAATTAGTCCTAGGTTAGTGTTTTTTGCCCAAAAATTGATTTTTGCAATCTGGGTATCTAGATCTACATCTAACTCAAAAACTCACCTCATGAGCGACTCATTCACCATGCATGGTGAATTAGTCCACTTTTAAATTTCTATAATTTCAAATGTCTATTCTACACCTTCACACTTGTACAACACTTTCTAATGCAAACCCAAATCGAGATCTCAGAAAATTCTTGCAAAATAGCATAAAATTGTTTATCTAATGAGAGTTTTTCCTTGTTCAAAACCCTAGTTGGGTATTAAACCTTAAATGGACCAAAATATGCATAAAACCCTAGTCTTAAGTTTGTTAAAGACTAGGAAAGTCTAAAGTATGTCAAAACCCTATTCTATTGTGCTAGAATAAAAGGTGCAAATGTGATTTGAGTGATGCAAGACCTTAACCCTAGAAACCTCACAACACATCAAAAATAGAGATAAAATGTAATGCAGATGAAATGTAAATGAAATACAAACCTAAGTCTGAAGATGGAGAAGAAATGGAATATGGAATCACTTTGAAAACAAGTCTTTAGGTGTGATTTGATGGCTAGTTGCATCTCCTCAACCTAGATTTATCCATGATTTACCATAGGCATCCATGATCAAATCTTTGAAATGTTGATTCTTCAATGAAGAGTGAGCTTCAAGACGTGCAAAAACCCTAGTTTGTTGTCCTAAAACTTGAACTTTGTTATTGAAACTTGTTGTAGACGACTTGACTTTAGAATTTTCTTTTTGAAAATGACTAAGAGATTTGAAAAATGAGTTAAAATAAATATTTATAAGCATCAACTCCTAATTTTCCCATTATTTAGACCTAAGAGGCGGACATCCATTAGAAAATTAAGTTGAATTAATTGAATTCCCAATAAAAATTGAAATTTCCCGCTAAAGGGACTCATTCGCCACACTTGGTGAATGGGTCCTACCAGAGGTGACTCATTCACCTAAGATGGTGAATGGGTCCCACTAGTAGTTTGTGAAGGTGGGTATTTAGGATATGAATGAATTAAGTGTTGTTTGTTAGGTTTCAAGTGATTTCTTAGGTAAAACGAGCCTCTAGATAAAAATAATGGGTCTTAGGAGCCTATAAATGTTATTTTGAAGAATGAATACTATAACCTAGGTATTCAAAAGTAAGTCTAATTAGGCATGAAATTGTCTCTTTTCTCAAGATTGTCTAATTTTCTATGCCACACTAGTTATCTACACCTACTCTTATTCACCCCTTGTCATATGCTTTTATAGGTTCTCATCAAACATTTCTTGACACACTCGAGATTTTGAGAGGAGGTCTTATCAAGATGTTGGCTCTACCTATACCATCTCATTTGCATAGTCCACTACACACATCTTTAGAGTAGCTAGCTGAGAGTGGGATTACTGAGCAATTGGTAATCATATGATTACAGCATCCAATACTCTTGATGTAGAGGCTATTCTTGAGGCATATATACCTATGTGTACATATAATTTTTTTAGATTATTTTAAAATTTCTAAATAAATTTACATGTACAGTTATGTAGTTCTTTGAAATTAATTTTCTAAATCTAAATTTTTATGTATTCATGCATGTATACATATGCACTAGGTGGAAATACAATATGTTACTCCTAGTTTGTGGGAAGAATGTGTACACACGTGTTCTTCACTGGACTATGGCAATGGACAGGTGAGTTCTTTAATTTTCATCTAGAAGTTAACTACATATACATCAAGTACACTCACACATGTACCCATATATATATATATATATATATATATATATATAAATATTATATATTATATATATATATATATATATATATATATATATATATATATATATATATATATTTAATTTCTAATTATGTATATGTATATATACATGTTATGTCTCTAGGGGTCAACACATTTATTGGAGCAAGTTTCATGCTCGGATGGTCACTCGACTAGGGCCTGACATGATGACTCAGGGAACATTTAGATGAGATTTTATTTATACATGTGACCTTAACATTTTTTTTATGATGTAGAAATTTTATATAAACTTATGAACTTATGTGACTGTACCATAGAAAAATAGATCTTGGACATTTTCATGGTCATTTAGGTCTTTCTCTCATGATGCTTAACCTATTTTTCTTTGATTTAATGTTGCAATGTAAATTATGCATTCACATTAGGTCTTTAATATTCAAATTATGATGTCTCTTGAAGGTGTTTTCAAGTGTTGTAACACATTTCTACACTTTTCTAGACTCTTATCACTACAATAAACCTAAAAATCACCTTTTTATCCCTTATCAAGTCATATTCTAAAGTTTTGTAAAGCTTTTTAACAATCTTTCAGACTTTTCTAGGCTTGTCATCACCAATTACACCTTTCATATGCTTTATTTGACCAAATTAATCACTCGAAAGCCATAATTAAATGTATTTTTGAATTCAAAATAGACAAACATCATTAAAAGCAACTTAATTCCTGACACCCACTTGCAATCCTAGAGTGGGACCCATTCGCCATGTGTGGTGAATGAATTGCTCTTAGCTCAAAATTCAAGATAAATTCAAATTTATTTCAGGTTTTTATACATTAAGACCTTATGTTGGCTTTTGATGTATTCTTAAGAAATTAGGGCATAAGTGTGTATAAATAAGTGTTTTTCCATCAATTTCAACCCCCATTTATCTCATTCACTCATTCAACATCAATTAGCATTCTTTCATTCAATTCATCAAAGCATCATGTAATCAAGCAATATCAAGCATCTTGGAGCAGCCATTGACATATCTTCATACTTCTTAAAAAAGGTTTTGGTGAGTTTAGTACACTTGCATGTTGTTTATTCATCATTCTTTTTTTATTTCCATTTCATTTCTTTATCAAGGGTTTGATTACCAAAGTGCGATTTGACCAAGGAAAATCCCTAGACTTTAACCCTTAACCATTTTTCCCCTCTTGGCATGTGTGTTTATAGTCTTGTAGGAAAATTTTTCAAGGAAACAGGTGTTGGAAAGTGGTCAACAAGTCATCAAAATGTTTCAAGTCAGCTAAATCCTAATTCAAGCTTGGAGACAACATCAACCTATTTTCTATAGATTTGACTCTGTCAACCTAACAAGAAGAAAAGTGCAGATCGGGACCTAAAGAATTGACCTTTTAATTTGTATAATTTTGGAGGAATTATTCACCATCAATGGCAAATGAGTCCCACCTATAGGCTAGAAAAGTTTATTTTTTCATAATTCAGTTCCTGATAGTCATAAAGCAGCTTTAGGTCATTTTACTAGTAGGAGGACTAATTGGCCATCAGTGGAAAATGAGTCCCACTAGTGATCAACAATTATTTTTTCTAGTTTCTAGAAACTTTGAAGATCAACATTCAACTTCCAGGTACACTTTGTTTAACCTCATTCAGTTTTGTTCTCATTTGTTTATTTTTTTAGTTTATTTTTGCATACCTCATTATGTTTTCAAACATTACATATTGCATTAGTTTTGCATTAATAATCAATAAATTTCATCATTTAGTTGCATTTAGATCATCACATTTGGTCTCAATTCCATCATAAATTCCATATTTTGAGTGATCCACCTCAATTTTCAGGTTGTATCTCTCTCCTTTTAAGTGAAAAACCCTAAGAGTGTAAGAGAGGTACATAGAACATCCAAAAATTTATGTTTCAATGAAATTTTATATATGTTTTAAGTTAAATTTCTAATATCCACTCTTTTGATCAATTCTAAGATAATTATTGTGCTTGTGACCCAAGTATGAAGACATTAAAATAACTACATAGATTATTAGCATGACAACTTGATTTTTTGCTATCTCAATTCAAAAATTGATGGTTCAGTGACATTTTATATATGTTTAACTTTAAATTTATGATAGTCACTCTTTGTATCAATTCTAAGATAATAATTGTGCTTGTGACCCAAGTATGAAGACATGCTAAAATAACTACATAGATTACTAGCATGGCAACTTGATTCTTTTCTATATATATTAAATATTCAATTATGGCTTGAGTTACATTATGTAATGGAGAAGAGTCAGTTCTTAATTATCATAGGAGGTATATGTTTATATTTTCTTGTATTTTGTACATGATTGGATATTGGATTGGAATCTAACAGTAGTGTACTAGATGTTTTTCTTCATAGATTCTTTCTCAAATGACTAGTCCTTGGCAGAGTTTTTTATTTCATTCCTTATCCTTCTTGGAATTCTTCAAGTGTTATCAAAGTCCATCTAAGAAACACCCATAAAACTAGCACATGACATCAACTTATGTATCATAATGTAAAGGGAGTTGTCCTCATGGCAATAACTTATGCATCATATGTGTGTGTGTGCATGCATAATCTTGTGTTTTACCTTAAAATATAGCTAAATATCCCTCTACTAGATTTTTGAATAGTTGTCTATTAGAGTTTTGCTAATTAAATCTCAGAGTGTAATGAATGCAATAAGAAGCAATTGAAAATAAAGAGTTGTTGAAGTTATGTAAAGAAAATATTGGATATATTTTGAATTATCATGCTAAAGTTGTGCAAAATGATCAGTTTTATATGCACAAAAAAAATTATAAATAGATGAAATGTATGATAGAAAAACTCTAAACACTAAAGTATACCTCGTGTATCCAAACAAGACTAATGATATGCATGAATTCTAATGTACTTGTAGTCTCTTGTTCTAATTATTTATTTATGCCTTGTTCAAAATGTTTCTAAATGGGAGAAACTATCAACCAGTGGTCTAAACATAAAAATGATGAAGATCATGGGTAAAAAATCTCAAAAGAACCTTAGAAAACCACTTACAAGTTCCTTTGCTCATCAAACTATAGGTTTTCTTTCACAAACCCTTGTTCTTCCTTATAGCTTTTCAAAAAGGAATTTTTTGGCATAACTCTCCAATAAGAACTGATCCATATGAAAGAAGACTTGTTTCAAATACCAATTTGTTTATTTTCAAATATATCTCAAAATTAGGGTAGGGTTCTTTGTACAGAATGCCTCCAAAATTGACTATCTTGCTTCATGACTAGGCCTAATTAGGTCACTAGGCTTGACAACATCAAGGTTTATGCAAGGAAATGACACCAAACAAGAGGAAAAACTTGATTTATGGATTCTTAAGCATTTAAAAACTCTTAATGGCATGAGAAAATTATTTACAACCCTTCCCTAAACAAACAATGTTTAGATTTGCTCAACCCATATTGAACCAATGGTTTTTTTTACTATTTTGGGGATATGTGAAAGTAGATTGCTAAAGAGAACTTTTTCCCACGTGAAAATCATGATCCCAATTTTTTTAGGGTGGAAGAAGGAACTATGATAGAATTTACTACCAATTTTGAGCCTTTTTCCATGGGTATAACACAAGTTATGGCCGTTTAAAGGTGATTGCAAACCATAGGACAAATTTCAATCAGTTTTTAAGAAAATGGATATAACTATGAAAATACCAAATGAAAATTAATGCCAAAAAAATGAAAATATATATAATTCACATTACAACAACCTCCATTTGGTTTTAGGTTGAAATGGAGCTTGTATAGTCCATACCTTGCAAGTTAGCAATAAAAAATGTTTAGAAAATGTAGAAACAAAATTGTTTTATTTTCTTCAACCTCCAAACTCCATCCACCAACATTCTCTTCGAGATTACAAAGATTTTTTAAAGAATTTACCATCATTCCAAACTACCTCCAATCATATTTTTGTTTAAGGAGTTAACAAATCCTCAATTACACTTTTGTTTGTGAAAAGTTATATGTGCAGGAATGAAGCTGAGACTGTTAATCATCTTTTTCTTCATTGCCCTTTTGTTTCGAATATTTGGGGTAAAATTTTTGTGCTTCTTGATGTGGTTTTGGTTTCTCCTGCCTCTATTGAAGATTTCTTCATGCAATGGAAATCTCCCTCAAAAAATCCTTTTGTGTGAAAGCTATGGTCTTTTGTTCTACCTTTTGTGTCTTGGAATATTTGGAAGGAAAGGAACAACAGAGTGTTTAGGGATAAAGAGATGTTGGAAGGGGACTTGCATGCTAAAATCGTAAGGGCTATAAAGGAAAATTTATCTTTAATTCCAAGAAAAGTGGTTGATAAAGCTAATTGGTCTCCTTTCGATATTGCTATAGCTGAAAAGTGGAACTCAAAATTAGTTGGGTCAAATATCCTCAAACCTATTGTTTGTGGGAGGGAGAATGCTAGTTGGTATTTGTCGCCTTTGGGTTGGGTTAAAGCCAATTTTTATGGTGTGGCTAAAGGAAACCCTGGGAAAGCTGGCAGTGGGTTTGTTTTAAGGGACAATTCAAGGGCTTTTATTGCGGCTTTTGCTGTGGACATCGGCACCCAAACTAATCATGTTGCGGAAGCTGTAGGAGCTTATCATGCGGTTAGCTTAGATTTCAAGATGAACATGAAATGTCTTTGGTTCGAGGGTGATTAAATGAATATAATAAATTGCATTCTCAGGTTTACCCCTCCCTCGTGGACCATCACAAAGTGGATCGAAGATACAAAAATCTTATTAAGTAAATTTGATAAAGTGAAAGTGTCCCACACCTATAGAGAAGCCAATAAGGTGGCTGATTACTTCGCCAATGAAGGGGTTAAGAAGGGCAAGTAAAACACGTGGAGGAAGAATGACTACCTCCATCCTGAAGTGAAAGCGCTAATTTATTATGATTCAGTGCATGGAAGAGAAGTTTGTCTTCGTCATGATTAAGCAGATAAAGATTAGGTACGTTGATTTCATTAGATTTGATGGGACCGACATCATTTTCTTTCTTAAGAAGAGTCTTTGGCACGCTTTTTGGGTGTTTGATAAAATATTCCCAAACGGGACCCATAGCAACTATAGGTTGTTGTTTAACAAAGCTATGAAAATGGGGGGAGAAAGAAAACATGTGGAGTCAAGCAGTTTTCAGGAGCATAGAAAGAACGCCAAAGCTTGGGAAAGAATTGAAAAGGGAGGCTTAGTCCCGTATTTGGAAAAGCTCCATGGTACTGATGAGGGGATGCTGGACTATTTTGTAAAAAATTGGAAAAATGGTGAGATTGTGTTGTTTGGCAGGAATGTTAAGTTGAGTGAGGATTTCATTGGTGAGATAACTGGTCTTTTGATAGAGGGTGTGAAATTTTATTGGGACCATCGGTTCTCTGATGAAGCGGTCATTAAATTTCCTAAAATAGACAAGGAGAAGGCTAAGCTGGTTAAGGTTGCCAATAGCTACTTTGATGTGGAGTCCATCAAATCTATCTCGAGGAAAGTTTTAAGAGTTATTATGGAGTATATCACGGTTGACGGGTGCTTCACCAGAGTGTATGGTTACCACTTTTCCATTCTGAACCACTTCCGTCACAAGGTTTGTATTTCTCTGCCTTTTTACTTATTCTCTTCTTTGAAGAATTTTCTTGATGAAGTTGAAAGAAACCCTAGGAGGATTGCTATTATCCACCATGGTCTTGTTAGGCTCATATTTGAGCATTATCAAAATTTACTTGCTTTGCCTAAAATTGTTGATATTAGAGAATTGCATGATGAGGAGATAGAAAGTAGTAGAGAGAATGACCCCTGGGCCCCCCTGCTTGTGCCCCTGCTAGTCCTAATACCAAGGCTCCCTAGTCCCTATCTTTTCAGAATGCCCTTAACGATTCTACTCCGCCATTATGTCCTAAGTTGAAGCCTTTTCTTGAGTGCCCTAGCCCGGGTTTTGCCTTGCCGCCCTGTCTTAATCCCCATCCCTCTAATGGCTACCCTACTCCGTGTTTGGTATATGGTTTTAAAGGTACCTCTGTTATGAAACTTGTCTCGTATTCTAGGAATTCAATGGAAATTCTTTTTGATAAACCTATGGTTAGTAAGGAGTCGGCCCCTAGTGCCCCCACATCAGGAAGATTTGGGAATGCCCCTAAAGATTCCCCTAATCAGTATGAAATTAATTTGGACCTAAATAAGCTCAAGCCTGAGGACATTCTGAGTGTGGCAGAAAAAAGTACAGATGGCCTTTTCACTATTCTCAAGTGGACCCAGAAGGAAGTCTGTGATTTGAAAGGCCGTAATATAGATCTTAGCAATAGGGTCATGGATTTGGAGTAGAAGATTAGCTGGAGTCAAAAAGAGAATGAAGGACAGGAAACCCCCTTGCGAAGGAAAAGACAACATTTGCAGGAGGAAAGATTGACTAGTATCGAGTGCAATATGTCCAAGATAGGCCAAAATATTAGGGCCACTGTGGCAAAAAATCACAAAATTGCTAGGAATAACACCATTATCATCAATGCAATGGTGGAAAAGCTCAAAAAAATCAAAAGGGTTTGCAGCAGATCTGCTGGTGAAGGGATTTCAACTCATACTCGAGCTAACACTAAGAGGAAGATCCCGACTTCATCATATACAACTCAAATCCTCAAGCAGGGGTTACAGGACATGAAGGATGTTGAAAAGGAGGCTAAGGAGTTGTTGAACACCTTGGAGTAGTGCGGTGGTTTTTGTTTCTGGCTTTTGGGCGGCCCTTTTCTTGGACCCTGTTGTCTCTTTGTGATGTCATTTCCTTTTTGGGACAGCCGTCTACTTGTTTGGACTTATTTTATATCTTTTGTTGTTTAAACTCTGTGGTTTTAGGTCCCTGTAAAACCTATTTTTTCCTTTTCAAAAACATTTGCATTTTTACTTAGCTTTGCACCTAGAGACTCCATAGTGACTCAAACTGACTCCAACTAACATGAAATGGTCTATAAATACCTTATTAAATGAAAACAACACAAACTGAAGCAAAATTCCAGGTTTTGACCCTTGGAGGCCTAAAATGACCTATGGCTGCCCCTACACCACAAAACCGAAGTATCCATTTCCTTTAACATTTAGTGTAAACCATCAAATGCACAATTAGGAATTAATATCAAGTTTGACACATTGAAGCTTCTAATGATCAAAACTAAGGAGAAATTAGATGTACAAAATATTTACTACTTGACAGTGAGCATTGGAACAACTAATTATTGTATCTACTCTTTGTACTTGCTCATTTTGATAGAAAAAATTGCATGTCTAATAAATATTTTTATATCCCCAAAAAAAAAGTACAAAGAGCACATACAATAATTAATTGTTATAATTCTCATCGTCAAGTAGTCAATCTTTTGTATATCTAATTTCTCCTTAGTTTGATCATTACAAGGTTTGACATTTTGAAGAGACTTGCTTCAAGAGGATGTTTAGTTGATGTATTTCTAAGTTGTGGTTCCTTAAAATAATGGAAATTTGATTAGCTAGTTGTTCTATGCCTTCAATTTTTATGGCCAATTTTATGGATTTTTATATTGTCTGTGATTCATAATAGTTCTTTATTAGAGGTTTGCTAATCAAATCTCAGAGTGTAATGAATGCAATAAGAATCGATTAAAAATAGAGAGTTGCTGAAGTTATATAAATAAAATAATAAATATATTTTGAATTATCATGAGAAAGTTATGCAAATGACTATTTTTATATGCACCACAAGAAAGTAAAAACAAATGATATGTATGATAGCAAAAATATAAAATATAAATTAAACCTCATCTATTCCAAAAAAGAATAATGACATTCATGAATTCTAATATACTTATAATCTCTTGTTCTAATGATTTATTTATGAATTTTTTGAATGATATATGAATGGGGAAAATTGTCAGCCAGTGGTATGAACATAAAAACATATCTGGATCTATTTCCTTAAATATTCAATGCAAACCATAAAATGTACAATTAGGAATTCACATCAAGTGTGACAAACTGAAGAGAAATCAAATGTACAGAAGATTGACTACTTGACGGTGAACATTGGAACAATTTATTATTGTATTTGCTCTTTGTACTTGTTTGTTTGGGATATACAAATATTTGTTAGACAATTAGTTTTTGCTACCAATTGTTTTTCCCCACTCTTGGTTTTTCCATGATAGAAATATGGTGTTTTGTGTTGAATCTCTTCTTGTTTCTATAGATTAATTTCTATCTACACAACATTCAATTGTCTTATCTGTCACTTGATAATTTTGATTAGTTCAAGTAGAACAATATCTAAATTTTAATCCTTTTGTTATTTCTATAAGCTATATTATTATTTTTAGATAAAAATGAAACAAAATGTACACATCATTAGCCTAAAAATGTATCATCTAATGGAATTATCATCCCAATAAATGTATTTCACAACTACTTGAAGTCATTTTAATCTTGTTCAAGAGTCATTAACTCAACATCCCTATTGGGATTTGAAAAACCTAACTAATTATTATATTATCTTGAGAAAATTTTCAAACACAAAAACCATGTTTCTATGTTCAGATCATGTTGAGTACTTTGATGCGAGCAAAACATAAGATTCTAAAAACCATTTAGTTAACATTTGAATCAATCAATGTTTTCAAATGAAACAAGAAAAATATCACATATCACATCCAAATAAACATATAGATCTCTAAGGTGCATGGAAATTTTGTTCTTAATTTCTTAAAAATGAACAACTAATCTCTCAAAATATGCATCCATAAATAACCTGCTCATTCATGTACCACACCAATTGGATCAACTCACTCTTCAATAAATTGCAATATTCTTTAATGATCATGTATATCTAGTGTCCACTTATGACATCCACATACACATTGAACTTCATGAAGAGATAAGCCAACAACAATTACTAGGTGGATATATTCTAACACCATGTTTTTAGTTTGGTAATCAATAAAATGAAGCCCATTTCGACTTGTTTTAGATATGTCCCTTGAACTACAACTTAAATTGTGGGAAATATCATTTCATCACTTTTTTCTTGTTTTGTTAACTTCATCCTCTCCTTTATGCAACACAATAAATAATAACCAACATGCTCTATATTTAAAGCTTCTGCTATGACCACAAAAACATCTCCTATACATGCATACTTTCAATTTTTTAAAAATAGAACCAATCTTCAATTGTAGAAAAAAATGATTTATATATAAATGTAAATTACAATTAATTTTTTGTCTAAATAAAAAAATTTAGTATAATTTATAAATTGATCTTGATCTAAAGTTAAAAACATAAATGCATGTTCAAATTTAAATATATATGCATGTGCATGTACATGCACCTTTTTTAATCAATCTTGAAATGTGGTATAATCAGTTGAAATCAAAGGAATATCTTTAAATGTTTTTTCTTCATCTTCATTGTATGTGTCAGTAACAACAATTGGCACCAAATTCCATTTACTGAAATATCCATGTTCTTGGTTGCTACAACTATCATTTGATCCCAAAATGCATTCATAGAAAAAACAAGAGTAATCTCTAATATGTAATGTCCATGTCCATCTATATGTACTCATCACACAATCTAAAGATCTTGTTTTATCTATCCTATTGCATCCATGTTGTATTCTTCTATCCACTCCTACAAAATATATGCATATATATTTAATTCAAAATAAATTTAAATAATTTAAACAAGTTTAAACCTTTTTTTAAAACATTAAATTTAAACATACTTGAATTCTCCCACAATACTATAGTTTGACATCCATCATTTCTCGTAGTTTAAGATGTATTGACATCACTTTCAAAGTGTTTCTTACACAATTCCACAACATCATGTGCATAATTTATAAAGTCTCCATAATTCATTTGATTTTTTATTAGTGCAAATTTGAGGCAAGCTCATGTGTTGTCATGTTCACCCTTTCCATGGACACTCTCAAAGAAGCTTCAAACATGCAATATATTACCATGTCAATGATATCTACATAGTGCATAAAATGTAATTGATGATTTGAATTGTGATGTACACCCATCAGACCATACAAAATATTTTTCAATCTTCACACCTCTTCCTGCTAAATCTTCAGAAAACTTCTTAAAGAAATGTTGGATAAGAAGTTTGTCGTGCTATTTATCAGCAATAATATAAAAGTGATATTCTTTCTTGATGACTCATTTTTCATATGTATTTTCAATACCATCCAAATCCAATTGTGCATGTTTATAACAAACATGCACCATAATAATGGCCTTATTTCAATAGTAATATTGTGTTTGAATGTCCTTTTGATGGGTAAAAGAGTAATTTTCAAAAAATTCATCTACTAATTAAACTATTCAAATTGGTAAAGTATCTCTTAATAAATTATATTATTTTGTATTATACTTAGCATAAAATGAATGTTGTATGTATAGTTGTATCAATTTATGAAAAAAAATCATAAATGTTCCAATAGGTACCTACTCTTCTACATAATCTAATCTTGTGGATTCTTTCCCAATTTTTATTTCAAACTTTATGTACTTGTAAATCTTGTAATTTACCATCTTCGACATGTTAAGATATTCATTTCTCAAAGGAAATTTAGCTAGATTTCCACGTGTTTCAAAAATTACTTTTATTCGTTTTATTCAAGGTCCATCTACATCATCATCAAATTTATCACATATGATGGATGGTATGAATCGACTTACCTATTTAGAAGGTTCATTTTGAGAACCATCACTTTCTTCTTTGATCTTTTAGAAAACTTGATAGTAGATATCAAATTCAATATAATAATGATAACAAAAAATTTCAAAACCCTTCTTTTCCCTCACATAATGTGGCCTCAATATTTTTAACATTGTTTATCCAATCTTTCTATAAGGATTTGCATCACAAAACATTATATACATCTCATATTCCATTATCTCTAATCAATGTTTTGTATGCAGTTCAAAATTGTTTGGACTAGACCCAATATTGTATTTTAGAACATCTATTTTATTTTATGAGGGATGAGAATGACAATGCCAAAATCTTGATACCAAGTTCCTAACACCAACTTCAATCTTGTCAAAACAAGAACCTCTACACATTAATTACCAATTGCCTTCTATAGTAATATCATCTAAAACCTTTCTCCTTTTCACATATCCTGTTAGTGTCCTTCGACTTAAGCCAATTTCATTTGAAAGTGAAGAGAGCTAATGATTTCTTTTCATTTTTGGACTTACAATAGATGTCAACATCACTCTTCATGAAACACTCTTATCTGATGATCGAGATTGCTTCCTAATTGAACTCAAACATTGTTTAACATTTTCAATAACAGTTAAGTATTATAGGCCTTGTTTTTTCCTCTTTTTGAAATCTACACCCATCAATACTAATGAATCCTTTAGGTCATCATGAAAAATTAATTTTGATAACAATTGGGCTTGACCAAGTGTATCAGGTCTTTTGAAATAAGTTTCAATTATTTCCTTTGAAGTTCTTGTGAATGCCCTCTTAGTAGTAGGAGGAGGTTATTCAACATAAAAATATAATTTGTCAATATCTAATTCAAGTAATTGATCTATATTTTTGTAATAAAATTTTCTCCTCACCTTTTTAATTAGATTCATAGTATGAATATTGGTAAAAGGGAGTGATCTTGACCCCTATACAAAATTAAATTGTGTATGGTCCTCCTCTCCAACATCAATTGTTTGTGCAACTTAGGTTTTCTCCATACTATCAACCATGGTTTCTTCAAACCTCTCTTCTATAGTAACTAAATTTGGCTCAGGGACCTCTACTCCACTTTCCATTTATTGAGTCATTGTGTACACATATCATATATAAAAGAGAATATTTTATAGTATATATAAAACATATTATTTTAAATATGCTCATGTGTTGAATAATTTTAATAACATTAACATCCTTATCTAGCATGAAATTATTCAACTCAAAATTAACAACCATATCATTTAAATGTGCTACATGATCTCAATGCATCATATTCAATCAAACACACATTATTAATTTGAATATACATCATTTTTACATAATTTAATTTGGGTTAACATCATAAATTAATATAATCAATTCACATCATTATTTTATTAAATATATAAGATAGATAAGTTCTAAAAAACATGTAACATAAAACCTAAACATAGCCTAACTATAAGAAACCTGAGCTAGAACCTAAATCTTAAATAAATGATCAAAACATTCAATAACATATATGAATAGTTCATTTTTTGTATGGTGGGCCATTTTTATCTTTATTCATGTTCAACAATGTGTTTGTTTATGTTCACATATTGTTTCAAATTAACAAAAAAAAGGATATATCAATATATAAATATGTATCCAATCCATAAAGTAATAATGAATAATAAAGCTCACAAAGTAAAGGAGGATTAGATATGGAGATAAGATGTAAAGTTATAAAATTGAAAATCTAAAATTAGAAAATAATAAGAAAAACAAAGGGAGATTTATAAGATATTGGACAAAAATCCAATAGGATATTGGATCAACTTTATAAAATACTAGATGGTGTATTATGATAAAGAGTTAGGTTTTTGTTGTAGCTTTCTTACAAAACATTCTATGCGTGTAGAAATCATATTTCATTTTTGCAAGAAGAGTAAAAAATTTAGAATTTTTATATAATTTAGGAACCTTGAAAAATCCTATGAGAAAGAAAATTATCCTATGCCATATATGGATGATATCTAACATATTATGAATATTTATCAAATATTTTCTCTCTAGGATGATTACTTGGGCTACAACCTTATATTGGTGGACCATCAAGATAGACATAATAATACCTTTGCAACCAATGGAGAATATTTATTTATTACCAAATTTCATTTGTACTTTTAAATGTGGATGCTAAAGTTTAAGGAGCAGTGAATACATTATTGAAAGAATTGATTGAAAATTACATAATCATCCATCTTTATGATATTTTGGTCTATGGAAAGAATTTAATATTCACATAGAAGTTGTAAGAGTACTACTACAATATTATTATAGAGAATGGAACATTTTAAAACCCAAAAAAATGAAAATTTGGAGTGACTAAATTAAAAATTATTGGACATATCATCTATGAAAGAGGAATTGCTATAGATCTTGAAGGTTACATGAAACTCTAAAAATTTCATTTCCTAGAATAAAAATGAACCCAAGTCCTTTAGAAAACATAATTTCATTCATAAGCTCTTGTATAGCTTCATTAAAATTATGATGCCATTGAACACTATGATTTTTAGTATATATTTACTTTAATACATTCTTTAGTTAAGGTGGTTGCAAGTATGTAGTTAGCAGTTTTATTAGCTATGATAGCTATATCTCCATATTTCTCAATGATTTCTCCATTGTATAAATATGACTCTATACTTCAAATAATAATAACCAATCAAGAATATTTCTCTCATATTTGGTATGAAACCTATAAGAGAAAATTGAGTGATTTTATGGTGATCAATATTTGAGTCATGAGATAAAATATCTATAGAGTTTTTGGTGCATCAAAAGTGATGGAAATTGTGATTTCATTCCTATGTTGCATGGGAGATGAAAATGAGGGTATAATAATGTGTTGCAACATTGAAATGAACCTATATCTTACACATTTAGAAATTTCTTATAATATAGGCTAGAAAAGAGGTACTCAACCACAACCATAGGTGATGCATATGTACCTAGAAGATTGAGGGACCAATTCCTTATGCTCCCAATTCTAAGCCACTCCTCTATTTTCTTAAGTGATATTATATTATTCTTATTATTTCCATGGAATGGGGATATTTTGAAGAGCCATTACAAGATGTATTTATCCTTTATTCAAGAAATTTTGACTTCTCAAATGATGCTAAAGACTGAAGAAACTCTGGAATTATGCTTATCAACTAAACATACCTACTGAATATGTTCATTGGTTAGAATGTGGTGACATTAGAACTGATTTTAGCCCTAAAATAAAATGTATGTGAAGATGACAAATGTTTCATTCATATATGTTCATTTTCCTATTTTTTAAGAAATGTTTCTCTAGGTCTTGATTTTTTTGTAGTGAAGCATTGAGGAAATAATCACCTATTCTTTTAATGCAATATTCACTAAATTTCTTATGATTTAGGAGGTTGAAAAGAAGCCCATAAAAATTTATTTCTCCTAAACCTGAATTCTTGATAAGATCACAACTTGTGAACTGACAATAAAAAATTACCATTATTAAGAGAAACTACTAGTGTTTGAGAGTTAGGAAAATAACTTCATGGAAAAAATGAAAGTGATAAAATAGACTTAATTGGCTAGAAAAAGATCGAACCCCTATCATGACAAAGATTCCTTTCTTTAATAATGAAATCAACCTCATTGTGTGAGAAGGTACAAAATGCAAGTTGACGTTAACCTCGGTGAGAAATTAAAAGATCTAGGTACATGTGAGATTTGGCTTGTAGATTTGGAAAGTATATTGTGGACTTATTACAACTTTGTTAAGATTTTATTTTGAGGTTCAAATAGTATGTGAATTCAACTTATATAGATAAACATAAATTTTTTGGAAGTAAACAACTCGGGGAACTATTTTCCAAAAGATATAATTAACTAGAAACATTTTATTATTAATCTAACTAGCATATGTCTGTAAGGAACGACTTCTCAATGCAAAAATTCAACTGATGGGAAATCTGCATACACGGGTTATTCCAATGCATGAAGGGTTTATATAGGTAACTCCCATTGCCAATAACCTACAAATTATAGCATTGGTCCTTGACATTTGGTCTGAAGGACCATGGAACTAAAATGTGTTCTTGGAATTCTTGATTTTGTTAGTATTGAAATTATAATGTTACAAAGGATTGGTTTGTTCCTTGTGTGATCACCAAGAACCTATATGTTAGGGAAATCTCTAATTTAATATATTCCAAAAATAATCAAGAGCACCTACTACATGAGTGAATAGTATGTAATTTCCTAGTGGAGAACTATTTTGCAGTTCAACTCAACATGACTATTCTAGCTATTTATCTTATTAGAATATTTAAAAAAAAAAGTCTAATACTTTAGATATGCAATTAAGAAATCACAAAACCAAATTGAAAATATCTATTACTTTTCAAGGAAAACTAAAAAATTCATAGGAGTAACACATGATGTAGAAATAGTCAATTCAAGTTGACTAGAACATTTATAGGAGCACTTGTGATTATAGATGCAATAAATTTATAATTAGAATAAACATATTAGAATATGTGTTTATATAGATAAACTAAAATACAAAATATGGAAATATATATGCACATGGATATGCCAAGACTATGAAAATGTATCCAACTTCTCACAAAACTGCACAACTTGTCTATGTATCAATGGATTAAACCATTCTCTCAAAAATAAATGCAAATAGAAAATGACATCAAATTTAATAAACAATATCATAAATGAATATTTGGCTGGTTTTCATGGTATATTTTTAAAATTTTAGATTATAACTCTAACTTTAGAAGACAAAAAATGTGGCCCACCCAATACTCCACCTACCCCATATGGAAACTATTGGAACAAAGGACTCAATGAATACCCAAAATATGACTTTCTAAAAACACTAACTTGCAAGAAATATTTGCTAAAAAATTGCATTATAATATAAAGAATGGTAAAGATATTAGATAGTGTTGTTCCCATGAGACACCTTACCACTCAATCAATGTCTTTTTCACTATCTATGTAGCTTTCTTTTACGGAAATATCTAAAATTTTGAAGTAAGAACAAAGCAAGTGACACATCAAAAGTTGGTTTATAATAAGTAGGAAACAAAAAGACCAGGTCATGAAGTGACAACATGGCTGTGATGGTGATGGGGGGGCTACATATTTTGGAAACTCTCCTACAAATATATGCATATACTACCTACATATCTAGTTAGTGATGAAGAAATCAAGGTTCAAAACAAATTGTCTTCTGATTATAGTGTTAGTTATTTTTCTTTTCTGAATTGCAAGCTTTTAGTTGATTGATTATAGGAATAAAATAAATTAAATTAGTTATTTATCACAAAGAAAATAATAAAGAAAGTACGAATTTTTATTTGATTGATTATAGGAATAAAATAAAATAAATTAGCTAACTATCGTAAAGAAAATAATAAAGAAAGAAAGACAATATTGATTTTTAATTGGAAAAAAAATCATAATTTATAATATAAAGTATACATACCTTCCTTTTCATCTTTTTTAGCTTAATATCTTTGCTTCCTTCTTTCACGCAATTGTTATTTCTTTTCTTTACTTGAAGAAATAATTTTCCTATTCTTTATATTTCCCATCTTCTTCAACTTGAAAAATATGATCTTTCAATAATTTTTTGTCAATTCTATGTTCAAGATCTGTAAAACACTTGCTAGCCATGTTTGGAAGCAACATCAAAATTTCACCAAAAAATTTAGTTTTCAACCTCAAGTTTTACATTCAAATCAGCTTAACATGACAAAATATTTTCACAAGGTCATAGCCCTCGAAATTAGCTTTCTAACAAGTATACTTTTGATATGTTTTCATTTTATCATGTATTTAATTTTTTACTTTTACTGAACATAGGTTTTTTTTCTAAATATCGAGCTCTTCATTCTGCAGCTCGGTTGAAAAATAGTAAGACATTGTAAAAAAACATTAAAAAATATTCATTCCCTCCATATTGATGCTATTGTTTCACCAAAATAAAATTGGATTTTTACATATACATAACAGGTTATGTCGTACGACACACACATATGTCCAAATTATAGGTACAGTGACTTAAAAACTTAATTAAAAAAATAATGTAACAAAAAATTATGAAAATAGTTCTATTCCCTCCATATTGATGTTGAGAATCTATACTTCAGAAATTAGAATTTTATTGTTTATAGAAAAAAAGTTATGTTATATGACACAAGTGTATCTTTTTAAAATGTTGTTTTTTGTTTAAAAATATATTTAGAACCTACACAAAAATTGCTACAAATCACTAGTTTGCATCATCTTGAAATTATTAATGATTTAGCTTCTATAGGTCTTAGAAGATGAAGATTTATTTAAAAATATTCATGTAAATTTATGTACATCTTGGACAAAAACTAAGGCACAGTATTGTGATTTCACCCATAATTGTAAGGGGTGCAATTTTATGACATTACAACCCAATAGTGATCTCTCCAACTATCAGTATCATTTTCATTCTCCACTATATGATTCAAGGTTAGGTTTCATGCAAATAAATATAGAAACAAACCTATATACCAGAATATATTTTTTGTGACTATATTGAGACTCAAACCACTAGTGCATTTTATTTGTGTGAAATATAAAGATACCTCCCCTAGAATGGAGTTTGGTGACTTTCCAAAAATGAGATACACATTGCCATTATTTTTAGAATTACACCATTGTATAAATTTCATCTTAGCCATGAAGAACCCACTTCAACCTATTAGCCTTGGATCAATACACAACATTAGCTACTAGATCATAAAAAATATATTTTTTAAATTGACTAAAAAGAATAGATAAGGTTTTGATAGTCACATTCTCGTATTCACATTTAACTCTGAAATCATGGGAGTGTTTAAAGATGCATTTTGTGTGGTTATTTTTTGAAATCCATATTGGATTGATTATAGAATAGTTTCAAAATTTTAAAACTGAAAGCATTAAAAAGATTATAGCTTGAAGGTAAAGTTTCTTACAAGATTTAAATCAATAAATTTATATGTGCACATTTATCTTAATTTCTATAACTCTCGAATAAAGAAGGTAAATTAAATACCTTTATCACCACATTACACCTAAAATTAAAATTTCTCTTCAAGAAAAATATGGTATACAATATGGAAATTACATAAATGGAGTCTATTGAAATATTAGATGATTTAATCTTATCTAGATTATTGAATGAAAAATAAATTAAGAAATTTATCTCATGTATTTAGAATTATTTAATGAAGAGTCCTTCCATGCAAAATCAATGTTATTATCTTGAATATTATTCTTATATGTATCTTAATAGAAATGAAAAAGGATATACTTAGTGCCTGCTTCATATGGTTATCTAAATTTCACAATCCTAGTGAATAATATTGCACTAAGGATGATTTGATTCCATAAAAAATAAACTCAAAACCATTAAAATATATCATTTACATGCTGATCATGGAAATTACAATTTGGAAATCTCTCATGAAGATCAAAGAGATAATACATCTTCTTTCTAGTAGGGAAATATTAGCATAAATCTAGAGAATATAGTGACTAGTTGTACTTCAATTACAATAACTAGCAAGTAATCCTTCAATGACATGAGGAAAATAGTTACTCATTAATGCTATTTTCTTCTGTAGAGATTAAAATCATTATCTTTTAAACTAATGATAATATTCAATGTAAAATATGGTGAAAAAAAATAGTTAAGGTCACCTTGAAGATAGAGAAAACAAGAATGAATCATCAAGAAACCTATTTTAGACTTGTATTTTTCCTAGTATGAATCTCACATTTCTTGAAGAGACCAATAAAGATGAATCACTACAATAAAAGCACATAGAAATCTATAAAGATATCAAAGAACAACTTGAAGATAGAGTGCATAAATACTAACCATCATACACCTATAATTTTTCATTCTTGCAACCTAAATATCAACCATTAAAGTTTCTATAGAAATATTATGAATAAAAAAAGAGATGAAAATTATGCCTTAAATTCTTGCAAGGTCATAAAATACTATTGATTCTCCCATGTTGTGCTACAAAAATTTTAGGTTCTTGTCAATGTCAATGGTTTTGTGACTGACTTATAATTTACATAAATTATATTATTATGATCCTTGTAATAATGTATACAAAGAGAAACAATGTTTTGAAAATAGTTGAACTTTTCCTTTGATGTGATTCAAAAGACTTTAGTTTTTATTTTTGGGTTCCAACATTTCTTTGATGAATATGGAACATACAAAGAAAGGAAAAATTTACCATATTCAAGTGATCACATGGCCTCCTATACAAACTATATGTTCTCTCCCTTTAGAGAAGATAAAGCAATCCACAATGACTATGTAATTATCGTGAAAATGAATTTATTTTATGTTTTATTTTTTATTTCTAAATTATTGAACAAATAAATTAAAAAATTTAATTTGTATCTGATAAGTCCAATTTTTAAAAAACATAAATTAAACATCTTAATTTTTTTTTTTTAAAATGACTTTGATGGATGACATTAATTTATTAATGTATGCATATTTCATAATATTTTGATTTTTTTTTATTGAAAATTTCTTGAACATAACCTAAAGGATGTCCAACAAAAATATTGAATGAAAGTGGACATTCATTTATGAGAAAAGGCATGTTCATCAGCCAAAACAAGAGTAGTAGAGAAGAGAAAAAGACCAATTTATGCCAACTAGCCCGCATTTTCTTTATTTTTATATTTTATATTTTCAATTTGTCAGCACCACAATTTTCTTTTGGGTTGATGCCATTGTTGTGCCTAATGGAGAAAATAGATCCTAAGGTGTGCCACGTCCATCATTTTACAGTCTGCAACATTTGAGTTATCCTTCACCTTACGAGGCAAGGAGGTTTATCCAATGTGTTTAGAATGGCATTTGTAGGTATGAGGGAACTCCTTTTTATTTTTATTTATATAGAAGGTTTATCATTGTTATTATATGATTTAGAGCACAACTTTCATGAGATTTTTTTTTTCAAGAGAAAAGTATCATTCTTATGATGCCTATGATTTTGCATTCACTGACTCTTTTTGATAGGTTCACTCAAAATCATTTAATTTGTCACAGTGACAAAATGAATTTATGAAAAATATCAAATCTATGTATATGTATATATAAATTATGATTTTGCCAAATAAAATTAAAATTAAAATATAAATAAAATCAATTCAATAAAAATAATTCAGACATTATAAATAAAATAAAATAGTTTTTAAATTGACATTTTTGAGAATATGTTTTAAAGGACATAGCATTACACCAATGGCAAGATTCGAAAGAATAGCTCTCTGAAGTCTATTTTCCAACAATCATGTTTTAAATGTTATAGTAATGAAGCGAGCACAGATATTAAATTTCTGTTGTGGCAACACATACGACTTCCGTACCCGGAAAGATTTTTGGGTTGTCAACAGAAATCCACCTCTCAAAGAAAGCTGCTTCAGGATTATACATATAAAAAACTGGAGACCCTAAAAGGAAGGAATTGTGATTATATCCGACCAAGAAAATTCGATCAGACCACAGTGTGGCACGAGCACAGTTAAGTTCTCGAGGGAAGGCTTCCACTTTTCTCCATGCCTTTCCTTCCCAATCATATTGCTCTACTCCACTCCTTCCAAAGGCATTTAGTTGTCCAAACGCATATACAACCTGGACGTGCCATGAATTGTGCATTGACATGTTTACTATTATTGTCCATACTCCTGTGTTGGGGTCAAATCTTTGAGTTCTACTACTCAAAATACCAATGACATAAAACATTCCTTCAATAAAAACACCCTTACACATGCCAATTTCTTGGTGCATCTCAGGAAGACGCTCCCACTTGTCTTCATCTACTTTATAAACTGCTGCTTGACGGAGTCCATCATCATCAAAACCTTTGCCAACCCCTCCTGCAATGTAAATTGACCCTTCAGATGAAGCACAACATGCAAAGTGGAATACAGGTCTGGCAGTGGGAATTTCAGCACCTTGCTTCCATGTACGAGATAAAAAATCGTAGATCAAAATCATTCTAGTAAAATTACCATAATGTTTCAATCCCAGTAAAACAAGCATTATGTTTATTGACACAAACCAATCTGAGAACCCGATATGATTTTGTCAGAATGCAGTGACAATAGGAGGGAGCGTTTCACATGATTGATCGGCGGGGTCGTATATAGATATCCCAGCAGACTGGCAGCAAACATATATATTTCCAGTGCCAGCCCAAACCTTTATTCTATCTTGATTGAAAACGTGAAGCATTCCATCATTTCTTTGGCGGGTTTCAAAAATTGCTTAATCTTTGATTGATATTTGTAAGGCACTCTTAGTAAGATGTCTCGCAATATTTGTTCAGGGAGTTCCAGCAGAAGATCCATATTATCAACTCTTTCTTAAATCCGGACAATTACGTCCAGTTCTCTGCTAAATGACGTTTATACTGTATGCATTGCTTTATATTCATCCTTGTCTGAGTTATTCTTATAGTAGAAAACGGTTCTTTAGATTCAAAGGCCACACCGCTGCTTGACGGAGTCCATCATCATCAAAACCTTTGCCAACCCCTCCTGCAATGTAAATTGACCCTTCAGATGAAGCACAACATGCAAAGTGGAATACAGGTCTGGCAGTGGGAATTTCAGCACCTTGCTTCCATGTACGAGATAAAAAATCGTAGATCAAAATCATTAGTAAAATTACCATAATGTTTCAATCCCAGTAAAACGAGCTTATGTTAACACAAACAATCTGAGAACACGATATGATTTCAAATCCAGTGACAATAGGAGGGAGCGTTTCACATGATTGATCGGCGGGGTCGTATATAGATATCCCAGCAGACTGGAGCAAACATATATATTTCCGTGCCAGCCCAAACTTTATTCTATCTTGATAAAACGTGAAGCATTCCATCATTTCTTTGGCGGGTTTCAAAAATTGCTTAATCTTTGATTGATATTTGTAAGGCACTCTTAGTAAGATGTCTCGCAATATTTGTTCAGGGAGTTCCAGCAGAAGATCCATATTATCAACTCCTTCTTAAATCCGGACAATTACGTCCAGTTCTCTGCTAAATGACGTTTATACTGTATGCATTGCTTTATATTCACCTTGTCTGAATTCTTATAGTAGAAAACGGTTCTTTAGATTCAAAGGCCACACCGTTAGGGAATGCACTTAGAATACATAAAAGAGACATAATTAAGGCTAATAATATTTATGTAAATTGTTTCTGTTGAACAAGGCTAATGTATATCATAAATATGAGAGATATATCATGTAATCAGAAATAATGTTTTATTGAATTACAAATTAGGTAGAATATAGCAAATCGAAAAAATAATATCTAGCATTTATTTTCTGGATGTAGATAAGGAGCAAGAGTCTTCTACAAGGATGCGGTGCCAAGATGGGGGGTGCATTCTTCAAGTATGTTAATAAGCAATGCATCAGTTTATTAGATCAGACTACTAACATCAGACTAATAAGCGTTGCGACAGTATATTTGAATCAAATGAAAAATCTTGTGTACGCATAGGCATCTTAACTGTTATTACGGTTCTGTCTTCTAATAGAGGCCATTTTTAATTGTGTGCTCTGTTGTTTAGAATAGGATAGCAGCTACTATAGTGCATAGAGAAGAAACTTAAATCTTTCAAAGGCAGTATGAAATATCTATCAAGCATAATGGAATGGGGACATTTTTCTAGTTAACGTGGTTGGAAAAGCTCTGCTGAACATGTACGCTAAATGTGGAAGCATATGGAAGGCAGAGAAAAGGTCTTCAATAATCGCATACTTGTATTTTCAATAATGTGCCTTCACAAGGGGAAAAAGAAGGATCAATGAAACGATTAATAGCTTCAACAATGAAGGGATCACCAAGAATGACTCCCAATAATAGTGAATGGACATTACACTATGTAGATTTAACTGATTTTATTTCAATATATCGATCTAATTATAAATGGGCATAAGCATATGAACTATTAGCAAAAGGGATTCGGCTCATACCTGCGAAATGGAAATAAGCCAAGGAATAGGATATTGTCGCCTAGTCTTCCTTGCCGTTTGAAAACGCAGATGATCTCCCGACTCCATCCTTTGCAGTGATGCTTTTCATTCCCTGTTCTAATCACCTCTCCTCTTTACGTTTTTGCATGCCTCCTTGCGGTTCAATAACTCTTCCTTCACCATTATATTACTCACTTTTTCAAAAACAATCAATACCATTATTATCCCGTTTTCTTGAAAATGCTTTATAATTTATATATGGCATTTAATAGATGACTAATACACTGGAGGTACTTCCAAAGATAGAACAACCCCAGAAGCTGAACCTTACAGATGTTAATAAACTGTTGCATTGCTTATTAACAGACATACTTGAAGATGGAGGATACATATGAACGTGACTTAAATCAAGGGGACTTCTCAATATGTGTCCTTGCTTCCAGTGGAGAAGCCAAGATGGGGTCAGCCGTCATCAGATTTTTGTGATCATGGTAACATTCCAAATCTAGGATTTATTTGTCTGGTAAACCTTGTTTATTCTACATATTTGCGTATAGGCGTAGCGGGTTAAAGGCGTTTCAAATCAATTATTCATAGAAATATTTAATCATTCAACTTGCTCAGTCAAAATATATAATCCCTTTTAACATTTGAATTCTTGGTGCAATATCGTGAAGCCCTTTTTTGTGAGGGATTATTATTTCAATTCTTCATCATAACGTTTAATGCTGAGATGAAGTGTTCGTTTTATGTTTGATTTCAAAAATAAAAGCAATTTTTACATTGGAAAAAGCACATCTTTTGAAAGTCACTCTACGAGAACAAAATTCTCAAATCTGTAGGATACATCGAGTGGTAAATAAAAAATCACATTTTTCATTTTGGATACTACTGGCTACATTGTTGACGCTAAATTTGACTGGATGCCTGCATGTTATCAATATATTCTAATAGGAAAACTAAGACCTATAAATATCAAAAACTGGGACCTGACAACTTTTATTATGATTTTCCAATTACCATCCGCATATGCAAATGTTATGGCACAAAATGATAAGAATTGGTTGCGATCATTAGAATAATTGCGACAAAGACAACAGTTATAACCAAACTAATGCTTAGCCAATTGTCTCTTGGGCTAAACCTCAATAATATTATGTGACTGTTAACTAATACTTGTCATGTATTAAGAATAACATTTTTCACGATAAATCTTCGTAAAATCGAATGAACTGACATTTGCACTTGCATTGAAAGGAGAGCCATATGTCTCCTTATTAAAAATCACATGGACTCAATCAATGTTTATCCTCATTGGGAAAAAAAAAATTCATTCAGTAGTTTGCCAAGATAGTAAGATTGTATAACAGCAGGCATTCTGAAATATAAATCCTCCATGGAAATGTCATATGTTTCTACAATATATGGGGGGTTTCCATAACCTATTTAAAAAGGGGTTGTAATATGCTGACACTATTTTTCTATGAATGTATGGACTACAATTGAATTGATTGTAGTTGTCTGGTTGGGATATAAAATATTCTTTATGGTATCATCAAATGATGTCATTCTATCATATTTACAATAAAGATGATCATTATTTATCCATACTAAAAGGTAGCATTATGAACCTTGTACTATAATACAAATGAGCCAATATATAACATGCATAAATATATTTAACTATACTATTATAACAACATGGGTTTACACATAGGATAAAGGAAATTAGAAGATAAGGAATATTACTAGCAATTGCACCTTGGTGTGCAATGGGTATGCCGAAGAGGTGTGGAAGGGCAATTAGGCAAATTTCTGGTCTATTTTTTTCATACAATTGTGTAGCACATGATGTCAATTGGTAGATCATTTAGAAAATTCTTTTGTTTATGCAACAAAGGTCTCAATGGAGAAGTGAGTTTTCAATCAACTATGCATCAACTTACATGGATCCAAACACAACTAAAATAAAACCTCTTAAGTGAGAAGATAATTAATTTTAAAATTATGAGAAGAAATGGTTATTATAATTATGTTTAATCTTAATATAATTATTAATTAGCAAAAAATATATCTTTGTAATAATAAAGTTATTATAAGAGTTTTTTTTTTTTTTCTCTCTCCACCTCTCTTTATCTTGTCTCTATCTCCCTCTCCCTTTTCTCTTCCTCTCTCTTTAATGTCTTTCACTCTCTATATGTTTGTCTCTCTATATCAAACGACATGCTACATTGAGCATAACTCCTTAAAGACACATCAATTTTAGATTGTTGGTGTGAAATAATTAGTAAAAGTTAGTTTTCCTTTTATCTTACTTTCCATTTCCATATCTTATATTTCTCTCTCATTCTCTATCTCTCTTGTTTATTCCTCTCTCTTTCATTTTTTGTCTCTCTATCTCTCTATTTTTCCCTCTCCATCTTTATCTCTTCTAGTATAATCGTGATCCCACAAAGTTGGTTTACAATTTATGGGAGATTCTTTTTTTTTGTTGAAATCACATATTTTTTAGAAAATATAATGGTTTAATCCTTAAAAATCTCCATTTAAATCATTCCAATAGAAGAGGGTTTGATCAAACTACCTTAGATCAAAACCCCCTGTATAGAATCCCACTAGTTTTAAACCATACCTATAACAAAGTCTACTTTAAACCTATCAAAATGTTGATAAAAAACCTTGGGGGATCAAATGAATTCATTTAATTTTGTAACCCTTATTATAAGCTTCCCAAAAAGTATAATTTTAAATAAATTTAATTTTATTATTATATTTATTTTTATTTCTTCTGAATGGAGGTTTTTCACTAAAAATCAAGCTCTCTATTCTGCATATGTAGACAATTTTTTTTTTGAAAAATATGAGTGCACCAGAAGTCCTTGATCCAAAAAAAAAAACAAATTTGAATTTCAATACATACAAAAAAGTTATGTGTTATACGGTCCGCCTATGTTTGAATTGTAATTGGATTTACTTCAAAACTTGATTAAGAAAAAATATTAAATAAAACACTATGAAACTATTTGAACCACTAGACATCATATTAAAAATAAAAATTCAAAAAAAAAGAATTTTATCTTTCATGGAAAAAAAATTGTGGTATACGGTGAGTGTTTTTACTGAAAACAATTTTTGATTTTTTTTTTTGAAAAAAATATAATTAGAATCTAAATGTCACAAATCACTAGTTTGCATCATCTTCAAATTGCTCATGGTTTAGCCACTATAGGTGCCCAAAAGTGAAGATTTAGTTAGAAAAAATCAGTTAAGTGTCCAATTTGGCCAAAACTTGTAAACCAGTATTGTGGGATCGCCCTAATTTAACTAATTATATAATCATACACTTTTATACTATTTGTAATATAATTATTTTCCTTAGTAAAAGTAGAGTAAAACTTACAAGTAATTAGTATATATATCTATATATAATGAACTCGATGAAATAGATGGTGTATCTTCATATGATGGCAAAAAAGTGTTCGAGAGGAAGGCTCACAAGTAACATCAATGATAATGAATATTCTTCCATCTGATTTTAGTAACATCAATGATAATGAATATTCTTCCATCCGATTTTAGTAACATCAATGATAATGAATATTCTTCCGATAAGTAGGAGGTATTTTTCCACAGCGAGTCAAATTATGATATTGCTATCAGGATTCAACCGTGTAGTTTCGAGTCAAACATAGGTCAATGAGTTTGACTCGAAACTACACGGTTGAATCCTGATAGCAATATCATAAGAATATTCTTCCATTAGATTTTAAATGGATGGTCATGTCTTGACTGGAAAAATGAAAGATGATGTTTAAAATTTATCTATAATATTTATTTAATTTAATGTAATTTGATAAAGATTATTCTCTTTTTTTTAACGTGAGGGGTACTTAAGAAACATGACTTGATTTAATTTTAGTTATTTAATTTTGAAAACAAAAGATGAACTATCCTTTCCAAAATGACAATATAATATAATAAAATATAATACTTTCAAATATTTTGTAAGTAATATAATTAGAGTTATTTAAAAAATAATAATATATGATAATATTTTTTGTAAGATTATTTATAAAAATTAATATTAGGTAAACATTACTTTGATAATAATCATACATATATCTCATTAAATATGTCATAATATTTATAAATAATATTATAAAAAATTATATTCCACTACTTGCAATTTAGGCATCAAAAAATAAAATATAAATTATAATATAATGAATTCTAATACAATACTCAAAACTATAGTAAATAAAAATATTATAAATTATATAATTTAAAATTATATAATTAATAATAGAAAAACAAATTGAGATCCTATATTTTATTATTATAAATGGCATACAATAAATTAGCAAATTAATCACCAACAATTCAGGAGGAAAAATCACCACTAGCAATTCACTCTGGGAAAATTCACTACCATGACAAATTCACCATCAAGTAAAATTTCACTACTGTGAATTTGTCATGACGGTGAATTTTCACATGGTGAATTACTGACGTGAATTTTAAGTCCGTAAATTGATCCTGGTGAATTTCCTAGAACCATTATAAATATATAATTTTATCTAATAAATAATTATATTTTTAAATATAATTTTTTAATTATTAAATAATAATAATAAGATTACATTATTATAACAAATATTTCTTTCTTATCATTTTGAAATAGAAATTATTTTCTATGTTTAGAAAGGCCCTTCATCCATTATTATAAAAAGTAATAATTCTTACAAAATAGAATAAAATTGTAAAGATTGATTTTCAACAAAGATAACTAATATAAAATTGAATAAAGATATATTCGAAGAGAATTCAATATAATTTTTTTGTGTTGTTTGTCTTTTGAAAACAGCCTGCACACATTGTGTCCATTTGAAATCTCCGGAAGACTTGGACGAGACTGTTAGATGCTTAATTTGTAGGATAAAATAAAACCATGATGTAAATCTCTTAGGCCTACTATTTCTATGTAAATCTCTTAGTTTCGTTAGTTTTATAGCCACACAGACTAGTCTTCACCACCACATAATTTTGAAAGTTAGAAAAATAGAAAAAAAGAGTAGTGAATGGTAAAGTAGATGGAGAAGCTATTTATAAAAACAAGAGGGAGTTAATAGCTGTATCGGTATAAAACCATAAATGAGGCATAAATAAAAGCAGCGACAAACGAATGGCTGAAAACATTTCAATCATCTCCCAAGTGATATATACTATTGACCTAACATTTTAGGTTTGGTTAAGTTCATAGTGGATACACCTTCATCATAAATTAGTAACATATATCTTTGGATGTTGATCTAATGGATAAAGTGTTGTAAGCCATTTAGAGTCAACATGCATATTGAATTTTATTAGAGAAAATTTATGACTATTGTGTTATGTCTTTAAATTTTTAATAACGATTGTTTTTTCTTATAGAAGTATTAAATGTTCTAATTGAGATTGGTGTCATAAATTAATATGATCATGATGCTTGACCATATTAGGAGAATATCAAACTATGAATAGCTATTGGGTATTGCTACCCTTATTAATAGAAAATTTATCCTAATGGTTACATTTATTCTATTGGCATATTTCATACATGAATGTTTAAGGGGTTTCTCATTAGCATAATTTAGTGGTTCAAGATATCAAGAACCAATACACTTGTGATATCTAATATTACCAAATCACATTTAGTAAACCTATGTTTTTTATTAAAAAGTAGTGGTTTGGTATTTGATCCTAAAAAAGCATCAAAAGTTAGGTCATAAAGCTAGAAAGTACATCCACAACACAACAACACAAAATAGGCCAACATTTTATATCAACCAATGAAAGAGTCCATGAGTAACCAAGACATAGTAGGAAAACACTAGAATGACATAAAACTAAAGAACTAAGATAAGATGGCATGCAGGACAAGTATTGTATTAGTACATATGTAATGGCCCTGATAGTTTAAACTTAATTATATACATAAATTACACATCATGATGTCTATAAATATGACAAGTTCCCAACATAAAAGGATAGAGATAAGGAATTATATTAAATAAATAAATTAGGAATACATACATGCCAATTTCATGGAAAATCATATGCGAACATTTCCCTTACAATAGAACTCTAGGTTGATAGCAAAATTATACAATTTATAGTAACTTAGACCTTCCTGACATGATTATTTTGATTTTCAAACTCCTTCAACCACTTCAAGGGTGAGAACATTGCTTGAGCATGTTTCCACCCTACCATGAAGTGAATCACTTCCCCAAAATTCTTCTTGAAGGAAGAATACCCCACCAAGCATGAGGAAGACTAGCAAGTACAACTGATTAGAGTAATAGACTACCACAAACTACAACTAAGATCTCAAGAATATCAATAGTACACATTGATCAGTTACTAAAACATAGAAAAAGAGGTGCAACACAAATGAGATTAATCAAATGGGTACACCAAGTGTTTCTTGGATGATGTTTCATTCAATTATGAGCGATAAAATGCATATATAACAATCAACAATCAATCCTAACTATTATAACAAAAGGAAAGTTTTAAGATGTTGAAACAACGTGTACCTTGTTGAAAAAGTGTTTTTTTGGGAGTTACTAAGGACTCATTAGCCCAAGGTGGCAATAAGTACCTAGTAGCATTTCTAAAAACTAATTTTTGGGTTCTATTCTTCAATTTTTTCACTTCTTGCTTCCAATGACCAGCTCTAAAAAGTCAAAAATTAATTTTGTAGCTTTGTTTTAGTGATCTTGTAAGATAGATAATACCTCTTATAACTTTTCAATCTTGAAAACTTTGCAACTTTTTTTCTCCACTTGATCTTCAACCTAAAACCTACAATCACACATCAAAGAGGATAAAAACTTGTTGATTGTTAGGGAATAGGGGTTTTCCTTAGTTAAACACATTTAGGTAATTAAACCTTATCATGTAACAATGAATCATGAACATGTAACATGAAGCATGAAACAATAATACCTTGGATGATGTCTTGAAATGTAAATTAGTAATCTAGCATGAAGTGAACATGAATAATGTAGATCTTTATCTTGACTTAGGGTGTGAAACAATGCTTGCAATGGATCTTCAATACTATATCAACACATAAGCTCAACTACATGCTCTATGCACTATGATGATATGATATTTAATTGCTACAATTAAATTTGATAATATTCCCATGAATTCCTTTGTAATTTCTCTTAAATTCTCTATAATGCTCTTGTGAACTCTTAAGATCCTTGCATAAAGTTGCTTAGACGAAACTAGGTGAAACAACCTTATATTTAAACTAAACTTAATATTGAATCCTGAAAATCAAATAACACAAGTCGACATCAGATCTAAGATTCAAGATCATTATAATCTAGGAACAAATAAGTTTAAAAAGAGGTTTCCAAAGTAAGGAGGATCCATTCACCACCTTGGGTGAATGGTTGCTACATCATTTTTCTAGAACCAAGTTTCGCAGAGGTGAAATAATATGTGAAAGGGGCTCTTAGAACATAGTGGAGACCCATTCGCTAGGTGGAGAATGGGTCCTAGGTAACTTTCATAGGACTCAAACCTTAAAAAATTAAATGTTATGTCACATTATTAATGAGTGTCAAGATATATCCTTCAAAAATTGCAATTAATAAGGCTTGGATTTGAATTTAAAGGGCCAATTAACCTCTAATTATCCTCAATTAATTAATGAAGCCCTATATTAGTGTGAAATCATAAGAAAACACTTTATAACACCCTAAATAAGGAACAATTAAGTCTATTTTCTCATTAATTATTCATTCCCAAACTAACCGTGAAAAGGGGATTACTTTTTTTGATGCCACATTTTTCCCCCACTTTAGTGAGAGTTTAGTCCCATGAAAAATTCACACTAAAGTAGACATTAAATATTCTTAATTATGTATCAATAAAAATGACACATCACCATACCCTATCAAATACCAAGAAAAATAAAAGAAATCAAAGGATCAAGATTCAGTTGTTCCAACACAATGTGGAATGTGGTTTTTTTTTGTACCAATGATCAAGCTTCTATAGTCTTTCCAACATGATGTGGACCAAGTCTAGGTTGTTTTTCCATAACATGCATGCTTACTCTAGGGTAGTGGAACCTTTAGCCCATCCACTAGGTCAGTTATCCCAATGAGGTGGCAAACGAGAGAATCATATTAGCATCCCATACCATATTGAAATTGTCCTCCTAAAAACATCAACAAGGCACTCCAATGCTATGATTTAATGAATTTGTTTGAATTTTTTGTCCATATCTTTTTGTTAGAGGGGAATTAACTTTTTTCATGTAAGGTGTTCTTTTGAGGGAACATAATGCCTAATGTATCCAAGAAAGGACAATTCAAGAATACTAGATCACAACTTATGGGATGCCTCATTCACATCATGTCACTAAGGAAAATCATATGCTTAAAAATATTTTACTCTTGGAGGAAATCAAACCCAATGAAACCACCAATAAAAGGACACGTCACAAGAAAAAAGATAATCACGCCACAAAATATGCAAACTATCAAAAAATAACATCGATGTATGCCACCACTTTAAAGTGGTGGCTAGCACCATTCTTGTGAGAAAATACTTTAAAGTAACCTATGTTTTCTCCTAAGACATGAGAGATTTCCTCAAAAAACCCTATTCCAAGTCATATGTTTCTGAAATAAAGCTACTTCATGAACAAGGAGGGAAAGGTTTCCTATAAAAATATAATGCTAAACCTGGAAAGAAAAGCATGTCACATGTGACCCAACATAAGGCATATCATCCACATCATGAACTTGCTTTTACATTTACATGGAAAGTGGTCAACTAGCCAAAAGACAATGATAAGTGGCATACAAAGAATGGGCTACCTAACCCTTTTCCCCCACTGAGTGTAGGAAAAGGGTGCGTTGAGAATGGATGATGGTATGCCACTCGTTGCGATAAGGAAATAATTTTCAATGAATGTAAAACATGCAATAGTGAGTATCCTATGATCCTACAACTATTACATGCCAAGGAACAATAACTATTATTATTGATTACAATGAGTAGACAAATTTTCAATTGTATGCATATCTAATGAAATATTTCCACATCTTGGAGTATCTATAAGTTGAGGATGCACTAAAGTTGACCTTGTTTGGAAGAACCTTTTGTAAGGTTGTCAATATTAAGTGAAGGCCTTTTTGATGCTTTTGTTTCTTATGAATGATAATAACCAAGGACACTAATTTTTTCTTGTGTTCTAGGCTCTATAGGGATACAAATACCTTGTTCTCTAGAATGACATCCTTTTTCACCAAACCAAGTTTTTTCATAAGTTCATAAAATCTTCCATACATCATTTTCATTTATTTTGGATTCAATGGTTGTTCATAATCAAATTCATCAAAAAAAATTGTATTATTTTCTTGATCTTATATAGTGGTTGAGGTGTATGCTTTCAAATTTTTTGTTGATGTTACTACAATTTTCATTTTCCCTATTCAAACTCTTTGTTTATGATCTTGTATTTACCCATGAATGTAGTTATGAAATCTAAGGAACCCTAATAGTCTTCCAATAGCTTAGTGAATTCATCAATTTTCTTCTTGTCTTCTTCTTCCTTTATGATTTTCACTTTTGTAGTTGATTTCCATTCTTTCAAAGGATCTCATCCTTCTCTCTTAGCCATTAGACAACTTTTAGGTTTAGGGTTAGCTTTTATCATGTAAACTTTTTTATCATTAATATATTTCATTACACAATGAATGGTAGAGGGAACTCCATTCATTGCATGAATCCATGGAATTCCTAAAAGAATATTATATGAATGATCATGAGGAATAAAATGGATTGTAGTTTTTTATCATGTAAACTTTTTTATCATTAATATATTTCATTACACAATGAATGGTAGAGGGAACTCCATTCATTGCATGAATCCATGGAATTCCTAAAAGAATATTATATGAATGATCATGAGGAATAAAATGGATTGTAGTTTTCAATCTTACCTTCTCGACTTTAATAGGTAATGTAATCAAGCCAAGATGTTGTTTTCCTATGTTATCAAATCCACGAATAGATAAATAATCAATTTTATTTTGGATTTTGTCTACTTCTATCTTATTAATGAGGTCTACACTACAAACATTAAGATCCAAACCATTATCAATGAGAGTACATTTAATACGGGACCTATTCTCCTTAATGCCAATAATAGCCACTATCATTAAAGCATCATTTTGGTTTTTCTCTCCTAACAAAGGTAACTCATCTTGATAGAAATTGATGTCTAGTTTAGCTAGAGTTATAGCTTAAATTTGGGCTGCCACGTCATTTTATTGCACATTAGAAATTGTAGGGACTTGTTGTAAATGATTTTGAAGCATGTTATGTTAAATAGGTGAGGCTTGAATAAGGTCCTATAAGGATATCTTAGCAGAATTATTCTTAATTTGTTCAACAAGATCATACTCCTTTCTGATTTTTAAAGGAAAGTAAGGAGGACTAGGTAAGATAGGGTTAGGAAATGGGAGGGATTTTTGGATTTTTTTTATTGGTTGTAGATTGTTACTAGTTTTATATGTATGAGAAAAGGTATTGTATCTTTTTTGTTTCCAAACATTATCATCATCAATTGTCCTTTTAGGTGGCTCCAAGATAATTATGGGTTTATTTTGAACTTGTGGTTGTTATGACGTTGGATAATTGATGAGTTTAGCTTCAAGATGTGCCATAATTAAAGGATCTCTAGGAAATATTGAGGATATTATAACATTAATAACCTCAAAATATTTATCCTTATTTTCATGATATCTAAATGAAGGAGATTCTAAGGTCAATTCATCATCCTCACGTAAGGAATTACTATATTCAATGTTCTCATTTTCTTCCACCATGACATAATCTCTAGTAAAAGAGTTTTTAGGAGAGCTTCAAACTATATGTTCATGACATTAATTGCTTGGTTCTTCTCGAATAACTTCATCACAAGTAGGTGAGTAATAAATGATTAGATTTTCTTGCTTATCAATATTGGGATTCTCTTGTTCAATAATGTTTTCCCTAGGTGAAGAGAGACAAATAGGACTTTCATCACTCTCAATGGTTTTATCTTCTAACACAAAAATATATTCATCACAAATAGGAGACATAATAGGAGAAGAAAAAATTTGATTGACATGATTATCCACATTGTATTTTTTTCACTAAAGAATTATCATGAGGGTGAGGGATGGAATTTTTCTTATCCTACTTAAAAAGGTATGACACTGTAGTGTAGGAAAATGTATCCCTATACATTTTTGCACTTTATTTGAGAATGATCAACATTAAAATGGACCTGATATTGCATTGATCTAGTGTTGTAATGTGTTTTACACATGCAGATTAGGTTTAGGAACCTTTTACACTAAATAGTTCTAATTTTTCCTTAATTTAGTGTTGTAAAGTGTATTTATTTACACCTTCACATTATTTTTTGGGCCCTCTAGTATTTATGACCATATCATCATTAAAAGGCCCCTAAGACCCTTTATTATGTATCTCAAAGCTTATTTCAATTGAGATCCTCACATAATCAACAAATACACTTAATGTCTAAACTCTCCAACATTTCCTCTACCCAAAATAGCCTGGTGGGACCCATATGCCACCTTGGGAATATGAGTCCCAACCATATGTGAACTATACACCACAAATGGTGTATGAGTCCCATTTACCATCTGTTCAGGGTTTTAAATTCAAATTTCATGAATGTCGGCATTTGGGATCTAATAAATGCTAGGTTAGATGGAATGCATATATAAACAAGGTTTGAAATCATTATTTCACCTAATAATTCATGATATATCAACCTAAGAAATGAAGATTCAAGTATCCTAAGACTTGACAAGAGCATCATAGAGTATTCAAGAGAATTTCTAAAGCATACAAGGGAAAATTTGTTCATCATTTGTTGTAGCAATTCAAGATCTATCATCATGTAAAGGGCATAAATCATCAAGCATGTTGTTGAGCTAGTGTTCTGATGTGGCATTCAAGATCCAAGATTAAGCATTATTCTACATCTAATTCAAGACCAATATCTAAATTCTACATGGACACTTCATGTTAGATTGTTGATTTACATATCAAGATATCATTGAAGGAATCATTGTTGATGTTTCGTATTTCATGTTTCATGTTCATATTTGATTGTTTCATCATAATGTTTAAGTACTTAAATGGGGTTTGACCAAGGAAAACCCCTATTTCCTAAAAATCAATAAGTTTTTCTCTCTCTCTACATGTGTGATTATAGATCTAGATATTTTAAAGCTTGAAGGAACTTTGAAGACTAAGTTGCATGATTGAAGAAAGTTGTCAAAGTTGTCTCCTTACTTGCGAGATCACAAAAAGTCACCTATAGGTTGTAAATTAGGTTTTTGACTAAGAGATTTAGTAGAATGGAAGCTACATGAGATCACCAAAGAATACTACAATTTCAGGAAAATGCTAATACTAGGACTAAATTACCACTTATGGTGTATCAAGAGATTCAAATTAGTCCTTGACAGATTCTAGTTTTGGCATAGAAACCCTAACCTGGGACTAAATCACCCAAACTAATGTATGAGTCCTAGTGAGCATCAAAAAACATAATTTTATGGTTTGGATATTTTTTTGATCTCATCTCTCATGCAGGTGCACCTCTATTCATTCATACTTTGTCATCCTAATTTTTCAGTTTCTTTTCCTAGGCCATTTAGTTAGGTTTTGCATGTTACATTCTTTTCTTTTCTTTCAAAGCCATATCTTGGTGGTTAACCCCCTTTATTGTACTTAATCACACCCTAGGAAATCTTATTCTATATCTATTTCTCTCATTCTATCCCTTGATTGAGATCTATAAGGTTTCCTTGAATGAAACTTGAAGAAAATTGGTCTAGTTCCCTAAACCTTAATTTGTATTCCTCCTCCCAAAAGGTGGAACCCTATTTTATTTGTTTAATTTTAGTGAACCTAGCCTCTAGAACATATTATTTTATGATTTGGAGTGCATCATGCTCTTAGATATAGCCTGCATTAACTTTGAATTAGGTCTTTCATTAGTTAATTTGCATCTAGGGTTTCAAAATATTGCATTAGTGAAAGTGCATATAGGTTGCATTTTTGCATCTTGCATAATTTAATTTCACTTAAAATCTATAATTGAACTTAGTCTAGACATCATTCAAACCAGAAAACTGAACATCCTCTCAAAATATGTTGAAATTAGTTCAAAAACCCTAATTTGAGACTCCTACACCCCTCTAGGAGATTTAGTCTGAGAGTAGGTTGTTTTACCTAATTTCTAGGAATTTTGTGTGGACTATTTTATAGAATTTGAACCCTTATAAAACCCTAACTAGGAATCATATGCCCCTCTAGATAATTTAGTCCCAGATTAGGCTTGAAAATTCCTTTTATAATACTAAAAACCTTGTTTCGATACTTTCTGAACTTGTTGGTAACCTATAGTATCACTCTAGGAAGTTTTAGTAACTTCTATTTTATGATTTATAAGAGTGAATTATCACCCCCTACACAAATTCCCATTTTACACACCCTCAACTCAGAAAATTAAACGAGAAGGTGAAATTTCACATCACCCAAGTTCCTTCCTTCCACTTTCCATCTGTCTATTGCATCGATGAGAGAATTTCTATTGGAGACAAACACATAGAGTGTAGACGTTTGCATGATGTACTACTATCCTTGATAGATTCCTATGTTTGAAGTTGATAGAGGTGTTACACTTTCAATAGGGAATGATTTTTAACATCCCTGTTCGAACAACTAACGTTGAAAATGGCAGATTTTTCTCTCTTCTTCAAATTCATCTATCTTCATCCCCTTTAATCCTCTCAAAATATCTTTCATTTTCTCAAGCATTCTCTTAGCACTTTCAGTAGTCACTTCACTCCCAAGCAACACTTCAACACTCCATGATAGCAACAACAACACTCCAGGGTATGTGTAGGATCATCAAGGGCCAAAAAGTGGCAATATGATGGGTATGTGTAGGGTATTTGGCTAATGACTCTTTTTTTACCCAAAATTGATGAAACAAAAAGGGTTTTTAAAGGATATTCTCAAATTTACAACAATATAAATTATGCTTTACTTTGAATTGAATAAATAATTATTATTCATTTTCTATTTCAATTATGACTAAAGTCCTAATTGATAAGTTGATTAAAAAAATTCTATAGCTTTCAAACGCTATCACGTTTTTTAATTCTGAAACATGCATCACATTCTATGCTTCACATACTATAGGATTAAAAAAAAGAATTTCATGAAGTTTTGACCAAGTTAAGTTAGTCAGACATACGATTTTTTATATTTTTAAAATTTGTAATAAAAATTCATAATTAATTATATACCTAGAAAAATTACAAAAAAATATGCATCACATTGAGACATGAGTCCTCTACTTATATCTAAAATATTATAAAAAATAATTATCATTTTATTGTGGTTAGGGTGGTTAGACAGGACACCTAGTTCTTATTTTTCCTAAAATTTAAGTACTACTCCATTGAAATTTCAAATTGTCACCAAATAATTTTTTTTAAATAAACCTAGTAGTTTAGAAGCTACATTCAATTTGCTACAAATTATATTATTACATATTTTTGAAATAATATAGATAAATTATTCAATTTTTTATGTCAAGTTTCCTAACTCTAATTTTTTTGAAACTTTCACCACTTAAGGGCCTATTTTTTCCATGATGATCTTGCACATACCCTCCATCAACTCAACATATCAAGTGGGGAGAAATCCATATCAGTGTGGGATTAGGGTCTTGTGAGACTTCCCTTCATCATAGTTATAGCTATGGTGAGCTTTCCAAGTTTGTATTCTTGTCCATTAACTAGTGATCTTTTGGATTGTGGTGGTAATGTTTTGCTCCTCTCCTTTGTGATTTTATTGAGTACCATTATACTATTTTGTAGTGTTTATTACAATCTCTACCTTTTTTACTTCTTTATCAAATATTTTTACTTTTTTTCTTTCTAGCTATCCATGGAGGTGGAAACACCAAAACAAGGGTTTGACTGAGGCAAGCCCCTATACAACTCCTACAATTTTCCCCTTCTTTCTTGTGTGTAGGTGAAAGTACACATGGAGCTAGCTTGCAAATAGTACTTTTTTGAGATCATCTTTGTCACCCTAGTTCTCATTTAATTGTTTTATCACTTTAGTTTCTACTCCCTAAATTTAATTATTTTGTTTTTACCATCTAGACTAGTTGCAATGCCTCCCGTGTTACTGTACTCCTATGATACTTTTTGTGTGTGATTGTTGTTGTTCAGATATTGTTATGTTTGATGCATACTCGTGATTACATTGGTGATTGTTCACATGTTTGACTTATGAGTTTTGTTGGATGATCATGATACTGTAATATGATGTTGATAATATAATGATGCATGGTGTCATCCTTACCTAATTATGCTATATTGTGTGGTTACATAAATTGTTTAATACTTGCTTCATGATATTTATGATGATTTGGTTTAGGGATTTGACAAGAAAGTACCCACGTCTGTGTTCATCGTCCTGTCGTCGGTTGTTGATGTCATCCGTTAGTTCTCGCTTTGTTTGGTATCTTCTTATCTTACGTGCTTGTTTTTATGTGGCAATTTTAATGTGTTAATTGTTGGAATTAGATGTGTATCATTATTGTCAATTAGTTAAATTAATACAATGATGATTGAAATTAAACATTAAATGTAATTATTAATGTGTGTTGTGAAGATTTAATTAAATGTTAAATTAGTTTGAAAATTTAAAGTTATGTTTGTAAAATTAAAAGGGTAATATCTTAATCAAGCAGCTTTGTAAATTTTCAATTGGCAATTAAATAATAATTTTTATTTAGTTAAATAATATTGTTCATTTAATTAAATAATATTATTTATTTATTTGCATTAAGGGTTTATTTAAATATAAATAATTAGTTAATTTCTTCATTCGGTAAAAAATTAAAATAGATACATAAATATTTATTTAAAAATATTTTCTGGGATAAATGGGTTGATTAAATGTTTTCCCGAAAGTTAAATGGGGGTAGATTTAAGTTTATTGAATTTAATTTGATATAATAATGTTTTTCGGTGGAAGGTAAAATATTTATTAAGGATGAAAATTTTCTTTCCGCAACTAAACCATAGTGGAGGTAGGTTTCTATTTTGTTGCAAAAGGTAGAGATTTACTTATAGGTGGAAATGGGGAGTGAGGAAAAGTGCCAAGTGTTGGATACGAAAATTATGAAGTTGACACCTATTTCCTTTATTTATCGTGAAAAAATTAGAACTACCTTAATTGTTTTGGGGAAGATGGTGAAAAGGGAGGAAAGGAACTAAAAGAGATAGGTGGGTTCCTGGGTGACTAGAAGACATAGAGGCACTTATTTTCTTCTTCATTTGGAAGGGATGGGCAAACTGTTCCAATAGGTACGCGCTGCTTTAAAGTGTTGGAAATTTTATTTTCCATTGTTCATTCTTATGATCAACCATCTGCTTGAGTGGAATGGAGAAACTAAACAGTAACATTATGTTGAAATTTCTGCATCATTGCTTCACAGCCTGACTTGGTCTGTTAATTTGGTTAAAGGTGAGTTTTCCAATTTGTGCTCTATATTATTAATCTACACTCGGTTGTGTTTTATTCCATTTTAAAACAATTTTATTATTATTGAAATAACAACTATTGAGAGATTGGTTTATTTCATCTCTTTGTTTAAAAAAAAGAAAGAAGAAAAAGAAATCTGCTTTGGTAGTGCTATGTAATTGTTTTCCTATAAACTCTATTTGTTTTCTCATCAACATTGCTGACAGTTTAACACAATTTGTGTGGAATCTTGAGGTAAGTCACTTCCCATGCTATTAGTGAATTTTTTTTTATAATTGTTATGGAATATGTACATGGCTGGATTATTTTTGGTTATGTTTTATTTCATTTTAAATTTTTGGTGTTATTTGCTAAAAGAGGACATTGGTTTTGAGAGTTTATCTATGGTTGCTTTATATATGATATTAATAGCTAGGCATGTGAACTATTGATAGGATTCCTCAGACAATTGCAGTCTCTTGGTGTGCCATGATTACAGGATATGCACATAATGGATTTGTTATATATGCAGATGCTTGAATATTTATGTTTAAACACACACAATTGGTAGGTGTAAAGATTTCTCAACCTTGCATTGTCTTTGTCAAAAATGGGAGTTTTGGAACATGGTATGGATATACCTCAAGCATAAATGATAATGGAATTCTGTCAAACAACTCTCACGCTTTGTCTATGCTTCCACTTTTTTTATTTTTTTACACATGATTATCTGCCAGTGTTGGGTTTGAAACAATTTATTTGTGCATACCAGTGTAAATCATGATATCAAATCTCCTTGCATCAACTTAGATATGGTCTAATAAAATAAAACAATAACAAAAAAACCAAATCCTACAGGCAGCATGTGTCTCTATGCCTTTCAATGCCCATCAAACATAAAATCTTTTGAATCCTTCCCTCAGCCGCGCCTAGCTCACCTGCTATTAAAAAAAACCGCATGATAACAAAATAGGGTTGAGAGAAGGTTAAATTTCTGCGTAGAAAATATTAGGGTGGAAAGTTGCTTTCAACGAATGTGAGAAATTACTAAAATATGCTATTATATCCTCAACTACGCTGGGTAGAGGATGTTGTAATATTGAAACCTAAATGTGCTCATTATTAAAATATTACTGTAATTTGAAACCTAAATGTGCTCATTATTAAAATATTACCGTAATTTTAAAACCTAAATGTGCTCATTATTAAAACCTTGGCCGTAATTTTCAATTTTAATAAATGTGCTCATTATTAAAACCTTGGCCGTAATTTTCAATTTTAATAAACATACTCTTGAACCCCCTTGAAACCTATATGTCCAGGCTGCATGGCAATATATAATTAACTATTTATCCAGAAACATATAATTTCATTCTTTAACTCTTGAATATAAGTTATACGGTGAATATAGTGAAAGTAACAAGACTAGAGTAATCTAAAATCTATATTTTTTTAAAAGCAGAAAAGTCTTTCGTAAAATTAGAATACCCACTTAAACATAAAATTTATCTTTAGAGTTTCAAAATTATGTACATAAAGAAAAGATAAGAAAAAGAAAAAAGTGGAAGTTTTTCTTTAAATATGTTAAACTATATATAAAAGGATAGGTCATAGAATAAAGAAATAAGTAAATAAAGAGGGGATTTAATTAGATCTAAAAGTAAATTTTATTACTTAGTATTTTAAAAGAAAGGCAAGGGATTTGATATATTCAATTTAATTTATATTGATATTCTTATTCTTATTTATATAAACATATATTTATTTTAATATTATCAATGTTAATATTAAGATTAATTGATAATTAAAATTAAAAAAATAAACTGACAGGTATGATAGTGGATAATACTTATATTATTATGTTTGGGTAATAATTATAATATTATTATTTTTGGATAATACTTATGTTAATATATATTTAGTTGTGTTTTTGCCTTTTGGGAGTTAAGGCATTGCACTTTCATCATTTAAAAACAAAAAATATTGTGTTTAAGTGTAATGGTTTTCTGCCCATGAATTAATGACCATTACATTACCACATTGAAATGACTCCCTTCTTTTGACACTTTACCTACCTTTTATTTGATGGCGGATTATGTTATAATTGCAATTATTGGATTCTAAAGTACTAAATAGCTATCGTACTCCATGTTCATAAGTGGATATCATATTGTCTAATGAGGAGTTGTATTCATAGTAGGTTATCATTTTGACAATGTCAAGTCATTGTCACTTGGGATAACCCTGTTATCAAAAAGAATTTTTCTTAGTTAATTATTTATTCTTTTCATAGTATGGTTAACATTAATTTTATTAAACTACTAACAAAAGGATGTCAAGGGTTTAAAAGGAATTATGAGTTTATAATTGTATATTCCACTGTGCTTGTGGAAATTCATTATTCTACGAGTAACATGCTCAATTTAGCTATTATTTTATGGGTGTGGTTTATTGTTTATATGTACTTGGTATATTAATTTGGTCATTTCATACTATGAGTTAGGAACTCTTAAAATCCAATGGTTTGGGTTCTTTACTTGTAATATTTGCTAATATGATTCCATGGAAATTCATTAAGAATTTAAGTGCCTTGTTATGATTTTAATAATGTTAACAGATCATAAACTTAATAAGTAGTTACATTTGTTCTTTATGTTTTACTGCATGTTAGAAATACATAACTATATTTTTAATGTGTTCCTTTTTTGTCTACTTTAAGATATTTCATCATGTTGAGTATTAAGCCATAGTATTCAAATTGTAGAATGCGTGATTGGAATAGGTTAAGTTATCATAGATCTAGTATATACATCATGTTGTTATTAAACCCTTTACAAGTTTTTTTTTAACCCCGGCTTCACCTAAGTGGGTGGCAGCCGATTGCAAAACTGTCTAGGGTAATGGACCCTAGAAAGGGTTGCATACCCACATTTTTTCTTATAGTACATAATTTGTATGAATTACATGATTCCTTTGAGTAGTGGTTTGAGTTAGCATATAGCAGTGTTGTGGTGTAAGTTCGTGTCTAAGGTAGTCACCTTTGAAAAAACCTAGAGGTTATACTCTTTGAAGGTGAGTCAATGAGTTGGGAGAACTCAAGTTGGGAGAACTACGGTGCCTCTGCAAAATATATACATAGGCAAGGCCATCAAGTGATGATCCCCTAAGGCATTAGGTTGGGCCACTAGGATTGTTCTTTTGAGTCTTGTATGTGATTTTTCATACTGTAAAACTGCCATTGATTTGTATAGCTCATCTAGTAATCATGTGCTAACTACCTTTGATCATATGTGTGTGCCAAATCATGTAAACCTTGCAGGTATATGCACTGGGAAACAAGGAAAATTCAACATGATGGAATCGAAGAGCTACATTAAGCTGACCCAAAGTAAGTAGACTTTATTGATAAAAATCTAGTGAACCATTTCTATATTTGCTTCTCACTAGTGTGATCTTGGACTATAGTTGTAAGTAGTGAAAAGTGTTGTCATTGTCTTTAAGTAAACAAAAATAAAAATAAAAATTGCAAAAATAGTAAATTCGTTGCAGAGTGTTAGGTTATTTAGAGTATAAAAATGTGGGCATAAATTGATGTATTATTTCCTCTCTCTTGTTTATGGATGATTGTATGTTATCTTTATGTAATCTTGGTTTATATTCACTTTCGTAAAAACTTACATTTTGTAATGACCGTTATGTGTACCCAATAGGATGTAGATAACTTTGTAAATGCATAGTTGCTCTTCTTGTAATATATGCACATATTCATCTTACACAATGTTTCCCTTTCAAAAATAAAAAAAATTAAAAAAATAGTTTGGTATTTTGTTGTCCTCTAGGGTTCACATGGCGGGGCGTTATACTAGTTAGTAAGGCTATCAGTTTGTTTTCTGGTAGTTTGTATTGTGGTAACTATTTTCTAACCATGCGAAATCTTGCACAGCTGAGAGACACCAACATACTGGGCTAACATCCCATAACTACACTGTCATGCTAGAATAGAGAGTTTTCTAAGGCACAATATCAACTCTAAGAAAAAGAACACCTAGCTCAAATCTAAGTTTGGGATGTGTAGAGTGATTGAAGAACATTATAGTCCTCATAATTCTCTAGCCTTGTCTCAAAAAATCCCTTTAGAGTGAGGTAAGTTAGGGAATCCCTCCTCTCTCAGCTCTCTGTGACCTTAATCCTTGATGTGGTTGGTCCCCCTCACATACATTTTTGGTGAACTCGATGTGAACTAACATCTCTCTATTCATTGGTGTTGAGACTTTTCCTTAGTGCCTTGTGATTTTTGTAAGCTTGAGTGTTGTGAAGGTTTATGATCTTCACAACCTAGTTCATGACTTTCGATTACATTGTTAGGAGAAGTGTGAAACACTTTTCGATGGAGAGGATGAAGGTGACTTTTTCTTTCTCTATAGGAATTTTTGTCAGATTTGTGATTGGTCTTGCTACTTAGAAGCAGTTCTTGAGGGGCAAGGTAGGGTTCTTTGATGAGACTAACCATGCCACCACTCCTCTTATGTCTCCTACACCATCATTGGTAGATGAGCATGATACCATTAACATTCCTTTAGAATATATCTATACCCTTATAAAAAGACTAGGTGACTTGGAGAATAACCTGGAAAATGACTTGAAGATGGCTAGAGTTGCTCAGTTGATTAGCAAAATAAAGTATGTGGTGGGAAATGACTAGATAGATATAAAAATCTTAGCTATTCTCTCTATTTTTACTAAAGTATGTGCTCCTTGAAATAACCCTAACATCATACAAGGGGCCACTCTTGAAAAAAATGAGAAACGATTAGGAATTTTGATATGTCTCCCACTTCTATGTACATTGCCAGCATAGTCCCGTTGATCAACATCCCCTCTACCTCTGAGAGATCCAAAACTATAAAAGTGAACAAAATACCCTTAGGTTTTAGTTTCACCCCTCCTGTCACCTCTAGTGGTGGAGGCTTTAGTAGTGGTGGTGGATTTGGCAATGGAATTAGCATTGGTGAAGGTGGTTTTGGTGGATGTTGTGGTGATGGTTTCGAAAGTGGAGGTGGCTCTAATGGAGGCCCTATTGGTGGAAATGGCTCTAAAAGTGGTCCCAACAATGGCCCCATTGTTTTTTCCGAAGGTGGCTCTGGTGGTAGTTATGGAGGAGCTTCCACTAGACCTTTGTCATCCAAAGACCCTATTTTAAATACTCTTCTTTAGAATATGGGTAAGATGCAAAGCTAACTGGTGAGTCTTTCCCAAGATTCTACCTAGCCTATCTTTCAACCCTTCTTCTGACATAGCCCATTTTTTGTAGGAATTTTAAAAACTCCCTTCCTACATAGAATGAATATTCCCAAATTCAAAAATATGGTGGAAAAGTGGATCCACAAATGAATGTGTTCACCTTTAATGCCCTATGTATAGACTTCTTGCATCATGATGTGTTGATGGAAAAATTATTCCCTTGATCTCTTAAGGACATAATGCTTGAATGGTATTGTTCCTTACTTGAAAATTTTATCTTCTTGTTTGATAAAACTGTAAATCAATTTCTTAAATAGTTCCAAGCCAACATCAGACTGACGATGACCTTTTCGGATCTTTTTTGATGAAAACAAGGGCATAATGAAATCATTATTGATTTCACAGCATGATATTAAGCGCTCTTCTCATAGATCTCATACCTGATGCCCAATTTTGATGTGCAGAAGGTGTTCCTAGGGAACTCATAGAGACCTTGGTAGGATAATTTTTCCCTTGTGAAGTACCCCTCTTCTATGCATCTATGTGCAACATTACAAGAATATCAACAAATGGTAGTTTAGTTTGGGGGATCCTCCTCATGCTCTCATTGAAAAGGAAAGTCCATTGTATCAATCTTTGGAAAGGTTAAGGCTATTGTGAATGTAGTAACCAATATGAATGATAATGATCTCAAACAGAATAGATATTTCACAAAGTTGGTAGAATATTATTCTTCCATCTTGAAAAAGTTGTTAAAGGGAAAGATCATAACCTTGGAGAACCCTAAACCTCTCAAGGAACCTTACCCTATTTGATATGATTTGAATACCTTCTATTAGTGGCATTGAATTAATAGAAATGATACCAAATGTTGTATGCACCTGCATCATGAGATATAGGACCACATTGATGATGATATTATTTTTCTCGATGGAAGTGAAAAAAATGCAAAAAAATAAGTAATGAAAGTGAATAGTGAGTTGGAGATATACATGAACCTGTTTTTGTTGCATTTTTCCAACATGATTATCAATCCCTCTAATTCTACCACTTGGGCTGAGGCATATGTTAACATGGTCACAGTTACTCCTACCACACAACCTATGATTGGCTTGCTAGATGTGACATTCACATTACATGATTTTACCTTGAAAAACAATCCCTCTCTACTCTACATTCCTACTCACCTTAATGGTAACATTATGATAGGGGTCTTAGTCAACTTCGCGAGTTAGGTGAATGTCATTATAGAAGAGATGTTGTGGCTTAATTAATTACATAGAAAGGAGTACAAAGAAAAAACAACTACCATCCACACACATGATGGTTTTTCTCTCAAGCCGTATGGCTCAATAACTCTATTTGTCCTAGTTGGACCTAGGGCTATAGAAACAGCCTTTGATGTTACTATAGAGTTGGATCTATTTAGGTTGAAGTTAGGAATACCTTTTGTAGCTTCCATGAATGGAATCACCTCTATCTTTCATAAGTATTTGAAATTCTCCCACAAAGGTGTTATGCATGTAGTACATGGGTATGTGCAGGATCATCATGGAAAAAACGGGCCCTTAAGTGGCAAAAAAATAAAAAAAATTAGAGTTAGGAAACTTGATGTAAAAATTTGAATAAGTTATCTATATTATTTCAAAAATATGTAAGAATAGAATTTGTAGAAAATTGAATGTAGTTTCTAAACTACTATGTTTAAAAAATAAAATCTATTTGGTGAAAATTTGAAATTTCAATGCGTGTACTTAAATTTTAGGAAAAATAAGAAATAGGTGTCTATCTGACCAGATAATATTTTTTATAATATTTTAGATATAAGTAGAGGACTCATGTCCCTGTGTGATGCATATTTTTTTGAAATTTTTTTCCAAGTAAATAATTAATTATGAACTTTTTATTACAACTTTTTAAAAATATAAAAAAATCGTATGTCTGACCACCTTAACTTGGCCAAAACTTCATGAAATTCAGTTTTTCTTTTTTTAATCTTATATTATTCAAAGCATAGAATGTGATGCATGTTTTGGATTCAAAAAATGCCATACCATTTGAAAGCTATAGATGTTTTTCAATCAGTCTATCAATCAGGACTTTACTCATAATTTGAATAGAAAATAAATAATAATTACTTATTAAATTCAAAGTAAAGCATAATTTATATTGGTGGAAAGCTGAGAATCTCTTTTAAAAACCATTTTTGTTTCATCAATTTTTGGTAAAAAAAAAGTTGTCAGCCACATATCCATCATATTGCTACTTTTTGGCCCATCATGATCTTCCACATACCCACATGACATTGCATACCAGCCATTGGTGTCCCATGTGGTTCATTCAATCATTGTTATCCCACCACTATCGATTTTCTCCAACCAAGAATGGACTTTCTTTACAAGAGCTATGTCAAGTATAAGAATAGGGGCAAGCGAAAACCTAAATTGACTCTTTTGGTAGAAAAAAATCCTACTAACTCCTCTTCTCGAAAGATAAAAAAAGATCCCCCATCCTTGGGATGGCTCTCCTACTCCTCTTTATAGAGAAGAGTTTTGGATGAATATGCTTGGATTTTACCCACTAAGTCTAATGATCCCTTCTTGGCATAAACCTAAGATTAGGATATCAAACCTCCTCATTAAGCCATTGGACCTTGGTACTACTTGTATGGCAAGGGAAAGGGTCTATGTTGGGAATTCCCTATGTCTCGGCCTCTGTGGCCTCCCACTGCTTCTACTCCCAAAGTAGTAAATGGGAAGAGGATGATTGTTGAGACATTAGAGTGGACTCCCCCTAACATTTCTTAATTTTTTCCTCCTGATCTCATTCAATAAACTATCCCTCCACTAGAAATGGTTATAATGGACACTCCCATGGCTAAGGAGGAGTCTTCTATCCCTTTGTAACCTCCAGTCTCTAGATTGAAGAGTCACAAAAATTGCTTTGTGCATGAGCACAAGCATTGGAAAAAGGTTCTTACAACTGAATGGTTTACAAAAGAAGGAAAATGAGGTGTTCACCCTTGCTTTAGAGTTTCTTGATGCATCCTCCTCTGTCCTTCCATCTACTTCCATTCAGTCTAGTTCAGTCTCACTTTTGGCTCCCACTATGAGTACAAGTGTGCTTGACCCTAAAAAGGCATCAGTTTTTATTGCTCCTTCGATGGAGCTACCCTTGTTTATGTCCCTTTTAGTCATCCCACCATTCCCTAAACCCATGGATATGTCAAATAATTTGGTATTATCTACCATAATTTTCTCCTCCTCCTTCGTACCTCTTGCCTCGTTTGTGGGGAATTCAGATCCACTAATGAGCTAGAAGGTAGATGATGGCCCTTCTAGCAATAGAGGATGTAAGAGGAGCCTAACTTCTTTGAAGGGTGGTCCCATGCTGGCTTGTTCTAACTTAGTGACAAAACCAATTCTGGCTTCCCGTGAGGTTTTCACATCTCCCAAGTCATTTGATTAGTGAAGTAGTGAACCTCAAGCACAACCTTCCCCATCTATTGAGGTATGACATGGAACTCCATTTAATTGAATTTTTAACTCTCTGGATGAAGTTTAATCCTCGTTAGTGATCTTCACAAAGTTGTTTACCATATCTCCATAAGAGCCTACTGGAGAAGACCTTGAAGGGACTTCTTTCTTAGCCCTTGTTATGGGAGAGTCAAAATCTCCTCCCCATAATATTCCATCATTTTAGGCTCATCTTCCTACTCCTTACAATGATCTCAATTTGGAACCGGATCACTTCTTAGTCGATGAATGTTAGGGGGAGGCCTCTTCTTTATCTTTAGATTAGATGTGTGTGTTGTGATGTATACCCCCATGATTTTTTTTTGTTCCTTAATTTCCCTTGTAACCTTTTTTGGTGCTTGGATATAGGAGTGATTTTTGTATCCTAAACGTTCTTTTATTTGTATCACTATTCTTCCATGTTTGTGCTTGGTTTTCAACAAATTATAGACAATGCAAACTATTGGGGGGAATTTAGGCTTCCCTTCCATGTTGAACAATTTATTTATTTTTTACTGTCTCCTCATGCATTCTTCACATGGTCTAATATAGTAGGGGGTTGATGATAGTTGCTTTATATACTACTATTATACTTATATATATATATATATATTTATGAGCAACTCTATCCTCAAAATATTAGATCACCTTTGTGGCATTTTTTTGTGATGTCTTTGTCTCTTTTAGCTTTCCTCTTATCTTTCTCTCTTGTTTGCTTGAGTTGTCCCTTTCATGTGTAACAATTCCATTTCTATGGTAATTTATTTTCAAAAAATGCATTTGATTTCCTACGAATCATTTTTCTAGAATATTTGCAAACCATTTCATAAAATAATAGCATTCACAAATATGACCCCTAATGGAATATGTTTCCTTCATCATGGGTTCACAAACAAAGAACTTGGGAAATTTCCTTCAAGTTGGGAGTAGACTTTACCTTCCCCTCGCAAGGGGGCATTTTCTTCTTTTCAAATTCCTTGGGTATGTCCAAGATCATGATGGGCCAAAAAGTGGCAATATGATGGGCATGTGTTTGATAGCTATTTTTTTACCCAAAATTGATGAAATGAAAAGGGTTTTAAAATGAGATTCTCAGCTTTCCAATGATATAAATTATTCTTTACTTTGTATTGAATAAGTAATTATTATTCATTTTCTATTCAAATTATGACTAAAGTCCTGATTAATAGGTTGATTGAAAAACATTTATAGCTTTCAAATGGTATCACAATTTTTGAATCCAGAACATGCATCACATTCTATGCTTCACATACTATAGGATTAAAAAAAGAAAAATTGCTTTTCATGAAGTTTTGACCAAGTTAAGGTGGTCAGACATACACATTTTTATATTTTTTAAGAAGTTGTAATAAAAAATTCATAGTTAATTATTTACTTGGAAAAAAATTACAATAAAATATGCATCACATCGGGGCATGAGTCCTCTACTTTTATCGAAAATATTACAAAAATTTATTATCATTTTATTGTGGTTAGGGTGGTCAGACACACACCTACTTCTTATTTTTTCCTTGAAATTTAACTACCACTGCATTGAAATTTCAAAATTTCACCAAATAATTTTTTATTTTTTTAAAACAAAGCTAGTAGTTTTGTACATATTCTATTCTTACATGTTTTTGAAATAATATAGATAACTTATTCAATTTTTTACGTCAAGTTTCCTAACTTTGATTTTTCTAAATTTTTTGCCACTTAAGGGCATGTTTTTTCCATGATGATCTTACACATACCCCCTTGATTAATTGAATGTGTTTCAAAAGGATTCCTTGATGATGAATCAATTTTTAAATAACATTCTCTCACTTTCAAATAGTGTGTCCCTTGAGTGGACCCCTCTTCATGCAATGTACCTGAGCGACCCCTTTGAAAGCCTTCTGACTTATTAATGGTCTGCATTACTATCCTCTTATTTTCCTACATGGCTGCTTTTTCTTCTAACATGTTTTATTTGTGAGTGTATAGGAGTGAATTTCAACCCATGTGTAAATTCCCCTTTTCCTTGTTTGCAGTTTATAAAACCATGTTTGGAGGCTTAATTCCACCTAATCTCATTGCTTGCATCCCACTTGACACTTTTTTTGAGCATCAGTGGAGGAGGTTCTATTTGGGATGCGTGCCTGGTGTGCAAATGTCCATGCAGTGCACTTGCCTAGTATATTCCTTTGGATTAACTTGCAGAGGAATTACACTTGTCATTGGGAGTCAAGTTATAACACCCACTTTGGTCGACCAACCCAAATATGGTTGTTTCTTTCATTCCTTTCTTTAAATTCATTCCTTCAACATGCATTTTATCTTCTTCTAAGCTACTACACACTTCAAGAATTTGTTCTAACACACTTGCATCCAATTCAATCTCTCAAACAATATACTAGCACCCCATTGTAGCAAACACAACACTCCATCACTTTGGTAGAACAAGTTGGGAATGAAACACCATTGCAACAGAGGCTCAATGACTCTCATTTTCACCTCCAAGTAGCCTTAAGTGTTCTTGGTGGAGGTGGTAAGATTCCCTTGCTTTCCTTCTATCACTTGGTTGAGTCAACATTTAACTGTTTTTTAGTGCTTTAGTGCTCTTTACTACTTTATATCTTTATCTTTCTTCCTTGATTGTCTGTCAAGGTGGAAACACCTAAACATGGGTCTAATTGAGGTAGGCCCCTATACAACCACATAGCATTTTCCTCTCTTTCTATGTCTAGGTGTATGTACTTTCTAAATCTAGCTGGTGAATAGGCTCTTATACGAAATCATCTTCATCACCCTAGCTCTCATATATTTACTTTATCAACTTTGTTTGTATTTCTCATATTTTATAGTGTTATTTTTCTCTCTTAGAAGTTGCTAGCTAGGCTACTAGCTTTTTTTATAATAAGTTCACATTATACTTTCAGTCCTCTAGTCATACGGTTGCCAAAACACTCGAGAGATGCTAGCATGCTGCACTATCATCTTAGAACTGCACTCTCATCTTCTAATAGAGAGCTATATGAGATATAGTATTGAGCTCAAAAAGTAGCTCACCTAGCTTCATTTTGAATCTCAGGATTGTAGAGTGGTTGCAAGAATTCATAGTCCTCAACATTCTCATCCTTCTACCCTAAATTCCCACTAAAATAAGGTAAGTTAGGGAAGCCTTTCACATCTTGGCCCTTCATGACCTTGAGCCTTGCACATGGAGTTCCTCCTATCTTACATTTTGGTGAACCCAATGTGAACCAATGTTTGTTCATCCATTGGTGTTGAGGCTTCCCTCATGTACTTCATAACTACTGTGTTCCTAAGTGTTTTGAAATTTTATGAGCATCACAACCCAATCCACAACTTCTAGGTATATCATTAGGGGAGGTGCACAACACCTCTCAATGGAAAGGATGAAGGTCTCTATTGGTTTATCCAGTAACCTTTTCTCTAGTCCCATTGTTTTTGAAAAGGAAAAAATAGGTTTTACAGGAACTTGAAACCATAAAGTTAAAACAAACAAAGATAGAGCATAAAAAGTCTGAACAAACAAATAGCTGTCCCAAAAAGGAAATGACAACAAAAAGAGACAACAGGGTCCAAAAAAAGGACCACCAAAAAGCTAGAAACGACCACAACAACACTACTCCAAGGTGTTCATCAACTCCTCGGCTTCCTTTTTAGCTTCACTCATATCCTGTAATTACAAAAGAGCAGTTTTCAAGGAATGATATGGGATTCATTGATAAGACCAATCACATTCCCACTAAAATTTTCTCTAGTCCCATTGTTAGTGTAGTTACAAAAGAGTGGTTTTCAAGGAATGATATGGGATTCATTGATAAGACCAATCACATTCCCACTCCCCTTATGTCTCCTACACCCTCATCAGTGGACAAGCATGAGGCCATTTAGATTCCTAGAGAATATGTGTCTACCCTTCCTAGAGGACTGAGTGACTTAGAAAACCACTTGGAAAGAAATCTGAGGATTACTAGAGTTGCTCGGGTTAGTGAGTTGAAACATATGATGAATAGATCAAATAGGCATAGAGCTTATGAAAAGCATTCTTAGTCTCACTAAAGCATGCACTCCTTCAAGAAACCCTAGTTTTTCAAGAGTAACTTTCAAAAAATGTGAAGGACAGTTAGGAGTATCAATTCCTCCCATTTCCATTTATATGGCTGATGTGGTCGCTTCTATCAGTATCCCTTCTATTTCCAAATGACCCAAAACTATCAAAGTGAATAAGGTCCCCTTGGGCTTTAGATTTACCCCTCCTATTAGCTCTAGTGGTGGAAGCTTTAGTGGGCTGAGTGGTGGGGGCTTTGGTAGTGGTGGTGGATTTTGTAGAAAAGGTGATGTTGGTGGGGGCAGCTCCAACGGAGGTCATGGTAATTATGGTTTTGGCGAAGGCCTTACTGGTGGTGGTGGCTCTAGTAGTGGTTCTGGTAGAAGCCACACTAGTGGTGGTTCTGGAGATGGCCTTGCGATAGTTTTGGGGGAGGTTCCTCTAGCCCTCTATCTTCTAATGACACTATTTTGAACACTCTTCTTTAGAATATGGGTAAGATGCAGAGCCAATTGATGAGTCTTTCCCAAGCCTCTGCCCAGCCTATTTTCTAGCCCTTCTTCTGACACAACCCATTGTTGATTGCGATTTTGAGCACTCATTTGCCCCAAGGAATGGAGATACCTAAGTTTGAAAAGTATGGTGGTAAAGGAGATCCACAAACACATGTGTGTTCCTTTAACACCCCGTGGATGGACTTTTTCCATCATGATGCATTGATGGCCAAAATTTTCCCCTAATCACTTAAGGATACAGGGCTCGAGTGGTACTATTCCTTTCCTGAAAATTCCATTTTCTTGTTCGACCAACTTGTTAATCAATTTCTTAGAAACTTTCAAGCAAAAATCGGACCAAAGATGACCTTTTTAGATCTTGTTCGATGTAAATAAGGATATAATGAGAAAACTATTGATTTCATAGAGCATTACCAAGTTCTCCTCTCACAAATCTTGTATTGGCTACCCAATTCTGACATGCAAAAGGTATTCATAGGCAACTTAGAAAGGCCTTGGCAAGAAAAATTTTTACTCATTAAATACACTTCTTTCACGCACTTGTGTGCAACTTTATGAGAGTACTGGCAGATGACCATTTAGTTTACGAGATCCTCCTCGCACTCTTGTTTTGAGGAAAATCCATCATATCAATCTCTGGGAAAGGTAAAACAATTATGAATGTAGTTACTGCTACTGATAACAACAGCCTCAAGAATAACCATAAATTCAAAAATTTATTCTAATTTTATTCTTCTATTTTGCAGTAGTTGCTAAAGGATAAGATCATAACTTTGTGGAATCCTAAACCTATAAAGGAGCCTTACCCTAATTGGTATTATGGAAGAACATAATATTAGTACCATCAGGTTAATGTGTAAGGAAAGATAGATGCAGAAGCAACTCTCCTAATGTCAAAAACTCAAGGAAGAATGTAGAGATACCTTTGAAATTTTACAATTACAGTTCAATTCATATGCACATGAAAGAGATTACTGAAATAAAGAAATGGACAAACACATATGAACACTAGATATATGTGGGAAAATCCTTATAGGAGAAAAACCCACCACACCAAGAGAAGTCACTTTGTATTATAGTAATAAATATTACAAACAGAGTTCTGACTTATCTTTCTGATGTCAGTTTACAACAACATTCACCATGAACAACCTTGTTATAGAAAATTCATGTTACAGTCTTCACATAATAGAATTCATCCACTGATCATTCAACGACACACCAATCCATCAATCCATCAAACCAGACATCATCTGCTACTCCAGACTATATTCATGTCACCCCTGTCTATGGAGCTTCCTCTCAGAACTGCCACAATGAAATTTCTTCCAACGGTTCCCATTCAGCTTCTCTGACTGGTCGACTACAAGCCACATAGGATAGTTTTCACTCAGTCAAAAGGCTTCAATCTGTGTTGGCATGTCAGTGAGACACTAACCGTGTCCCCCCGATGCCATGATACTTAACCATCGATGTCACCAAGAGTCATCCTTATCATCAAGGCATTACATCGAGTCTAGGGATCTATCGCTCAGACTTCACCATGTCACCAAGACCTCATACCGATGATCATCACATGTATCGCTATCACCAAGACTTAATGCTATCGGTGAAACATCATACTGAAGCTTCAAAGTCACACAGACATGAGTTTTCCATTTGATGAGAGAATCATCTTTCGCCAAGACATCACACCGATGTTCACTAAGTATCCCAAGTGTTCAATAGTTAGCAAGACTATCATCCTTTGCTGAGAGGTCATATCGAGTCATTAAGGGTTATACTAAAATTTTCACCATTTGTCAAGACATACCACTATCACTAAGATGTTACTCCGAATGCTCACAAGTCATACCAAGCACCAAGCAATAGTCAACAATATTTTTGTCCATCGCTAAGACCTCACACCGAGACCTTTGAGCTACTCTAATGTATACTGTCAGTGAGACACAAAAAATATCACCAAGAGTTCTTCTTGAGTGTTGAAGTCACCCCGATGTCTCTAGGATAAAGCTACTGGTGAGACATCCATATTGGTAAGACTTCTTACCGAACACCCAACACTCTCCCTGAAGACTTCAATAGAAAACACTATTAGTGAGACATCCGTATCATTGAGAGCTCATAGCGAACATCTGAGACTCTCACTGATATTCGATAAATGCCAATAGTCAACAAGAGGTCTCCACGGGTGGTCAGAGGTTATACCAAATGAAATGTCAGTGATAGGCTCCTTCAGTGAGACTGAAGCAAGGTCATAGTGAATTGAATAATTTCAACAAGGTTTGAAGTGCTAGTCGGCCAGACCCAAAGCATGTCACACCAACTTTCCTTTCATAGAGGTTTCAGCCTGTGAGATTGAGACACATATTTCCAACAATCTCCCACTTGAAGAAGATCCAACAGGCACCTCCAGGGCACAATGAATCTACTGAAAATCATGGGCACTAAGGCCCATTGAATTGGCACACCACCTAAACTTGTTTGTGCTCACTGGCTTCATCAATGCATCTGTAACATTCTCCAGAGTATCAACTTTTTCCAAAATGAACTTTCCATCCTCCACCATATCTCATACAAAGTGGTACTGTACATCTGTATGTTTTTTCCTAGCATGGAAAGTAGGATTCTTTGCCAGAAAAATTGCACTCTGGCTATCACAAAATATAGTTATTTGCCTTGCATCAAAACCAATGTTAGAACACAAATGTTTTAACCAAACTACTTCTTTAAAAGCATGTGTAGTTGCCATGTATTCAGCCTCTGTAGTGGACAAAGTGACTACATCCTGCCGCTTACTCATCTAACTCACTGCACCACCATTCATCATGAAAATGTATCCACTGGTGGATCTTCTGCTATCAATGTCCCCTTCCCAATTAGAATCCACATAGCCTCAAATACTAAGAGTCCTCTATGATTCAACCAAGTTCCCATGTTAACACAAAGCAAAATCTGAAGTGCCCTTCAAATTTCTGAAAACTCTCTTTACAACATCCCAATGTGTCCTTCCAGGATTAGCCATAAACAGACTAAGAACTCCCACTACTTGGGCAATGTTTGGCCTTGTACAAACCATTGCATACATAAGACTGCCAACCGCACTAGCATAGGGTACATTGGTCATGTCCTCCATCTCAGTAGGATATTTTGGATAGTCTTCAATAGATAGCTTCGCCTGCAAGACTAAACAACTAAGCTTGCAATCATTCATGCAAAATCTCTCTAGAACAGTCTTGATATACTTACTCTGACGGCGAAATTTTTCTACTATTCCTATCCCTGGTTATCTTCATCCCCAATATATCTTGCTACACCAAGATCTTTCATTTCAAACTTAGCAGAAAACTGAGACTTAAGATCAAGAATCATTAGCTTACTATTGCTTATGAACAACATATCATCAACATAGAGAGCAATAATAAGAACTTGATAACTTTCAGCTTTATAATAAACACAATGATCAAATTTTGATCTCACAAATCCCAAAGACAATACAAAAGTATCAAATTTCTAGTACCACATTCTAGGTGACTGCTTTAACCCATACAAAGACTTTTTTAACTTGCAAACCAGTTTCTCTTTACCTTTTTTAACAAAGTGCTCAGGCTGGGACATATAGATTTCTTCTTCAAAATCACCATGAAGAAATGTTGTCTTCACATCCATCTATTTGACCTCTAAGTCATACGTTGTTGCAAGTGAAAAAAAATTTGATAGATGTCAACTTAGCTATAGGAGAAAAAATTTCCCCATAATCAGTTCCCTCTACCTGGGAATAACCTTTCGCAACCAACCTCGCCTTATATTTTTCCACACTACCATCCAGACCAATCTTCTTTGTAAATACCCATTTGCAACCCACAACTTTTCTGCCTTTAGGAAAGGGCACCAAACTCCAAGTGTGATTGTTTTCTAATGATGCCATTTCTTCCTTCATGGCTTCCAACCAAGAGTCTAAATCAAACATTTTAAATGCATCTTTCACAATCCTAGGCTCATCAGTGCTAAAAATTAAATCATAGGCACAAGTAGAATCTATCAAAAAAATCCCATACCTATCAGGTTGCTTTCTTTCATGAGTTGACCTCCTCAATTGTTGAGGCTGAGGTTCTTCTTCTTCTTCAGAACTTTCAAAACTACTTGAGCTCTCCTTAGTTTTAGGTACACTTTTAATTTTCAATTCCTCTTTATCTAGTGTAGGAGGAATTCCAACTACATCCTTATTGTTTTCTAACTTTGTCTCTGACTGCAGATCCAAGGTAGAAGGCTTCAGCTCACGAAATATTACACTTCTACTGTATACAACCTTCTCCATATTAGGTTTCCAAAGCTTGTATCCTTTTATGCCAGCACTATAGCCAACAAAAATACATTTGACAACCTTGTTCTCCAATTTAGATCTTTTCTCATATGAGACGTGCATATGCCTCATAGCAAAAAACACAAATATGTCTTAAAGAGGGCTTCTTACCAGACCACGCTTCCAAAGGTTTTTTCTCAACAAGAGCATAATTTAGAGAACACTTTATTAAGTAATATGTTGTAACAACTGCCTCAGCCTAGAATTTCTCCTCCAAGCCAACACTACTCAACATACTTCATGCTCTCTCCATCACTATCCTAGTGAACCTTTTTGCAACTCCATTTTGCTATGGAGTATAAGGTGTAGTCTTATGTCTTTTAATCCCATGGGCTTTATAATACCTCTCGAAATCATCAGAAAAAAATTCACCACCATTATCAGTCCTTAAACATTTTATTTTTCTTCCAGTCTGATTTTCTACAAGGTTCTTAAATTCTTTAAATCAACTGAACACTTTTGATTTACTTTTCAAAAAATAAACAAATGTTCTTCTTGAATGATCATCAATGAATGATACATAGTACCTTGACTTAGACAAAGAAGGAACATTCAATGGACCAAATACATTAGAATGAATATAATCTAGCAAATGAGAAGATTTCTGAGGACTTGAATAAAATGAAACACAGTGTTGTTTTCCATATATACAATGTTCATAGAATTCAAATTCAAGGTTACAATCTTCAAGCCCCTCAACCAGTTTTTAATTCTTCAAGGTTTTTAAACCTTTCTCTCCAATGTGGCCTAGCCTATGATGTTAGAGCATAGTCTTTTCTGCTGGAAGTTTAACTTCCATAGAGTTTACACAATTAGGAACATTTCCCTCTTTTCCTCCATGAGTAGCTTTATGTGACTTTACAGAGACATTATTACATTGAACAACATGTGCATCCAGCTTGTACAAGGTACCAATACGAGCACCCCTTGCTAGCACCATTGAGCCACTAGTCATCTTGCAACCATTTCTAGAGAACATGACTTGCACTCCAATATCATTCAGCTTACTAACAGAAAGTAATTTTTGAGCCAGACCTAGTATATGCATTACATCATTAATTCCCTTCACTCTTCCATCAGGGAATTGAATTCTGACTCTTCCACGACCAAAAATTTCCAAAGTTGAATCACTCACCAAGTACAAATTTCCACCATCAAATTCTTCATAGTTCGTGAACTAGTCTTTATGAGATGTCATGTGGAAAGGTGCTCCAAAATCAATCAGCCAGACATCATCTGATTCCTAAGTAGCCAAGGCTACAATGAAGGCGTCTGCATCAATCTGAGAAGAATCATTGTCAGAAGAATACTTCTTCTTCTTCTTCTTCTTCTTCTCCTCTTTACAATCCTTTTGGACATGCCCAGGTTGCCCACAGTTCCAGCACTTCACCTTGGACTTCTTGCCAGGTGACTTTGATCTCCTCTCTGATTTTGATTTGGACTTCTTGTCCTTCTTCTTTCCTTTCTCTTTTGATCTTCCTCTAATAGCAAGGGCCTCCTTCGCCATCTCAAAAGATTTCCTTCTCATCTCTTCTAATAATAAAGAAGCAACAACATCTTCCATCTTGAAACTAGATGTTGTACTCCCAATAGCAATCGCTAGGTGATCCCATGAATCTGGCAAAGAACACAATATTAGCATATAGTGATCCTCTTCATCAATCTTCACACTAACAAATGTTAACTGTGTAATCAACATGTTGAATGCATTCAAATGATCAACTACAGAACCTCCTTCCTACATTCTCAAAGTGTACAACTTCTTCCTCAGGTATAGTTTATTCACCAAGGACTTCCCTTGATAAATAGATGCTAGTCTCTTCCACAAGGAAGATGCAGTCTTCTCTTCATGCACATTGAGAAGAACGGAGTCTACCAAATAGAGCCTTATTATCCCCTTAGACTTTCTATCTGCAAGGTCCCAATCTTCTTGCTTCATGCATGTAGGTTTCACTCCAGACACAACAATCCAAAGATCACGATCAACCAATAGATCTTCCATCTTAAGTTTCCATAACTCAAAATTTCTGCCATTGAATTTCTCTATTTCAAACTTTCCTGATGTGCTAGCCATCACAATCTATAATTAGAATTTTACAAACTTCTAGAAGACTCCCACCGAATAGAAATTGACACAAAAAACCCAACATACCCACAAGGATAACACAACTAGCCAGGCTTTGATACCACTTGTAAGGAAAGCTAGATGTGGAAGCAACTCTCCTAACGTCAAAAACTCAGGGAAGAATGCAGAGATACCTTTTAAATTTTACAATTACAGTTCAATTAAGATGCACATGAAAGAGATTACTGAAACAGAGAAATAGAAAAACACATATAAACACTAGATATATGTGGGAAAACCCTTACGAGAAAAAAACAACCACACCAAGAGAAGTCACTTTGTATTATAGTAATAAAGATTACAAACAGAGTTCTGACTTATTTTTCTGATGTTAGTTTACAACAACATTCACCATGAACAATCTTGTTACAAAACATTCATATTATAGTCTTCACATAATAGAATTCATCCACTAATCATACAACCACACACCAATCCATCAATCCATCAAACCAAAGATCATCTGCTACTCCAGACTATATTGATGTCGCCCCTGTTTGTTGAGCTTCCTCTCATAACAAAGTGTTCTACGGTTGCCAAGACTATCATCCTTCGCTGAGAGGTAATACGGTGTCATTAAGGGTTCTATTGAAATGTTCACCATTTGGAAAGACATACCACTATTGCTGAGACGTTACTCTAAATGCTTACAAGTCATACCAAGCACCAAGCAACAGTCGGCAAGATTTTTGTCCATCGCTAAGACCTCACACTGAGACCTTTGTCCTACTCCGAGTGTATACCATCAGTGAGAAACACCAACTATCACCAAGAGTTCTTCCTGAGTGTTCAAGTCACCCTAATGTATCTAGGATAAAGCTGTCGGTGAGACATCCATATCGGTAAGACTTCTTACCAAACACCCAAGACTCTCCATGAAGACTTCAACAGAAAATGCTATCGCTGAGACATCCATATCACTGAGAGCTCATAGCGAACATCCAAGACTCTCATCGATATTCAATAAATGCCAACAGTCAACAAGAGGTCTCCACATGTGGTGAGAGGTTATACCAAATGAAATGTCACAGCGATAGGCTCCTTCGATGAGACTGAAGCAAGGTCACAGCGACTTGAATAATTTCAACAAGGTTTCAATTACTAGTTGGCCAGACCCAAAGTATGTCACACCAACTTTCCTTTCTTAGAGGTTTTAGCCTATTAGCTTGAGAAACATATTTCCAACATAATGGACATGATATTGAATGTTGCATGTGCCTATGTCATGAGATTCAGCACCACATAGAGGACAATACCATTCATCTCGATGGGAATAAACAAAACACTAAAAAATCGATGGTGAAAGGTAGTAGTGAATTGTAGATACACACAAACACATAACTTTTCTAACATGATTGTAGATCCCATTGATTTTGTTACTCAACCCAAGGCCTATGTCAACATGGTCACAGTGATTTCTACTGCTCTACCTATACCCAGTTCATTAGACATTACATTCACATCACAAGATCTACCCTTGAACAATAAAACCTTGTCTCTCCACATTCCCACTCATGTCAATCGTAACATTGTGATAGGAGTCTTGGTAGACCTCACAATCCATGTGAATGTTATCATAGAAGAAAAATTAGTATTAAATTCATTACAAAATGAAAAATATGAAGAAAAAAAATCCACCATCCATATGCACAATGGTATGAGTCTTAAACATTATAGCTCGATAACCTGATCCATCCTAGTTGGATACAAGGTTGTTGACATGGTTTTCAATGTTATCCCAGATTCGAATGTATTTCAGGTGAATCTAGGCATCCCTTGGCTAGCTTCCATGAATGGGATCGCCTCCATTATTCATAAGTATTTAAAGTTTTCCCATGAAGGTGTTGTGCATGTAGTGCATGACACTAGATATCAAGCCTTAGTGTCCAATGGTTCATATCTTCTAGATGACTTTTGGCCCTCCTCGATTGGTCTGCTTCCTCCAAGAATAGACCTACTTTACAAGAATTATGTAAAGTAAAAGATTAGGGGCAAGGGATAGTTGAAACTAACCCTTCCTATGATGTAGTAGTCAATCACCTCCTCCTCCCGAGAGGAGAAGGAAAAGGTCATATCGACTACTCCCCCATCTTAGGAGGAGAAGCCCATACCGACTCCCTCTCCTTCTCGTAAAGGAAAAGAAAAAGTGACTTTTTCCTAGATTACCTCATCCTCTCCCCTTTCCTGGGAAGAGTACTGAATGAGTAGGCCTAGTGGCTATCCACTAAATCTAATGATTTCTCCTTGGAATAGGCCCAAGCTTAGGATCATGGATCTCCCTAATGAATACTCTAAATCATGGTACTATTTATACAGTAAAAAGAAAGCTTCTTGAAGGGAATTCAATCAATGGCCCCATACCACTCCTACTTCCAAGGTAGTGAATGGGAAGAGGCCCACTGTCGAGGCTCTTGAGCCATCTCACCCCATTTCCTCTAAACCTACCCCTCTTGCTCCCAATCAAGAATATATTACTCTACCAAAAACAACTATAGTGGATGTTCCTATGGTTAAGCAGGAGCCTTCTACTCCTTCACAGCCTCCAGCCTCTAGCTCCAAGAGCTGAAGAAACTTCCTTGTGCATGAGTGCAAGTGTCGGTGAAAGGCCCTCTTAGTTGAATAGGTCATCTTGAAAAGGAGGGAGGAAGGGATGACAGCCGCTACTTTAGGGCCTCCTATAGTGTTTCCCTCTTCAATTCCTTCAAATTCTCTCTAGTCAAGTTCTACGCTACATTTTGCTTCCACTATGAGTGCAATTACTCCTACACCCAAGGGGTATAGGTTTTCATCGCTTGTTCAATGAAGCCACCTTTGTTGATGTCCATTTTAAATATTCAACCTTTTCCAAATCCTATGGATATGATTAATACCTTGGTTGTATCCATTGTGGCTCTTTCCTCCTCTTCCTCTACACCTCTAGCCTTTTTTGTGGGGATTTCATCTCCTTTGATGAAGAAAGAGGTGGGAAGTGGTCCTTCTAGCAATGAGGAGTGTAAGAGGAGACCACCTTCTTCTCAAGGTGGTCCTATATTGCCTTGGTCTATCCTAGTGATGGAACTAGTCCTGACTTTCCTTGAGTTCGTCACCACTCCTGAGTCACTCAATGAACTAAGCAATGAATCTTAGGATCAACCTTCCCCATCCATTGAAGTTAGACATGGTGCTCCTATGGGGTGCATGTTTAACTCTATGGATGAAGTTTCAGCCTTGTCAACAATTTTTGTGAAATATTGACCTTGACTCCATAAGAGCTTGGTGGAGAGGACCTTGAGGGGCCTTCTTCCTTAGCCCTCATTGTAGGAGGGTTAGAAACTCCTCCTCTTAGCATCCCTCCACTGCAGGCTCATCCTCCTTCCCCTATGATGATCTAGAGTGGGAAGTGGATGACCTCTTGGCTAATCAATGTTAAGAGGAGGCCTCTTCTTGATATTTTGTGTGTGTGTGTATTTTGTGATGTGTTCCCCTGTGATCATGCTATGTGTTCCTAGGTGGCCCTTGTCACCCCTGTTGGTGGTTGGATGAAAGCATGCTTTTTGTGTCATAAACCTTCTTCTATTTTTATCATCATTCTTCCATGTTTGTGCTTTATTTTTGATAAATTAGGGACAATGCAAAGTTTTGGGAGAATTTAGGCTTCCCTTCCATATTGACCCAATTTTTAATTCTTACTTTGTCTTCTCGTGCATTCCTCACATAGCCTGATATAGTAGGGGGTAGATGATAGTTCATTTATATACTATTACTATACATTTCTATATATATTTATGAATAGTTCTAACCCCAAAATATTAAGCTACCCTTGTGCCCTTTGTTTGTGTTTTTCTCTATCGCTTTCTCTTTATATTTCTATCTTCTTTGCTTGAGTTGTCCCTCCTATGTGTGACAATGTTCTCTCCTCAACATTTTTATTTTCATAGAATAGATTTGTTGCCAATGAATATTTTCTTGAAAATCCTCACACACCTTTCTTTAGAATCATATTCTTAACTCAGAACCCTAATGGAATGTGTTTCTTTCATCAGGGGTTTTAAAAGAAAGGACTTAAAGATTCTTTCAAAGCAAGAGAAACTTTTATCTTCCCCTCACGTGGATTCCTTGATGATGGATAGATCTAGGAAAGAAAACATCTACTTTTGATCTGTTCATCCCTTAAGTGGACCCTCTCTCCACGACGGGTTCCCTAAGGATCTCTTAGAAAGTTTTCAAAATTGTTGACAGTCTACGCAACTATCCACTCACTCACCTACATGGCTACTTCTTGAATCTATGAAGCTTTCTTTCATAAGTTTTATCCATGTGAGAGAGATTGGTGCATACCACCCCGCAGGACTAAAAACTTGTAGGGTGCTTCCTTTGAGCTTCCTCCATGTGAGAGATCTTTGGGGTGGCTCTCATGCACGACTAAGAGCCTATAGAGTGATTTCTTTGGTTTCATCTATGTGAGATATCTTGGGGGTTACCTTCCCTAAAAAGTTATGGATTTGTAGGGAACTTCTGTGGGTGTTCTTCATGCTTGAGTTCATGGATAATACCTTCACTACATGATTAAGATCCTGTAGGGAACTTCCTTGGGTATTCTTCATGCTTTAGTTCCTAGAGAATACCTTCCCTATAGGACTGAGATCCTATAGGGCTCTTCCATTGGGTCTCCTCCATGCTAGAGTATTTGGGGGACACTTTCCTTGTAGGACTGATTACCTATAAGGTGATTTCTTTCTACAAATTCATAGTTGTGAGAAGCTATGGGGTCCTTTTCTTTCCTTGCACCTTCAAGTATTCTAGATTGTGCTTTGCTTGCTCGACAGATCAAGTATATATATATCTAACTTTACACTCTCCTTGATATAACTTACCAAGCACTCATCAGTATTTGTATTGGCTAAAGTGGGGGAAAAATGTATAGGAATGAATTTATACCCATGTGTAAATTCCCATTTTTCCTCTTCGAACTTTAGAAAACCATTTTTGAAGGCTTAATTCCATCTAACTCCACTACTTACATCCCACTTAGCACCTATTTAGAGAATCGGTGGAGGCATCTCTATCAGTGAAGCCCGTACGATGTGTAGACATCCACGCGATGCACTTATGTCCATGTATATTCTTGTAGCTGAACCTATAGAGGTGTTACATGTCTCATTGGGTGTTAATTTGTAACATCCCCTTTGACTGACCAAACCAAATATGGTCATTTATTTCATTCCCTTCTTCAAATTCACTCCTTCAACATGCATTCTAACTTCTTCTGAGCTACTACACGCTTCAAGAATCCATTCTCACAATCTTACATCCACTTCAAGCTCTCAAAAAAAATATTAGCACCCCATTGCAACAAATACAACACTCTATCACTTTGGTAGAACAAGTTGGGAATGAAACACCATTGTAGCAGAGGCTCAAGTACTCTCATTTTCTCCCCGAAGTAGCCTAGAGTGCTCTTGGTGGAGGTGTACAACTTCTCTTCCTTTCCTTCTATCACTTGGTTGAGTTATCACTTAATCTTTTTGTAGTGATTTTGTGTTGTTTACTGCTTTATTTCTTTATCTTTCTTCCTTGGTTGTTCGTGGAGGTGGAAACACCTAAATCACGGTCTAACTGAGGTAGGACCCTATAGAACCACCCAACATTTCCCTCTCTTTCTCTATGTAGGTGTATGTGCTTTGAAGAGATAGCTAGCAAATAAGATCTTATAGAAAATCACCTTCATCACCCTAGCTCTAGTATATTTACTTTATCACCTTCATTTGTATTTATTCTATTTCATAGTGTTATTTTTCTATCTTAGAAGTTGCTAGCTAGGCTACTAGCTCATTTTTTGATAAGTTCACATTGTACTTTCAGTCCTCTGGTTGTATGGATTCCAATACACTTGGGAGATGCCAATGTGCCATGCTATCATCATAGAATTGTTCTCTCACCCACTAACTGAGAGCTATCTAAGATATAGTATTGAGCTCAAAAACTAGCTCACCTAGCCCCATTTTGAATCTTGAGATTGCAGAGTGGTTGCAGGACTTCATATTCCTCATCATTTTCATCCTCATACCCTAAAAATCTAGCTAAACTAAGGTAAGTTAAGGTAGCCTTTTGCATCTTGGCCCTCTGTGACTTGGGGCCTTGCACATGGAGTTCCCCCTATCATACAACAGGTAAACAATGTCACTTTGTAGGTGTGTCTGTAAAGCTACTTTTGATTTTGTGAATTTCCCTTCTCTTAGTTTCCTTCATGTGAGAGATCTTGGAGGACACCTCATTGCATGTTTGCAGGCCTATGAGGCACTCATTTCAATGGGTTTCCTTCATGTGAGAGATCTTGGAGGACACCACCTTGCAGGTTTGTAGGAATGTAAGGTGCTTTCTCTTCTTGGTTTCCTCCATATGAGAGATCTTGGGGGTTACTTCCTTGCATGTCTGTAGGCCTGTAAGGTGCTTAATTCTCAAGGATTCCTTCATGTTAGAGATATTTGGGGTTTCCTCTTTGTAGGTCTGCAAGCCTATAAGACACTTTCATTTTACAGGATTTGTCCATCATTAGTTCGAGGACCTTTGGTGTACTTTGTGAAAATTCATAGTTTTGTGGGGCTATGGAGTCCTTCTATTCAAAACCACTTAGGGAGAGTACCTATGGATTCCTCTACTTTCCCTATGCTTTCAAGTTCACCATATTTTATATAAATTTCTAAACCTAGGTATTAACTCTTTGATGCACTTATCGAAGAACTCATTTGTACTCATGCTTGCTAAATTGGGGGAAAAATGTATATGAGTGAATTTGAACCCACTAATAAAATTCCCCTTTTACACACCCTCACCTTTAAAAATCAATTCCAAAGGAAAAATTCCAAATCACCCAACTACCTTATTTCCACTTGGCATATGTCTATTGTGTTGGTGACAAAATTTCTGCTAGGGATGCATGCACGGTGTGTAGATGTCTATGTGGCATGCTGCCATCCCCGATAAATTTTCATTTCTAAAGTTGGAAAAGGCATTAAACTTTTGATTAGGAATGATTTGTAATGTCCCTCTTTGACCAACCGACCCCAAAAATGGCATATTCTTCTCCCTTCTTCAAATTCATCTATCTTCATCTCATTTTATCCTCTCACAATCTCTTTCATTTTCTCAACCATTCTCCTAGCACTTTTAGTAGTCACCTCACTCTCAAGTATAACTTCAACACTCTATTAAAATAACAAAAACACTCCTTCAACTCCACATAGCAAGTGTGAAACAAACCTTAGCAACATGGGCTTGGGGTCTTGCGAGACTTCCCTTCATCATAGTTTTGGCTATGGTGACCTTCCCAAGTCTGTATTCACCTCCATTGGCTAGTGAGATTTAGGGTGGGAGTGGTAATGTCTCACTCCACTCCTTCGTGATTTGGTTGAGTAGAATTATACTATTTTCTAGTGTTTATTGTAACCTCTACTCTCTTTACTTATTTATCAAATATTTTTACTTAATTTCTTTCTAGCTATCCATGGAGGTGAAAACACCAAAATAAGGGTTTGACTGAGGCATGACCCTATACAACCCCAACAATTTTCTCCTTCTTGCTTGTGTGTAGGTGAAAGTACATGGAGAGCTAGCTGGCGAACAAGAATGTTTATGAGCTCATCTTTGTTAATCTATTTCTCATTTTTTTGTTTTATCACTTAGTTTCTATTTCCTATATTTACTTATTCTATTTTTACCATCTAGACTAGTCAGCTAGGCTGTCAATTTTTTGTTGGTATTTTGTATTGAATTCACTATTTTTTGACCATATAGACACTAGCATGCTCAAGAGACACTAGTGTGATGTACTCACATCTTATAACTACGTTGTCATCCTCAAACAAAGACCTGTCCAAGGCACAATACTAACTCCAAAAACAAGCTCGCCTAGCCAAAGCCTAAGTTCAAGATCTGCAGAGTGATTGAAGTACATTATAGTCCTCATCATTCTTGATCCTTGTCTCAAAACATCCCTTTAGAGTGAGGTAAGTTAGGGAAGCCCTATGGTCTCGACTCCCCATGACCTAGAACCTTGAATTGGTTGGTCCCCCTCTCTTATATATGCATCTAGGTGAAAAACACTAACTTAGAGTAGTCATTTTTTAATTATTTCAATGTAGTACCAAACATCATCAAATCTAAAAATGTTCACATTTTTGAAACTTTTTATAATATGGATAAAATGAATTCTCACTTTTGCATACACAATTTTGACATTCTTAAAGCTTTGCATAAGTTTGATAAAAGTTCTTTTCATTTTTGTATATATATTTTTTGCATTCTTAAAGCTTTGCATAATTTTGATAAAAGTAAATTTCATCTTTGGATATACATTGTTTACATTCTTTAAGTATTTTTGTAACAAAAAAAATAGTGTGACCTACTTTTTAGGAGATGGAGCACAAGAATAGGGTTCCTATTTAACACTTCTTTCGTGCAAAGAAACCCTAGAGATCCCAATCTAGTTATGTAAAGGGAAAATACATCCTGCAATAGGGTGTCCTAGGGTATGATTAGAGACTGAAGAGGGGTTCACCACCAAGCTAGGGCTTGGAAAGATGTAATATGTAAGCACTAATAATCAAACCTAATGATATGCAAGACTTGAATAAATGACATAAAAATGAATCTAAAATAGAATAGTAAACTGGAAAAGTATAAATGTGCACCTAGAAACTTGTAGAAGATTGAATGAGGACTTGAAATGCTAAAAAGATGAATTCAATGCACTTCATAATCATACGCTAGCTTAGAAAATTTAGTCCTAGATTAGGGTTTTGAGTAGAAAGAAAAATATAACAGAGACAAGCTTGGAACACCTTAAAACAAGAAAGTCCACTATATTGGGACTCATACACCATAAGTTACATATCAGTCCTATTTGGCCTTTTCAATAAGTCAAATTCTGAATCTGCTCTTCAACCTCTGCTCTATCTTCTCAATCTCATTTCCTGATCTTAAATGATAATTTTTTCTCTATAGATGCCTTTTAATGATCTCCTAAATGAGGTGAAAACTTGGATAACTTTGCAACTTGGAAAAAATCTTTCCCATCTTTCTCTTCAATGTTCCTTCAACCTAGATTTGCAAATCACACAGTAAAGAGAGGGAAAATGTTGTTTTGTCAGTAGAAAGGGGTTTTCCTTGGTCAAATCTCATTTTGGTAATCAAACCTTGTAATGAAATTAAATGTAAAGGAGGAATGATGAATAACAAACTGATATGTTACAACTCACCAAACCCTAGAAATAAAATGTATGAAATGGCTCCAATGGATATAGGTCTTGATTCTTGCTTAAATATTGTAGATATTGACTTGAATGCTTGCTTGAATCATGAAACCCTACATAAAAATTGTAAGCTAAAAAACAAGCATGATGCATGATGACTTTGACATGATGTTTGATACTTAAATAATACTCTAAAACAATTGATAATCAGCTCTTGAATTCTCTTAAATGCTCTTGTAAACTCTTTTATGTTGTTGTGAACTTAAATTGCTATAATGCATGAATACTCAAGTTTCTCGATAGAAAATGGGCGATATAACCTTGTATTTATACTAGTTTATGTCTGATTCCTCAAAATTACAACACTATAATCCAACATCAAATGCAGAAGAATAAAATCCTTCCAAGAATTTGAATTTAATTTAGGTTTAAGCCACATGGTACAAATACAACAAAAGTGTCATATGAGTCCCATTAGACGAGGATTTAGGACACTTTTTTAAAGAAAAAATAGATTGATGTGAAATCTAGATCGAAACCCCAAAACTTAGGTGGGACGCATACATCCAAGGTGGTGTATGATTCCTAGATCACTAAATTTGGGCCACACAATGCAAAAAATATTAATTATGATTGGATATTGAATTATGTCAGGATTATCCTTGGAAAGATGCATTAAATAAGGCTTATGTATTCAAATAGGCCAATTAAAGCATAAATAAGCTAAATTTTATTAGTGAAACCCTAGATTAGTGTGAAAGTGTAGAGATAGACATTAAAACACCCTAAATAAGGCACAATTAGGTTCATTTAGGTTACAAGGGCCCAATACCTAATGTGAATGTGTTAAACACATTGCAACACTAAGTCAAGATCACATTAAGCTTAATTTAATAAGGGAGATTCTAAAAAAATGTTAAAATGTAAAGGTATGCATTTCCATAGTGGAATCAAGCAACACTCAGAGGGAGGGGGTGAATTAGTTTTATGCAAAAATTAACTTTATTATTTTGATCTTTAACCCACTTAAAACATTCAACCAAAAGAAATCTGCAGAAAAAGAAAGAAAACAACCACAACACCATAACACAAGGATTTTTATGTGGAAACCCTATTAAGGAAAAAACTATAGTGGATGGAAAATCCACAATATGATATGAGTATACTCAAAAAGAAGTTTACAATAAGAGAATGCACTTGCATTCAGGCTCATTTCCTAGAGCTCATTGCTAGAAATAGAAAGGAACACTACCTTACAGATATTTGAATTAGATCCAAGAGAATGAATTGAGATAATATAATCTACAAATGCTTGATTACACTTTAGGTTATGCTCAATAGTTGATCTTTTTTCCTTCTAACTGATTTTTTACTTCTACTTTGCTCTGCTCTAACTCGCACCACAAAATATTTAATGCACAAGTGAAACTATGCATAAATTGGTCAATCACCATTCTAATAGTTGCAACATGCATCGAAACAACTTCTACATCTAGAAAATGATATAATTGAACATTTATATAATTAGACCTCCAAACTAGCATACAACTTGATACAAGGAACTGGCAATTTTGGAAAACACAAGAAATGCATTGATTAACCTCCCATAAGATCCACAACTCAAAATAGTAACAAAAAACTACATGAGAATTGAAGAAGACAAAACTATTAGATGCTTTGTTCTTCTTGACTGTCCTCAATATGACTACTAGTGGAAGTAAATTATGACATGCAGATCCAATCACTGACTAGGGTTTCCATCAATGACAACACCAAAGCATATTTGTAGTGTCCCTTGCCAACAATCTCCCCCTTTTTCATTGATGGCAACACTTAGTGAAAAATGACTAAGTGTCAGATCAATACCAACATGAACTACACGGCCACTTCAAAATTTCAAAAGAAATCTTCAATATCAACTTAGAAATGAAACTCCCCCTAAGACAAATATACATTTTTCACTGTACAACTCTCACCCTTTGACATCAATGGAAAAATGGGGGAACCAAAAAGATAGAAAATTTTCAAACTGTACATGTATGATCTAGTAACTTACACAAATTAGAAAATATCTGCAAAATAGCTCTTCAACATGCACAAATTTTTGTCCCAAACCTTTTTGAAACTCTGTAGAATTTTAATGTGACCACAAACCAAATAAGATTGAATTTTTGCAGTCTTGAGATTCATTGGGTCACTAACTACCATAATATCTTTGGATTCCTTTAAAAAATTCACCATTATTTCAATCTTTGGACCAATTAGTCCTATGAGTTCACATGCTCTTCCTACAATCCTATCATTTTCATGCTTCAAACTCCTTATTTTGTCAAGTAGAGCTATTACTTGACCTTCTTGCTCACAAATTTCCAACTAACAAATCAAAAGCATTAGAAATGGTAGCCAATTGTTTTTCAAGATCCTTCACCTTCTTCTCATTGTCTTCAGTGAATTTGGAAACAATCAAAGATGACTTGTAGGCCTTTCCACCTTCAGATATAGAATCTTAAATATTCTTCATACAGGTTCCTAACAGAGTTTTATCCTTAGCAATCACTTTTTTAACCAACTAAATATTTTTCTATCAAACTCCTTCTGCACTTTAACCATGGTTGATTTTTAAAGACACTCAAAATGAGTACTAACAAAATTTATGAGCTTCTTCAGTTCACCGGAAGAGGAACTGGATAGATCATTAACATGAGTTGGCATAATTTTCTCCAAAACTGTAGATGCAAGACTTAATAATTCACTATCCTCCATGTGAGATTTCAGAATCTTCTCACTAGCTTTAGCTTGAGTAATTGATGCAACCTTCATTATTTGAATTGGGGACAAGGTGGATAGATTGATTGTGCCTTCAACCAATTCATGATAAAATTCTTCCTGTTGATCCACTAGAGATTCCTTTACTACCTTGGCAGTGTCTCTTGCTTCCAATTGGATCTCCTTAATCTAAACCTTTTCTTCTTCTTCAACCTTTGGTTCAATAGTAACTATTTCTTGATTGAATTTAGGGGCTTCAACTTATTCATTTGGTGTCTCCCTTTCTTCAGCTAATACAACCTGAGGAACTTAAGTTTCCATAGGTGCATTTATGTTATCCACATAAGATGGAATCTAATTATCCTTAGTATCCACATTTACCTCCTTATTTATTGTATTTGATACAACATCTTCAACATTGATCTTGTTTCTTGACATAAATGCTTCTTGGATTTTCTTGGTTTCATCAGCAATAATACTAGTTTCACCGATCATAAGTTTGTTCACCTTTATTTTTCTTTTGAATTCCCTCTTGGCTTAGTCTAGGAGTGAATTCATCTCCTCAATAGAAATTTCTAGACACAAGTCTGCAAATTTTTTTTTATCATATGCTCTTCTTTTGTTCTAGCATTTTCTCTTCTCACCTCCAAAACATCATATAGACTCTTAGGTAAACTAGACATAATTTCAACAAGAACTTTGTTGAAAATATTCAATTTTTTTATTGTTGCCTCTTCAAGAATTTTTTAACCTGATTCATCAAACATTCAATACCATTTGTAGATGGGCTTGAGATTTCCATCCTTTACAACAACATTTTCAGCTTCTTCAAATGTCATAGCAGGTATGTCATTTTTTTCCTTATTATTTTCCTTTGCTTCCTTACCGGAAGATTTCCTCTTGATTTCTTTCACAACTTCATCTAACTCAGTCTCCTCACTTTCTAAGATGACTTCATAGGTTCTTGAGCTCTTGTTATTCTTTATCTTACAAGAACCCTTGTCTTGGGTTTGCATAGGAAATGGCTTGGTTGCAAGAGTAGATGGGGAAGTCTTTGTTAATCTATTATGGGAAGAATATCATACTAGACTAGCAAATTCAGTTCTTGCTGAATCTTTTCTTACTTCAACTTCATCTCTCTTTCTTCTAGCTTCTTTCAACTTTTCTACATGTATTCCCATGTTTTTTGCAAACGCTTCTACTTCTTTCCTCACTCTTCTAACTATCTTTAGATTTTGTAATTGATCATGGACTTGCATGGTCTTTTCTGCATAAGATCTAAACCTTTCTTCTACTAGATCCAGAGGCATGCTCAAAAAATGTTCAACATTCACCTTCATGATGTTCTCCTCTACTTCATATCCCATAGGCACAATCCATATCATCCTAGGATCAACAGCTTCCATATGACATTGATTAATATCTACCATGAAACAGATTGTATCTTTGTACTTCTCTACAATTGAGTTAGGTATTCTTTCTCTGGCATGCATCATATTCTAAAAAAAATTGGAGTAACCCCAAAGGATAGTATTTCGTGTCTGACAATCACCACTTCCAAATAATAGATCTCTTATTTGCACAACTATAGAATGATTACTTTTCCAATGAGCTTTCCCAACACTCATAAACTCACTCATGAAATAAAAGAACAAACACAACAACAAATTACCATACGTAAAAGAGTTTTTTTTTTTTTCATAATCTTACCTAGATTCTCCATCAACTCACTTCTAAGCAACTCACACAATTCATAATCAACATTTTCTTTTACAATCTGATAGGCTACATAAATGGCTATATCAGATATTGAATTATCCCAGTTGGAGTGGTAGATCTTTTATCCAATAACCATTGATGAAAATTTCATGTCCATTTCAACAATATATTCAATTGGCATTTCCCTTTTATCCCATTGTGCACCTGTTGCATCAATAACCATCTAATTCTTTATAGATTTCAGGATTGGCAGACCACTAAAATAATTTAGACTTGTGATAGTGCTTATAGCCTCTTTCATAATCTTGAAAGGTATATTCAACCACATGAACTCAGCATGAACTCTACTCAAAATATGTCACACCCATTTGCTTTCCTCAAATACTGGAAATTTCACAAACTATGTAAACTTCTTCACTTCTAGGGTTTTTTATTTCTTTCTTAACAATGAATTCTTCTCCAATTGTATGGCTAGAATACAAATTCAACATTTGAGAGCTTCCTAACTCTTCAACATTGGCATGTATATAAGCCCTAATATCTTCATTGTGCAAGACTCCATAGGATATAGACAAAAATGCACTCGGTCTCAACAGACTTATAAGGATTGCATTTGAACATTAGATGGGGTCTATCCTTAACTTCAACTACTAATGGAATGGCCATTTTTACAAATTCAAAAATTCACTAGTTTTTCAATAAATACCTTTTCATCAGATCATAATTTTGATCACTGAATCTTCTTTACACTTGAATCTCACCACAACTCAACAAAGTTTGCTTGAGGGCTCTCCAAAATTCTTTTCTTGAAGATGGAAAGTGACAAATGAAGGATAAAAATAACCTTTTATTGTTTGCACAACTAACCCCTTTTTGTCACAATAAATGCTTTTACCCTAATTCATCTAATTACCCTATTTCCATGCACTGAGACAGATAATTATTTTGTGGATCTCCAATACTATATGGTATTATCTCCAATTGGTTGAACAACATCTAAAAGGAATCTATGCACTTATTGGACTTATCGACATTCTAGTGCCAATTACCGTTAGGGGGTTAAGAGATTTTCTTGATAGCTACCCCTAGGCCAAAGGCATAAAACAAATTCCCAGAAGAATTACTAGAAATAGATTTTGGTGCAGGTGCATTTCCTTCAATAGAGGGATCCTTCTTCACCTATTTCTTCTGTATTTTCCTCTTGATTACATATGTAGTGAATTTTCCTTTTCCCTTAACATCCTGCTACATATTTTGCTTTACCAGACCTCTTCTACTCCAACAAAATCTAGCAGTGTGGCCAAATTTGTTGCAATTGTAACAGACAACATTTCTTTGTCCAGACCTACTGTTCCACTAATTTTTCCTTCATCACCACTGGTTAGCAATATGCCCAATTTTATTGCCTACATAACATCTGACATCTCTAGGAAATTATTTCATCACAATTTTGCATTCACTTGAGTTATGACCAAACTTATTACAATTAAAGCACTAACCTAAGACTGATGGTCCTTTTGGATTTATCCTGCTTCTACACTGAGAAGCCATATGACCAAATTTATTGTAAGTAAGATAGTAACCATTGAATCTTTGAGCATTTGGTTGTCTTACTGGATTCCTTCTAGCTCCATTCATCTAGTTTCCTTGCCTGAACCTTCCTTATCTGGAATTCATTTGTCTTGATCCAAAACTTTCTCATTCTTCAGAACCAAGACCTCACTTGTCAAAATCAGTCCCCTAACCTTTAATCAGTTCATCAAGCTTGGTTGAGCTTGCTTTTAATTTCTCCTTGTACTCATTTGTAGTAGTAAGTTCATTTATGAGATGATCAAGTTGTTTTTCAAGCACTTCCTCATTTTTTTTGGATTGTTCCAATTCATTTTCTACTCAGTTGCATTGTTGAAATTTTTCTTTCAATGATTGAGCAAGCTTTTCTTCATTTTTCTTCTATCTTCAATTTCCTTGGTCATTTTCATCATGATGGATTCCATCTCACACTTTAGGGAAACATTTTTTTGTAAAAATTTTCACATTCTTTTGTTTTCTCCTTCAAGGCATGACTTAGTTGTTCATATTCCATGCTTCTATTCTTCTACTTAAGCTGATCAAACAATTCCTTTCTTTTCTCCCTTGATTCATTGATTTTTTCTTTCAATGAATGAATAAATTTCTCTACATTCTCAAGATTTTCCTACAGTTTCCTGTTCTTAGATTTTGACTGGTCAAGATCATCCAAGGCCACCAAAGGTTGTTCTTGAAGACTGGTTCTATCCATTGAAAACACTTTCCAAGATCATCCCAAGTTTTTATACTTCTTTTGAGGAACTAGCTCTGATACCAATTTTTGGAAACAAGCAACATTGAGAGGGGGGGTGAATCAATTTTCTACAAAAAATAAATTTATTATTATGATCTTTAACCCACTTAAAGCATTCAACCAAAAGAAAACATCCACAACACCATAACACAAGTATTTTTATGTGGAAACCCTATTAGGGGAAAAACCACAATGGATGGCCAATCCATAATATCATTTGAGTATACTCAAAAAGAATTTTACAATAAGAGAATGCACTTGCATTCAGGATCATTTCCTAGAGCTCACTTCTCCAAATAGAAATGAACACTTCCTTAAAGATATTTGAATTAGATCCAAGAGAATGAACTGAGAGAATAATGTCTACAAATTCTTGATTATAGATTCGGTTAGGCTCAGTAGTCGATCTTCTATACTTTTGACTGATTCTGCACTTCTTCTCTACTCTACTCTAAGTAACACCACAAAATCTTTAATGCACAAGTGAAATTATGCATAAATTTCTCAATCACCCTTCTGATATTCACAACATGCATCAAAAAACCTTCTACATACAAAAAATGATATAATTGAACATTTATATATATCCACGACTAAAAATGTAATCACAACCTATCGACTTCAATAAAACTTAGGACTATTTGCAATTGTTAGCTCATATCATGAATAATATTCAATGAAAACCCAAAACGGCCAGTCATAACTTATCTTAGACCCGAATCACGATGATCAAACATAAAAAAATGTGCATAGACACTCCTCAAATATGGGTATGTGTAGGATCATGATGGGCCAAAAAGTGGCAATATGATAGGTATGTGTCTGACAATTTTTTTTACCTAAAATTGTTGAAACAAAAAGGGTTTTTAAAGTAGATTCTCAACTTTCCACAGTATAAATTATTCTTTACTTTGAATTTAATAAGTAATTATTATTCATTTCCTATTTGAATTATGACTAAATTCCTAATTAATAGGCTGATTGAAAAACATCTATAGATTTCAAATGAAATCACATTTTTTGAATCCAAAACATGCGCACATTTTATGCTTCACATACTATAGGATTAAAAATAGGAAAATTGAATTTCATGAAGTTTTAACCAAGTTAAGGTGGTCAGACATACGAGTTTTATATTTTTCAAAAATTTAATAAAAATCATAATTAATTATTTACTTGGAAAATAATTACAGAAAAATATGCATCACATCTTGATATGGGTCCTCTACTTATATCTAAAATGTTATAAAAAATATTATCATTTTATTGTGGTTAGGGTGGTCGATAGACACCTACTTCTTATTTTTCCCTGAAATTTAAGTACTAGTGCATTGAAATTTCAAATTTTCACCAAATAGTTTTTTTTTAACAAATCTAGTAGTTTAGAAACTACATTCAATTTTCTACAAATTCTATTCTTACATATTTTTGAAATTATATAGATAACTTATTCAAATTTTATGTCAAGTTCCCTAACTCTATTTTTTTGAATTTTTTCCCACTTAAGGGCCTATTTTTTCCATGATGATCCTACACATACCTATATCTGTGACACTTAAAATAATTTGGGTCAGCCACAAAATATTGATGAACAAAAAGATATCCAACCGAACCTCCAAACTTATATACAAATTGATACAAGGAATTGAGAATTTTGGACAATAGAAGAAATATATTTATTAACCTCCCATAGGATCAACAAGTCAGAATAGCAACATAAAATTTGCATGAAAATTGAAGAACACAAAACTGTCAGATGCTTTGTTCTTCCTAACTATCCTCAATCTAACTTCCAGTGGATGTAAATGATGACATGCAAATCCAATCACCAACTAGGGTTTCCATCAATGACAACACTAAAGCATGTGTTGCAGTGTCTCTTTCCAACATTCCCATCATTAAATTTAGCCCCCACTTTAGTGAGAGGAGAAACTTGCTTCAAACTCACACTAAAGTAGATAAACTCACATCAAGAGGGGTTCAAATGTACTAATGCTAGTAAGATAGGAAAACAATGATAAAGAGGGGTGATCAAGCCCCCAAGACCAACATCTTATGAAAAAACAACATAAGCATATAACAACACACATGTAAATGATAAATAGAAACAATAAGTGACAATCATGCATTGCTTAAAACATAAAGAAAATAGGAAAACAAAAGGGGTGGATCAAGCTTCAAAAATTTGTCCCACCTGTTGTGGATCATATTTAAACTTTTTTTCCATAACTTTGTACAAGTGGAACATGATGTTCAATATGCAAACCAATTGATGCTCACAAGGGCTAGTGGAACCTTAGGTCATCCACTAGGTGAGCCCTATGTGAGACACATACACACATGGCAGGTATGCCCTCACACAAATAACAAAATGGCAATGGGAAAGTCATGCCTAAGCTTGGATCTAATATATACAACCATACCAAAGCTATACCTCTTGATAAATTTTATAAGGAACCACACAACAATGAAATTTGAGATTCATGATGCTAACAAAGCTTCATATGCTTGACAACTATGAACCAAAAAAGATGAATCCACAAGGAAGAAAAATTTGTTATGCAAGGTGGCCATATAATAGGTATTATAAATGCAAAATTAGTATAAGGTACATTCAAATGAGTTTTTATTGGTTCATGTAAGGTCTTAACTTAGGGAACATTGTGCCTATTTTGTATCCAAGAAAAGACCAATCGAATAATAGAAGATTCACAACTTAGGGGATGCAGTGTGTCACATCAAGCCACTAAGAGGAATATGATATGCTAAGAGTGATCACACTCTTGAGGTTCATCCTACCCAATGTCACCAAAAAGGAAAGGCACATCACATGAAGTGAGAATACTATGCAATGTATGCCCCCACTTTAAAGGAATTTCTAAACACCATGTTGTAAGCAATTACTCTAAAGTCATAAATGATAAATTCTAACAATAAAAATGACATGAGAGATTATTGGGAAATCCCTATTCCAAGTAAATTTGTATCATGAAAACGAAGGGTTTTCTACAAAATGAAATCCAAAATTCATATAAGGGATCCATGGATCCAAGGTTTGTATGTTCTTGCTACAATGTATTTAGAGAGATCAAAACTATCACATTTCTCCAAAAACTCATGGAAGAGGAAGAATAAGAGAGTGAGCACAAAGAAAAAGCCTTTTAGGTCAATATGGAAGAGACTTGAATGTCTCAATTCCTTGTGCCATCCCGAAAAGGAAAAACACAAGAGAAATGAAAATATAACAGAAAAAAATTTGGGTCAACATGGAAGAGATGTGAATGTCTCAACACCTTGCATCATCCCCAAAAGGAAAACACAAGACAAATGAAAAGATAAAATTCATATGACATAGAGAAAAATGCATGTACAAAAAGAGGAATTTCAAGAAGAGAGATACACCAAACAAAATAGTATTGGGGATCAGATTATGCACATGCAATCACATGAAAAAGAAAATAATGCAAAAGACTAGTAAGGAACATACGATTCAACTGATTAGTAGTTCATGCATTATAATCATGCTCATCGTATATGGAAGGGGGAAAACTAGCCAAAGGGACAATAAAAAGTACCAAAAATAGAACAAGGCTAACCAACCCATTCCCTCACTGAGTGCAAGACAACAATGAGCTAAGATAGATGATGAGGGAGATCTCCTTGCATTTTAAAATGATTTGGAATGAACGTGAGGTATGCAATAGTGAGAATGCTATGATCCTAAAACCATTGCATGGCAAGGATTGAAAGGGTCCTACTTTAAGGAACTATTTCTATGATATCAATTTTTTTAAATATTTTTTTTAAAGCATGAAAATCATCAGTTCTATGACTGAGGATTCTATGGTATCTACAATGAGATATGTTTTCTTTATTAGGATTCAAAAACTTAATTTATGGCATGGGTTTTAGTGTAGTCATCCCTCAGTGTAGAAGTATCTGTAAATTTATTTTAGTTATAGTTGGTGGATAAGGGGATTTTTTTTTAAATGTTTTTTAAGGCTTTATTTACTTGATATATTCACCAATTTCTTTATTTAGGATTAGGAAAATATGACTTGATATTTCCTTGTCATATTTATCATTGTTTCAAGGTAAAACTTGCTCTTTAGGAAGAAGGATACTTATTTTAGGAGTAGGATCTTGATATCCTATTCCTTGAGTATCTTCTGTTGGAATTTTCTCTAAGATTTGATGAATTTCATGCTCACTTGTTATACCACATCCTTTTTTTCTCAAGATCGTCAGTCCTTTCCATATGTTTCTTCTAGATTAATGAGAGTGTTTGTGAGCTTGTTAACATAGAATGGTTGAATGTTTAATTAACTAGAAGAGCTCAAGGTTCACCTATTGGAGGGAACTTAGGCTTCACTTTTTTCTCAATTTCAAGATGTAAAAGGAAAAATTTCTCAAGTGATGGGATGGTAGGGGGTGTTGGTTGTTTCATAGAAGGAGAAAAGGATGCATTAGTATAAAGGTTTTCAAGGAAATTGTTTAGGAAGTTTTTCATTCTATCATCTTCTCCAATGATTTCAACATCACAAGGACATGTATTAGTAGTCGAGTAAGCATGATTAAGATCAATTTCATTAGGGTCATTTCGAAAAGAACAACTTGATACATCCACTAGGGACTTTAAGTACATCTAAAGATTACTAAAGAAAATATCCATGATGAAATGTAATTCAATAAAATAAGGAAATGCATAAAATAAATGGAATGAAGCATAAAATAAATAACATGAAGAAAACAAAAACCCTATAAACTAAAATAGATAGCTAAGAACAACAAAACAAAAACACAAAAACAAAAATTTTAATGTTCAAAAATGCAATCTAAAATTTGAAATGGGACTAAATTTCCTAGAGGGCTGTATGATTCCCAATCAAGGTTTTGCAGAGGTTTGAATGGGTATGTGTAGGATCATCATGGAAAAAATAGGCCCTTAAGTGGCAAATTTTTTTGAAAAATCAGAGTTAAGTGACTTGACATAAAAATTTGAATAAGTTATCTATATTATTTCAAAAATATGTAAGAATATAATCTATATCAAATTGAATGTTGTTTCTAAACTACTAGGTTATTTTTATTTTAAAAAAAAAATGGTGAAAATTTGAAATTTCAATGCAATGGTACTTCAATTTTAGGGAAAAATAAGAAGTAGGTGTTTGTCTGACCACCCTAACCACAATAAAATGATAATAATTTTCTATAATCTTTTAGATATATGTAGAAGAATCATGCCATGATGTGATGCATATTTTTTGTAATTTTTTCAAAGTAAATAATTAATTATGAATTTTTTATTACAACTTTTAAAAAATATAAAAAATTGTATGTATGACCACCTTAAATTGGTCAACTTCATGAAATTCAATTTTTCTTTTTTTAATCCTATATTATGCGAAGCATAGAATGTGATGCCTATTTTGGATTCAAAAAAAGTGATACCATTTGAAAGCTATAGATGTTTTTCAATAAGCCTATCAATCAGGAATTTAGTCATAATTTAAATAAAAAATGAATAATAATTACTTATTAAATTAAAAGTAAAGCATAATTTATGTCAGTGGAAAGCTGACAATCTCATTTAAAAACATTTTTCATTTCATCAATTTTGGGTAAAAAAATAGTCATCAGCTACATACCCATCATATTGCCACTTTTTAGCCCATCATGATCTTGCACATACCTAAATAGTGAATAACAGTTACCAGAAAATACCCAGAAATCAGGAAAAAGTACCTCTATTGGGGCATGTGAGTCCATGTTTAGGATTTTTGTATTATTTTCAGAAAATTTTGTGTTAATGTTATGTTTTCTAGTTTTGAATGATTTCTAGACAAAGTGCAATTATTGTTTTCAGATGAAATTCAATGATGCAAGATGTAAAAATGCAACCTATATGGACTTTCACTAATGGAATATTTTGAAACCCTAGAATGCAAATTAACTAATGCAAAACCTAACACAAATTTAATGTAAGCTAGATCTAGGATTATAATGCACTCCAGATAAAAAATAAAATGTTCTAAATGCAGGTTCACCAAATTGTAACAATAGGAATAGGGTGACACACCTTTTAGGAGATGGAGTACAAGGATAGGGTTCCTATTTCACATGTTTTTCATTTAAGGAAACCTTAGAGATCTCAATCTAGTGATGTAAAGGGGAAAGAGGTCCTACAATAGGGTGTCCTAGGGTATAATTAGAGACTAAAGAAGGTTTCACCATGAAGTTGGGCCTTAGAAAGACATGTAATATGCAAGACCTAATAATCAAACCTAATGATATGAAATAATTGAATAAATGACTTACATATGAATGTCAAATAGAATAGTAAACTAGAAAGGTATAGAGGTGCACCTACGAACTTGTAGAAGATTGAATGAAGACCTAAAATGTTGAAAAGGCTACACTTAATGAACACTGGGACTCATACACTAGGATGGATGATTCAGTCCTAGATTGGGGTTTCTAGGAAGAAACATAAATATGGAAAAGACAAGTTTGGAACACCTAAAAGCTATAAATTCCACTATACTGGGTATCATACGCTAGAAGTGGTGTATCAATCATGCTTGGCATTTTCAAAAATTCAAAGTATGAATCTACTTTTCAACCTCTACTTTGTCTTCTCAACTTGATTTCTAGATCTAAAATACTAATTTTTTCTTTGTAGATTCCTTTTAATGATATCCTAAACAAGGTTGTTGCTTGGATAACTTTGTGACTTTGTGAATTTGATCTCCAACCTACAAGGGGAGGTGTCCATTAGTCAATATTCTACTCAAAATATGTAATTAGTTTATCCTAGTTAGGTCTTGCTTCATTTCCCATTTTTTTTATTCTTAGATCCTTGCAGGTTGGTGAGACCTTAGATAGACCTAAGATGGTATAGTTGATGTTTTCGTAGATTTTTTGTTTCATACAAAAAAATACATCACCACTTCTTTGTTGTTCTCTAAAAGTTATTTGGTTCCTTTCTTTCCAAAAGTTCAAAGCAACTGAGAAAGCTACTTCCATAACTTGGCTATGATAGGATGGGTAAAAGGATAATAACTCCATCGATCAATTAAATCCTTTAAGTTAGGGGAAAAGACCCAATCCATGAACAAAATATCAAGGAATTTTGACCAAACCTCCCTAACAAAGAAGCATTAAAACAATCAATAAATTATGCTTTTAGTCTTCCAAGTAGAGAGAGCATATATTAAAAATTTTAAAGCCAATTTGATTAAAAAAATCCATGGTTAGAACTTTTCCATGGGTAGTTTCCCATGAAAAATAGTTAATCTTCAAAATTAACTTGCTATTCCAAACTTTGCACTAATTGAAGTTCTAAGGGGTAATAAGAGATAGTTACAGGTTCTTATAAATTGATCACATAGAGAAGACACTAGAGGGATTTCCACTCCAAATGAGAGTATCTTTTCTTTCCCAATGAAATAGCTAAAAGTCACCAAGAAGTGAATCTAAATAGGAAAATTCATTAGATAGCCTTGTACGAGGTACTCCCCTATTATACTTACAATAAAGAATTTTTGTTTGAAGTATTTTCATTTAGGTATTTCACAAATCTAGTCCACATAACCATTTAAATTGACCCTCACAAGATAAATTTTTATTTAGCTTTATTGATCAAATGTTGACAGTGCTAAGCCTAGTCCCCACACATCCTTCCATAAATTAATCTATCATCTGTAATGCCCCGCTGCACAAAACCGAAAGGAAGAAGTAAACATGCAATAATTTATTTTTTAAAAGAACATAACAATGTTCTAAGTTGCACAACTAAATCCCTTGGGGTACACGAGGTGACATTACTAAACTAACCCATCACAAAGATAATAGATTAAACATTATATATACAATTATGTAAATCCATTCATCATGACATCAATTTAAATGTTCATTAACAATACCAAGACAAATGTGAATATACCAAATAAAACCATACATACATATGACAATAAATGAAACATCAAGATATAAAGTATATATATTTTTTAACAGATACAACACAACTTTAAAATGCTTAAAAATGGTAGTACACGAATGAATCACATGATGTGATAATACAATACATCTATCTGAAAATACATCTCAATAATCACATATACAAATTACATCATAATCTTCCCAACATCCATGGAAGGGATACATCAATAAGAGAAATACATTAGTAGTACCAATACACATCTGGAGCATATGAATCCTAGATCAACATCTGCCAAAACCCTATAATGAAAGATACAACTACATCCAAAGGGAACCCAACGGGGTGAAAAGCACGTTCCACCCAACCACCCTCATGTTGGGAGTAGACAAGGAAGGATCCTTGACCAAGCACATCTAACCGTACATAAGAGTAACACCAAACATAAGACCAAAAGACCACATAGAACTAAGCAACAATAAATCACCCAAAATTCATAAAGATAAACCACTTCGAAACATAACAATAAATCACTTTCCAAATATTACAACAATAAGTCACAAAACACATCATCAATAAATCTCAAGTCATAATATCAATAGACTACTCCCAGAGGAATTTAATAAAACAACACAAATGGAATGCTAGAGGAGAGTGTCATCGCATGGCTTCACATGGATTATCCAAACAACCTATCACAAGGTGCCACCTCCATCTATACATGGATTATCCAAACAACCTAGTTCAAGGTGCCACCTCCATCTATGGTTCTCATGAAATCCTATCTCAAGGCATTGCTCCATAGGGTTACTCATGCAGAATCGTTAACCTCTCCTAAAGACAAGGCAACGATTATGCCAACCATGAACTTCTTGGTCCCCTTTAGTCTGTGATAGCACTAGCAGGTGGACGAGGTGTCATAATTATCTTATTAATGTATAACCACCCACCCATAATTAATTCCTTAGGTTATCACTGATTACTCTAACTCTACGTGGGTACATACACACACATATATATATATATATATATTAAATCAAAATTGAAAAAATACGAATTAAAAATATAATTGAATGATATTGATTTTAACATGATAAAAACCCAACGAAATTCACAAAATCCATATTTAATTCGCAGTCCACATGGTACTGCGGTCCCCACTGTGGGGAGGTCCTAGTCCCCATGCGGCTGCGTATAGTAGCCTTGACTATTGTGCACAACCGGTGGTGGCTGCACCCAACCCACTATGGGGTCGAGGGGTGGTACGGAAATAGCCGTCCACTCTTCCCCCAATACACATAATTCTTTTTAATTTTTATTTCTTTTTCTTTTTTATTTTTTTATAACAATTTCATTTTCAATATTTTTATGTATCTATATTTAAAAAAAATAAATATCAAATCTCGTTTTCAGAAAATTACAAGTTTCAAAACTCAAAACCATAGAAATGCATATTCTTTGAACACCTTGAATTTTCACAATAATATCTATATATATGTTTTTTCTTTAATTCAGTTTGTATAAAAATATTGACTTTTGTAAATATATATATATATAAAAAGCTAGAATTTACAATTAAATAAAATAAACAATTTGTTCAGTATCAGACACAAAGAAATTTGGGCATGCAATTTCAACATAATAAAAAAATTATTTTTCTTTTCAACAATAATTTGTCAACCAAATTTTATGGACAAACTATATAAGATTTAACTATAGTTTTTAACAGAGAGATTCAAAGGTTTAGCAATCAAAATTTCAATCACAGAAAACCTCTTTCAAAAACATAGAGAAATAAATTTTCAAACATGGCTACAAGATTTTTTTTACAGATTCAAAAAGAATAAAACAATAAGTTTGAGGGAACTTGGAGTTCTTCATTTGATGTAGAATCCCCTCTGTAGCTTCTTCTCAATTTCCTACCTTCAACTCTCTTCTGAATCAATATTTTCTTCAAAACAATTCTTTTACCCAGAAGCACAAAAAATAACTATTTTTCTTTTCTTTTACAGACAAAAACTAGAAAACCCTTATGTGTGTAAAAAACTCTCTTACAATAAAAATAAATAAAAATAAATAAATCTCATCACGTTTTCCTCAAAAATCCTCTCCATTCATTGGTTCTTTTCTTGCTTTTAAAAGCACACACTTATCTCACAATTTTAATTAAAAATTGATTATTTTCTCAAGATATTTTCTAATTTAATATTAGGAAAAAGCTAATATATAATTATCATCATCATTATTTATTTAATTTAATTACTTACATTTCAATTAATTAAATAACTTTTAAATTTCCAATATATTTAAAATTCAACATTTTACTACTTAAAATTAATTCAAAGCAACAAAGCATCATGAATTAATCTTATAAAATAAAGATTAATTAAATAACCACTAACCATAAATAAAATAATTAATCAACAATTTAACAATACAAAGACAAGGACAAAAACCTCAGTCATGACACAACAAAACTCACAACAAGATGACAGACTTGGGACGTGGACACTTCCTTATCAACTTCCTTTTTCAACATTGTACCCATTGGGTTAATTTAATGCTCACCCTATCATGTTGAAACAGGTGGAATCGAGACTTTATTCTTGCAATTCCTACATACCAATAAACGTCAAGTAACATATATATATAATCAAAAAAATTATATCATGAGATGGAATTGTAGCGTAGCAAGGGACTTGTAAATGAGTGGTGCTACACTGTCCTCTCACTAAAACTATACTAAAAAATAAAACATAAGATGTAAAGTAACATTGCTAAATTAAACTGATCACATCATATCATCATTAAATAATTACTAATCCATTGCATTACAACATACTACTGCATCAAATTAAACCTTACCAAATCAAGTGTAACCATGATGTCATAAAATAAAGTAGCATAGTCATCAAGTAGTCTAAACTATTCAATCCACCAATCCAACCAACAAACAGTAACTACCAAAGTCTCGAAGTATCAAACAAAAACTACAAAGGTATCAAATCCAAACAACAACATGAGGGGTATTGCATCTTCCATTCCCAACCCTTCTTCTAGTACCCTATTTCAATTTTTTTTATTATTTTACTATATTTTTCTAGAAAATTGAACCATTCGACCACTCTTCTGAGTTAGCCAAGTAACATCATTCCTCATTATTCATAAGTTTGTCTTTTCACATATTAACCCAATCCTTTCCAACTTGAATAAAGAACCAACCAATCTTTGATAAGAGAGATTTATCAAACAAGTTAAGACTTCTTATACCTAAACCCCCAACCTTCTTAGGGAGGCATGCCTTCTCCAAACTAACTAGAGCTACTCTTTTCCTCTCTTCCATTCCTAGTCTAGAGGAAAGCTATTTGGATCTACTCAATTTTGTTGCTAATAAATGTAGGCATCTTGGAAATGGAAAGAAGGCTGACAAGGCTATTTTAAAAACATGATACTAGGAATTGAATCTTCCCTACCTAACTTAACAATTTCCCTTTCCAAAATACTAGCTTCTTTTGGATTCTTTCAACTATTTCATTCTAGAAAAAAAAAGGATGCATTTTAGTGCGCAATGGAATCCCAAGATAAGTGGTAGGAAGGGCTACTTCTTCACACTCTAGAATTATCAAAAACTTACTTTTTAAAGATTGGTCTGAGTTAAAAAAGTACAACATACTTTTGGTGTAATTGACATGTTTTCAAGAAGATGATGCATAACTCTGAAGTATTGATTTCCATTTGTCTTTTTTAATAGTAGGAGAAACACCAAATAAAAGAGTATCATTCATGAACTGCTGGTGTGAGGCTTAGGAAGTGAGAAAGCTACTCTAATTCCTCTCAACAATCCTCTATCTAGGTTCTTCTAAATATTACAACATAGGAATTTAGCTGCAATTATGAAAAGATAGGGAGAGATATGAATGTATTTTCTTAGACCTTTCCTACATGAAAAGAGGCCATTGGGAATACCATTAATCAAAACTAAGTAACTAGGAGTAGAAACCTGTTTTTTCCTTTTCAAAAACTAGGAGTAGAAACAAATTCTTTGATTAATTTTAGGTTATTTCTAGTAAAATAAAATTTCTCCAAAACAACAAATAAGAAACACCAATCTGCTATGTCATAAGTCTTTCAAATATTAAGATTGAGGACAATCAATGGATTCTTGGAATATTCCATTGAGTGAATATACTCAAGAGAGACAATGAAAATATCTAGAATTTTTCTTCCAAAAATAAATCCTTTCTAGTTAATGGGGGTTATTTTATCCAGAACAACGTTCAACCTATTGACAATAGTATTAGAAAATTTAATGTACACTGTATCACATAAAATTATTGGACGATAGTCCAAAAATCAAATCTTCCTCTTCCTTTTCTAAACAAGAACAAAAAGGTAGCATTAATTTGATGAATTAGCCTCCCAAATATGAAAAGGTTTCTTACGACATTGTGAAGATATGAGAACAATATATCCCAAAATTCTTGGAAAATGGTAGGTAAGAAACAATTATGTCAAAGTACTTTATAAGATCCAAAGGACAAAATAATTGATTTAACCTCCCAAATCGATGCTAATATTCCCAAATCATAAATATCTCCATTTGAAACAACCCTAGGGATGACATCAATCAAAGAGTCAAGTTCCATTGAGGGAGGAGTAGGAAAACCTCCAACATTTAAAAAAAGGGATATATATGTATGTGTAGGACCATGATGGGCCAAAAAGTGGCAATATGATGGGTATGTGGCTGACGACTATTTTTTTACCAAAAATTGATGAAACAAAAAGGGTTTTTAAAGGAGATTCTCAGCTTTCCACTGATATAAATTATGCCTTAATTTGAATTTAATAAGTAATTATTATTCATTTTCTATTCAAACTATGACTAAAGTCCTAATTAATAGGCTAATTGAAAAACATCTATAGCTTTCAAACAGTATCACATTTTTTGAATCCAAAACATGCATCACATTCTATGCTTCGTATACTATAGGATTAAGAAAAGAAAAAGTGAATTTCATTAAGTTTTGACCAAGTTAAGGTGGTTAGACATACAAGTTATATTTTTAAAAAGTTGTAATAAAAATTCATAATTTATTATTTACTTGGAAAAAAATTACAAAAAAATAGGCGTCACATCAAGGCATGAGTCCTCTACTTATATCTAAAATCTTATAAAAAATATTATCATTTTATTGTGGTTAGGGTGGTCAGACAGACACCTACAACTTATATTTTCCCTAAAATTTAAGTACCACTACATTGAAATTTCAATTTTTGACCAAATAGGGTTTTTTTTTAAACAAACCTAGTAGTTTAGAAACTAAATTCAATTTTCTATAGATTATATTATTACATATTTTTGAAATAATATAGATAACTTATTCAAATATTTACGTCAAGTTTCCTAACTCTGATTTTTCTAAAAAAATTTCCACTAAAGGGCCTATTTTTTCCATGATGATCATGCACATACCCATATAACCCCATTACCTTTTTCATCATCTTTACATAGTAACCCACCCTTTCCATCAATAATGGACTTAATTTTTCTTCTTCTTCTATATTTTAAATTAGGTTATTGAAAGTATAATGTATTCTTATCACCTTCTTGAAGCCAATGTATCCTTGATTTTTGTTTCCAAAATATTTCCTCTATTTTTGCATTCCATAAACATTCATTCCTAAATTTATTTTCTACTAAAGAATTACCCTCATCCATTGCCTCATTTTCATCCTCTGTTGGATATATTCATTATTTTTGAGAATGCAATTTTTTAAATATGTTTCTAAAAAAATATTTATTCCATGCTTGCATATTATAATTGATTCTTTTAATATTTTGTGCTAGGAAAAATATTGAAGTATCTTGAAAAGGTTGATTTCACCAAAACTTAATCAAATCCTTAAACTCAAGATGTTGGTTCCACATAATCTCATATCTAAAAGGATAGTGTCCCAAACATCATTGATCTTCCCAATTTAGGATCAAAGCACTATAATCCGATGTTGACATAGGAAGGTTAGAAATATTTATCTTAACAAGAATATCCCAGTCACTAAGAAAAGTACCCTATCAAGCTTAACTTAGATATGATCACTACCATAATATCTATTAGACCAAGTAAACTTGGAGATAGAAAGGTTCACATCCACAAGACCATTAACAATGATAAAATTAAAAAAGTATAGCATATTATCCATGAAATCCTCCAACCCACCCAAACTATCCAAAGGTTAGAGGAAGTTATTGAAGTCTCCCTAAAGCATCTATCTCATTCTCGAGTCTTTCAACAAAATCATGGAAAGAAAATCCTAGAAGTGATTTCTTGTCATTTTGGTATTTGAAGCATAAATGTTAAGGAGGTTCCACTTCAAAATTTTCCTTCGGACATTTGTAAAACTATTTCTAGATAATTTTTCTTACTAAATCCTTGAGAACCTAAAAATATTCTAGGTTCCATGGAGCTATCAAGTCCCCTAAAGATCCATTAGAATTAAAAACATAGAATTTGGCCTTTGGCGAAATAGATTTGGCATATATTTTAAACTATCTTGTTACATTTTGGTTTCTTGGATAAGGAGGATATTAACCTTCAAATCAATTATACTATGTCTAGGAATATGGTAATGTAAAGGGTTGTTCATCCCACTAATATTACATCTTAATATCTTCATAAAGCTAATCAAAAAATCAATTTTGGATAAATACTAACCCAAAGGGAGCACCCTCTTTTCATGACTTTTTCAGTTTAGAATTATTGGAAAGACCCTAAAGGGTGCTTTTTTTCCTAAGGAATATCCTTAGCCACATCTTTTTTCATTAATTATTTATTACTTAATCACCCCACCTTTTGGTCAACCCCCTACATCTCCTTTTTTATTATTTTTTATGTTTTTCACCTACTTTGGTATAGGAATCCTCTTGAGGATCATTTTAAAGAGGTAGGGAAGGATCCAATTCCTTAAATCCAAAAATATCCAATGAATCCTACATCCTTCTATTAAGGTTGTTTAGTGAGATTACTCCCTTAGCATCCAAGGAAATTGAAAAATTCTTACTTATATCCAAATCAAAGTCTCTAGTGGGCAGCCTATGCATAAGTGCTTCCAAGAGGTGGAAAACAACATAATCAAAAGGAGGGAGTGAGGAAGCCCAAGGATTGGATTCCCTTTTCTGCAACCCATCATCCTTACACACCTCATTAGTTATGGCTAGAACTAGTTCATCATTATTTAGAGGGGGTTTCAACTCCCTCTTTTTGAATTCAACTTCTTTCCACATGGAATTTATCTCACCACCTTTCATTAAGGGGATTTAAGTTCCATATTTTTAAATACTATAGGTACACCTTTAGAAGGAGAAGGGGCGCCAAAGGCAAGAACAACTTTACCTTTTAGAATCAACAACCTTTTACATTCATTACAAAGATGGTCAAACTTTTGACATATTTGGCAATAGAGGCTAGCTCTTTCATATTTCATAGGTTGGGTCCAAGTTCCAAATTTAGATTTCATTGTTATGGAAAAAGCTAGGAGACAATTAATAACCACATTAACACACAATCTAGAAATAAATAACTAGGATTTTTGAGTAATTACCTTTTCAATAGAAAGAAAGCTACAAGAATAATTTGAAATTCCTTGAAAAAAATTATGATTCCAAAAAATAAATGGAAGACTGAGAAGCCTAATTTATGTCAGAGTAGCTATGCCCAAAATAGTATATGGGTCTAACCCCAATTTCCATTTAGGAAGAGGCAATTTTAATTTTATTTTTATCAAAGACCCATGGGCCACCTCTAAGAATCTTCATCATATCCTCCAAATTAAGAAAATAAATAATAACAACCCATTTAGAATTTCCCTTATATTAACCCCAACTTTTAAATTCCAAAATAATTTATCCATTTACAAACCTTGTTAATATTGGGGTGGTATGACAAGAATTTACCCACGAGGGAAAACTACAAGCCCATAATTCCATCATCAATTACTTCATTTGGAACATTCACTTCACATTGAACATTAAAGGTAGCAGGGGAGGGAATAGAACAAGAAAAAAATGTGCTTCCACTAACCACTTTATCCATATAAGAAGTTGAATTATCCTTCCAAACCAATGGAACTACTAGAGCAAAAGAAGATGAAATCTGATTTCCACTAGCTTGAGACAAATAATGAACAAAAAAACCCTTTTTGACTTTCATCCTTGAAGAACCCATCCCCTTAGCAACAATATCACCAAATGACATAAAGGAAAAGGTTTTAGAAGAGGAAACTAGCTAGAGCCATCCACCTAGTATCAACATGAATAAACAATAGGAAAAAAAAAGTAAAGAGAAGAGTTCCATGTTGAGAGAGAGACACAAATTTAAATTTTTTTTGTAAACCTATGTTATATATAAATTATATTTTATTAACACTAGGGTACCAAATCTTTCAAGGTATACTCAATAGGTAATTTTAAGGGTTATGGGAGGCTCAAATTGAATAAGGAACTAACATCAGTGGGAGGTCAAAGTGGGAAATTGGATGTCCCTTTTGGAAGTTCCTCAAGACATGTTTATTATATTGTGAACATAGTTAAACATTTTTGTACTTAATTTTAAGCATTAATAATGAAAGAAAAAAATTAACATAACCTTGATTAGTGTAACATATCAAACAAAACTAAAAATCAAATAAACCATTTTAACATGAAGAAATTACAAGTACATCAATATATGAGAAACAACTCTATATAAGATGTCATATCATCTATTATTGAATCATAAGTACATTAGATCACATGATCGAATAATTGACTTAGGAAGTCAATCACCAAAAATTCATAATAATAACAAAATAATACTAAAAAAAATATACACAAATAATGGAATATTCAATAGTCCAATCCAATAGTTCTCTGCAATCTAAAGGAAGAGAACATGGTCATGATGTAAGTATGTGCAGTTGGTATTGTCATTAATCTCAACAAGGTTTGGTGTCGTCATTGGTGTTGATAGTATGAGAGGGATATTGTTGCAAGAGTGTGAGTAGTTGGTATTGAGCTTGTATTACCAATGATGCTTTGATTAGTTGCATCATGTTGTCATTAGTAAGTTCCTCATGTCAACCTCCAATGTTGCTTTGATAAGATTTTTCCTATGGATATATGGTTGAATTAGTATGTTGCAGTTGGTTCAGTGGTGATGAGGAAGTGTTGAAGATGATGTGAATGTGTTTTTGGAGATTGGATTCTAAGTTCTTTCGAGAAAATTTTAATAAAAAGAGGAAACTATTTGTTGTAGTGGTGTTGTGTGTTATATAGTAGTGTTCCAATTTTATCTTTGCATTTATTCTATGTTGAATATTTTCTTGTGAAGTTTGGATATGTTGATTAAAGGTGTTCAAAGGTGTTATATATAGAATTTAGTGTACTATATTGTTGTAAAAATAATTTTTTTTCCACTAGTATATGAATTGTGTATTATAAAGGTAGCTAGGAGAAATGGTTTTGCTCCACATTTCTTTGTAATTTGGCTTCAAGTATTGTGGATCTAAAAGTATTCCTATAATGTTTGTATCTTTATTTTGTTTAATTATTTTGAGGTTTCATGCCCTGGAAGTTGGTTTCTTGAGTTACAATGTAGGGAAATATTATCTAAGTGTATTATGTAACGCCCATCATGCAAACCCCAAACGACAAACATTGCAACCATTTTTTTAAAATAATACAAAGTGAACATGCAAAAAAACATTTAAACATATTTACATTGCACATGAACATCATAAATTCATGTCCTCTGGGGCACGCAAGGTCACATTGCGTAAGAAACTCAAAACAAAAAGATAAAAGATAATGATAAATAACTTCTCCAAATTTACATCCATCATAACATTACAATAACCATTTACATAAGTACATCCATGAACCATAAGTAAAAGAATAATACATCGTATCATACAACCATAATGAATATTATACAATAATGTTTACAAAAGTTTCATGTATAATACATCATTGTTTAATACATTACATGATCCACAATGAATACAATGGAATCTCCCATACATGCGGGATACATACATACTACAAATAATGAATGAATTACAAATGAATATCGGGTACAAGCTCCAACTGAAGAATGCTGAGAAGAACAAACATTGATGGGGAACCCAATGGGTACATAGCATGTTCCACCCAACCATGTGGGTTATAAAAAACCCAACCCTCGTGCTCAGATGTGAAAAGGAAGTAATCACGACCAGGAATGCCATAAAACAACTCCAACAAAGAACAACATAGTACAATAATACCAGTACAACATCAAGGATTACAAGGACATAAACGATAATATCCATGAGACAACATAATAACATAAAGCCATGAAACTCATAACAATAACTAATAAATATTAACCAAGTAACCAAAGAAAAATCATAAATCATTTCCAAAAGAATTTGAAACAACAATCAGAATGCAATTCCAGAGGCAACCAAGAAACAAGGAATAAGGGTGTCTAGTGGAGAGTGTCATCGCATAGCCTACATGGGTTATCTTGGCCCTTCCTCCAACATGAGGCACCAGCCCCCATCTATGGTTATCCTGGCCCTTCCTCATACTTGAGGCGTCAGACCCATAGGGTAGCTCATGTAGAGTCATTAACCTCTCATGAGGATGAGGTTACCACTTTGCCAACCATGGCCTTCTCAGTCTACCATTAGTCTCTGATAGCCCTAATGCATAGATGAGGTATCCAATATTATATTATGTGTTTTTACTACCCATCCCCCTAAGTTCTATTATTAGGTTTTCACTTGTTAATCTACTCTTATGTGGGTTATTTTGAGCCCTTCCTCCTTTTGAGGCATCGACCACCATGAAGAGCCACTCTCCCTAAGACCCCAAACATAACAAAATCATGCAAGGGTTGTACCATAGGAAGAAAGCATTAAAAATAAATCAAAAGCATGCGAGGAATTACCCATCTCGCTAACCAAATAAACCCAAGTCTCAACAGAATTCATACAACCCTTCCAAAATAATAATATTAATAATTTTCAAAATCAATAGCCCATGAAATGAGGATAAACATCCAACAATACAAACACACCTCTGAACACTAAGGATCACAGCCACCAAAATTTGGGTTCATAAGATTGACAGGGTTCCCACATTAAAAAAGTCAAAATGATAACTCAAGGAAACCAAGAAGTCAAGAAGACTTAGAAAATATAGTAACATAAAAAATCCCACACAAAGTTAATATAATTCATTTAATTACATTACAAAACCTCTCTTTTTCCTTTAACTAATTCTATAATAAATTTCAATAAATAAAATTCCAGTTCCCAATAAACTTTTTCCTTATACAAAATCATTACAATTATCAATATTAAATAAAAATGCACACACACACACACACACACTATATAGTAAAAAACATCTTGGTGAATGCAATAAGGTCATTGGCCTTTACTAGTACTATGCACAATAGTCATTATGACTGCTGCGTACAGCAATCATAATGACTGCTATGCGTAGTCCTATTGACTACGCAAAGGGGTTGGGGGATACAGCCCAATGTCATCCCTCCCCACACTCTTCAAACTATATTTTTTTTATTAATAAATAAATTTTGAAATAAAAATTTTTCATTTCACAAATTTTTTTATATGGAAAATAAAGTTCGATCCTCCAAGTTTTTTTTTGTTTTCTTTGATTCAAACACATACAAGGTTAAAAAAATACGAATCACAGAATTTTGTGCATACAATATAAAAAAAAAATCAGTATCTTTAATATATATATATAATTATATTTATATATCTATATATATATATGTATATCTATATTTATGTACAAGTTTCTCAAACAAACTTCTATAGGAAAACTATTTATCTAACACAACAGATGTATATATTATATATATATATTAATATATATATACCCTAAAGGTATATATATATACATAAGACTGTATAATAAAAAAATTATTGGTTTCAGAGGAAATATAATGTTATCTTTCAAATCAAATCATAGACAAATTGGGCATCATCATAAAATGAATATTTTTCTCAATTATTTCCAAAAATATTTTTCTAAAAGCACACAATCTCATTTCACACAGAAAGATCATATTTATCTATTTTGTTATTTTTCTTTCAATTAGAAAATTGATGAAACAAGAAATTGGAACCTAGAGTCCTACGATGTTGAAAATTTGATGAAGCTTTGCTTGATCCTGATTTCCTTTTTGAGAGCTCTCGTTCCTTCTTCAGATTCTCTTCACCAGCTTCCCTTGATAGATTCTCTAATCTAAACTTAATCTAGAATAACCTCTCTTTTCAAACAATGAAACCTAAAATAATTTACTGCAGAAGAAGAACAAGGGAAAATCCCATTTCCAAAAACTCCATATTTTCTGTAACTTCTGTAATTTTCTCATGCATCAAAAGTCTCTCAAATTTTGCAATTAAATAAAAAATATCTCTTCCCTTTTTCCAAGAGTTCTAAAAATCCAAATTATTATTTTTTTTCTAATTTAATTCCAGCTTTTCAGCCAAACTCAAAACTCATTGGTCATTTTTATCTTATCTTTTCTTCTATTGATTATTTTCCATTTAACAATTCTTTTTGTTTTAATTCTGATTTTGCAAGCTTTACTTGCAATTCACACAATTTTATTTATTTAATTTATTTATTTCATAATTATCCTCAACATGCTAATTTAATTAAATTAAACAAATACTAATCTTAAATAATTTAATTAACACTTAAATAAAACACAAATTTTAAAATAAAACTTTTTATATTTTATTTCACATTTATTCCAACAATATTATAAAACTTTATTAACATCATTAATTAAATAAATCACAGTATACAAAACACCAACGTGAAATAAATAGGAATAGTACACTCACACAAACCACTATAATAAATTACAGAAATGACAAAAATAAAGACGCACATTACCACTCAATCAGGATGGTTTGACAACCATGGGCGGGGTGACTTCCTTGTCATCTCTATTTCAACATCATTCCCATTGGGTAATTTGATGCTCACCCTATACTATTGAAGCAGGTGGAATCGAGACTCTATACCTACAATTCTTGCATACAAACAAGATCGTGCACACGTATATACATATAATCAAAACATCATATTGTGAGAAGGAATTGCAATGTACCAGGGCACTTGCGAATGAGTGGTACTACACTATCCTCTCACCAAACTATTCTAACAATTACAATATCAATCATATAATAACATTTCTAACTATCTGATCACATCATAAAATAATTTACTAAATCACTGCATCACAATGAATTACTAAAATCAAATTAACCTCACCAAACCATAATTTCATATCAAAAAAACATGTCCTCAAATGAAGTAGCATAATCACCAAATAATAAATAGTACTATCACAGTCCCAATGTATCACACAAAAGCATAGAAAACTAATAAGTCCCAATAACAACATGAGGGGTATTACATCCTCCCCCCATTAATCTGGCTTACTCCTAGAAGCAAGAAAAAAAGTAAGGGTAGGATTCCCTAATACGGGAGGCATCTGTTAGAAACCAAGATCAAATTTGCAAACTAGAATATCATTCCATAGAAGAAAAAAATAAAAAAAGTAGAGATTTTCAAGAAGATGTGCAAATAATTATTATTCGAGAATTCAATAATTACATGATAATTATTTGATTTATAAAAGAAAAGATGCATAACCCTAATCTTATCTTGAGCAACAAGATAGCTCAAAAAAATAAGGATAATAATTAAATAATAATTATCCTAGGAAATAAAGTATTCTAAGTAAACTTATGCTAAAGTGTAATTAAATAATTAATTACACCAACACCCCCCCATAAGTGCAACTTAGGGAGAAGCAAATTATTATGTAAATGAGTCCCAAAAACAAGGCCTGATCAGGTACTCATTTACAAATGCAATGCAAACTCAATCAAACAGGGTAAAGGAGAAAACCACATGGGAACAAAAATCCTCCCCAAAATAGAATGCAAAAAGAATGAAATGCACTAATGTAAGAAGGATAGGAGGTGGATTACATGATACCCCACATAGATAGCTTCTATCATATAAGTACATATACAATGATCTCCATATGAGAGATATAAATAGACAAGAAGGCCCCCCCACAATGAAGAAACTCTTGTCGCAATGGTAGATGCCTAATGTAGAATCCAAAAGGATATTCTGAAGTGAAAAATAATATTCCTCCCCTTGGGAAGAAATGGATCCAAATGATGATGTCAAAGAAACCCTATGAAGAGTGATGAACCAATCTGTCTCAAGATGTGTGCCATGATAAGATGCTGAAGAATCTCTCTATCTAAACTGAAACAAATGATGCCAAATCCAAACTGATGTGGAGAATCCTGAAATGAAATCTTTGAATGCACGGATAATGGTGGGCATACAATGATAGCCTGACTGTCAAGGAAGAGGAGATGAATGTACTCAAAATAATCCTCAAGATCTACAGTGTGAGACTCAACAAACAAAATTTTGTCTGCAAGAGAAGAATCCCATGATGTAGTAGATAATGAATGACCAAGATGGTCATGATGTTGAACTAAATCCATAGGGGCCAATGTGGCAATACTGATGTCATCAGGAACAACAGATGATACATGGATAATCTCAGGTTGAAGAGTAGGAACTATGAGACAAGCCTCTGATCCATCAAAACATGTAAGGGTGTCTAAATACTCAAGCTCCTCTAAAGTATCATAATCAAAGGGTGTATTAAATAGTCAAGCTCCTCTAAAGTATCATGATCAAAGATTCTAATTAAATAATTAATTACACCAACAACATCCTCCCATTTCGCTAGTCTCATCATTGGGATGCCACTGGACCCACACTTGCTCAATATCACTACCTCTGAGAATGAGTCTCTTGTGCTACAGCATGGCCATGGGCTCTAGAGCTAGCTACCCATCCTTGACCTATAGAGCATTCCAATCAAGTATGTGAGTAACATCAGGAAAATATGGTCTAAGGAATGAAACATGAAAAACATCATGAATCCACGAGAGACTGGGTGGCAAGGCTAGGTGGTAGGAAACAAGACCAATTGGTTCTAACACCTCAAAAAACCCTACAAAGTGGGGTGCAAGCTTAGATATCTTTCCATAATGAATATGGCTCTTCCATGGATGAACATGAAGAAACACTTGATCTCCAACTGCAAACTATTGATCAACTATTTGTGCATCAGCATACTTCTTTTACCTATCTTGAGCTGCTACTAGATGCTCTCGGATACAAGCTACCTACTGCTCATATCTTAAAGCATTACAGGTCCAAGAAGAACCCTATCCTCTAATTGATCCCAGCTCAAATGGGTACGACAAGGATGACCGTAAAAATGCTAATGTGGATCCATTCCAATTGAACTATGATAGCCATTGTTATAGGCGAACTCAACCAAGTGTAGATAATCTTCCCAATGAGATTGTTGGTCCATGACATACATGCAGAGCATATCCTCAAGCACCTAATTGACTCTCTCAGTTTGACCATCTATCTCAGGATGGTAGGAAAGACTAAAATTCAACTTAATCCCTAAGGACCATTGCAAAGATGTCCATAGTGTGGATGTGAATACCAAATCTCTGTTAGAAATAATTTTGTACGATATCCCATGCAATCGAACAATGTCTTCCATGAACACCCTATCCACCACAAAAGTAGTATAGGAAGATTGGATAGGAGAGAAATGGGCTACCTTGGTCAACCTGTCAATAGTGACCATGATAGCGTCGTGCTGCCTAGAAGACATAGGCAAGCCAACAATGAAATCCATAGAAATAATGTCCCACTTCCACTCTGGAACAAGATGAGGCTGCAACAACCCTCTACAAGAGGTACATACATTCAACCTACATAGTTCAAAGAACCATCTGAGTCCAAAGAGTATCCAACAAGGTTACCTTCCAATGCTCTACTTGACTCAATCTTCGATTTCACCACTTGATACCAATGATCTGGAGATAGAGCTCCAAGGATCTAACTCTTTGAATCAACCTCAAGAGCCACAACAAAAATCTCATTCTTGCGTCTACTCAACACATCTACCACCACATCCATTTTCCCTAAATATATTTTACTTCAAAATCATATTCGCACAAGAATTCCATCCACCTTCTCTGCCTTTCATTTAGGTTTGGCTACATAAAGATGTATTGTAGACTATGATGATCTGTATGGAACTCGAATTGATGCTCTAGGAGAAAATGTCGCCATCTTACCAAGGAATGAACAATTGTGGCTATCTCCAAATCATGTGTGGGGTAATTAAGTTCATGATCCTTAAGTTTTCATGATTCATAAGCAATCACTTGACCTTCTTGCATCAACATGGCCCCTAAGCCTTCCAAAGAAGCATCCATACAAACAACAAAGTCACTTTCTAGATCAGATACTGCTAATATTGGAGCACTAGTTAGCTTTTCCTTAAGAGTTTGGAAAGCTAACTGACATTGATCGGGCCAAAGGAACTTCTTTCCCTTCCTCTGGAGAGAGGTAATGGGATGTGCCATCCTAGAGAAGCCTTGGATGAACCGCCGATAATAGCCTGAAAGTCACATGAAGATGTGAATTTCTGAGACATTTGTGGGCGTGGGCCAATCCACAATGGCCTAAATCTTTGCAAGATGAACTAAAATTCTCTCACTAGAAATCACATGGCCCAAATATTCAACTTCAATCTTATAAAAGTCACATTTTTCCAGGTTGGAAAACAACTGATTGTCCCTTAAGAACTGTAACACCTGTTTTAGATGTTCCTCATGTTCCTCCATAGACCTAGAATAAATTAGTATGTCATTGAGAAACACAAGGACAAATCTATCCAAGTACATATGAAACACTCCATTCATTAAGTTCATAAAGATTGAATGTGCATTTGTTAACCCAAATGACATCACAGTGAGCTTGTAATGTCTTTATCAAGTATAAAATGTTGTTTTATGAATATCTGAATCCGCAATCCGCAATTGATGACATCCTAATTTGACATCAATCTTAGAGAACACCTTCGCCCATTTTATCTCATCAAAGAGATCATCAATTTTGGGCAAGGGATAGCGGTTCTTCACCATTACCTTGTTCAACTTCCTATAATCAATACACAAGTGAAGAGAACCATCCTTCTTTACGAATATCACAGGTGCTCCCTAAGGGGAAACACTTGGGTGGATAAACCCCTTCACCAACAACTCTTCCAACTGTAGATGGAGTTCCTAAAGTTCTTGTGTTGTCATTTGATATGGAGCTCAAAATATTGGCTCAACTTGAGGTACCAAATCAATCCTAAATCTATATCTCGCTTTGGCAGCATACTAGGTATCTCTTCTGGAAACACATCAGAAAAATCCCTAAGGAAAGGGTAATCATCCAATGACATCCCTCAACTATCCTCCGACTCTAGATCACTCATAGATACTGCAAAGAGTTAACAACCCTATCGAAAGTACCTTTTAAGCTGCATGGCAGAGATCATTCACAATGAAATGGGTCTTTGAACACCCATGATCTCCACTTCCTTTCTGGAACCATCAATGCACCACACTGCTTTACGACAACAATCAATTATAGCATGGTGTGCACTCAACCAATCCATGCCCAAGATGATATCATAAGAGCCAAGTGGTAGGATTCTGAGGTCCACTTTAATTTACAATTTCCCTATTCTTAGACTACAACCCTACACAAGCTTCTCTACAATAACCTTTGACCTTGAGGCCAATTCAACTTGCCATTTTATGCCTTGACTAGTTTCCACTAGTCCACATCGCTCAACTACTAAAGGACATATAAAAGAATCAAATGCACCAAAATCAAAAAGTATAGAAATGCTAGTGTTATGCAACACCTGATATCTCAATGATGGTGCTTTGGTGGTCTACCTATCAATTATCCACTATAGCAAAGACACGATGAGATCTCCCTGCATTGCCTATTGTCAGCTTTGATCCATCTAGCCTCTGATTAAATCCTGAGGTGTTCTTCTGAGGACACAATTTGGTGATATGCCCTTGCTGCCCACATGAGTAACAACTAGTACCCCTACCAAATCCTTTGCCTCATGATGGAGCATTTGACTATTGAAAGCTTCCTCGATTTAGCGCTGACTAAAAACTAGCTAGTGTAGGCCACATAAAATGCTCCTGACGAGCTCGGTTCTTGTTCTAACCCCTACAAAATTGAGAATTTCCACCCTACTGAGATTGAAAGTTCTTATTCTTTGGTTGTGACTACTGCTGATGTTTATCCCCTTTAGAGGGTGGATACCTATTCCTAGAAGATCCTACACCTTGTGACTAGCCTCCATGAGTGCTAAAACCAGGTGCAGGTGCACTGCCGATCTAAACTCCAATGTGACTAGCCAATGCCATGGCCAAATTTTCCTCTACCAAACGAGCCTTTTCAACCACCATTTCCATCATCTTAAGCTTGAAGACACTTATGCCTCCATTGATGTGGGAATTTAAGCCCCGAATAAAATGTTGCACCAACATGTCTTCATCATGGTTGATCCCTGTATACTACTTCAACTCATAGAAGTGTCGCTCATACTATTCCACTGACATCAACAACTGCTTGAGATCATGAAACTCATTGGCCCTACATTCCATCTAATGATCTGAGAGGAAGCGAGGCATGAACCTATTTAGAAATAATTCCCATGTGACCATATTAATATCAAGGTGTAACTTTTGTTCTTAAAGACACCACCAAGTAGATGTGAATCCTCGCAGATGCACAATTGCACCCTGAGATTTTGTATTGCTACCATAGGGGTGCATCACGAAACAACCATCCAAGTCAATTAGCCATGCCTCAGCTTCAAGACCTCCTCCAAAACCATCAAAAGTAGGAGGGTGAGCTCTCGTCAAATCTCTCATATGGCCTGCTATAACTGCATCCTAGCTTGTAGTTATTTCCCTTTGCCTCAATGACCTTTCTCTTTCTCTCTCAACCTGTTGCACCTCCTCTGGCCTGGGTCCTAACCGATCAAGAATCTCTCCAAGAATGTGTTGAAACTGACTATCTAATCCAGGCTATCTTAGGTTCTAACCATCTGATGGATTTCCATGGAGACTTTGTTGTTCCTCATGCTCCAAACCATGGGAACTAGGAACTAAAGAACTTTTCCGGTTTACTCTCTGACCAGCACCATAGCCTCTTGCTCGGCCACATCCTCTAATTCGAGGCATATTTTGTGCAACAAGATAAAGGTACAATGAGCTCAAGATTCAAATGCAAGGTTTCCTAATGGACTTAACTACCCAGAGACCTCGACATTTACAAATATTGGCTCTGACACCAAGTTGTAATGCCCATCGTGCAAATCCCAAAGGACAAACATTGCAACCATTTTCTTTTAAATAATACAAAGTGAACATGCAAAAAAAAATTTAAACATATTTACATTGCACATTAACATCATAACATCATGTCCTCTGGGGCACACGAGTTCACATCACATAACAAACTCAAAATGAAAAGATAAAAGATAATTTTAGATAAATCATCCAAATTTACATCCATCATAACATTACAATAACTATTTACAGAAGTACATCCATGAACCATAAGTAAAATAATAATACATAGTATGATGCAACCATAATGAATCTTATGCAAAAAAATTTACAAAAGTTTCATGTAGAATACATCGTTGTTTAATACATTACATGATCCACAATGAATACAATGGAATCTCCCATACATGTGGGATACATAAATAATACAAATAATGAATGAATTACAAATGAATATCGGGTAAAAGCTCCAACTAAAGAATGCTAAGAAGAACAAACATTGATGGGGAACCCAACAGGTGGGTGATCCCACAATAGTGGTTTATAATTTTTGGCCAAACTGGACACTGAAATTATTATTTTTAACTAAATCTTCACATTTGGGCAGCTATAGCGGCTAAACCGTGAAGAATTTGAAGATAATGCAAACTAGAGTCTCATCACATTTTTTTTGTAGATTCTAAAAGTATTTTTTTCAAAAAAATTGGAATCATTTTACACTTCTTTTTCCATCTCCCATGAAAACTGGTTTTTTTCAAAAAACAACATTTTTAAAATTTGATGTAGACCATATAGTGCATAAATTTTTTTCCATGAAGGATAAAATTCTAATTCTTTCGAATTTAGATTCATAACTCTGATATATAGTGCTTCCATTGGGTTAGAAATTTTTTTATTGAATATTTTTTCTTTAATCAAGTTTCAAAGTCAAACCAATTACATTTTAGACATAGCGCGACTGAATAACACAACTTTTTTTGTATATATAGAAATTCATTTTTTTTTTGGTTAGATCAAGGACTTCAATATCTGGTGCACTCATATTTTTCAAATTTTTGTTTTGATAATCTACTATTTTTCCACATGTGCAGAACATAGACCTTCATTTTCGATGAAAAACCTATGTTTAACAAAACTAAAGAAACAAATACATAATAAAACCAAAACATATTAAGATTATATTTGTTGGATAGCTTGTTTCAAGGACTACCTGATTCCAATTGGGTTTGTGAAGATTCATCCATTTTCATCATCAACCCGAGCTGTGAAGTGCCAAAATTCAGGGTTTTTTTGTGTCTCAGAGGAGGGATGAGGAATAAGGGGGGTTCGAATGAACCCCTAGGGGTTTGAGTGAACCCCCAATGGTTCGAGTGAACCCCTAGGGTTTCACTTGAACTAGGGTTCATTCAAACCCTAGTTCATTTGAACCCCCCTTTTATAAGGGTTTTTGTTGGCATTTTTGGTGGGAAAGCATTGAAAGGGTTCACCCAAACCCAGGTTCTAGCAAACCCCTAATGGGTTCGGTCAAACCAATATGTTCGTATGAACCCCTAAAATCAATATTTTATCCATGCATTTGTTTTCTCTGAGTTTTCTTCCTCACTTCAATTGTAAACCACTATTGTGGCTTCACTCGAGTATAGAGCATGTTCCACCCAACCATGTGGGTTATAAATAACCTACCCCCTATGCTCAAAGGTGACAATGAAGTAATCAAAACCATGAATGCCATAAAACAACTCCAACAAAGAACAACATAGTACAATAATACCAATACAACATCAAGGATTACAAGGACATAAACGACAACATCCATGAGACAACGTAATAATATAAAGCCATGAAACTCATCACAGTAACTAAGGAAATAACCATTAACCAAGTAACCAAAGAACAATCATAAATCATTTCCAAAATAATCTAAAACAACAATCAGAATGCAATTCCAAAGGCACCCAAGAAACAAGGCATAAGGGTATCTAGTGGAGAGTGTCATTGCATAGCCTACATGGGTTATCCTGGCCCTTCCTCCAACATGAGGAGTCAACCCCCATCTATGGTTATCTTGGCCCTTCCTCCTACTTGATGCACTGACCCCATAGGGTAGCTCATGTGGAGCCATTAACCTCTCATGAGGATGAGGTTACGACTTTTCCAACCACGGCCCTCTTAGTCTACCATTATTCTGTGAATTCCCTAATGCAGAGATGACGTATCCAATATTATCTTATGTGTTTTTACTACCCGTCCCCCTAAGTTCTATTATTAGGTTTTCACTTGTTAATCTACTCTTACATGGGTTATCCTAAGCCCTTCCTCCTTTCGAGGTGCCAACCCCCACAAAGAGCCACTCTCCCTAAGACCCCAAACATAAAAAAATTACACAATGGTTGTTCCATAGGAGCAAAGCATTAAAAATCAATCGTAAACATGTGAAGTATTACCCATCTCACTAACCAAATAAACCAAGTCTCAACACAATTCGTACAACCCTTCCAAAATAATAATATTAATAATTTGCAACATCAATAGCCCATGAAATGAGGATAAACATCTAACAATACAAACACATCTCTAGAACACTAAGGATCACAACCACCAAAATTTGAGTTCAAAAGATTGATAGGGTTCCCACATTAAAAAAGTCAAAACGATAACTCAAGGAAACCAAGAAGTCAAGCAGACTTAGAAAATAGAGTAATGTAAGAACTCCTACACAAATTTAATATAATTGTTTTAATTACATTACAAAACCTCTCTTTTTCCTTTAACTAATTCTATAATAAATTTCAATAAATAAAAATCTCAGTTCCCAATAAACTTTTTCCTTATACGAAATCATTAGAATTATAATTTTTCATACTAAAAAAGAAATTAATATATATATTATTTAAAATATATATATATATATATATATTTAAAAAATATATATATTTAATATATATATTTAATATATATATATAAAATAAAAAACAACTGGGCGAATGCAATAAGGCAATCGGCCTTTACCAGTACAACACACAATAGTCATTATGACTATTTTGTACAGTCCTACTGACTGTGCAAAGGGGTACGCGCGGGGGGGGGGGGGGTAATAGCCCAGCGTTGTCCCTCCACGCACTCTTCAAACAATTTTTTTTTATATTAATAGATAAATTTTGAAATTGATTTTTTTCGTTTCACAACTTTTTTTTTATGGAAAATAAAGTTCACCCCTCTAAATTTTTTTTTTGTTTTCTTTGATTCAAACACATACACAGTTAAAATATACAAATCATAGAATTTTGTGCATACAATATAAAAAATGGAATAAGTATATTTAATATATATATGTGTATATCTATATTTATGTACAAGTTTCTCAAACCAAATTCTGTATGAAAACTGTTTATCTAACACAACAGATGTATATATATTATATGTATATATATACATAAGAGTGTATAATCAAAAATTTATTGGTTTTCGAGGAAATAGAATGTTTTCTTTCAAATCAAATCATAGAAAAATTGGGCATCATCAGAAAATGAATATTGTTCTCAATTATTTCCAAAAAGAGTTTTCTAAAACCACACAGTTTCATTTCTCAAAGAAAGATCATATTTATCTATTTTTTTATTTCTCTTTCAATCATAAAATTGATGAAAGAAGAAATTGGAACTTGGAGTAATGCACTATTGAAAATTTGATGACGCTTTGCTTGATCCCGATTGCCTTTTCGAAAGCTCCCATTCCTTCTTCAGATTCTCTTCACCAGCTTCCCTTGATAGATTCTCTAATCTAAACTTAATCTAGAATAACCTCTCTTTTCAAAGAATGAAACCTAAAATAATTTACTATAGAAGAAGAACAAGGGAAAATACCATATCCGAAAACTCCATAGTTTATGTAACTTCTGTAATTCCCGTGTATCAAAAGTCTCTCAAATTTTGCAATTAAATAAAAGATATCTCTTCCCTTTTTCCAAGAGTTCTAAAAATCCAAATTAACAGAATTTTTCTAATTTAATTTCAGCTTTTTAACCAAACTCAAAACTCATTGGTCCTTTTTATCTTTTCTTTTCTTTTATTGATTTTTTTCCATTTAACAATACTTTTTGTTTTAATTCTGATTTTGCAAGCTTTACTTGCAATTCACACAATTTGATTTATGTAATTTATTTATTTCATAATTATCCTCAACATGCTAATTTAATTAAATTAAACAAATACTAATCTTAAATAATTTAATTAACACTTAAATAAAACACATGACTTTCAAAATAATTTTTTATATATTTTATTTCATATTTATTCCAACACTATTATAAACATTTATTAACATCATTAATTAAATAAATCACAATATACAAAACACCATAAAATAAATACAAACAATACACTCACACAAACCACTATAATAAATTATAGAAATGACAAAAACAAAGATGTACAATACCACTCAATTAGTATGGTTATACAACCATGGGGAGGGGTGAATTCCTTGTCATATCTGTTTCAACATCATGCCCATTGGGTAATTTGATGCTCGTCGTATCCTGCTGAAGCAGGTGGAATCAAGACTCTATACCTGCAATTCCTGTATACAAACAAGATCATGTACATGTATATATATAATCAGAACATCATATTGTGAGATGGAATTGTAGCGTAGCAGGGAACTCGTGAACGAGTGGTGCTTCACTGTCCTCTCACCAAACTATTCTAACAATTATAATATCAATGATAAAATAACATTTCTAACTATCTGATCACACAAAATAATTTACTAAATCACTGCATCACAATGAATTACTAAAATCAAATTAACCTCACCAAACCATAATGTCATATCAAAAAAACATGTCCTCAAATGAAGTAGCATAATCACCAAACAATCTAATTATCCAATCCACCAAACCAAACAATAAATAGTACTATGACAGTCTCAATGTATCACACAAAAGCATAGAAAACTAATAAGTCCCAACAACATGAGAGGTATTACATATTAGTTGTGTACATTCTTCGAGTGGAAGTTGTTGCAATGGAATTTGTTGGGTTTTAAATTGTTTGTCGAATATTCCATATTATGTTCAAGTGACATGTTTTGTTTACGAGTTGTATTTGGATCAAAGGATTCATGTACTTTAAGGTTAATGGTTCTTACATAGATTTTATTGACTATGGGTGTTTACACTAATTGCAGAGTTTCTTTGGGATTCGTGGAAGCACTTTGTGATATGTTTGGGTAGATTTGGATCTATGTTAAGGTGTGTTCTGGTCCGTCTTCATTCCTTTCCACTATGAGAATGTTTTTGTGCCAACCTAATTTGAATTCACATGGTTGAGGTGCATAACTAACCTCAGAGAATATTTTGAAGGTTAAAGATGGCATAAATAGGTGTTGAGTTGTGAAGGATGATAAGATAGAAGTGTAAGATGCAAATAATATAATTTTTTGAGTTATAAAGTTTAAATTTATCAAGTGTAGTGTGAGCTTTCATGTGTCGAATTACTAGATGCAATGAGTAGAAGGTATGGAAAAATTTTAGTAAGGATTCAAAGGTGTTATTAATTTTGTGGTGTCCCATTGTAACATTCTTCTCTATCTTCTTTTCTATTTTCTAGGTGATCCTTTCCTTTTTTGGAAAAATTATCCATTTGGTAGTGAGCCATTTACAATCCATGTTGATATTATGTAACGCCCATCGTGAAAACCCCATAGAACATACATTGCAACGATTTTTTTTTTTTAAATACAAAGTAACCATGTAACTAAACATTAAATCATATTCACATTGCACATTTGCATTATCATGTCTAGCTCTCTAGGGCACACAAGGTCACATCGCACAACTATTTTTTTTTTTAAAAGAGGGTAAAAATTTATTGAATCAGAAGAGAATTACAAAGGAGAAGAAAAATCCCAACAAAAGCATGAAAACATCACCAAATTAAGTTACACCTAAGAAGCACCTCATATTTTCCATAACCAAATCTTCAAGAACCAAAGCTTAATCTTTAGGGAGGTTGTCCCAATCCACCACATTCCAAGTCCCCATCTACTCAGAAGCCCACCTAGCCAAGCCATCAACCACCTTATTCCACTCCCTAGGGACATGAAAAAAAACAACAGAGTCTAAGGTAGTGCCCAAGCAAAAATTTGCTTGACCACCACTGCCAACTACCAATTCACCTCCTCAAACTACCTCTTATTTAAAAGGTCAATAACAACCTGAGAATTAGATTCACAAACAATCCTTCTCCATCCCAGAGCACAAGTCCGTTCCAAAGCCAGGAGAATGGAAGTGGCCTCCATGAGGTTATTAGTATGCTGACCTCTAAATATAGAGAAGAAAAACACCACCACTCCTTAGCCATCTCTACCAATTCCACGAATACCAACATGTCTAGGATTTCCTCTAAAAGAGCCATCAGTATTAATTTTCAACTCCCCCAGAGCAGGGGGACACCAGTGACCAACCTGACTAATCTTCTCCCTCTCGCACCCATGGTGAACAATCCTCACAATTCCTTTCCCCCCTAGGGATAGCCCCAAAGCACTAACAACTCCAAAATTACCAGGATCCACAGGAATAGACAAATCACACTTAGCTGTCAAAGTTTCCTAAAGATGCCCCAAAATTCTCAACCAAAGCTAACCAATCAGCAACTTCCTATCAAAAAAATTCTTCGTTTGTGTTCCAACCAAATATGCCAAATTATCAGACAAGGGCTAATAACCCAAGAAATTAAACGAAAAGAAGTCCTAACCAAAGGAGACCCTTGACTTTCCCAAAATTCCTTCAAAGAGAGAACATGTCTACACGACATACGCCATAGATTCCACCAAAAGTGCCAAATGGCTTTCAGAAAGGAGCACCAAAAGAACATTGCACAACTATTAACAAAAAGGTGAATGATGAAACTAAATTAACTTATCCAAAATTACATCCATAAAAATATTACAATAACCATTTATAGAAGTACATCCATGAACCATAAGTAACAGTATCATTACGTCACATATTACAATCATAATGAATCTCAAACCATAATGTTTACAAAGGTTCTTAAATTATACATCATCATTTAAACATTACATTACATGTTCTCAATAAATGAATTACAATAAATCTCCCATACAAGTGGGATAATACATAGTACAATAACATCTAAATTACAAAGTGAACAACTGGTACACGCTCCAACTAAAGAATGCTGAGAAGAAAGGACGGCGATGGGGAAGCCAATGGGTGTAGAGAACATTCCACCCAACCACGTGGGTTATAAATAACCCACCCCTCGTGCTCAAAGGTGACAAGGAAGTAATCATGACCATGAATGCCATAGACCAATGCCCAATAAAAGACAACATAGTGCAATAGCTCCGAAACAACATCAAGGATTACAAAAGACATAAACGTCAACATTCATGATTCAACATAATAACTTAAAGCCATAAATCTCATCACAACAAAACAAGGCAATAACCACTAACCAAGTAACCAAAGAAAAATCATGAAACGTTTCCAAATGAAACTGAAACAACAAATAGAATACAATTCCAAAGGCAAGTAAAAACAAGGCATAAGGGTGTCTAGTGGAAAGTGTCATCACATAGCTTACATGGGTTATCTGAGCCCTTCCTCCAACCTAAGGAATCAGTCCCCATCTATGGAACGTTATCCTGGCCCTTTCGCCTACTTGAGGCACTGACCCCATAGTGTAGCTCATGCGAAGCCGTCAACCTCTCGTGAGGACAGGGTTACAACTTTGCCGACCACAAAATTCTCAGTCTACCATTAGTCTACGATAGCCCTAATGCATAGATGAGGTATCCAATTATTATCTTATATGTTTTACTACCCATCCCCCTAAGTTCTATTATTAGGTTTTCACTTGTTAAAATACTCTTATGTGGGTTATCTTGAGCTCTTCCTCCTTTCGAGGCATCGACCCCCATGAAGAGCCACTCTCCTTGAGACCCCTAACATAAACCAAAACAAGGCAAGGGTTTTACCATAAAGTATAAAGAATATATCTCAAAACAAAGACATGTGAGGCATTACCCATCTCGTGATAGCCCATAGTTAAAATCTCAATAATCTCGTACAACCCTTCCAAAATAATAATGCTAAATCATGCAACATTCAGAGCACATAAAATGAGGGTAAACATCCAATGATAAGAAAATGCCTCTAGAAAACTAGGGTTCACAACTCCAAACATTGGGTTCATAAGATCAATAGGGTTCCCTCATTACAAAAGTCAAAAAGATAACTCAAGGAAATAAAGAAGTCAATCAGAATTAGAAACTAGAACAACGTGATAATTTCACACCAAGTTTAAAATAATTCTGTTAATTACCTTACAAACTTCTCTTTTCCTTAAACTAATTCTGTAATAATTTCTAAAATTTCCAATTCCTAATAAAATTCATCTTTCCTGTAATATTCACAATTATATTTTTTTTATACTAAAAATGAAATTAATATATATATATATATTAAATATATATATATAAATATATTATCTATAAATCAAATTTCAAAAGAAATATTACATTATATATATATATATATATATATATATATATATTTATATATATATAGATATATATAATATATATATATATATATAAATAAAAACCAAAATAAAACAAATGCAAAGAAAGGCCATTCAGCCTATAAAGCACTATGCACAATAGTCTTATCGATTGCTGTGTACAACACTCTTTAAGACTACTGGAGTAGTCATGGCATTCATAGGTAAGAGGGGGTATGGCCTGCCCTCCCACTACAAATTCAATAAATTTTTTTAATTTAATTGTATATAATTTTTTTAAAAGGAAGTTTTTTTTTTTTTAAATGTGTACCCTACATGAAATTCGCCGACCATGTACTGGTTCGGCATGGGAAAACTAAATTTTTTAATATCATTTCTTTTAACAATAACAAAATAATAAATAAATAAATTTATAAATATAAATATGTATTTTATATTATATATATATATAGATATATATATTTCACAAAACCAAATTCTATAGGAGAATTGGTTAACATACAGATGTAAGCACAATATATTTTAAATATATATATATACATAAGAGTATATAATAAACATTTATTTGTTTCGGAGGAAAAATACGATGTTTTCTTTCAAATCAAATCATAAATAGATTGGGCATCATCATAAAATGAATATTGTTCTTAGTTATTTCCTGAAAGAGTTTTCTGAAATCTCACATCGTTTCTTTTCTCACAGAAATCGTATCTAACTATTTTTATTTTTCTTTGAATCAGAAAAGTTAACAAGAAATTGGAACCTAGAGGCTTGCCTTGTTGAATTTTTTTATGAAGCTTCGCTTGAGCTAGATAGCCTCTTCAGATAGCTCTCGTTCCTTCTTCAAAATCTCTTCTCTAGAATTCCTTGCTCAAATTTCTAATCTACTATTCCATTCAAAAAATATCTCCAGAATAGTGAAAACATAAGAATGAAATAACTTCCTAGAAAACTTCCAAAGATCTAATAATTCAGAAACATTATTTTTGTGCAACTTCTTTCCAAGTCTTCCCTATGAATCAAAACTCACAAATATGCAATTAAACAAAAATATAACTCTTCTTTTTCGAAAGCTCTAAAAGTCCAACTTAAAAGAAATTTTCTAATTTTAATCACACCTTTTCTTGCCAACACTTAACTCTCATTCATCCTTTTATCTTTTTCTGTTCTTTTATTGACTTTTTCCATTTATCAATTTTTTTTTTGTTTTAATTCTGATTTTGCAAGCTTTACTTGCAATGCACCCAATTTAATTTATTCAAATAATTTATTTTATAATTATCCTCGCCATTCTAATTTGATTAGTTTAACAAAATACTAATCTTAAACGATTTAATTAACACTCAAATAAAACACATGAATTTTAAATAAAAAATTTATATTTAATTTCAAATTTATCCAACACTATTATAAATAGTATTTAATTAAATAATTAACAACATACAAAACTCTAACGTAAAATAAATACGAACAAGACACTCACACACACTACAATAATAAAATAAAGAAATGGCAAAACAAGGACAGACAATACCATTCAATCAGGATAGTTTGACAACATGGGATGGGGTGACTTCCTTGTCATCTTTGTTTCAACATTATGTCTGTTGGGTTATTGGTGCTCGCCCTGTCCTGCCGAAGTAGGTGGAATCGAGACTTTGTACCTGCAATCCTTGCATACAAATAAGGTCATGTACATGTACATATATCTATAAAATCAAAGCATTACATTGTTAGAATGAATTGCAGCGTAGCAGGGAACTTGTGAATGAGTGATGCTACATTGTCCTCTCATCACATCTAATCTAACAATTATAATATCAATGATGAAATAACATTTCTAACTAACTGATCACATCATAAAATAAATCACTAGATCGTTGCATCATAATATATAACTAGAATGAAATTAAATATCATAGAATCAATGTAATCATAATGTCATCAACTGAAGTAACATAATCCTCAATCAATCTAAACTAACCAATCCACCAAACAAAACCATAAGGAGTAAAATCATAGTCACGAAGTATCAAACCAAACCATAGAAAGAAGACAAGTATAAATAGTAACAAGAGGGGTATTACATCCTCCCCCCCATAAATTTGGCTTACTCTTGGAAGCCGGTAAACAAAAGAAAATAAGATTCCCTAATATGGGAGACATCCTCCCATGATGCGAAGATCACAACTTTTAGGACATTGTTGAACCCTTTCGAGCTCACCCGCGAGCTCCTATGTCAGTACCTTGTCCTATACTTGGAGCCTCTACACTTGCACCCTGGTACGTAGCCTGACGATCATCAACTACAAAAAACACTCAACGAGACCTAGCCACATCTCCCACAGTCAGCTCAGAAGTGAATAGTTTTTGATTAAATCCAAAGGTGCTCTTTTGTGGACACAATCTAGCGATATGTCCTTGCTTCCCACATGAGTAGCATCTAGTACCTCGGCCAAATCCTCTACCCTGAAATAAAGCATTTGACTGTTGAAAGCTTCCTTGACTCGGTGCTAACTGAAAACTAGGTGCAGGCTGCACAAAATGCTCTTAACAAGCTTGGTTCTAGTTATGATCGCTATGAAACTGAGAATTGCCACCCTATTGAGAATAAGTGTTCTCATGCTTCGGCTACGACTGCTACTCCTGATGTTGCTATTGTTGCTGATGTTGTTTCTGTTGATGTTGCTAACACACTTTAGAGGGTGTAAACTTGTTCCTAGAAGCTCCTGTAGCCTGTTACTGACCTCCATGAGTGCTAAAACCAGGTGTAGGTGTACTGCTAATTTGTACTCCAATGTGGCCACCCAAGGCCATGGCCAAATTTTCCTCTACCAAACAAGCCTTTTCAACTGCCATTTCCATCATCTTTGGTTCAAATACATGCATGCCTCCACTAATGCAGGCATTTAAGCCTCGAACAAAATGCTGCACCAACATGCCTTCATCATGGCTGATCCCTGCATACTGCTTCAACTCATAGAAGCATTGCTCATACTATTCCACTGACATCAACAATTGCTTGAGATCATGAAACTTGTCAGCCCTATGTTGCCTCCAATGGTCTAAGAGGAAATGAGCCCTAAACCTATCTAGAAATAATTCCCATGTGACCATACTGATATCAAGGTGTAATTTGTGTTCTTCAAGATTCCACCAAGTAGATGCAAAACCTCGTAGATGCACAACTTTGCACCGAGCTTTGGTATTGCTACCATAGGGGTGTATGGCAAAGCAATGATCCAAGTGAATTAGCCATGTTTCAGCTTCCATTCCTCCTCCAAAACTATCGAATATTGGTGGGTGAGCTCTCATCAAATCTCTCATATGGCCTACCATGACTGCATCCTAATCAGAAGTTATTTCTCTCTACCTTGGTGATGTAATGCCCATAATTCTACACTCAAAAAAAAGCACAACTAACATTTTTTTTTTTGAAACATAGTTACAAAGTACTAACATTAACAACCATACATGTGTATGACACTGACAACATGCATCGATGAAGTTGCTCATGCAACATCAGCACGTCACGATGCTTGAGAGCGGGGTAAGGGTACAAAAAACTAATTTGGGTTGGCTCCAATCATAGGGTTTACTAGACTCTAACTACCATTCAAAAGTTTATGCTCACTTTTGCATAAAAGTTAATATCTTTGATAGAGCCCCATGGTCTATGTTCACATAAGGGAAAGAAACAACATATGAATATTATCAACTTGATTTTCTATTAATCCTAAAGATTAATTGAGAAAACATTATTTGACTTGATAGCCCTACCCCCTGTAGACATTGCAACGATATTGATGCCTTTCACATTTAACACTTTACCTTACACTTCAAAATATTAAAGTGGATAAAATATTTATAATTTCCTAACTAATTATTAATATCCCATTTATTTATTTATTTATTAATAGCGTCATTTTAATTTCATTAACTAAAATATTATATCTATATTTACACATTTTAAAAATAAATTTAAAGATTATACATCTAAAGAATATCTTATATAAATAAATATAGTTTATTTCCTTACAAATACATATTATTAATTTCCCTAATAGGAAGAAGAAGGGATTTAAATAAGAGATCATATCCTTTAAAGAATTCCTAGAATTTATGTGGGTCTATATTCTTCCTTATTTTCTTATTTAAATTAGTAGAATCTTTCCCAAGAATATGGGAATATATTCCCCTCTTTATTTTAAAAGTGTATTACATTTCAAGTAAATTATTAGGATAACTTTTAAATATTATAGTGGCTTTTCATGAGGTCGAGGCTATGGAGCTTTGGATGGAATCCTTCTAGTGCCATGCATGTAACATAAGCTCACATTAATATGATCATTTATTTGCTGCTCCATTTATCTTCTTTAATTGCACTTTATTTCATGGATTTTATTCGCAACAACTACAAATATGTGACCATCCCTCACGGCATTTCTACTTATCAAAGTTTTGTTTACTACTTTAATCATCGACATAATAACACATCAGGCAGAGTGTATTTGACCTAAGGAAACACGAGATAATAAGCAAAAAAACAAATGGACCATATCAGAGACAATTACACATCCATTTTAAACTATGAATAGATCTATTTCCTTATTATTATTATTATTATTTCTGGTAACAAGACCATTACCTCCTATCATTATCAAATGCAAGTGGTATTAGTACTAAACATGAGATAGGTAATGAATGGAATTGGATAGAAGTTTTCTTTGTTGTCTCCTTTCATGTTTCTTAAAGCACACTAATCTATCTCCTTCTACCACACTGAAATTGCTAAGGCAAGGACCCTATGTTAAGTCTTGTCCTAAGAAAATGTTGGCTTTGGGTAGTCACTAAAGGCTTGTGATACCTTTCCTTACCAAGTTTGTGAAAGCAACCATCCTAGAGGCATACAATTGCCAAGATACATCAAGCTACAACCCCAAACTTCTCTCCTATCATCTCATGACTGCAATGCATAGGAGGTGGAAGATGTGAGCCCCGAGGATTGGTCTGACAATGCTATAAGCCACATAACTATTTTCAAGGAAACTATGAACTATGAAGTTAAACCCTATCCTAGTGGATTATTCAGTCTACCTCATTCATTGAATCAAAAGTTCCATTAGCACACTTCTTACACAAGCATATGAACATGGAGAGAGAGATCGAAAATATCACCATGATAGAGCCTGGGGATTTTAAACTATTTGACATTGTTTGCCACAAAAAGAGCTTGATTTATTCTTACTTGAAGAGTTGATATGTCCATACTCTAAGGATAGAACAATGATGGGTGGCACACATCACTAATATAAATATATGAAAATAAACATTAAGGAGCAAGCACCTAAAGAAACTAGCCCATTTTAAAAATTGCTTTTCAGAAATTCCTTCTGCCCAACCAAGTGGCAACATTTCAATACTTGTGATTCACTTACACTTCATGTCCACAAGGTATTATCGTGAACCCTAAATCTTCCAAAAGGATTATCTTTTCTTTATTTAACATATTCTTAGATCATTACTTAGGAATAACTGAGTTGCAGAAAGAGGAGAAGATTATTTATTCCAAGATTTAGCTTTTGTGTTCGCTAGCAATACCATTAACATGTATCTCCACTATTTTTCTCATTTGGTGTTTCATGCATAGGCTTTGAGGAAATGCACAGGTGCTTGAAACTTCCAGTGTTTGACTTAGCAACTGCAAAGACTGAATCAGATGGTGCTACCATTATTTAATTAATGTTGTGCATGACTTAATCATTCCAGTGATTGTTACAACATTAGTGGTGCAAGTTCTTAAGGCATCATTTTTTCTACTCAATATTGTTTTTTCTAACTCAAATTATCTTTTATGGCGTAGGATCTTGACTTGCTTATGTTATTTTCTTTGAACTATTATATCTATTTTAGATTCGCCTCCTTCATTCAAATATGGGAAGTATGCCCCATTAGTGTATGGAGTGTTGTTCGTAACCTTTCAAAATTCCTAACTTATAGTTCATTAACAAACTTTTGGTTTCAACAATTCTTCACAAAGTGTAAAATGATTTAGTCCAGAAAGAAGTAAATCTAACCCCCCCCCTCTCTTTTTTTTGAATAGTAAGTTCACAGTTTCACAAGTGGCAACATACCTCTTAAATAGAAATACTTTTTTTTTTTTGGTTTTTCTTTGTTTTTGAAAGAATACTATATTACTGTCACACTCACTTTAAAAAATAGGTTTTAACATATCAAAATATTACATTCTGTTTCATGATTAACTACCTATTTTCCTTCAACAAAATTTATGTAAATATTATAAAAAAAATCACCCTTAGAATGTCATAAACCAAAGCATAAAGTCTATAGATAGCATTCCCTATTTCTTTAAAACTATTGAGTTGCATTTAAAGTTTTATAACAGATTAATATTTATTCTTTCCAAGAATACATGTTTTCATTTCTTTGGTGCAAGGGAGGATATTTTCTCTTCTTTAATGGTGGAACATACATTATTATGTAATCTTTAAATATAGAATATTTGATTTTATTTTTCTTGCAATGTAAATACAAATATTTATAAGAAACAAAGATGTACCTTTTTCCATTCAACACATGAAATCTATAAATATATACTTATGTATTACAACAAAATAAATTATCATTTCTTAAGCAGGTGATTAAAAGGTAGGAACTTTAGTTTTAGACTAACGTTCATCTTTTTCAAAAAGAAGTGCATATCCTTTTAAATTGAAGGACAATGAAACTAATTTAACAAGTGTTCCTTTTCACCCATAGGCATAGTCACAACATCATGCAAATATACTCCACTTTCACACATACAATTTTTTTTTCCATCTCTACCAATATAGGTAGTTATATTTTTGTGAGGTTATCTTCACCTCATGGACATGTTGATATGACACAATAGGTGACCCTCCCCAAGCTTGAAGTGTCTTCATAACTTTCTCCAACCTACACAAAACACAACATGTTTTCCATAGCCAAGGTAGTGCTCACCTCCCAACCTTTGGTTGGAAAACCAACCACCCCCGAGCTAGGAGGTAACGGAGGGAACCGGGTACAAACAAACCCAAGAAAAATAGTATTTACACACAACATGATACACATAAGATTATTTTCACACCCACCAAAGAGATTTTCACATCACTTTAGGATTCCATCAAGAATCCAAAGTGGGGGATGGAGGTGGACTATGCACTCCATATGGTGAATTATAATAATAGCAACAAGAACAAGTCAATATCATACTCCCATCATTTCACATGCTATCCTTCTTTACTATCTTCTCTTTCTCCAAAACCCATACACCAAAACCATTTCTAACATTTCACAATTACATATGGGTACTCATACCCTTTTTAGCCTCTCCTCTTAAGGAGGAATTAAACTTTCCCATGGACATTCCTACTCCATACCATCCCTAATGAGGGATCCTCTTCCCAAATTTTGGGTGAGCCTATCCCTATACAACCCTTTTCCCATAACACATAATACATAAAATAAAAAAACACAAGAAGATATGCTCCAATATCAATTTGAAATAAATATACAAATCAAACACGATAGATAAAATTTCAAGCACATCTTTTCACCTACACATATAATCTCTCAAATACAAATATGAAGCAGTAGAAAATAAAAGTGATGAATCTACCTTAAAGCCAAGATCAAGGAAATATGGGTTGATGATCCACACAACTCCTCTTCTTCCAAGATTTTTCTTCAAACTTCTCACTCCCCCCAAAAATTCAACCAAAATCTAGAATGCAAAAGAATCCCCTAACCCTTGTTTTGAGTTTTATTTATAGAAAATCAAGTTTTAATTCCTTTGAATAGGGAGCTGGCATTGGTCAACCTTCCATTCAACCTCCCATTCACACTCACCCATGTGTTCTCATACATGTGTGAGGACTTGGGAGACTTCCAAGACAACATGGAGAAGTGGGATTGGAAAGGGACTAGTCCCCATCCCACTTTCCAAACCTTATTTTCGTCAAACCTCTTTCAGGCCTCAAAAAGAGTTCCCTATCTTGAAACTGGCCCATTATTTTGAGCTAAAAAGGTACCTAACCCATAGGTACCTACCCTAGGGACCTTAAACCCATAAAAAAACTTAAAATAATATCACTTTTCAATCCCCAAAAAGTGACTAAAAGTTCAAATCCGAGTTTTTCCACTTGGATAAACAACTCGCTTCCTGGATGGACTGGTGTGGCAATAAAAACCAAATTAAAAACATTCACAAATAACATCAATAATTACATGATGGAACTATAGTCCCTTCATATGGACTTTAGCTCGGTTTCGCGAGTTAATTTTCATAGGGTTCCCAAGAGTTGCCTCCAAGTTCCATTGGCCATGGAAAATGTACCTACACACTCAATACACACGTTAATCCATCCAAGTAAATCATATTCATATAATAATAAAATCATTTGAATCACAATTTCATTCACACAAGTTTCATAATTTGTATAGCATAAAGATCCTATAACATAATTGAAAGATCATTAGCCACCTATCTTATCTCATTTTCATTAGCATTAATTTTCATACTCATCTAATTGCAACATGATTGGTTTACACCACTTGTTTCATTCCTTCATCATTAAGTTTTTAGATTCAATTTGAACAAACTCAATAACCAACATAAAATTAGATCTATCATCATAGTTAGCTAGCATGTCGCATAATCAAAATCAAATAATCATATTAAATTAAATGTTCAAATATCCTATGATCAATGATATCAATAGGGATAGACAATAACCAATCTCAAAATAATCCAAGTACTAGATGTAGCATAGTCATAATCAAACCATCACATGAACACAAATGTCTAAATCTCCTATCATCAATGGTATCATCAGGCATAATCAATATTTAAACTTAAAATAGTTCACTTACTGGATGTAGCATAGAGGTGGGCCTCACAGGTGACCTTTCTCTTTCTCTCTCAACCCGTGGCTCCATTGGCCTGGGTCCCAACCGATCCACAATCTCTCTAAGAATGTGTTGTAACTAACCGTCTAACCCAGGCTATCCTAGGTTCTAACCACCTGAAGGATTGTTGTGAAGACTTCGTTGTTCTTCATGCTCAAAACCATGGCAACTAGGAACTAAGGGGCTTTGATGGTTTTCTCTATGACCAGCACCACTGCCTCTTGCTCGTCCACGTCCTCTACCTCGGGGAATATTTTTGTGCAACAAGGTAAAGGTACAAGTGAGCTCAAGAGTCAAACAAAAGGTTTCCTAATGGACTTGACTACCCAGAGACCCCAGCGTTTGCAAACCTGGCTTTGATACCAAGTTGTAATGCCTATCGTGCAAACCCCATAGAACATACATTGCAACCAAATTTTTTTTTGAATCAGGAAACTAAAGGAGGTGCAAATGGAACCTAGAGTCCTACGCTGTTGCAAATATAATGAAGCTCACTTGATTCCAATGACCTTTTTGAAGAGCTTTTGTTCCTTCCTTCAAAACATCATTTCCTGATTTCCTTGCTCAAATTTCTAATCTACCATTCGAATCAGAAGAACCTCCCCAGTATGATGAAAGAAAAATGAAAAAAATTTCCAAGAAACTTCAGAAGATCCAATATTTTAGAATTAATATTGTTTTTCTACAACTTTTATCTGAGTCTTCCCCGTGAATGAAAACTCACAAATATACAATTAAATAAAAATATAACTCTTCTTTTTCGAAAGCTCTAAAAATCCAACTTAAAAGAAATTTTCTAATTTTAATCACAGCTTTTCCAACCAACACTTAACTCTCATTTTTCCTTTTATCTTTTCTATTCTTTTATTGACTTTTTCCATTTATCAATATTTTTTTTGTTTTAATTCCGATTTTGCAAGCTTTACTTGCAATGCACCCAATTTAATTTATTCAAATAATTTATTTTATAATTATCCTCACCATTCTAAATTAATTAATTTAACAAAATACTAATCTTAAATGATTTAATTAGCACTCAAATAAAACACATGAATTTTAAATAAAAATTTTATATTTAATTTCAAATTTATCCAACACTATTATAAAGATGATTTAATTAAATTATTCACAACATACAAAAATCTGATGTAAAATAAATACAAACAAGATACTCACACAAACCAGAATAATAAAACATAGAAATGAAAAAACAAGGATGCACAATACCATTCAATCAGAATGGTTTGACAACATGGGATGGGGTGACTTCCTTGTCATTTATGTTTCAACATTATGTCCATTGGGTTATTGGTGCTGACCTTGTCCTATCGAAGCAAGTGGAATCAAGACTCTGTATCTACAATCCCTGCATACAAACAAGGTCATGTACATGTACATATATATATATATTATCAAAGCATTACATTGTGAGAAGGAATTGCGACGTAGCAGGGCACTCACGAATGAGTGATGCTACACTGTCCTCTCATCACATCTAATCTAAAAATTGTAATATCAATGATGAAATAACATTTCTAACTAACTAATCACATCATAAAATAAATCACTAGATCACTGCATCATAATATATAACTAGAATCAAATCAAACATCATAGAATCAATGTAATCATAATGTCATCAACTAAAGTAACATAATCCTCAATCAATCTAAACTAACCAATCCACCAAACCAAACCATAAGGAGTAAAATCACAGTCACAAAGTATCAAACCAAAGCATAGAAAGAAGACAAGTCTAAATAGTAACAGGACACGTATTATATATTACTTTATATTGTGAGCTAATTGTCATCTTGTTTTTTCCCTTCTTTGGATTTCCACATAAATCTTGTGTTTCATTGTGCATGATGTTTAATTGGTTCTATTTATATTATCTTCTTTCATGCTAACTCATTTTAATAGACTAAGGTTTAATTAAGTTGATTTCGATATGAACATTCGTGAGTGCTGTGAATTTTTTAGGTACAAATCATTCTTGACCTCCCTCTTAGTTGTCTTATGCATTGAAAAATTAGTATCATAACAATGTTCCTTGGAATAATGATTTATCACTTGAGATAGATCTAGGGTGGAACACAAGAAATATGTTCCTTTGTTTGATGGATCTGATTATGCATTTTGAAAGAAAAGGATGGAAGGTTTTTTTTATTTCTCTTGGATTTGATATTTGGAAGTTTGTTGAGACTAAATATACTATGCCTACAAATGGTCAAAGAACTAATGATGATATAAAGTCATATGAAATCAATGGTAAAGCAAGGTCTTCTCTCTCAAGTGGTCTAGCTAATTCTGAATTAGTGAAGTATATGAATCTTAAAACTACTAAAGAAATTTGGGTAAAGTGTAGCATAGAAAAAAGAACCCTTTATATTTTCACACTTTTTTGGGCCCTCCATGCTAAAATTGGGCTTTTTATGCCTTATTTGGTCCTATTTTTCATCCAAAAGCCTTATTCAATGCATCTTTCTGAGGAAATTTCTAACATATATCTAACAACCAATCATAATTTAATATTTTTGGGTTGTGTGTCTCAGATTTAGTGATCTGGGACTCATACCCCTTCTTGTGTGTATGGGTCCCACCTATGTTCTTGGACATGAACTTAAATTTTGCATAGAACTTCCACATTTTGTAAGACCCTGCCTTTGTGGTCTTATTGATTTTATTAGTCATCAATGGTTTATTTCCTATATTTTACGTTCATTTATGTAAGGAAATATATATTATTGATTCTTGTTCCTATACATCAAGTTCATATTTTTTTATTTTGAACTAACTAACTAACTAACTAGTAGTTGTGATTTTGTATGATAGCCAGATGAGGTCTATTCCCTTCTTGTATGTAATGATTGAGAGGTTTCGTTATTTGTAATATCATTATGTATAGTAATGGATTTCATCATGTTAGGTGATTTATATTATGAGTTTGATTAAGTGAATATAAAAATAATGATTGATATTTAATATTTGGTTGTAATAGTATTTGTTATAAGTAAAATAGATTATTGATAATTTTTAATGTTTTTATATTAAATAACATGATCAATTATTTCTTAACTCTAAAATATATTATAGAAGTAGGTAGAGTATCTTTTCATATTCTATCTTTTTAAATACTGATAATTACGAGAAATATTAACCTCCTTTGGTTGAGTAAATAGGTTAAAATTGGCCACTATTGATGAAGGCGTCACATAGCTATTTTCCTTAAATCATTCTTGGAAAATTATAGTATTGCTAAGGATATGTATTCAATCTTGTTTTGTAAGGGTCAAGTGCATGTGGGACATTTTTCTTACCCTTGATTCACCTCTTTAAATTTCATTATTTATTTTAGGATTTATGATGCATTTATGTGCTTTTAGTTGTTTAAAAGGTTACCTAGGTGGTAGGTCTATAGAGTAGGGGTATTTTAATTTTATAAAATCACTTAAATGAAGTTTAAAACCTCCTCTAATTTCCCACTTATGAAAAGTGGCGAAAATGGGAGTTGGTTAAATGGTTGGGAAGTTTTGGGGAGTTAGTTTCTCTTTTCACTTTTATATATTCCTTATTTTTGAAAGGATAAGGGGATCTCTCTTTTGGGATTGGATTCTTTCTTTTCCTTCACTTCTCTCCTTTTTGGTAAGGAGAATTCTAGGTGGAGAAAGAGGAGAAGATGGGATATGGAGAATGGAAGAATAGGGATTGGAGAAGAAGAGGCTACCAATTTTTTATTTTTGTACTTAGTTGGTAAGATCTACCCATTTTTAGATTGTGTTCTCAAAATGTAAAGGATCATTTATTGTGCTTTGAATTTTATGTGAAAGTTAAAGTTAATCCTTTTGAGGTATTGTTGAAACTGTGTGTTGGGTTTTTCCTTGTTGGTGTTCCACCTTGTTTTAGTTTCTCTTAATTTGTACTACAATTTAAGAATTTGGGCGATGAATTAGAGCATGGATGTTTGCATTGTGCATAGTATGTGGTCTATTTTGTTTAAGGAACACTTGTAAATAGTGGTGGTGTGTTTAATGGAAATTTATGTGACCCCTAGAACTCGAGGGTGGATTGATTGTCAATCCTATTGTTGGAAGGAGAGATTTATGGTCATAGTGTTTTTTGTTGACCTCTCTTTCAGATACATGAGTTAAGAATAATTCTCATGAAGTTTCAACTATGATCATTCACAAAGATATATGGGGTCTTCTAGGTTTGCAAAAATTAATTTCCATGTGATTGAAGTTGTCAACTTGTGTTGGGAAGGGGTTTCCATTAAAAGATAATGAAGAGGAGTAAAGAGGGATAATGGTTGAATAGTTGTAGTTATCCTTGAGGAATATGACCTTTATGTTTAAATGGGATCATGATATTTTGGGTTGTATTTGGGAAGTTTCAATATTTTTGATCTTTAATTTTTCATAGTATGTGTGAAATTGTACATAATTTTTCAAATTTATTTTCTATGCTTGAAAGGAATGAATAATTCTTCTTGAGATAAGTAGAAATGTTTAAAAATTAGTAAGTATGTATACACATACACAAACCTTTTGAACAAGACAAAATATTAAATTAAATACTTACCAACCCTTCCATATTCTATATGAATTAGTAAATAAATTATAACCAGTGAACTAAGTTCAAGATACATTGTATACATATATTTTTGAAGCATCACGTGGATAACATTTAACTAGTTACATTATACTAGTGTAAGATAACATTTAAGTGTTTAGATTATGCATATACAAATTAAAATTTTACAATGAGATCCTTTTAGAGTGTGATTTATTTAACTATCATTCACATGCACAGGCATGCAATAATCAACCGATAGGGGTCCACCGCAAATGACTACTCAATGGGAAGCAAGGAAGAAACTTGTTTTTGTAATGCAATGTGATGTACAAATATTCGGAAATATTTTGCAATTGTTTGAATGAGTCAAATAAAGGAAAATATGTTAATAATTGAATATGAAATAATGTGAGGTTACTTTATATTAGGAGGTGAATGAGGATTAATTTTTTTGAGTACATTGTAATGAATATAGATGTTCAAAAACAAATTTATATATTTATATGGATAATTAGATGGATAGATCAATTAAAGAAAAGTTATGTGTGAAAAATTATTGTATATCTCTACATTTAATTGACACATTGAAAAACATTTTAAACCCCATGTTATAGTCCAGTTATTTATTGTTATGTAACAGGCAATCCATGGGAGATTAAGAACCATTTCCATAAAATGAGAAATTGTTTTTTTGTGTTTCCATGTCAACCATTTTTAGTTGCAAATTGATTATGGAAATGTTTAATAAAATTGTATTTCATATTGATTATTTCCAATGTATCCATTAATTGCAATCTCGAGCAATTAATCATGAGTAATTTTAATTACAATAATTCATTTAAAATGATTTTAATTCATAATATTAGGAGAATGATTTCTTAATAGAATTTCTCTTAATAAATTACATTTGGTAAATTAAATACAATTTAAATTTTCAAATAATTATTTTTTTTAATAAAAATAATTTATCTCCAAAATTTAAAGGATAATATAATTTAATATATTTTTTAGTTTAATAGTTGGTAGGCCTAGATGCACATCTATATTTGAAATTTTTCTCTAGGTTAATCAATCATGGATACTAATACATGACAAACTTGAAGTTGTGGATAAAATAATATTTATAAAAAGAATGGAACATTAAAGAGTTCTCATTTTTTAAAAATTTATTAGTGATCCCCTTAATTACTATAATTGAATAAAAAAATATTCTTTAAAAAAATTTCTCCATAAATTTAGGTATGGCATATTTGTTGCAATGCTTCTATGGTACTAGATGATTTATTACTTTCATGTTATTTATTGTGATTATTTCTTATTTGAATATTAGTTATGATGTTCATCACCAATGGTTGTTTAAAAAAAAAGAACTTTAATATATAAATATTTTTTATAAATAGTATTTACTCCATAATTTTGTAAATAAAAGCATTATTATCCATGCGGTTTAAAAATATTAGATTTTAAATGATTGATTCTAGTAAAATGATGTTCTATAATCAGTGTACGAACAAAATTAGGACTTAATTAAAATAAAATAATAAATGGATGATCAAATAGAATAAGAAGAAATAACACTTAGAGAGGAAACATGTGCATAGTCCAATTAAAGACTAACTTACACCACCTTTGATGGAAAACAAATAAACAAGCCTCACAAGAAGAAGAATATGATGACACGACACATATTTTTCATTTTTAGAATAATTGAATTAAAAGGTATGGCTTATTTTGTGGGGAAACGATGATTTATTTGACTTCATAAAGGATATTCTACTCAACCCATTGGTATCAAAAAGGAAGAATTAAAAGTAACTAAGTATATGTGCAAAAGCATTAAAGATGATGTGAAACTAAAAAGAATTAATGGTATTTATAGTTTGTTCACATAATCTATTTATTGATATGGTAGCATTGTATAGTTGGGAGTGATGAACTTTTTTTTGGAGCACCCATTTTGAAGTAAAAATAAACATAGCATGGAATCAAAATAATCACCATGTGGAAATTTTGATGCATGCACACCAAAGAACTCATGGCCTATAGGGTATGTAGTCATAAGTGTTATAAAAATCCATGACAAACAACATAACTTATAATTTCTTGGTGAATACCATGAATTTTAAAGTCACGAGAAATGCCACAAATTTTCTAACACTTGCCTACATACCTTGTAGGCCAAAATCATTGCTTTTGTTTCTTCATCCCCAACATTTTAAATGAAATATTTTCTATGCAAATATCTATCCAATGAAAAACATATCTGATGAGTACAATTATACATATTTACACCTACAAAAGCAACATACTCATGAGAGAAGAATACTTTCATGTTTATAAATTACATATCATCTCATTCACTATGCTTATTTGTCTATCTGGAAAGCTAGATTCTTGTTAGAATTGTAATCCATTGAAAAAAAAAGTGAGAGAAATAATTAATAATATTTACAATTGGTTCACCAAATTTATTTATTGATAATAGGAATTCTTTTTACTTACATGTGATGTTGGTGGTGTTGAACAATAGTGAGTAGCAATGGATCAACTTGTTGGACTAGGAAATTATTTGAAATGGACAATTTACAATATACTAATTTGTTTGTATGTCTATTTTGTCTATGCAACATTATAAATGAAAAAATATAGATATATAATAAAATAGGTTAGCATTATTTTTTGTAAATAGAAAGAGATAAAACATGATATTTTTAATACATGGGATACTAACAAACATTTGTGTATAAATACTCTACTAAAGAAGTTGAAAAGAGAGCTATGGAAACAATGAGAAATACAATGGATAGAATATAAAGCATGTGTTTTGGTGGACATGTGGATGTGAAAATTTTTCTGTCCATGTATATAAGCAACAAAAAAATTATGATGATAGAATCTAAAAGAACTAAACCCACGCTCATTGTCCTCCCTATCGAATTGGCATTATGAAGCCTCACAGGCTCTAGCCAAACCCTTGAGGAAGAAAAGTAGGTAAGGTCCATGTAAAGTCTAAAGGGCTCTTATCATATATCACACAATAACAAAAAAATAGAAATTCTAAAACAACTATTGGAAAAACACTTAAGAATCACAAGTAAGTTGAAATAGACAATTTACAATACACTAATTTCCTTGAATCTCTATTTTATCTATCCAACATTATAAAGGGAAAAATTTAGATATAGAATAAAATAGGTTAGCATTATTTTTTGTAAATAGAAAATGATGTAGGAGCATCCAGGGTGTAAGAGAAATCTTTCATCACCCAAAAAAAATGTTGTTTCTTTTTTATAAGGCCTAAATTTTGTAGGGTTACTATTTTAGTAAGTTTGCATTTATACATAGTTGGACACAAAATATTACACAGACCTCCAGAATGGTCAAGTGAAGCCAATGGAAAAAAATAATTTCAATACCATTTTTCATTTGAGAGATATTAAAATTTGAAATTTTAAAAATCCTAGTAAAATCATCGGGGTCAATTTTGAGGCACTTAGAGGCTCTGGATGGGCCTAAAAATTGGTAGAAAATGAAAGTTGATGGCCTTTAGCCCCTACTTTCTCAAGACCTTTCTGAAAAGGTGTATAATATAAAATCTAACAGTTGGATCAAAAGTTATAACCCCACAAAGTTGTAATACCAAAATTAATAAAACTTCAAAATATCTTCCTAAGGAAGTTACACTTTCTAGAAGATTCTAGGGCGGTTACACTTTCCAGAAGATTCTAGGGTGGTTACACCTTTGAAATAAAGGATGTAAAGGGGGACTATAGAGGAGAGGCAAGAGAAGAGTAGATAGTGGCTTTGATTTGCAGACTTGCATATTTATGTAATCAGAAAGAGCATGTGATGGAAAATATAATGTTATAATTTCATTTTCATTTCAATTATAGTAGAAAATATTTGCTTTCCTTCTTGAACTTTTTTTGTGCCATTATCTATTGTTTTTGTGAGTTTTAGATTGTAAGAGGAGTACCCTTCAATATAAAAAGATAAAATAAAATATTTTGAATACATGGGATACTGGTAAAGAATTGTGTATAAGTAATATGTTGATGAAGTTGAAAATAGAGTTGTGGAAACAATGAAAAATACAATGGATATATTAGAGTATGTTTTTGGTGGACAAGTGGATGTGATATTTTTTGTGACCATGTATATTAGCAGCAACAAATATATCACAATAGAATCCAAAAGAACTAAACCCACAATTGTTGTCCTCCCTACTATATTGGCATCATGAAGCCTTGCGGGCTCTACCCAAACCCCCGAGCAAGAAAGGCAGGTAAGATCCATTGAAAATCTCAAAGACTCTTATCATATATCATGCAATAACAAAAATAGAGAAATTTTAAAAAAACTATTTGAAAAATAGTTAAGAATCACAAGTAAGAGATTGTTGGAAATGCACATTAAACATATTGATACAAGCCAAACAATGTTAGTAGATTGTTATGGAAAACAAGGAGCAATGAGCAGTGTGATATATATTGAAACTAGCAAGCTATGGAATAGTTAGCTTCACAATTTAAGATTTGAGCTACATCATTTGGTAGTAAATACCATAGGAAAAAATAGGAATTATAAAAGATCTATTAGGAAAATAATTAATAAATCAATATATACAATCTCAATTTAAAAATAATTAATAATATTTATAACTCCTTGACCAGATCTATTTATTGAAAATGGGAAAGTTGTGTGCTTACATGTATTTTTGTTGGTGTCAAAGAAGGGTGAGAAACATTGGATAAAGTTTTTGGAGCATGAAATAATTTGAAATAGTTAATTTACAACACACTAATTTCTTGAATGTCTATTCTATCTATGCATCATTATAAAGTAAATAATATAGATATAAAGTAAAAGAGGTTACCACTCTTTACTATAAATAGATAGAGATATAATGGAACATTTTGAATGCATGGAATGTTGGAAAAGAGTTGTGTGTAAGAAATCTATAAGACAAGTTGAAAAGAGAGTGGAGGAAATAAAATAGAGTTTGTTTTTAGCAGAGAAGTACATGTCAAAAAATTGTGAGCATCTGTATAAGCAGCAACAAATAGACAATGGTGGTAGGTAGAAGCAATAAAACCATGTTTGGTCCCCTACTTACCACACTGGGATGAGGAAGGCTTGCATGCTCTAGCCCTACCCCTAAGCAGAAAATGGAGGTAAGGCCCATTGGAGATCTAGTGGAAATTTACCATAGACCACCTCGAAACAAATTTTTCATTAAAACGGGCATCCTCAAATAGGATCTGTAATATTGTACTCTTTTTTTTTATATGGCAACTTCCCGACAAATAATGGAGCTCGAATTTAGAATATATGTATGCATATATGTATATATGTATCTATATATACATATATATGTATATATGTATATATATACATACATACATACATACATACATACATATATATATAATATATATATACAAACATGTAGACATATGTATATATAGATGCATGTATATGTAAATATATGTTAATAGTGGTGCTGGTTTGATAGCAGACTATTCTAAAAATTGATGGCTTTGATTCCGTTCTATACCATATTAAAGGGTTTGAAAAATTTTGTTGTCCATAATATGTATGCCATTTTACATGGGTGTTTTGTGTTATGGTTTTGCATGGATGGAAAAATTATAGTTAAATTATCTTCTTTGTTGCATCCAAAAATATGGTTATGGTTAGTAAGGGAAAGTATACTCTGAAATGTGGCAAAAAATATATTCATTAGGTTGCATTGTCGAAAGATCCATTGTGGTGTTGGTTTGATAGAAAATTAGTGTCAAAATTGTACCTCCATCTCCATTTCAAGTTCCTCATAACAAACTCTTCTTCATGATACTATTTTCCCCAATTCCCCATAGTAGACTCTTCATTATTGTAGATTTTTTAAGAATCATAGTTAAATGATATATTATTGAAAACCCATAGTAAACATATTCATAGAAGAGAATCAATGTATGCAAGAGTTGATTTTTCAATTGAAAATTTGAACTACATTATTTCACAGTAAACCCACACTAAACAGAACTTGTTAAGGGAATGGGTGGAAATAATTTGTGCAAAATGGGTATAAAACCACAAAGTTATTTAGGAGTTTGAGCTACATCACTTGGTAGTAAATATTATAGACAAATAGAGGAGAACTTTCTAGGTTTTCTTATGAAGATGTGGAGCTTGCCTCTTCAACAAAGTATGTTTTTAAATGTGCCTCATTGGTTGATAAGACTTTGAAAAAAAATTATGAATTTAGAATGACAATTGAACTATTACATAGATTGTTTGTCTTGTATCAATATGTTTCATGATATTCTTTTTACCTCATATATTTGAAGGGCCTTGAAATAAATTATTCTATTGTTCTTGTAAGAACGATTTTTTTCAATTTTTAAAATTCTATTAAAAATTTCATGGTTGTTTTGTTTGGATGGAACATGTTATATGCCTTGTATCAATATGTTTCATCATACTCTATTTTTCTCATATATTTCAAGTTCATAAGAACAAGTTGTTGTTCATGACATTATTTCTTTCTCCCATAACAAATTGTTCATTATCATAGTTTTCCTCTTTCATGCTCCATATTTTAAAGTTGACTTATGATCATTTGTTACGTTGTTGCAGTTCATAAGTATTTTCCTAATATTTATTTTAGAATTTACCTATTTGTGTATAGTGTTTAGTGCCAAATAGTGTAGCTTGAATTTAGAATTGAGAATCCAACTCTTAGATAGATCTTGAATATCAATAAGGAAAATAGACAAGATTCATAGGAAAATGAAAAATGATATGGAAACATACACAGACCAAAGAAATTGAAAGCAGGCCAAACATTTTCGTCCACCTAGCATTTATATGTGATTGTTAAATGTTATTCCAATACGTCTTACAACTGCTACTTAGGCTGCTTGCCTTATAAGAATTTGTTCCATCATATAGCAACGAAAGCATGGATTAACCTTGATTTGAGCAAACACTTACCATGATTTTTCTACACATATAGGCAACCAACTCAACCACCTCCAACCCTTCTTTCTAATTTCACTTTTTGTCTATAATATTTTGTAGCAAATAAGTTTTAATCCAACACCTCTTATATAATTACTCTATTTGTCTTCAATATATCTATATTTACACATATGCATTTTTTCTATGTTTCCAACCATTGATTTTCACATACAGTTCACATTGTGTGTATATATATATGTGTATATATACACACACACACACATATACATGCATTGTTGATGGTGTTTAACAAGGAAAATCTATATTGGATCAAGTTGTTGGACCATGGAATAATTTCAAATAGACAGTTTACAATAGACTAATTTTGTCGAATATCCATTGTATCTAGGCAGTATTATAAACAAAACAATATAGATATACAATAAAATAGGTTAGAACTATTTGTTAAGAATTTGCTCCATTGTATAGCAATGAAAGGATGCATTAAACCTCATGTGAGAAAACACTTACCATGCTCTTTCCACACATGGAGGAAACTGGCTCAACCACTGCCAACCCTTCTTTCAAATTTCACTTTTTGTCTATAATATTTACTACTGAATAAGTGTTATTCGAACACCTCTTATACAATTACACTATTTATCTTCAATATATATACGCATATGTACATCTATCTATGTTTCCAACCATTGATTTTCACATCCACTTCACATTGTATGGATGTATATATATATGTATGCATTTATGAGTGTGTATATATATATATATAAATATATATATATATATATGCATATACATATACTATTGATGGTGTTTAACAAAGAAAAGTTGTATTGGATCAAGTTGTTAGACCATGGAAGAATTTCAAATAGAGAGTTTACAATAGTCTAATTTTGTTGAATATCCATTGTATCTATCCAGTATTATAAATGAAACAATATAGATATACAATAAAAGAGGTTAGCACTATCTATTATAAATAGAAAGAAATAAAATGGAAGATTTTGAGTACATGCCATGTTCATAAAGAATTGTTGATAAGGGATCTATTTGGGAACTTGAAAATAGAGCTATGGAAAGAATAAGAAATGTAACCAATAGATTAGAGTATGTTTTTTGTAAGCAAGAACATCAAAGAATTTGTGTGTCCATGTATATATATGACCAGCAAGAAATATATGGCATTGGAAAGCAAAAGCTCTAAATGCACAAGTAGTCTCCTCCCAACCATATTCACATCATGAAGCCTCGCGGACTCTAGCCAAACCCCCGAGCAAGAAAGGAACACTTATTGTAAATATTATTCACAAAAAGGGAAATGGTATTGAATTTCCTAAAAAATAGAGAGATACATATACACATACACACACATAGACACACACACATACATATATATATCTGTGTGTGTATTGAAATCCACCTTTCATGTTTAAAAATATAGATATAGGCAGGAATGTATATTCATATATATAGAACAAGACCACTATGGCTTAGTTCACAATGCAACAACAATCTATATATACACATGTATATCTGAAATTCCCTCATTTTTTTCAAGATTCTTGGAACAAACTACTCAGGGTTACTTATGACAGCCATAGAGCTTCCTACCTACATACGCTGGTGGTGGTGCAACTAGTTTCATCAGTACCGAGATGCAAAAGGAAATTTTTTCCTATGTTAGAAATTTTGATTACACAAGCCAGCTCTTACATAGACTACTTGTCTTGCATCAATATGTTTCATGTAGATTTTAAGCATTTGTCATTTATCTATAATTCTTATAGTTTTTTCCTAATAGTTCTTTTACAATTTCTCTATATCATGAAACATATTTATAGAAGACAAGAAATCTATGCAATTGTTGGGTTATCAATTCAAAATTCAAGCTACATTACTTGGCACTAAAAATTATAGACAAATACATAAATTGTAAAAGAGTTTTTTGTGCATTTCATATTTATTTTTTTACTTGGCATTATAGCGGTGCTTGTTTGATAGTAGAATATTGTAAAAATCATTTGCTCCACCTTTATTTTATAGAAGATTGGAGGGTTTTAAAACTATTGCGCTCCAAAATTTGTCTGCGGTATATAATTATATGTATGTATGTATGTATGTATGTATACATGTTCCATTTCCCCATATCAAACTGTTCATTATCATAGATTTCCTATTCTATTCTTGATATTTTAAAGTTCTATTTAATGTTGGTTTTGAAACATCTCTCATTCTCCTCTAATTGTTAAGTGTTTTTCTAACAAGTTAGTGAAATGAATATATAGATTAGAGTATGCAGCATATTCTTGCTTACCAAAAAATTTATCACTATCTATACAAGGTAAAATAGAAAATATTATAGAAAAAATAGGTAAGCTATAAAACAACTATGATGGAAAATACTTAAGAATCACAGGCAACGCTGGAGATGTCCCAGGTGGTGGTGACAAGGCCAGTGTTTTTTTCTCTATGGCACTATGGAGCTTTTTAATTATGTGGGTTCACACTAGTGGAGTTAGTGTCCTCGATACACGAAGGTTGAATGGTAAGTGTTTTCTCACATGAGGGTTAATTCATTATGTCGTTGTATAATGGGGTTCGACAAAGTAAATGGAATATTGAATGTCATAGTGTGGGAAGGTGTACTTTGATTAAGTTTCATTGTTGAAACAACCATTGTGGTTCTAATACATATATATACATGAATATTTATACTAATAGTTACAATTTCCCTATTTCTCTATAATACTAAATGCTAGATAATGCACCTCCTATTATACAATTACTCTATTTCTTAGCAGACTAAAAACAATGTGGGCACCATATTAAAATCAAAAGCAAGAGAACTCAATGAATGTGTAAATATATATATACAAACAAAGGAATAAATTATGTTCATATTTGCAAAACAAAAGTCTTAGATAAGATGCAGGCATACCTTGTGGGTGCAATTGGATGTAGTATGAATAGAAGAAAAGAAGGTTGGCTTTCTACCCTACCATATCGGGTCATCCAGGCTCATGGGTTGTTACCAAACCCTTGAGCAAGAACATATAACATAAGAATTTTCTTTAGTTGAAAATAGTGTTAAACATTTTTAAAACTATATATAAATTTTTTATTTATGACAAACAATTTGACATGTAGTCAAGAAATAAGAGATGACACCATATTAAAATGAAAAGCACAAGAACTCAATGAATGTGAAAATATATATATGTAAACATAGGAATAAATTACATTCATATTTTCAAAATAGAAGTCTTACATAAGATGTAGGAATACCTTCTAGGTGTAGTTGGATGTGGTATGAAGAGAAGAAAAGAAGTCCTGCTCTCCAACTTGTCATATTGGGTGATGTAGCCTCATGGCCTATTACCAAACCCTCGAGCAAGAAAATAGACTACCCAACACTATGATCAATGGCAAAGCCAATATTGGGGCACCTATGTTTGTTGTTTCTGGATATTTGATTGTGTTTGAGATTTTTCATCCACAAACAAAAACACAAACAAATATCAAGAAATAAAAAATCTCAACCATTATAGATTGTGGAAATATCATAGCATTAATAGGATAATTTTCTTTAGTTCAAATCAATGTTATAAATTTTTAAAAATATATATAGTTGAACCATTTATGATAAAGAATTTGACATGTAGTCATGAAACAAGAGATAGAATAAAGGAAATATAGCCTTAGCTTCTATATAAATAGAATGTTGTTGTAGCTTGTACACCATGTTTCAAACATGTGATCACAAAGCTATTTAGTATTGTGGAGATGTGTAGTTATACTTCAAAATGTATGCAATCTAAAATGGTTTAAATCAGATATAGTTAGTCACAAAAAAATTTTGAAGTTTAGTGTGGTAAACATGTGTAATTTGTAGATAATATCTAAATTAGGAAATATAAAATGTTGTATAGTTTATAGAAAATAATATGTAATGCCTCTATAATAGAATAGATCACATAAACAAGATGTCAGTATACATCATGCAGAGAGTAGGACAAGCTCAATGAATATATATATATATATATATATATATATATGCAAACATAGGAATAAATTATGTTCATATGTGCAAAATAGAAGCCTTAGCATCCTATACTAAACATTAAAAATCCAACACACAATAAATAGAACTTTAAAATATGGAGAATAGAAGAGGTGAACTATAACAATGAACAATTTGTTATGAGCAAGTGGATATTGATACAACACAAGCAATCTATGTAACTGTTTCCTTTTCAATTCAAAATTCAAGCTACATTATTTTCTACTGAATATTGTAGACAAAAATGAGTTGTAAAAGAACTATTATTTTTAAGTTCCAAAATTCTAGAATTTTGTAGATTGGTATAAAGTATAAACTTGATATTCATGTATACCTTTGCATTGCTTTCAATTATTTTTGCACTATGTATGTGTTATTCAGTTTGGATGGAACATGTTATATGTCTTCTATCAATATGTTTCATGATATTATTTTTCCTTCATATTTTTCAAGTTCATGATAACATCATGGATAACAAATTGTTTGTAATTGTAGTTTGCTTCTCCTATGCTCCATATTTTAAAGTTGTATTTAATGTGGTTTTTTTTCTATAATATTAAGTAGAAAACTAGTATTATTCTAATACCTCTTATAAAATTCTCTATTTTTCTTCAATATTTACCACCATAGGAGGTAGCTTGAATCTTGTATCAGTATGTTTCAATTTTTTTTTGTTGTGTATAATTTTAAAGAGATGGGAAAGGTTTTCTTTACATAAAAAACATTTAGAATCACATCATATAATTGTTGTCATAACCTAAAGAAAATAGTTAACATCATAAAGAACAAGGTTTAAATAGATCAATTAGCAAGCTAAAAAGATAGTTGTACAAGCATGGACAAATTTAGTCAGTAGAATAAAATATGTTGTGGATATGTAGGATCCAATGTATGCTAGTTATAGGGAAAACCACAAAACTCATGCTTGTGCTCCTCCCTACCATATTGATATCATGAAGCCTCATGGGATCAATTCAAACCCCCGAGCAAGAAAAGTATGCAAGTCCCATAAAAAATTCAATGGAGCCATATCCTATATCACACAATGGTGAAACAGGGGAAATTTTGCTATTTCCATATATGATTTCTTATATTGCACTATTTTTTCCATGTAACAACTTTAAAAAGATGGATATTTTGATAAAAATCTTCCTAAAATAGACATATATGCACCATGTAATTTACATGATGGCCATGTGGGAAATCCAATGTATGCACACCAAAGCACTCCTGGGTTGCAAAACATGTAGTCATAAATGTTATAAAATCCATGGAAAATAACATAACTTATGATTTCTTGGAAAATTACCTCAATTTTAAAGTCATCACATATGCCATAAGTTTTCTATCATTTCACTGCACCCTCTATAGGCCAAAATAGTTGCTCTTACTTTTTCATCCCCAAAATTTTAAGTGAAATATCTACTTTGAAAATATCTATCCAATGAACTACATACCCCATGACTACAATTATGCAGATGCCCACCTATAAAAGAAACATGCTCATCAACAAAGAATAATTAATATATACATATCTAGCCAAACCCCTGAGCAAGAAAAGTATGAAAGGTCCATTGAAAATTTAATGGAGTCATATCATATATCACACAATGGTGAAGTAGGGGAAATTTTGTTGTTTCTGTATATGGTTTCTTATATGGCACTATTGTTTTTCATGTAACTTTAAAAAGATGGATATGTTGATAAAGAGTTTCCTATATCTTATTTTTTCCATAAGCTAGAAAGATAATTGTAGAGTCATGGAAAAATGTAATGTGTAGAATACACTCTATTTATTCTGATCTAGTGCATGTAAGGATTCATACATGGATGTATATCAAATATTGCACAATGATGAAGCTGCAAAAAAAATTGTGTTCTCATAGATGATTTCCTTTTTTGCAAGGCTTCTTTTACTAAAATAACTTTAAGGAAAAGAGAATGTAGATAAAAAATTGGGCAAGACGAGACTTGTCTATAATGTTGATAAGAATAGGGAAAGAAGAATATATGGAAAGTCTTATTTCAAAAAAAAAACCAATACATGACATTCATTTGTACCTTTGCATTGATTTCAATTTAATTTTCTCTATGTATGTGTCATTTTGATTGGATGGAATATGTTATATGTTTTTTATCAATGTGTTTTATGATATTCTTTTTTCCTCAACTGTTTGAAGTTCTTGATAATAATTTGTTCCTCGTGATATTGTTCTTTTTAGTTCCCCATAACAAACTATTCAAAGATGGGACTTGTCTATAATGTTAATAAGTAAAGGGAAAGAAGAATATATGGAAGGTCCTATTTGAATATAGAAACAATTTTGTAGATGAAATAGCCAAATATCGTTAAAAGGAAAACATCAAAGGAATGTGAAAGGTTCTTCTTCAAATAATAAATTGAACACAAATAACTTTATAAACACACCTTATTTTAACAAAACAATATAAATCCTGAAACTGAAATATTGAATATTGCATTTACCTCCCCCAAGCCTAGCACACAAAAACAGTAAGATGGCCTAGAAATGTGGAAAAAATTGCATGGAATTGTATCATATATTAGGAAAAAATACAATGTAGACAAGGAAATATATTTTTTAATGTAATATACAAGAAGAGAAAAAAAATGAAATGGTCAAAACAGAACTCTAAAGTTGAACATTTCCTAGCTATGTGAACCACATAAAACCAATTGAAAAGGTGGGAAGAAAACATAAGAATATGTGAAAGAAAAGAATCAAGGAAAAATAAGGAAACTTAGGGTATATAGGCGTGAAAAATGTACAATGCAACATAGATTTAGATTTTTAAACTTATTATTCAAATGCAACACATTTTTTTTAGAATGTTTCAACACTATGTGCATATATAGTTTAATACACTAGGATATCCAAAACATGTTACTAACTTATAATTTTTTTGGTACATATACATATACATATACATATACATACATATACATACAGATAGATATACATATACATACACATATACACATACATACACTTTTTGTCCTTTGTTTATTCTTTATAGTTATTTCCATGCATCTTTGGCATTATAACCATTAGCATAGGATAAATTGTAGTTAAATATACAAATATTTGAACAATGAACTACATAACCCATGATTACAATTGATGAAATCTCTATCTCCTAAAACAACATGCTCACTAGGGAAAAATAGTTTCATGTAAATATCAATTAAATTCCACGAGTTTGATTCACAGAGGCTTCATGAAACATTTCACACTTTTGACACCCTACTTCTTAATCACATCAATTTCTTCATAAAGCCTCTGTGCATCAAGCTCATTCCTCCAATCATGAAGCTCAAAATAAAAATATCAATTTTTAATGAATTACTTCATAGTGCAATTGAAGACTCAGTCATACCATTTTTGATAAAAATAAAATAAAAAAACCTTCAAGAGAAGAGTGCAATAACACAATACAATTCTTTTATATTCTTAGAATAAATGAATAGACCTATTGAAGAACAAATATGTGGCATCAAAATCCAGAACAAAAAGTAAGAATTTGTGTGCACATGCATCTATTTAAGAATAAATATATGGTGTTTATCGTTTTAGTTATCTTTATGCATATTTGTTGTTACACCCATTAACATAGGAGTAATTGAATATTAACATAACAGTGATTGCATATATAGGTATATTCATAGGGTTATTGTGAAAGCATAAACATATTGGAGATACAATTAGTTTGGTGGCTATTAAGCATTATTCTTTTGAATATCTCTTTTATCTATTCAATTTATTTGTTTGAAGTTTCTGCTAGGATTTTTGCCAACCCAACCATGAATAGGATTTTTCATGCAATAGCTCCTTTAAAATTTCTCTATTTGTTTATTTTTGTTGTATTTTCAAAGGATCCACAATAGTCTTGGTCTATATATATGCATACATATTTTTGCCTAAGGGGTTGTTCACATTTCTTTTGTCAAGCCCAGTTCAAATGAAGAACCTAGTCCTAGTTGAGAAATTTCTTTACACCTTGTTTGGATACTCATAGAGTTTTAGTTTGGATCATATTCATGCATGGATGAAGTTCTATTAGTATGTCAATAAGGTGTAACAGCATTTTCTTGAATTGCACTAGGGTCTTTGTTTGAACTGCATTCATCGCTTTGAATGTTGTTTGTAACTAGTTTCACATACATATATGTCCATATATAAAATGTTTTGGGGAAAGATTTCAAATCTTCACAAAACACTTAAGAATCATAGGAAAATGACACATGATCGACAACCCCAAAATTTCACAATTTAAAAAATTGAAAACAATTCTTTTTACAAGAACAATAGAATAAGTTTTTACAAGGATCTACAAATAGATGATGGAAAAAGAGTATCATGAAAGATATTCATACAAGAGAAGCAATCTATGTAATAGCTAGCATGCCAAATCTCAACTCAAGCTGCATTATGTGGTACTCAGTATTATAGACAAATAGGGAAATAATAAAACAACTATTAGTTAAACATACATACATATAGATATACATATAGACATATATGCATATATATACACATGTATATATATCTATATTACATATATATGTGTGCGTGTGTGTGTATACATAAATATACATATACATATACATACATATAGATATAGACACAAACACACACATGTACACATACATACATATATATGTATATATTTACATACAATGTCAACTATGTGTGAAAATCAGTCCTTCAAAACATAGAGAGATACACATAGGAATATATATATTGAAGAGAAACAATACCATAATGCCTCTTTCGGCAATACAACTCAATCAATATATTTTTTTGGCATGTTTCATACAAGACATATATGCATATATATACACATGTATATATATATATATATATGTTTGCAAAACAAGGATAGACAACTGAGAGGGGGGTTGAATCAGTTGTCACAAAATATTTAAACTTTTCAAAATTAACTTTACATAATCTACGATCTAATGAATTAACAATTAACCATAGGCAATTAGCACATCAGAAACATAGAGAACACCAAGATTTTTTTACATGGAAACCTTGTTAGGAGAAAAACCATGGTGGATGTCCATCCACAATATTATACCCTATTAAAAGTATAATGAAGAATAATGGGAATGCACATGCATTCAATCACATTGCCTAGAGCTCACTACTCAAATATAAGAGGGTTTAATGCCCAAAGAAGACACACTGTGTTACAAAAATTCACATCAGATCCATAGGGTATGAACTGAGAAAATAGCTTCTAAAAAAGCCTAATTATAGTTCTAGTTAAGTATAGAAACACTCCTTCACACTTCTCTCAAAATTTTTCACACGCTGCTCTGTAATCGAATGATTAGATCACTTTTCTCACACTTTCTCTTTCTTTGGAACTTATTCCCTTATATGAACACTTTAAATTCACACAAAAAACCATTTTTATATATTTGCAACATGGATTTACATCAACAACTTCTTCGCCCAAAATCAAAGATAAAATATGAAACATATACACAATGTCAGCTCAAATTTACAAGTAAATTTTTAATGTGAATTGAACACTATCGGCCATAATATAATGAATACTTAAAAAAATATCCTTGAGCACACCAAACATTCAAATTTTAATCTCGATGGATCCACAACACACTACAACCACCATATTTTCCAAGAACATAAAAACCGAAATGTACAAGAGAAAAATCACTAACCATGAGCACACCGATCAACGTGGACATGGAACAAATATAGAGAATGATCTAAAATTATCCACAAGCATCAAGAGTCATCAAACAAGCATTTGTGACAACTGAAATTACTGTAATCACATCAACTTCAATCACGAACACCAATGAAAGCCATAGAAAAAGTTTTAGAACATAACTGTTCTTAACATGATTAAATCTTCATGTAGACCTCTAAAACTTTTGATGGATAAACTAGATACACTAAAAAATAAACCCTTTAGTCCATAATGATTCATCATCAATGTACTAAGCAAGACACCTTCATGACCCTCACTATTCAACTGTCAACCTACAACTCTTCCTTTAACAATTTTCTCAATATCCTCGACATATACAACCTTCAATACATCAATGCTAATAGTATTGACATCAATGTCAACCACATATCAAAAACACAAGTACAACATCCAACAATATCCCTCTTTGGAATTGATGGCAACAAATGATGTGAAAAACAACATTGATGCAACTCTTAATCAACACTTACTCCCCCTTAGATTTTGATTATTCTCTTCAACTCTTCAACATGATCTTCTCCCCAAAAGGCTCTTCTCAGTAGATAATCACTATTATTTCACATTACTCTTCTCTCCCTTTGAAAAAAATGGCAAAGATAAGCATTAGCTCTCCACATACAAGATTTGAACCACATATCTACTCATTTGACTAAGTTCCCCTTAAGTAGCTGCCATAGAAACATCAATCTAGATCAGAATATAGCTATGAACCACATGGATTGATACAAGTAAATGCATCTCTAGTTCATATCAGGAGGGGTAATCACCCCTATCATCCCTCTGAGATACTCAAAAGTATCCTTTGGAAACGGCTTGTGGAAAATGTCTACAATCTATTCTTTGGTACGCATATACTCTAGTCTGATTTCTTTCTCACTCACTTTCTCCCTCAGGAAGTGAAACTTAATTGATATATGCTTGATCTTAGAGTGTAGCACTAGATTCTTTGATAAGTTTATTGCACTTGAATTGTCACAGTATATGGCAATAGGCTCATCATATACTACTCTAATATATTTTAGCATCTATTTCATCCACAACACTTGAGTACAGTTATTTGTAGTTACAATATACTCAACCTCAGTAGTAGATAGGGCTAGGTAATTATTCTTTTTACTCAACCAAGAAATTAGCTTCTTCCCTACGAAGAAGGCATCACCACTAGTTCTTTTCTTGTCATCTACATCTCCTACTCAATCCACACCAATATAGGAACTCAAGGTAATATCATCATCTTTAGGATAAAAAATCCCAAAATCAATTGTTCCTTTTAGGTATCTAAAAATTCTCTTTATAGCATTCACATGTGATTCTTTTTTGATCAACTTGATATCTAGAAACCATACACAACATTCATGATGTCTGGTCTAGTCTAAGTTAAGTAGATCAATCTTCTAATCATTGACATGTATCTTGTTTGATTTTCCTTAGGGGAATCATCATTTTGTATTAACTTGCATCCAGTTACCATGGGTGTGTGAACAAGCCTTGGGTCTTCCATGCCAAAATTCTTCAATAAATCTCTCACATATTTGAGTTGAGATATCAAAATACCATTGTCTAACTAAGTGACTTGCAATCCTAGAAATAACTTCTTCTCTCCAATAATACTCATTTCAAATTCACTTTTTATTTCATCAGCAAGCTACATACATAGATCATCATCTCCTCCAAAAATAATATCATTAATAAAGACTTGAATAATCAACTCTTTATCATGATTCAACTTAAAACACAAGTTGCTATCATCAGTACCTTTATTGAATCCAATATTTAGTAAGTATTTATCTAGTCTAACATACCAAGCTCTAGGGGCTTCCTTGAGTCCATACAAAGCTTTCTTTAATTGGAAAAACATGTCTTCCTTATAAGTTAGTTGAAATTGATCTAGTTGTTCAACATATTCCTCTTCTTCTAACTCACCATTCAGAAAGATTGACTTCACATCCATTTGATATAATTTGTAGTTCTTATATGTGGTATAAGAAAGAAATAATCTTATAGCTTCAATTATGGTAACAGGGGCAAAGATTTCTTCAAAATTAATACCTTCTATTTGTCAATACCCTTTACATACCAGTCTTGCTTTATTCCAAACCACTTCACCTTGTTCATTCAACTTATTTTGAAAGACCCACTTAGTACTAATCACATTTTTATCTTTAGGTCTGGGAACAAGAATCCATGTATTATTCTTTTCAATCTGTATTAGATCTTCCTTCATAGCTTCCATCTAGCGTTCATCATTACAAGCTTCATTGACATTCTTAGGCTCAGTCTTGGAAATTAGACAATACTCTTCTGCAATCCTTCTTCTAGATTCTGCACACCTTTATTCTTATCTCCTATAATTTGATCTTCAAAATGATTTAGCTTTGCATACCTTAGAATTTTAGGATTCTCTCACATTTCTAGTTCTTTTGTTCTTTCTTCCACACTTCCACTTGTCTCTCCTTCCTGACTTTCTTGATTTACTAGAACAATATGAACTTTATTATGTGTCTAAGCATTCTTCCCTTTGTCTATACTATCTTTTTGGCCATCTAAATCATATCCAAAATATTTGGATGATCTAGCAAAGACCTCATCAACTCTAACATTTGCACTTTCAACCATTTTTCTTAATATTCTATTATAGCACCGGTAAGCCTTGCTTGTCATAAAGTAACCTAGAAAGATTATATCATTGATTCTTGCATCAAACTTACCTATGTCCTCATCTGTCTTGATATAAAGATTTCCTCCAAAGATCTTAAAATATTTAACAGTAGGCTTATAACCAAACCATAGTTCAAAAGGAGTCTTACTAGAAATACCATTGACATTTACCTAGTTTAGAATGTACACAACAATGTTTACAACTTCTCTCCAATAGATGTGAGGCACATTTCCTTCTATCATCATTTTTCTCATAGCATACATAATTTTTTTGTTCTTTCTGTCTACAACTCCATTCTATTGAGGGGTTGACGGAGAAGATAAGTATCTTTTGATTCCATACTCTTCACAGAAGGAATTGAACTCTCGGGAGGTCAACTCACCACCTCTTTTTGACCTTAGGCATTTTATTTTTAGACCTGCCTCATTCTCTACCATAGCTTTGAAAATTTTGAACTTCTCTAATGCCTCACATTTTTCTCTTAAGAAAGAAACCCATATCATCCTAGAGTAATCATCAACAAGTAGCATAAAGTACCTTACTCCTTTTAGACTTCTAATTCTAGAGGGACTACATAGATCAATATGCACCAGCTCCAATACTCCTAGAATTATTTTGTTTGCTCTAAAAAGAGACTTTAGTTTATTTTCTTATCTGACATTCCTTGCATATTGTGTTAGTAGGCCTCACTAGCTTAGGTAGATCTCTTACTGCTTGACTGGAGCTTCCCTTGATAATTTTATCAAAATTCACATGACACATCATCCTATGCACCATAACCATCTTTTATCTAGTTGAGCAATTAAACAACTTACATTAGCAACACTCAGGTGAGAAATATTACCTCTTGTCTTTGTACCTAAAACAATCATATTTATAGAGCTTCTATGTATCCTACATCTTCCATCATTGAATTGAAGATCACAACCCTTTTCCACCATTTTTCCAACACTCAATAGGTTATGCTTCAAGCCTTATACATAAAGGACATAATCAACATTATGTTTACCACCAAGAAAAATAGATCCTCTACCAGAAATCACACCAGCATTGTTATCTCTAAATCTTACAACCCCAACGTCATATTTCTCTAGACTTAAAATTTTGCTTTTGTCACCAGTCATATGATGTGAGAATCCATTGTCAATAACCCACTCATCCTTTTCTTCAATTTATCTTGCAAGAGCTTTCTCAACTTTAGCGAATTCAGTAGCCACAAAACCATTTTCCTTGATAGCAATGAAAACCCATTCATCTTCATTTCCATTTTCTTTATTAGATTCTTCATTAGTCACACTTTCTTCAACATAATAGCTTTTCTTTTGAAATATAGGTTTTTCAGGCTTAGACCAAGGAACTTTTTCAAGATTCCTTGAAGAAAAATGACCTATTTATTGCAAGAGAAACATTTAATAGTAAAATTTCCTTTATACTTACCTTGTCCTCTACCTTCTTTCCTTACAATTAGTGTTATCAACTTTTCTACCTCTCTTTCTTTATCTTCAATTTGTTTCATCTTTTCCTCATACTTGAATGTCTTTATAAAAATCTCTCCCAGATCATGTTTTTGCTTGATTCTTCAAAATACAAAGGCCTTAAATTTAGATTTAGTCTTAGGGGAAAAATCACCAGATTCACTCAGCTCAAAGGCAACAATTTTACTAATCAACATATCTTTTGTCACATTTATTACCATTCTTAGCTCTTCAATATCACGAGCCTTTGATTTTAAGAGGGAGGAAATAATCTAAGAACTATAGCTACAATTTCTTGTTCATCCAAGGTACCACAAACACATCTAATACCCATCACAAGTTTATTTACTCTTTCCATAAAAGAACTATTTTCATCTTCACCCATCTTCAAAGTTTCATTATTTTTTCAAACTTTGTACCTTAGTGACCTTAACAAATGAATATCCTTCATACAAATTCTCCATCTTCTTCTAGACCTCATGAGTTGTCTTTAGATCCATCACATTTATCATTTCTGAATCCATCAAAGAACTCAACAAATCTTCAATAGCCCTAATGTTAATCTCAACCTCTTTAATCTTATTGGGAGTGGAAGGACCATTATGAGGAATAACATATCTATTATTTGTAATCTTCCAAAAGGGTTCATGAATACACCTCAAATGACAATCCATTATGGATTTCCATAGAGAGTAATTTGTTCCATTGAATCTAGGAATGTCCTTGTATGATTCCATCTCAGATCACCTCAAGATTTTAAAATTCTTTAGAGGAACCTGCTCTGATACCTATTGTTGGTAAAACAAGGATAGACAACTAAGAGGGGGGGTGAATTAGTTGTCACAAAATATTTAAAATTTTCAAACTTAACTTTACTTAATCTCAAATTTGATGAATTAACAACTAACCATAGACAATCAGCACATCAAAAATAGAGTAAACACCAAGATTTGTTTTACATGGAAATCCTATTATGGGAAAAATCATGGTGGATTTCAACCCACAAATATTATACCCTATTAAAAGTATAATGAAGAATAATGGGAATGCACATGCAGTGAGGCACACATCCTAGAGCTCACTACTCAAATACAAGAGGGCTCACTACCCAAAGAAGACACATTGTCTTACAACAATTTGGATTATATCTGTAATGTATGAACTAATAAAATATCTTCTACAAAAGGTTGATTATAGTTCTAGTTAAGCACAAAAACACTCCTTCACACTTTGCTCAAACTTCTTCACACTCTGCTATGCAATTGAATGATTAGATCGTTATTCACACACTTTCACTTTCTATGAAACTTCCTCCCTTCTATGCACACTTTAAATTCAAACAAAAAACAACTCTTATATATCCATAACATGGATTTACATCAACAACTTCGCTGGCTAAAATAAAATATGAAATATAAAACATATACACAATGTCAGACAAAATTTACAATAAAATTTTCAGTGTGAATTGAACACTGTTGGCCACAATATAATGAAGAGTTAAAATAATATCCTCGAGCATGTCAAACATTCAAATTTTAATCTCAAAGGATCCACAACACGTTACAATCACCATGTCAACCAATAACATGAAAACCTAAACACACAAGAGAAAAATCACCAACCACGAGTACACTGATGAACGCAGATGTGCAACAAAGATAGAGCATGATCTAGAAGCATCCACAAAAAATGAAATTACTATAATCACAACAACTTCAATCAGTTATACCAACTAAATCTACATAAAAAGTATCAGAACACAACTATTCATAACACGATTAAATCTTCATGCAGACCTCTAAAACTTTCAGTGGATAAACTAGATACACTCAACAATAAACCCTTTAGTCCACAGTAATTGATCATCAATGCATCATGGCCTTCATTGTTCCACAATCAACCTATAACTCTTCCTTTAACAATTTTCTCAATATCCTCAACATATACAACCTTCAATACATCAATGCTAATAGTTTTGACATCAATGAAAACTACATATCAACAATACACACACACACACATATATGTATATATTTACATAAAATGTCAACTGTGTGTGAAAATAAATCCTTCAAAATATAGAGAGATACATATAGGCATATATATATTGAAGACAAACAACACCACAATACCTCTTTTGACAATACAACTTAATCAATATAGTTATTGTTACATTTCAGACTATAGTTTCCCACACTCCAATGTCTATGTAAAATGATTTGTAGATTCTGAAGAACAAAAATTTTAACATAAAAAATAAATAAATCATTTATGCAAAACACCGTGGTTTCTTTTTTTTTTTGGCCCATGTATGCTTCATGCACTCTACCTATTGTTTGTTCTTATTTGTGTTCATCCTTACTGCTATATGCATTTTGTACAGTAGAAGCTCTGTATAAGGAAACCTTCATATCTATGGTTTGAAATGTGTACTCTCCATATGTTAAAATTCCATATAATTTTTTTTAGATGATATGCCTTTTGAGAGAATCTAAAATAACTATTATGAAAAAACTTGAGAATCATAGGTAAATGAAAAATGGTCAAAGAAACCTCATCAAATACAAGTTGAAAAGAGGTATAATAACTTACAAAGGCCAAAAAAATTGAAAAAGGTGAATGGTTCCTATTGATATCCCATTTATGTGTGATTCTAAAGTATTATTCTAATACATATTGCAAATATTACATAGGCTTCTTTCCTCATACCAGTATGTTTGATGATACTCTTTTTCCCTCATCTGTTTCAAGCTCCTTATAACAAACTGTTAATTGTCATGGTTATTTTGTTTGGATGCAACAAGTTATATACATGTTCTATCAATACGTTCCATGATATTTATTTCCCCTCATCTATTTGAAATTTTTCATGATAAATTGTTCTTCACGGTACTCTTATTTCCACATCCCCATAACAAACTATTCATTTTCATTGTTTTCCTCTTATATGCTATATATTTTAAAATTATATGAAATCGACTATAGATCCAAAGACGACAATTTTTACAATAGTCTTCTATGAAACCAACACCATAATGGTTGTTACACATTACACATGAAACCCTCCAATATGCTATCAAACCAAGCTGAAGGAAATGATTTTTATAGTAGTCTGCTATCAAACTGAAACATACATTTTGGTACCCAACTCCTTCCTTGATCTTTTAAGGTTTTTCATGTAAAAGGTTAAAGATTTTCCAAAACAGACAATGTTTCACTCAATATTAATGTAAGGATCAAAGGGATATTGAGTGAAATGTGGGTAGATTTTTTTGAATGTTTACAAATGCAAATAAATAAATGTAAACTAATATGATGCAAGATGATGGAAAACATGGTGTTGATTGCAAGTATGAACTAGAAACTTAAACAAATGAAAATAGAAGCTGATGCAAATGATTAGAGTGCACATGGAGGTATATTAGTGTTACTAGAAAATTCTAGAATGTCCCAGAAGTCATTGTTTATGGACACTAGGATTGATACACCACAGATGGAAAATCAATCCCGCTTTTGGTGAAAACTTCTAGAAACAGGTTTATGACTATTGATAGTTGAATTATGAAAAAAATAGTTTTGAGGCCTACAGGTGGGACTAAATCACCATTCATGGTGAACTAGTCCTCATGTAGGAATCTATAAAGTTAGGACTTGATTCTATAGGTCTAGATCTACACTTCTATCTTCTATAGGTGTTTGCTTCGAAAACTGTCAGATTTGGGCCTGAAAATGACTTTTTATTGCTATTTTGGCTTGAATGATGAAGAGATGACTTGAATGAATTTTCAACTTGATCTTAAATGATTTCCAAGCTTCCAATATTTCTTTTATCTGCATACAAATAAGACAAAAGAGAGATATATTGAATGTTAGGGTATGGGGGTTTGCCTTAGTCAAACCTTATTTCAGTAATTAAAAAAAAATGATGAAAGGAAGTAATGAAATATGAAAAATGGAATTGATTACCTTGAAATTCTATAGAAATACATGAATATTAATCCCTTAAATTCTTTAGAAATCTAAATTGATGAATTTTAATGAAGAAACCCTAACTTTCTTAACTTAGATGAGAAGATAGATGATGAATTAATGATGAGAGATGTAAAAATGAGTTGTTAGATGTAAATAAAAAATGTGCCTTATTGTCTCTATTATACCTCATCATAGGCTAACATGTAGTTCAATTAAAATTTAACTTTAACTTTTTCCAACTCAAAGGTCAAAATGGGGCCAAATAGGACTCATTCGCCAAACATGGAAAATGGGTCCCACCTAGATGGGACTTACTTTCCACGCATGGAGAATAGGTCCCATAGGGGACATTCCAATAGCTAAGAAGCTAGGAGATAAGTAAATAATGTTTAAATTGCAACTTTGTCAGTTATTTGATCAATCAAAGCCTTAGGTTGCACAATATGGGTTAATAGGGGTTTATTAGTGATGATGTAAATGTCAAATAGGGCTTGAGACACATAAATCAATGTGGAACTATGATTAAATACATGTAATGCCCAAAATTTTCCCTAAGAAAACCCAACTATATATATATATATATTTTTCAAACATGAATTACACATCTACATCACCCAAGTGGTGAAGGTGTACAATATGACATGATATGAACTTGCATCCTCATGCGACAACTCCTATTACAAGTGGGGGAGATATTATAAAAAGGGCAGGGTGTGGGAGAGCAAGAACGATTCAGGTAGTCTTGAAATGATCACGCACACCCTAAAAGGTAAGGGTAGCCCCATCACACCAGATCTTTCAAGAAGCATTGCTATTTAGCCAAAGCTTAAAATATCGATGGATTTCAAAATTCTTAGCAAGGTATCAATGAGATGGTACTAGCCTAAATCAAAATGCACCAACTGGGACATGATACAAAATCTCATGGCACAAGCATTATTGCTATTATGAACTTAATGAGCCAACATTTTAAAGATATTACAACGATACTAATATGCTCGAGGTAAAATAATTTCCTTATGTTATTACTTTTTATTAATATCATCATTCCATGGTCCATCGTAAATAATTACATCATAATAACTTCTTGGTTAACGATACCCATGCGGTAATTGAGTGAGAGTACATTAACATTAACATCAGTATTAACCTTTCTCATGACAATGATAGTGCTAAAATATTAATACTTCAATCATTATTAAACCCAACCAAAAATGTCTCTTATCTGTATATAATATATATTTTTATGTAATTAGCTACTAACCCCAATATTTTTATTCTCTATATGTGAAGAATTATATGATTAATAATACTATATAAACAATATTTTCATCCATGCAAAATTAATTTGATTAATTTAAAGAAATAAAATTTAAATTAAATGAATAAAAATAATAATAATTAAAGAAACCTTCCCTCCCTTTTAAAAGAAAGGAGTGCTATTGAAACCTATTGCACTTCATTTATTTCCTTTCATTTAAAAATAAATATATTGCCCCCTCCTCACTTATATGGGGAAGTAGGATTCCTTTAGATGTTTTAAAAGTAAAAAGAATAAGGTGATTTATATTTAAGATAGTCCGTTCCTTGGGAAAACGTGGAACTCCTAAAATCTACCCTTTCAGTGATAAGCTTTTCTTATTAACATTTTCTAACGTGTTTAGGAATCTTTTTTTTTTTGCGGTGATGCATTCTCACGTGTGGAAATAATATGCTCCAAAAAAAATTCTTTGAAGGTAACAATTTTATTTTAAATACTTCTTACACTTCACCGATGTATTCATTGTTTTCTTTAATAATACGGGCTCCCCTTAACATATTAGCATTTTAAGAAGACGGCACATAAACACAAATAAGGATCAAATTACCTTCAAATTTCATAATTCAATATAAGGCTAATTTATATTATAAACAATCACAGGATGCTTATCAAGAATAGATTATTTCTACAATGCTGGGCTATTTCCAAATCATAATTTTATCTACAGATTTCATACCACTGAAGTCATAAGTCATTGGTAATTTCTATTATTATATCTTCCTAACAATTTGGAAGGATGTGACAACACTAAATTCACTAAACTACATGCAATGAAGTTACCTAAATTTGAATGCCCACTGCCAGTGAGAAAGAAAATATAAATAAATGCATAAAGTTACCTGAATTTTGAACTCTTGCTGCCAGTGTGAAAGAAAATATAAATAAATAAAAGTTAAAGAATTGCCAAGATAAGAACACGCAAATGATAGTGTGAAGAGAAGAATAAAGCTTCCATCATTTTTTTTAAAAAAACGTCAATCAAATTTAGGGAAATGTGACAGAAAAGAGGCCATGACATGAAAGGTTTTTAAATTACATTAATATTGTCATCCTCTAACGTGACCTTTTTTTGTGATTTCATCGAGGAGATTGCATGCCATGTTCCAACTGTACATCATTCTACAAGACAACTACGAGGTGGCAACTCACCCAACATTCTAGCGCAACCAACAATATGCGAATTATATTTGATACCCTAACAGCTTTTACTCGTCGTGATACACCTTTATGTAGGAAGAGATAGGGAAGCGACAACCTCCATTCAAAGGTTGAACTAGCCAAACATTGGAGTTTCTTGAGTTAGCGTGATAACAACAGATTGGTTGCAGCCTATTTTTATTCCTTTTATTTATTTGTGTTTACTCTTACACAGATCTCTCTCTCTCACTTTCTGTTTTCTCTTTTCTACCTTAATCTTTTTGTAGGGGATTACAGGGCAACATTTTTATGCACGATTCCTTCCCAACATGATCTCACACTAAACTCTATCATCCTTTGTAGTGATTCAACCTTATTAGAAGTAGTTACAGATCAGGCAGGTTTTGGAGTCCTGTGAATACAATGGGGGTTTTCGTTTCAAAAACAAATGTGATCAATGTGGGTTCACAATATTAACTAGTTCCCACTTTTTATTGTTTTCTTATTATAATTATTTACTAGATTATTTTTATTTTTAGCATATGGCAGTGCTACTGATAATGTGAGTCTAAAGGGATTAAGTAAGTAGTACTTCCATGGGCCTTGTAAGATAGGCCACATTCCAACATATGCTTGTATCTCCAAAGAGAGGGAATACCACACCTAAAATAAAACTAGGACTGTTGGAAGACAGATTAATGGCCATTGGGTAGTTCATTTCCCTACGAATGATTGGTTAAGGCGATTTAGAGTTGAGTTTCCTCACCATACATGCTATTCCGTTAGGGTGAAGTGGTGGGTTTCAAAGGAGCAATTCTATGAAACCAAAATAGTGTCTTTTTAGAGAACAACTCAAAATAGGGTGTAACATTAGAGTAACATTAAATTTACAAATATATGCAGAATGGAACTACCAGCCATATTATTTACAGAGTTTATATGAACAATGAAGACTAGTGGTGGTCTATGAACATCCTTGTAGATTGTAAACTTGTTTTCCAAATTATTTGTAGTCCATGCAACTCAGATGCCACTTATTCTTTCCACTCATGTTTTCCTAGCTACATTTACATTATTTTCCCTCAGAAACTTACAACAAAATAGTAAGATGTGTACCCTACTTTACATGAAAACACAAACCCATTTTGATTGACTTAGACCACAAGAAAACCAGATCCCTCTCTTTGTAGGGTACCGCATATATCTTTAAAACTAAATAACATACCACTATTAAGGGTTATTTACAAAACTGTTCTCTTTCAAGATAGATTCACATATTTCTCTTACAAATAAAATAGTGGTTTATCCATTTGCAAACTTCCTTTGTCGGCAATGCCTCTATGGATCCACTTTTGGAAATAGTTGTCATCTGCATAGATTAGTTATAGTCAATGGAGAGGCCTAGGGAAGAATGCTCTCCACCCTACCATATGGATCATCAAGCCAATAGGCTCTTACCATCCCCCGAGCCAAGAGATCAACCAAGAACGTGTATACTTAGCACAAAACCCTCAAAAATCTCAAACACACCTAAATAACAATAGGGTTTACCAGACAACACAAAGTCAAAAAACACCCAAATCACAATAGGGTTAACCAGACAACATGGTGGCTTGACCAGAAAAAAAAAGAAAAAAAGAAAAAGAAAACACAAGAATATGTATACATCCCCTCAATGGAAAATAATGTAGTGTACTCCATTTTTCATAGCAGTAAAATGGCCTACCTCAAGCTGGTTTTCCATACCATATATCTTCTTCCCATTCCACTCTCTTCCTTCCTCTTCTCGTCCCCCAAGAAAATCCAAGGAAAAAAAATATCACCCCCCTTCTACTTGGTTGAGGGACCTTTTAAAATTAGGGGAAACCCTAAAAAAAATATTACTTTATCTCCCATAAATATCCTCCACGATGCAAATCTAGTTCCAAGAAAGGGTTCCCTCAACAACTTAAAGTTAATGAACTAAACAATTTTTATTTTATTTTTTTAATCAGCACAAAGGAACAAATGCACTTAGATAGACACCCGGATAAATGGCTATTGCCCTCCCCAAAATACTTAAGTTACCTCTACAATTAGAAGAATAGAAAACTTCCCATTTCTTTACAGGGTGAATGGGGTGTGGTAATTAAGGTTCATGGTTGATCTCTTGTTTTCCCATTGGCCAGTTAAAAGAAAGATAAACATGCACACTGAATGCACACATCAATCATATTTGATAAATAGATACCAAAATATTAATAATAGAAATTTGAATTAAAAATTAAACTAACTTTGTTCATAAATGTCATTTTAAATAATAATCATGTATCAATTGATATTACCTCATGATTAGCTCCAATATGTCTTTCCCAATCAGTAAGGATGCTTTATATCATCTCTTCATAGTTTCATGCTCATGTGAGGAACTTAAAACTTAACTTAGTCTAAAACCAATATAACATCTCATAATTATACTAAAGAGTGACATTATCCAATTCATCAAAATATAGTCAAAATATAGTGACATTATTGAATTCATCAAAATAATTTAACACCATACCAATATACAACATTTTGTAATTATACTAAATAGTGACATTATTGAATTCATCAAAATAAGTTATCAACATATACCTACCTACTCGAATAGCTCCCACCAAGCACCTTTTCTAAAAGAAAAGTTAGTATCTACACAAGTAAAATAAATAAATTTAATTCCCAACTTGGCACAATACTGTTGGACTATGAGAGGTACTAAAATTCATCTCATTACAATTCGTTGTGGGCTATGGACTAGTATTTTTGTTTGTATCAGAGTTGAATGCAGTTCAACATTATTAGGCAATCCTTTATCAAGGAAATATAACTATGCAGACCCAATCCACTTTAAATAAGGTTGAGCCTAACATTATCAATATTTTATAGATTTACTTTAACTCTAAATTACTTGAATACTGGCAAGATTTCAGCCTTTTACATGTGTTGATTTAATCAATGTTAATGAAGTATCTATTGGTTCGAGCAAATATTACCTATGCCATATCAGAATATAGAAGTGGCTAAAACAAACACTATTGTTAAGTACCTATAGAATAATTTAAGCTTGCAAAAATAGCTAGGCCTTACATTCTCCCCCCCTAAAATTAGACTTCCTCTAGGAAGTCTCTAGGACCATATGTAACCACAATCTTCTTGCATCAAATCCCAATTAATTCTCTAATCATGATTGTTAATAAGCAACAAGGTTATAACATACATTATGGGGTATCTGTTCATCTTATTATTATTATTTTATTATTGTTTTCCCTACTATCATGATATTGAGATAGCTAATTCCAAACAAAACAACTAAGAGCAGTGCAAGCATCAAAATTCATAGGCAATATAGAAACATCCTTATCACAATATTAAGAAGTAGTGTAAGAGCCATAAGTTATAACTTCTATCTCTATAATTTAATGGCCTACTAAATTTCATGATAAATTCATATTTACAGCAACTCACATCTCCAAACTACATCCTAGGATTAACATCGTGATAGCCTAGCATAAAGAGAAGTAATAATAATGTAAAATATCTATAAGAAGGTATTTCACTTTTCATCCATCCCAATTCAGTATGTAATGAGGAGAGGGGTATTGTTTTTTTTATTTTTTTCTTTATTTTTGGTTTATTAACACTTATCTCATAGGATACTTCACATTACATTCACTTGCACTCAACCTCCACATGTCACAACTAACTTCACCCAATCCATAGCAGAAAACCATCATAATGGGATTTATGCGGATGAATGGTGCCATATACCTCTGAACAATTTTATAACCAGATAATTGTAACTTATATCATCTGAATCAATATGCATATGTAGAACCACTAATCCCATAACTGAGTGGCTATAGAACAGTGTAGCATGTTTCTGAGTGTCACAAGTACCAAACAACTGAGTAGTCATGTATAAAGTATCATAAATGTCATATACCAAGTGACCATGTATCAAAGTATCATTTGTGCCATATAACTAAGTAACCATGTACCAAAGTAGCATAAGTTCCATATACCAAGTATCCATGAATCAAAGTATCATAAGTTGCATATACCAAGTAACCATGTACCAAAATAGCATAAGTACCATATACCAAGTATCCATGAATCAAGTATCATAAGTGCCATATACCAAGTAACTATGAATCAAAGTATCATAAGTGCCATATACCAAGTAACCATTAGGAAAGATGGTCTCGAAACCCTTCTCTAAGGACCCCTCCATACATTTCCTAGTACCTTCCCCTTGTTTGTGTAAGGGGGTTAGCCTCCAAAAGGAAGGTACAATATAAGCACACACATAGAACTAGGGGGGAATGGATTGCAACCGTCCCATACCGTTCCCATTTGCACCCCCATCCTCACAAAATAATTCCCCAGCACATCTACTCCCCCATACAACCTACCAGGGACCCCTCTTGGATATGGTAGTTTTATAGTAGTCACATTAGAACATGTTTTGCCAACAGTTGAAAATGGTAAGAAAGCCTCAAAACAACAATTTTAAACATCAAGGAAAGTTTCAAGAAGTTTTCTCAATACATAAAATGAAGAAAAATAAATAAATTTAAAAGTGGCCACACCAAGAGAAATCTCAATTGAAATAAAGTAAATAAGTCCTTGAGGCAAGAAGGACTGACACAATGTTTAAAATGGCCAAATAGCGCAAAGGTAAAAAAATTTAAACTGTTGGCATAATTCAATAGAAAATATAAGAAAAGAGATCATCAAATAAATGAAATTAAATGATAATATCAATAAACTAATTTTTTATCAAAAATTGCACATTACGAACACTGTGTGGCTTTGTTAAAGCCACCAAGAGGGAGGAGGGGAATGGTGGTTATCTAACCACATAATAGCATGCAATAAGAAGGGTGGTCCCTAACCACATGAATGTAATAGTGCACAATATCACAATGGACTCATCCACAAAGAGTGGTGGTTCTCTAACCACATAAATATCATAGTTGGAAGATAAAAGGGTGGTCCCTGACCACATGAATATAATAATGCACAATATCCTGGTGGAATCATCCACAAAATAATATAGTAACCAAATGTTGACCATCAAGTACAAGTCCTGCATAACCAAAACAAAACATGCTAAGAATGCATTGTAATTCACCGCAATTGCAACACCATATAGGAACACCACCTAATGTATTAAAGACAATTTTAATTGGATCGTTATAAAAGTTCCATTACATTTCTACCCTCCTTCATTAGGATGCATTTGTTACTCGACATTTTTTTGCCATAAGTATACTGTCACATGCTAAACTCCTCACCATATTACTTATCTCAATTATAAAAGGTTTTTCCTCCATAATCCAGGCCCCTTGATTTTATTCACATAATTTATGAATGGTACATTATGTGAATCACACATGGTGTCCACTCCCTTTACTCCAATTTGGATACCCTAACTACAATTAGAGGTGGAACCCAACTTTTACTAATTATTTTCCCCCTTCTCATACATATAACTTCATTAGCGATATACCCACACTTACTTTTCTTACTTAGACAATATCATTTTTCCATAGGACTATGTCCATATTTATACACTTGCATTTTTATTTTATTTTTCTCCTCCAACATGATAATCAACTATCGGTTTACACAAGACACCTCTTTCTAGAGTTTCCTAGGTATCTGTCACATTAAGCCATATAAGTACAACTCACATTAATTTCACTTTTACCAAGTCTATTCCTTTCTAGCTACATAAAGAGAATTAATTTTATCTATGTTCTTGATCATTTATTAACTATTTAAAGTCCAACACACTTCCCCATTTTGACTTTCCATTTCCTTCCTACAAAGTGGCCTATTATTTGCACCATTCTTTCTTGTTATGTTATGTTTTAATTAGTTGTTTTGGTCATGCTAACAATCAATTTTATAGAAGTATTTGAAGATTATTTCTTTCGAAGTTTCTTCTTAGTTCACAGCAAGATTGGGTTCGCTAAATTTCAAGTTTTCTAGTTTGTTCACTCAATAACTCTGATTTTCACATCTTTCATAGGAATTCCAAACTCCAAGGTAGGTTTAATTAGCATGCCTATTTACATAGCATTATATTGTATGCACAAAATTTAAATAATGTATGAATCTTAAGGCTAATCACAAGTATTCTTTAGGTTCCAAAAATATAACATTTATATCCTATACTAATATTATTCTATGCATGTTATGCTTTCCCTGCTACATTCAAATCTTAACAAGTTAATCAATCAAACATAAGGTTCTAACTTTTCAAATGGTCTTACATAATTAGTTTCATATTTTAAGGTTAATAGTTTCAAGTAACCATTCAAAGTAAAATACCTTTAACACTTTTACAAGCACTATGATGAATTCTCAAACACTTATGTTCCATAAATCCTTTTATATAGCAAAAGGGTTTGCAATGAGAAGGGTAGTTATTTAGAATGGTGTTTCACCTCTACATAGAAATTTTATGATTTACAAAAGATCTAATAAGTAGAATAAAGGTTAGCCTCTTATCTATGTTGCAAAACTTACAAAATAAACACAAGTTTTGACACACTTAACTTACTATTAATGGGATAGGACCACCTTTCACAAGGTGAATACATCTATTGTTAGAAGCGTACAAGAGAATATTTTAATAGCATTTAATTTTAGATCATGGTTTAAGTTGTAGAGGAGATTCCTAAGGGTCTAATCTCTAGGTTATCCTTGTTTCAATCATTGAATTATCCAAGGAGTCCACCCTAGGTTCACCATATGAGTTATTTTTCTTTTTTTTATTCAAATATTATTTATTCTTGGTCAACTTACACTATCTACATATTAGTCAAGCCTTATGAACATCGTTTATCCTTTTCTTAGGGTTCAATGCAATAGGTTAGCACGAGGGTAATTTATAGAATATATCTTGTTAATGATGCTAATTCCTTCCTAAATAATCATATTATTTACTTTGTTGCATATGTGATTTCAAGTTGGTTTTCAAAATGAAGTATTATTAATAGCACATTATAGATAACAAGAATAAAGCATCTAAAACCTTAGTTAAAATAGGTAGGTTAGGCCATTTCATTAATTTACAATTCCTACACGGGGGAAACCATTACATAATTCATAATCTTATCGCAACATAAATCTACCCAATTCAATCATCTAAGTTGGTTACATAATTCATTCTAACTTTTAACTTGTCACTTGCATGTCACTAATGCACACATTTTCTAGACCCATATAACCCCCAAAGCTCCTGGTGTTGAAACCATGGCTCTGATACCAAAATGTAATGCCCAAAATTTTCCCTAAGAAAACCCAACTATTTTTTTTTTTCAAACATTAATTACACACCTACATCACCCAAGTGGTGAAGGTGTACAATATGACATGATATGAACTTGCATCCTCATGCGACAACTCTTATTACAAGTGGGGGAGATATTATAAAAAGGGCAGGGTGTGGGAGAGCAAGAACGATTCATGTAGTGTAGAAACCATCATGCACACCCTAAAAGGTAAGGGTAGCCCCATTGCACCAGATCTTTCAAGAAGCATTGCTATTTAGCCAATGCTTAGCATATCCATGGATTTCAAAATTCTTAGCAAGGTATCAACAAGATGGCACTAGCCTAAACCAAAATGCACCAACTGGGACGTGATACAAAATCTCATGGCACAAGCATTATTGCTATTATGAACTTAATGAGCCAACGTTTTAAATATCTTACAACGATACTAATATGCTCAGGGTAAACTAATTTCCTTATGTTATTACTTTTTATTAATATCATCATTCCATGGTCCATCGTAAATAATGACATCATAATAACTTCTTGGTTAACGATACCCATGTGGTAATAGAGTGAGAGTACATTAACATTAACATCAGTATTAACCTTTCTCATGACAATGATAGTGCTAAAATATTAATACTTCAATCATTATTAAACCCAACCAAAAATGTCTCTTATCTATATATAATATATATTTTTAAGTAATTAGCTACTAACCCCAATATTTTTATTCTCTATATGTGAAGAATTATATGATTAATAATACTATATAAACAATATATTCATCCATGCAAAATTAATTTGATTAATTTAAAGAAATAAAATTTAAATTAAATGAATAAAAATAATAATAATTAAAGAAACCTTCCCTCCCTTTTAAAAGAAAGGAGTGCTATTGAAACCTATTACACTTCATTTATTTCCTTTCATTTAAAAATAAATATATTGCCCCCTCCTCTCTTATATGGGGAAGTAGGATTCCATTAGATGTTTTAAAAGTAAAAAGAATAAGGTGATTTATATTTAAGATAGGCCCTTCATTGGGAAAACGTGGAACTCCTAAAATCTACCATTTCAGTGATAAGCTTTTCTTATTAACATTTTCTAACGTGTTTAGGAATCTATATTTATTTTTTTGCGGTGATGCATTCTCACGTGTGGAAATAATATGCTCCAAAGACATTCTTTAAAGGTAACAATTTTATTTTAAATACTTCTTACACTTCACCAATTTATTCATTTATTTCTTTAATAATACGGGCTCCCCTTAACATATTAGCATTTTAAGAAGACAACACATAAACACAAATAAGGATCAAATTACCTTCAAATTTCACAATTCAATATATAGCTAATTTATATTATAAACACTCACAGGATGCTTATCAAGAATAGATTATTTCTACAATGCTGGGATATTTCCAAATCATAATTTTATCTACAGATTTCATACCACTGAAGTCATAAGTCATTGGTAATTTCTATTATTATATTTGCCTAACTATTTGGAAGGATCTGACAACACTAAATTCACTAAACTACATGCAATGAGGTTACCTAAATTTGAATGCCCACTGCCAGTGAGAAAGAAAATATAAATAAATGCATAAAGTTACCTGAATTTTGAGCTCTTGCTGCCAGTGTGAAAGAAAATATAAATAAATAAAAGTTAAAGAATTGCCAAGGTAAGAACACGCAAACGATAGTGTGAAGAGAAGAATAAAGCTTCCATCATTTTTTTTTTTTAAAAAGTCAATCAGATTTAGGGAAATGTGATAGAAAAGAGGCCATGACATGAAAGGTTTAAAAATTACATTAATATTGTTATCCTCTAACGTGACCTTTTTTTGTGATTTCATCAAGGAGATTGCATGCCATGTGACAACTGTACATCATTCTGCAAGACAGCTACGAGGTGGCAACTCACCTAACATTCCAGCGCAACCAACAACATGTGAATTATATTTGATACCCTAACAACTTTTACTCGTCATGATACACCTTTATGCAGGAAGAGACAAGGAAGCGACAACCTCCATGCATAGCTTGAACTGGCCAAACATTGGAGTTTCTTGAGTTAGCATGATAACAATAGATTGGTTGCAGCCTATTTTTATTCCTTTTATTTATTTGTGTTTACTCTTACATAGATCTCTCTCTCTCACTTTCTGTTTTCTCTTTTCTACCTTAATCTTTTTGTAGGGGATTACAAGGCAACATTTTTATGCATGATTCCTTCCCAACATGGTCTCACACTAAACTCTATCATCCTTTGTAGTGATTCAGCCTTATTAGAAGTAGTTACAGATCAGACAGGTTTGGAGTCCTGTGAATAAAATGGAGGTTTTCGTTTCAAAAAAAAATGTGATCAATGTGGGTTCACAATATTAACTAGTTCCCACTTTTTATTGTTTTCTTATTATAATTATTTACTAGATTATTTTTATTTTTAGCATATGGCAGTGCTACTGATAACGTGAGTCTAAAGGGATTAAGTAAGTAGTAGTTCCATGGTCCTTGTAAGACAGGCCATGTTCCAACATATGCTCGTACCTCCAATGAGAGGGAATACCACACCTAAAATAAAACTAGGACTGTTGGAAGACAAATTAATGGCCACTGGGTAGTTCATTTCCCTACGAATGATTGGTTAAGGTGATTTAGAGTTGAGTTTCCTCACCATACATGCTATTCCGTCAGGGTAAAGTGGTGGGTTTCAGAGAAGCAATTCTATGAAACCAAAATAGTGTCTTTTTAGAGAACAACTCAAAATAGGGTGTAACATTAGAGTAACATTAAATTTACAAATATATGCAGAATGGAACTAATAGCCATATTACTTACAAAGTTTATATGAACAATGAAGACTAGTGGTGGTCTATGAACATCCTTGTAGATTGTAAACTTGTTTTCCAAATTATTTGCAGTCCATCCAACTCAGATGCCACTTATTCTTTCCACTCATGTTTTCCCAGCTACATTTACATTATTTTCCCTCAGAAACATACAGCAAAATAGTAAGATGCGTACCCTACTTTACATGAAAACACAAACCCATTTTGAATGACTTAGACCACAAGAAAACTAGATCCCTCTCTTTGTAGGGTACCACATATATCTTTAAAACTAAATAATAGACCACTATTAAGTGTTATCTAAAAAACTATTCTCTTTCAAGCTAGATTCACATATTTCTCTTACAAATAAAATAGTGGTTTATCCATCTGCAAACTTCCTTTGTCGACAATGCCTCTATGGATCCACTTTTGGAAATATTTGTCATCTGCACAAATTAGTTACAATCAACGGAGAGGCCTAGGGAAGAATTCTCTCCACCCTACCATATGGATCATCAAGCCAATAGGCTCTTACCATCCCCTGAGCCAAGAGATCAACCAAGAACGTGTATACTTAGCACAAAACCCTCAAAAATCTCAAACACACCTAAAGAACAATAGGGTTTATGAGACAACAAAAAGTCAAAACACACCCAAATCACAATAGGGTTAACCAGACAACACGGTGGCTTGACCAGAAAAAAAAAAAGAAAAAAAGAAAAAGAAAACACAAGAATATGTATACATCCCCTCAATGGAAAATAATGTAGTGTACTCCATTTTTCATAGCAGTAAAAAGGCCTACCTCAAGCTGGTTTTCCATACCGTATATCTTCTTCCCCTTCCACTCTCTTCCTTCCTCTTCTCCTCCCCCAAGAAAATCCAAGGAAAAAAATTATTATCCCCCTTCTACTTGGTTGAGGGACATTTTTAAATGAGGGGAAACCCTAAAAAAAAATTACTTTATCTCCCATAAATATCCTCCACGACGCAAATCTGGTTCCAAGAAAGGGTTCCCTCAACAACTTGAAGTTAATGAACAAAACAATTTTTATTTTATTTTTTTAATCAGCACAAAGGAACAAATGCACTTAGATAGACACCCGGCTAAATGGCTATTGCCCTCCCCAAAATACTTAAGTTACCTCTACAATTAGAAGAATAGAAAACTTCCCATTTCTTTACAGGGTGAATGGGCTGTGGTAATTAAGGTTCATGGTTGATCTCTTGTTTTCCCATTGGCCAGTTAAAAGAAAGATAAACCTGCACACTGAATGCACACATCAATCATATTTGATAAATAGATACCAAAATATTAATAATAGAAATTTGAATTAAAAATTAAACTAACTTTGTTCATAAATGTCATTTCAAATAATAATCATGTATCAATTGATATTACCTCATGATTAGCTCCAATATGTCTTTCCCAAGCAGTAAGGATGCTTCATATCATCTCTTCATAGTTTCATGCTCATGTGAGGAACTTAAAACTTAACTTAGTCTAAAACCAATATAACATCTCATAATTATACTAAATAGTGACATTATCCAATTCATCAAAATATAATCAAAATATAGTGACATTATTGAATTCATCAAAATAATTTATCAACATATACCTACCTACTCGAATAGCTCCCACCAAGCACCTTTTCTAAAAGAAAAGTTAGTATCTACACAAGTAAAATAAATAAATTTAATTCCCAACGTGGCACAATACTGTTGGACTATGAGAGGTACTAAAATTCATCTCATTACAATTCGTTGTGGGCTATGGACTAGTATTTTGTTTGTATCAGAGTTGAATGCAGTTCAACATTATTAGAGAATCCTTTATCAAGGAAATATAACTATGTAGACCCAATCCACTTTAAATAAGGTTGAGCCTAACATTATCAATATTTTATAGATTTACTTTAACTCTAAATTACTTGAATACTGGCAAGATTTCAGCCTTCTACATGTGTTGATTTAATCAATGTTAATGAAGTATCTATTGGTTCAAGCAAATATTACCTATGCCATATCAGAATATAGAAGTGGCTAAAACAAACACCATCGTTAAGTACTTATAGAATAATTTAAGCTTGCAAAAATAGCTAGGCCTTACAATACACTTTACAAAACTAAAATGAAGTCCACACAACCTAGGAAGGCACAAGAACCAATGTGAATGTGTGGGACACATTAAACCACTAATTTATCATTAATTTAAATTATAAGCCTTCTAAATTGATGTGTTAATGTTATTAAATGGTATGTACAGGATCATCATGGAAAAAACAGGCCCTTTAGTGGCAAAAAATTCAGAAAAAATTAGTGTTAGGCAACTTGACGTAAAAATTTGAATAAGTTATCTATATTATTTAAAAAATATGTACGAATAGAATCTTTAGAAAATTTAATGCAATTTCTAAACTACTAGGTTTATTTAAAAATAAATAAAATCTATTAGGTGAAAATTTGAAATTTCAATGCAGTAGTACTTAAATTTTAGGGAAAAAATAAGAAGTAGGTTTATGTCTAACCACCCTAACCATAATAAAATGATAATATTTTTTTATAAGATTTTATATATAAGTAGAGGACTCATGTCCAGATGTGATGCATATTTTTTTGTAATTTTTTTCCAAGTAAATAATTAATTATGAATTTTTATTAGAACTTTTAAAAAATATAAAAATTTGTATGTCTACCACCTTAACTTGGTCAAAACTTCATGAAATTTAATTTTTTTTTTTTAATCCTATAGTATGTGAAGTATATAATGTCATGCATGTTTCAGATTCAAAAAATGTGATACCATTTGAAAGTTATAGATGTTTTTCAATCAGCCTATCGATCAGGACTTTAGTCGTAATTCCAATAGAAAATAAATAATAATAATTTATTAAATTCAAATTAAAGCATAATTTATATTTTTGGAAAGCTGAGAATCTCCTCTAAAAACCATTTTCGTTTCATCAATTTTGGGTTGAAAAAAAGTCGTCAGCCACATACCCTAAAAATACCCATAATATTGCCACTTTTTGGCCCATCATGATTCTGCACATACCCTAAACACATTTTGTAATGTTAAATTAGAGATAAATAGGTTAATTAAGTCTAGAAAAGCTTGAAAGTCCTTTACAAGACTTTACAACACCTTTACAAGACATTGTTAAAAGCATGTTATTCAATTTACAAGGGTCCGAGACCTAGTTTGGATGCATAAAATGTCTCACAACACCTGAATTATGGCCTCATTAAGTCCATTTTATCATGAATTAATCCCATGTCAAGAAAAGGGTCCATTTTTCTATGGCACATTTAGCCCCTAGTTTAGTGAGAGGTTGAACATGCTTCAAAATCACACTAAAGTAGACATTTAAGACAAATCTTCATGTATAGATGTAGATGACAAAGAAGGAAAAAGATCAAAGAGGTGACTAAGCCCCCATGAGCAAAGATCCTAAGTCAAGCCCCCAAGATACAAAATCATGCAATGAAAAGGAAGAAGGGGTGAAAAGGATGGATCAAGCTTCGATCATTTGTCCTGCTAGTTGTGGATTAGGTCTAGGCTATCTTGTTTGAAAAAGAGAATTTGTACTCACTCTAGGGTGACATAGTACATGACAGTTCATCATGTGAGAAGGCTGAAATGTACTCACTCTGAGGCCACAAAACTAGTTTTCCACAAGGTGAGACCCCAAAAGGTAAGATACATATTGTGAACACCATAAATCTACAAATTATTTAAACTTAATCTCACATTAGCATATTGTTAGTCTAAAACAAGAAAAAAAAGTAGTGTTCCTATGAAATATTCAATCATATTAAAATATGCAAATAGGATAAAAAGAATAAAAAAAACTAAATAAAGCATATGAAAACATGATCAAACCCTTATCTCATAGTGGATTGGTGCCACTTTGATGTGGAAAGTAGCCCTTTCCTAGTCCTTCATATGATTGATGATGTTGAGTTGTGATGAAATTCTAACTTGTGCATAAGATTGTTGATCAAATGCCTAAGGTTGTGTATCAAGTTGTGGAGAAAGATACTAAGATTGTGAAGGATTAATGCAATATAGGAGACCTTTATTTATAACAAAGAAGAATGGAAGAATGAAAAACATGGAGAATGTGGGAAAAAACATGAGCCAATGACAATATGCCACTTGTCAGGATGTGAGAGGATGAAGGTTGAGCACATTTTGGTCAATATTCCAAAGAGGGGGATATTTGAGATTCAAAAGATGGCTTTTTGGAGGGAAAAGAAAGTCTTAAATGCCAAGTGGGAGACATGTAAGAGACAATGTAGGAGGAGTTAATGCTATGTTGGAGGACAAGACATTTGGATGGATTTTCAAACTTAGAGGAATATTCTCTTTTTTTATGCCATTTTGAAAGTAATTAGGGAATTATTAAATCAAAGAAATGATTTATTGGTGCAAATTACAAAATCTAGAGGATTCAAGTGATTAGGATTAAATTAATCAAGGTTTAATTAACTTAATGAGGGATTAGATGATGTGACTATTTGATTTAGATTTATGGTTTGATTTAAATAAAAAGATGAGAAGACTATGATTTAGATTTAATTAAATAAAGATTTTGATTTTTTTAATTAAAGAAGATGGTGTTAGACTAAATCAAGTAAATATCAATTTATTTAATTTAATGGAATTACTTTAGATATTTAATCAAATAAAAGATGATGTATTTAATTAAAGAGGGAAAATGATGATAAAGGGAAGATTAAGGATGTTATGGAATTAGTGAATCTGGATTAGATGCATGATGTCAATTTTGCATGTGTACATTTTCCCCCTCATTGAATCAATGTAATTGTCATGTTAGTTTAAATAATAAACTTTCCACGATAAAAATTCAAAAAAATTCTAATTTTTTTGGATGCCCCAGTAGAAAGAAGTATACTGGTACATTTCCCCCTCGAAAGATCGAGTAAAAAGATTCGATTTGAGGGTTAATATCATAACAAAGAGGTTCAAGATGGACACATAAATGAGTTGGATGTTGTGGATATTGCTTCTAATATGTGGTTGTCATTGGTTTCAACACTATTAGCATTTGGTGTATTGAAGGTTGTATATGTCGAGGATATTGAGAAAATTGTAAAAGAAAGTATTCTAGGTTCCTAGTGGAATTGTGCAGATCAAGAAGGTGTTTTTTTTTGTACATTGACGATTAGCTGGTTTGGATAAAAGGGTTTATTGTTGAATGTTTCTATATCATCTACTAGAATTTTTAGAGGTCTACGTGAAGTTTTGAGTGTGTTGTGGTCTGACAGTGTATCTGTAGGCTCTGTTAGTGTTCCTCATTAAAGTTTGTTTAATTATATTAATATAATTTGTTGTGTATGCTTTTGTGTTGTTTCTTGGTGTTCTCTAATGTCTCTAGATAATTCTCTATCTTTTTGGTATGTCCACATTACTTAGAGAGCTCGTGGTTGAAGATATTCTCACATGCATGTTTAGTTTTTCATGTTCTTAGCTGACATGTTGGTGGTAGTGTGTTGTGGATCTTCATGGTGTAATCAATTAAACTATTTTTCTATTGGAGATGTTAATTTGGGTCTCCACTATGTTGTGTCCAACCTTGGTGGATTTGCATTGGAAATTTATTTGTAAATTTGGGCCAACATTGATAATAAGTTTTATTCTTTTGGCCAACTAAGCTGTGATGAAATCCCATGTTATGGATGTATAAGAGTGATTGGTTGAGAGAAGCTAGATTTTGCATAGTGTGAATGTATGCCAAAGAAAGTGTAAATTTGTGAATAGTTTTTCTATCATTTGATTACAAAGCAGAGTGTGAAGAAGGTATTTTGAGCTTTATTGGAACTGTAATCAAGCTTGTGCAAAAGGTATTTTCTTAGTTTGTACCCTTTGGATTTTAATTATATTTTGTATTGTTGGACAGTGAGTCCTCTTTTGTATTTGAGTAGTGAGCTTTAGGTAGTGTGCTTGAATGCATGTGCATTCACCTTATTATTTCTCATTTTACTTCTAACAAGGTATAATCTTGTGGACTAACATCCACCATGGTTTTTCCCTTAGCAGGGTTTCCATACAAAAATTATTGGTGTTATCTGTCTCTCTGATCTATTGATTTTTTATGGTTAATTACTTATTCATAACATTTGAGATTAAGTAAAGAAAAGTTTAAGTTTCTTTCACAATTGATTCACCCCCTCTCAGTTGTGTGTCCTTGTTTTGCCAACAACTGGTATAAGAGAAAATTCCTCTAAAGAAGTCTAAAGGGTTGAGGTGATCTGGAGTGACAACATTCAAGAAGGATAGTTTGAGATTTGATGGCACTAACTATTCACTATGTTATTCCTCAGAACGGTCCCTCCACTCTTGATGAGATCAAAGAAGTTGAATATAATATTAGCGCTATTGAAGCTCCAATGAGTGCTTTAATAGATTTAAAGATGGCTAATGTGGTAGGATTTGGCTCGCACTCACAAAAGGATATGAATATCACAGTAAAACTTTTCCTAGGAATTGGACATTCTGACAGGTGACTAATATCTCTCTGTGGACGTTCATTTTACTTGTCAAACCAGGGGACGTAGACTTTAAATGGTGCAACAAAATATATGCACTAGGAATTTGTTTTTGTCAAATCTTAGCAAAAACACATACTAGAAAGAAATTCTATCTAAGCCACAGAATGATAATGCAAAATTCTTTAACTCAACTATGCTTGATTAAAATAGAAATCGTAACAGCTACGACTAAGGCACAAACTATGAACTGGCCTTATGCTGCAGGAACAGTCACAGGGATGGACTCTCTATGCTGCAGGAGTAGTATAAGACTGAGTTTGTATAAAAACTTCAAAGATGAAAGCTAACTGGATATCAGCAGAAAAGAACATCTAACTAATTAACTACAGATACTTACTAAGTGGGCCCCCTTAGCAAGCATCTACTGATTACACAGATGCTGAACTCAGAACTTCATCGATCTTTATTCATGAAAACATAATGAGATACATTGTTTTGTTGATGTGAAAACTAACAGCAAACTCTATTTCTGGTCAAACAGATTATGTCTTTCATTATCATACTGATTCTTACATGATATCTGCTACTCTATTTCTATCTTACCTTTAAAATCATCTATTATTCATTCTATTCATTCCCCACTCTCTCGCGCAGGAGGAGTATCTTATTTTTAAATCAGAAGAACAACTAACTAACTAACTTCATCAAAGAAAGACATGGAAGTAAAGTGTATCCCTGAATCAAGGAACAAACTTCATAAATGAATTTATGTGTTCAACCCATTCAGAGAGAATCTAGCGCTCCACTCTTTCCAGATTGACTTATCATTAAAAATCTTTCCCAATCGGTTTCGGTCAAAGAGTCTTCGGAGCTTCCTCAAAGTCGTGCAGGAAATGGACTTTACTGCAAGGCCGAGATCGGCTGCGCTTGACTCAATCATTCTTCAACAACCTACGAAACAAAAGGTAACAGATGCGCAAGAAAAGGCATATGGCACATACACGATATCTATTCATTAATCACACATTTTAAATCTACTTCACCATTCAAAAACTGTATACAATATACCAGCCATTTTTGGGAGTCAACAGGGCAATAAATGCAATCAAGTCAACACAATAGGTTGCAGGAATATAAAAGTGTCTTGCTACAGGATATCCCCACAAAAGGTTTCAACAAAGTTTAAACAGCCATGAAATAGCAAAAATAAAGTCATTTAAAAGTTTATCATAACATCAAATTATGAGCATATTTTAGGCTCATCACTGCCCCCTACTTAGCCCAATGCTGGTCCTCCAGCATTAACTTTCCTGGTGGTTTCTCTGAAGTTAGTAGTGGCTGCATGACTCTGGAATGGATGTCCAAACTTGTAATAGAATCCTCTGAAGTCTCGGCACCTTTCATATCTTCGGTCTTCTAATTCATTATTAAGCTTTGTAGCCTGATGAGGATACAGGGGCCACATTAGCACAGGGGGTCTGAATGTCAGTGGCAGCCACAGTTCAAATCTTGTTTGAAGTCCCAATTGAATATATCTGCTTGTTCGTTTGAGTGCAGCTGTAAAATTTAGGGGACCATGTGGTTCTGACTTTCTTAACCCAACAGTTAAGTTTTCCCATCTTTTCTCATTTCTGGTATATGCTAATCTCCAAAATGAATATTGTTGTGCCTGGAATTCATCATATACTTGCTTTCTGATGTCAAATATTTTTGCTCTGGCTGAAACATTATTAATACCATATGTCAAAGCAAACCAATCTTTCAACATTGCATGTGGGTTTGAACTTTGAGAGTGTAATGGGACAGGCTCTGTTTTCTCAACTTCCTCATACGTTTCCCACTGCCTGCCATAATTCACCTCATTTGCTGCCCATGACATAAATGCTCTCAAATGAATATCACCAATGTATAGAAGAGGATTCCATTCTGTTTCAAATGGTATTAAAAAGCCATGCAAATAGAATTCACACAGAGAATTCCTTAACCAGTCAGGGGCTGCTTGATATGCTTCTTAAAATTCTTTGGCATAATGAATTATAGGGTCTTGGTTTCTGGAAATTCTCATCAATTGAAACCATAAAAACTGTTCTTTAAGGAACAGAGCATAAACTCTGGGTGGCGGCCTGCACTCCATAATTTGACCAGTTACCTTTAGCATTTCATCCATTTTTGCTTTCAACTCAGCAATTTCCTGTTTCTGACTTTCAATTTTCTTTTTCAATTTCTTCTTTTCTACTTCCCACAGACTTTGTTGCATGTCAGTCTGGGCTATGTGTCAGAAAGTCAAAGTTTGCAGTGTAACTGTTTCCCAATTATCTTTAACATATTCCAGAAACTCAATTAAAAAGGTCCTCCTATACACAACAATGGCTTTACAGATTGCAAGATGAAATACGACTTCACTAGGCACATTCAGTTGTTCAGCCTGCTCTTGTTCTTGCTGTAGGATAAATTCTTCTTGTTGATGCGGTGGAGAAGTCTGTGCTTCCTCCGAGAATTGCATAGCAATAGTAGCCAAGTCATCAAGATTTGGCAACTCGTGCTCATTATGTCCTGCTTTTTTTGTCTCAACTTGTTCCTTTTCGAGTGAACTCTGAGCAGCATTCTCAGATTCATTCTGAGAAACATTAAATTCAGATTGAATAGACCCTTCTGAAATTACAATCACCTCAGGTTGCGGTGAAACAGGGGAGGTTCTAGATTGTTTCCTTGTGGAAATCCTTCTTGGTACTAATGTGGCTGCAGGAGGTGTTCCGGTAGTTTTTCTTTTTCTTGTTTGTTCAGGGGGCTCTGCCCTACCAAAGGATGATGGTGAACTGGTAATATCAACAGCTGTTGCTGTAGGAGAAACTGTTGCAGGGGAAGGTGCTGCAGGAGAGAAGCATTGCCTTTTCTGTGGATGAGGGTCAGATTCTGGGGACCCTTCTGCTTTTGTTTTTCCTTTCTCCCTCCTAGTAGCAGACCTAGTTTGTACCCTAGCAGAGAATTCAGCTGTGATGGCTACAGGATCGGGTGCTATAGGAGTAGATGACCCTTGCCCTGTTCCACTGGTAGATGCAATTCTTTCTTCTTTCTTTGAGGCCGTGGGGTAATTACCCTAGGGGGTTGTGGAGGTTGCAAACTCCTTTGGGCAACAAATTGTTGCCAGGAGAGAGGTGAGACGTCTCTCAAAGAGCGCTCAATCAGTAATTTAATAAGGCCATGATGAGTGACAGAGTTATCTTTCCTCTGTTGAGTCCCATGGGCACTTTGCTCTAAAAACTTTAACAAGAAATTCGGAACATTCACAACTAACCCATGCCTTATATGGCTTAATAATTTAAAATGATGAGAATGCAGGTAGGAAAAACAGCCTCCACAGGTTAAATACCTCATTATATAAGTGGCATACTCTGAATATGGAAGAGGCAGTGACACACGCTTGCATCCTTGCTTGGAGACTTCTAGAGGTCCATCAGCAGGCATTGAAAACTCAGCCCTTGCAGCTGCAGCATCTGAAGAAAAGTTTTCTCCAACGGCTGGGAGCTCGGTTACTTCAGCAATTCTGTCTTCGGTTGCAACAACTGTTAGACCCCATATGGTGGCTTCCCCTTCATAAAGTATTCTCAAAAATTCTCCCGCAACCTCCTCATCAAAATCATTTAAACTCAGAAAATAATTTAACCATCCACAGAGGCTGAATGTGTGGACTATCTGCGGATTTTGCAATAACAATTCATGAGCTACAGGCTCATGTCACACCAACTGACCACCCATGATTGTAGTTTTTCTAGCTGAACTCAATTTCTTGCTGAAGATTCAAATTCTTTATTTCCCTTTCTGTTCTGGTTTTTCTCTGTCATGCTGCCATATTTCTTTCTTTGTTTCCAAAAATGAACTTTTTTAAACAAGCAGTCTTAATCGTAGTTTGCAAGAAAAAGATGCATTAAAGAAGGACATGCAATCACGTTTGGAAGGTACTAGAAAAATATTAAAAAAAGATTATTTTATAGTTATGGCAGCGGCGAAAAGACAGGTTTCAAAAGATGGATTACCCCGCCCCCTTCTTAAAAGATGACATGTGTCCTCACATGTACTAAAGAACAGGTATAGATTCAGGGGATAATGACCAGTACATGCATAGCAGTAATTGAATAGGATGAAATAAATCAAATATGCGATAAGAAAAGATATGGCGTACCTTTAGTAATTGCACGTACGTGTGAAGAAAGATGATGGCGCTACATGAATTGACAAGTGGGAAAGATATCTTAATTAAGGTTGATGCGGACGGATGAAGTGGATGGGTGACGTGGGCGGATGAAGTGTATGAATGAAATGGATGGATGGGATGGATGGATGGAAGATAAAGAAGTGAGATGTGGGAGATAATTAAAAATGGAGAAAAAGGGTTTTCTTAAAAAGAAAACCTTTATTATGGGCATGCTTTTTGAAAATTACGGAAACGCTACAGGAGAAAGGCTAGAGCCTTCGGCTGCAGGAAGAGTAGCGGGAGGAACCTGAATGAACTGCTTCATGAAGTCTTCCTTGGAAACTGGTTTATGGTACATTCAGAGTCAGTGGCCATTGACGAGCAATTTGAAACGAACTGGATCGATTGTGACCAGCTGCACAGCTTCGTTGTCAAACACATTTTCAACTTCATAGGGGCCAAGCCAGCGTGTTGTGAGTTTACCCTGGTTTTCTTGGTACCTGGAATCATATAAAAGAGCCCAATCTCCAGCTGAAATTTTTTTGGTTTTGATGTGCTGATCATGCCATTTCTTTCTCTGCTGTTGGATTACTTCTGTATGCTGCAGGGCAGCTTTTCTCATTTCGTCCAAAGCATTTAGCTACAGGAGACGGTCCTTCTGTACTTCAGATAAGTCCATATTGAGTTCAAGAGCTATCCTCAAAGTTTTATGTTCAAATTCAATGGGTAACATAGCTGTTTTCCCATAGAGCAACTCAAAAGGTGTAAACCCAGTTGTTGTTTTCCATGTAGTTCTGTAAGCCCAAATTGCTTCAGGAAGTCTATTACTCCAGTCTTTCTTATGAATCTACACTGTCTTTGTGAGGATCGCCTCAATTTCTCTGTTTGTTACCTCCGCCTGACCATTGGCTTGAGGATGATAGGGGCTGGACTTCATATGTTTGATCTTATAGTCATTCATAAGTGCAGTTATCAGATTTGACATAAACTGAGCTCCTTGATCAATTACAAGCTCTCTGGGAACTCCAAATCTAGTGAAAATTTGTTCATATAAAAATTTAGCAACTTTGTTATCTCGGGCATGAGTCATAGCTTTTACTTCGACCCATTTTGTGACATAATCCATGCAAACTAGAATGTATGACTTTCTGTTTGATGGTGGATCAATTGGTCCCACAAAATCCATCCCCCATTTATCAAAAGGGGTGACTATTACCTGTGGATATAGTGGCATTTCATCTGACTTAGTTGGTCTTCCCATACGCTGGCATCTGTCACACTTCCTTGTATAGGCCACATCATCCTTGTGTAATGTTGGCCAGTAATACCCTGTTGTAAGAAATTTCATTGTTGTTCTTTTTGCTGCAAAATGCCCCCCACATGGTTCATCATGGCAAGCATGCAAGATATCATAAGTCTCATCTTATCTTACACATCTTCGCATTACTTGATCAGGTCCAGTATAAAACAGATAATTTGCAATCCAGGTAAAGTTAAAACTTTTCTCTATCAACAACTTCTTTTCTTTTGGGGAAAAATAAGCTGGTATTCTGTTTGCTGCCAGATAATTAGCAATGTCTGCATACCAGGGTGTATGTGCAGCAATGGAAAACAACTGTTCATCTGGAAATCTATCATCAATGACCTCATGTTCCTTAGATGCAGCTGATTGAAGTCTTGATAAAAAGTCAGCTACAACATTAGCTCTTCCTGGTTTGTCAATGATTGTGATATCAAATTCTTGTAACAACAGGAGCCATCATGCCAATCTACCAGAAATGGCAGGTTTGTTCATCAAGTACTTGATTGTTGCATGGTCAGTGTGGACGAATATATGATAACCTGTGACATAATACCTAAATTTATTCAAAGCATACACTACTGCAAACAATTCCTTTTCTATAACAGTATAGTTGAGGTCAGGACCTTGAAGGTTTTTGCTGATAAAGTAGATAGCATGCTCAATTGAATTTTCTTTTTGACTTAAAACTGCTCCTATACCAAAATCAGATGCATCAACATGTATATGAAAAGGCAGGTTCCATTTTGGACCTTGAAGAACAGGGGCTTTAGTAAGCAAGTCCTTTAGCTGCAGGAAGGATTTTTCACAGGCCTCAGTCCACTCAAATTGGGAATCCTTTGTTAACAAAGCATAAAGTGGACTGGCAATTTTACTAAAGTCTTTTATAAACCTTCTATAATACCCTATGACCAAGAAAACTTCTAACATCTTTTTGTTTTGCAGGAGTTTGTAAATTCTGAATAACTTCAATTTTAGCAGGGTCAACCTGAATTCCATTCTTTGAAATATGATGACCTAGAACAATACCTTCTTCCATCATTAGAAAGCACTTTTCACTGTTTAGAGACAAATTTTGCTCTCTACACCTTTTTAATACTTTTTCTAAATTCACTAGTGCTTCTTCAAATGTGACTCCATATGTAGTGAAATCGTCCATATAAATCTCCATACATTCATAAGATATATCAGCAAATATACTAATTACTGCTCTCTGAAATATTACTGGTGCATTGCATAAGCCAAAAGGCAAGACCGAATAAGCAAATGTTCCCCATGGACGGGTAAAAGTGGTCTTGTCTTGATCTTCAGGGGCAATTTTTATCTGATTATACCAGCTGTAACCATCTAAGAAGGAAAAATATCTTTTGCCAGACAGTGAGTCTAGTACTTGGTCTACAAAGGTAATGGAAAGTGATATTTTTAGTAGCATTGTTCAAGCTCTCTATAATCTACACACACTCTCCATTTTCCTCCTTTCTTGGGGACAATGACTAATGGAGAAACCCATTGGCTATCAGAAATTGGGTAAATAAAACCCGATTATCAAGCAACTTTTGAAGTTTATTTTTCACTATTTCTCTTAGTTTGGATTTACTCTTCTATGAGGTTTCTAACTGGTAAACAATCTTCTTTGATATATATCCTATGAGTACAAACTCGAGGATCTATTCCTTGCATGTCCCCATACTCCCATGCAAAAGCTTTATGCTGTTCTTGTAGCATTTTTAATAAGTCAGCCTCTTGAGACTGTGACAACTTGCTATTAACATTCAAACAATGATCTAGAGACAATTCTATCTGCTTAATGAGATTACTCATAGAATCAACAGGTAATGTTTGTACCTCTTGTGGAAGCAAGTTATGAAAAATTGTCGGAAGTTTAGGCAATGAACTCTCGGAATCTAGCTGCTGCAGGAAACATTGATGATGACTGTCACTTGGATCAGATAAACTATCTGTATCAAGGTTGAATTGTAGAATTTGAAAAAGCAAAGCATCTTCACTTTGAAGTTGAGAGAATGGATCATTTTGAAGCATCATTAATTGAGCCAAATAATTGGCTTCCTCAGTTTCTTCTCCCACATTTGGCCAAATAGGTTGGGACGAATCTGGTTGAGGTTTAGCAGGCGGATACAAAGCCAATTTCTTTGTGGACTGCCCATCAGAAATGGTCATATCTCCATAATGGCATCCTATAAAAGCATCAGCAGTTGCTAACCATGGCCTACCAAGGATAACTGGATACCCTCCTAAAGTTGCCTTAACTGATAATATCGTGAAATTAGTAGGATACTCCCAAGATTCAAGAGTGACAATTACGTCTTCTACCATCCCATCAGGTTTGACTGTGGAGCTGTCTGCAAGCTGCAGAACTGTGGGTGTAGACCTAATGTTTGAAATATTCAAGGAGTCCATAGTATACTTTGTCATTACATTAATGGCAGCTCTTAAATCAATCAAAACATTTTTTACAAGTTGGCCATTTATATGTATCTGTACTACAGGACTTCTAGGGTCAATATACTTTGGAATGACTACATTTCCCAACATTATATCAACCAATTTCCCTAAGACATGAATTGTTTGGGGATCTTTTTTCTTTCATCCAAGCTTCTTCAAATAGGCTTCTTTAATAGCTTTTCCAAAAATGGGAACATCTTTAATAGCCTGAAACAAAGGAATTTGAATTTGCACATTCTTGAGCTGATCTAGAATGTCAAAAGTGGGTTCTTCCATGAGTTTAGATTCAGTACTTTGCAACCTCTGAGGGAAAGGTGGTTTATCTTGTTTCTACAAAACAGGTTCTGTAGAAACTGTATCGGGTATAGGCATATGCTCAGTGGAAACAGTAGGTGCATTAGATTCTTCAAGGGGAGAATCAGATATTTCTATAATCAGAGGTGGTTTGGGAGTAGGTAAGGTAGTTACAGACCTCAGATGGATGTCATTAACATTTAAGGCATAAGCTTGATATTGGTTGGCTTTGGAAATATACATAGAACATTGAGGCTGTAGCGCTGTATTGCTTATTATTGGGATTAGCAGGCAATGGCTGGTGACATGGCGTCTGCTTTGGGGGTCGAGTTTGTGGTAGGATTTATACGGGGAGTGACATAAGGGCATGTTGTTGTGGGCTGTGGGCTGCAGAACCGAGGCGTTTTGCGTGTTAGCGAGGGAACCTCCTTGAGGATTTTGTTGCCAATTTCTTGAAGGTGGGGTCCATTTCCCTTGCTGAGCTGGCGCCCAGCCTCGAGAAGGTGCGCTATGCAATTAGTCTATTGGTTGTATATCGAATAGGACAAAGTCAGTCAGCTCAATTAGCCACCATCTTACATCTTGCCAATCATGCTTCTTTGTCTATAGTATGGACAGAACTCAGCCAAAACTACCCCAACTTCTGCATGTTTCTTCCGAGCTTGCATTGTGTCCAATTGTGTAGCCATATTATTAATGATGTCCTTCTTGAAATTAGATAGCAGATTTGTGATCTCCATCCAGGAAACTCCACCAGAAAAAGACTTCCCCACTGAAGCATGATGACCTCGACCTTTCTTAACTATTGCTCGAGAGTAGTTAAGACATATTTTTTGTATATCATCCCAAGGCAGTTGAGTTATATCACCTCCTCCCATTAGGTCCAGGGCATCAATATAGGCATCACTGATTCCCCTTAGAAAAATTAGTTTCTGAGAGTCCTCATTAAGAGTATGGTTTGAGTTTCTTTTTAATGAAAACAAAAACCTGGAAATATAGTCTTCCAGACTTTCATCCTCCTTCTGCTGAATTCAAAATATGTCATCACCTTTGCTGGCACTCTTACAATATTCCTTATACTTTTCAAGGAATTTTGTCTGCATGGCTGCCCAACTATTTACAACACGTCTTCCCAGACTCATGAACCATCTGAGAGCTCCCTCCTTCAAAGTGGAAGGAAATAGCTTCAATTTATGAGCATTTGTGTTGTAGTCATAACTGCGATAGAGGACATCAAATTCAAACAGAAAGGTTTCTGGGTCTTCTGTGACCAGGCCATAAAACTTTGGAAGCAAGGAAGAGGGGATGTTTTTAAGATTGTCAGTATCTTGTTGGGGAACAATGGGAAACTCAAATGCAGGAGGTGGATTATTAGGTGGATTATTTGCCATGTTTGGGTGCTGGAATAGCTAAGAAAATGGATTTTCTTCAGGTTCGTTATCAGCTGGGTCAAATGGTAGTTCAATAAATAGATTTTCAGGGAGGAACCTTCCCAGTGCGTCTCTTCTTCTTCTATGCATGCAATACAGTGAGTAATGGCTTGAAGGATTTTGAAATTTTTTGACTATCAAACTAAACTAATACTAAAAATGACTTCGACAGACTCCTAGTTAGATGCCATCCCCGACAACAGCGCCAAAAATTGTTCGCACTCACAAAAGGATATGAATATCACAGTAAAAATTTTCCTGGGAATTGGACATTTCGACAGGTGACTAATATCTCTCTGTGGATGTTCATTTTACTTGTCAAACCAGGGGACGTAGACTTTAAATGGCGCATCAAAATATATGCACTAGGAATTTGTTTTGGTCAAATCTTAGCAAAAACACATACTGGAAAGAAATTCTATCTAAGCCACAGAATGATAATGCAGAATTCTTTAACTCAACTATGCTTGATTAAAACAGAAATCGTAACAGCTACGACTAAGGCACAAACCATGAACTGGCCTTATGCTGCAGGAACAGTCACAGGGATGGACTCTCTATGCTGCAGGAGTAGTATAAGACTGAGTTTGTATAAAAACTTCAAAGATGAAAGCTAACTGGATATCAACAGAAAAGAACATCTAACTAATTATCTATAGATACTTACTAAGTGGGCCCCCTTAGCAAGCATCTACTGATTACACAGATGCTGAACTCATAACTTCATCAATCTTTATTCATGAAAACAGAATGAGATACATTGTTTTGTTGATGTGAAAACTAACAACAAACTCTATTTCTGGTCAAACAGATTATGTCTTTCATTATCATATTGATTCTTACATGATATCTGCTACTCTGTTTCTATCTTACCTTTAAAATCATCTATTATTCATTCTATTCATTCCCCACTCTCTTGCGCAGGAGGAGTATCTTATTTTTTAAATCAGAAGAACAACTAACTAACTAACTTCATCAAAGAAAGACGTGGAAGTAAAGTGTATCCCTGAATCAAGGAACAAACTTCATAAATGAATTTATGTGTTCAACCCGATTCAGAGAGAATCTAGCGCCCCACTCTTTCCAGATTGACTTATCATTAAAAATCTTTCCCAATCGGTTTCGGTCAAAGAGTCTTCGCCGGAGCTTCCTCAAAGTCATGCAGGAAATGGACTTTACCGCAAGGCCGAGATCGGTTGCGCTTGACTCGGTCATTCTTCAACAACCTACGAAACAAAAGGTAACAGATGCACAAGAAAAGGCATATGGCACATACACGATATCTATTTATTAATCACACATTTTAAATCTACTTCACCATTCAAAAAATGTATACAATATACCAGCCATTTTTGGGAGTCAACAAGGCAATAAATGCAATCAAGTCAACACAATAGGTTACAGGAATATAAAAGTGTCTAAATTTTATCATAACATCAAATTATGAGCATATTTTAGGCTCATCAGGATTGCAGAAAACTCATGAGATTTTGATGAAACTAGAAACTTTGTATGAGGATATGCACAGGTGTAGATGGATAAGCTATAGATCTTGAAAAGAAAGTATGAGAATTTGAAGATGGGTGAAGATGAAAATATCACCTCTTTTATCCAGAGAGTAAATGAATTAGTGATGGGTATTTCATGTGCCGATGATTTTGTGGATGAGGATAAAATTGTGGTGAAATTACTCAGATACTTTCCTCCCTCCTACAAAATATAGGTTCATGCTATTGAAGAGTTTAGATCAGTAAACAAGATGACAAGAGACATGTTGATCAGGAAGTTTGTTGCTTTAGAAATAAGTGAATTTGGTGAATGTACACTGAAGATTGATTTTTCATTTAAGGCTACTATATCTAGAAGTAACAAGCAAAGATATAGTCTAGGAGAGAGTTCCAGAAAGATATCCAAGTATGATGAAGAACTGAAACAACTTGAAGATAAAGAAAGAGAGGTAGAAGTATTGGAAGCACTGATTGCAAAACATGAAGGGAGAGGAAAAGGTGAGTATGAAGATGTATTTCCTATTAAATGTTTTTCATGTAGTAAAATAGGTCATTTTGCGTCAAGATTTCTTGAAAGAGTTCTTAGATATAAGCCTAAAAAGTATAGATTCCAAAGGAAATGCTACTTTTTTGAAGAAGTAGTGACTGATGATGAGTCTGATAAAGGTAATGGAAAGGAAGATGAATGGACTTCCATTTCTACCATTGAAGATAATTTTGTGGCTACTAAATTTGCTAAAGACGGAAAGACTCTTGCAGCCTGAGCTGAAGAAAAAGATGAGTGGGTCATTGATAGTGGATGCTCACATCATATGACTGGAGATAAAAGAAAATTTGTGAGACTAGAGAAGTATGATGGTGGGGTTGTATGATTTGGAGATAAGAATGCTGGTGTGATTTGTGGCATAAGATCTATTTTCCTTGGTGGTAAAGATAACACTGATGATGTCCTTTATGTTGAAGGCCTAAAGCACAACTTGTTGAGTGTTGGATAGATGGTTCACAAGGAATATGATCTTCAGTTCAAAGATGGAAGATGCAAGATGTAATACCCCTCTATTTTTCTTTTTGGCTAAATAGTATGTCCTTGTTTGGATGTGCTTTTTGGTTCTCGAGATACTTTATCAGGTGTGTGTTATTTGATCGTTGTTTATAGAATGATAGTTTATTGGTGTGATGTGATGTATCTTATTTGATGCTTTATTTGGTGTGTTTTAATTGGCGTAATGATGACTAATTATTGTAACATGTAATCATATAAGATATTTATTTATGATGGAACTGTCAGTCTATGATGAGTGTATTGGTTAAGGGGATGACATTGTATCAATTGCTTGTGAGTGCCCTATGATTCTGAGAGTCCATCTTCATGGTGTGTTTTATTTATCATATATATGCATGTTGGATATACTCTTTGTTCGCAGGTTGATAGGTACAGGACATCGAATCCACCTAATTTCATAGGTTTGAGCATGTCCATTGACAAACAGTAACCGATTGGGAGATAGTAGCTAGGTTTTTTGTGCCAAGTCGTCACCCTAGTCATAGCATGTCGTCGGGGTGTCATCGGGTTTAGTTGTTTTAATTTGGTTCATTGCTCCTTGGTTATTTATTTAATTTCATATTATAAAGGTTATTAAATGGTGGGTATAGTTAAAATGATGATTAAATGTATTTAGTTGTAATGTTGAAATTTTATTTATTTTATTGATTAATTTGATTTAATTAATAAAATAAGATTTAGTTTATTGATCAATTAGGTCAATCGTGATAAATTAAATGAAGTAGTTGTTTTGGCATTATTGTATATTAAGATTCAAATTTAAAATGAAAATAGAAATCATATTGGATATTTAAAGTTAAATTAAAATAAAAATAAAAATGTGTGTTAAATTTCACTTTTGAAATTTTGGATAAAATAGATTCTTTGCAAACATTGAAATTCTTTTTTTTTAATGAAATTTTGAAAAATACATGGAATCTCATTTAGAAAGTAAAACTATTTTAAATTTTAAAAAATGGAAATATCCTCCAAATGTTCAGTAAATTCAACGGGTGGGATATTATAGGGGTTTGACCAAAAATTTGGGGAAAGCTCTTTGTAAGGAAAATGGGATTTCATTTTATTTTTAATTTGGAAAGTGTGGAAAAAAAAACGGAGGAGCAAGGATTTGGATTTTGTTCTTGAAATCTTGAAGAAGGGGATTTGTTGGTGGAGCTAAAATTAGAATAGGCATTAAAATCACCATTGCCAAAATTTTCAAGCTTTGGGAGAAAACACCAAGTTCTTTGCTTGATTTTCTTTATTTTCATTTTGAAAGAAATTTGCAATTTTTTACATGGTTTTAGAAAAGATTCAATCACTTTGAGTTGCAATGAAAACCCATCTTAAATCTTGTTGCAAATTGGAAACAATCAATTGTTGAAAATATGGAAAAAATAATAAATTTTCTTTGTAGAAAATGAGAAAAGAAATTAATAGAATGAAAGCTTAGATAATAGAAATTTCAAAAGAAACAAAAGAAAATTGGAAAAATTTCCTTTGTAGTTGAAAGAAAAATTTAGATCTAAATTTTTTGTTTTGAAGAAATTCCTCTTTGTTATTCTTTTGTGTAGAAATTTTTTCTTCATTTTGGTTGTGAGAAAACAAGGGAAAAATTCATATATATAATTATATATTGTAAATATATAATATATATATGTACATATATATATATATATATATATATATATATATATGGGTGGGAGAAATTATGCAAAATTCCCATGTTTAATTATTCTCTGTGAAAGTTTTTTTTTGTTTTTGGGAAATAATGTTCACGAGAAAATTTGTGCTCTGTTTTCTATGAATTTTGGGCTTTTGATTTTTTTTAAATCAAAAAAATCATTTTTAAAAAAATTGAAATAAAATAAAATATTATTTAAAGTCTTTTTGGGGAGGGGGCAGCTATGGCTGCGCAGCCCAGCCCCAATGGAGGGTACTACCTTAGGCAACACAACCTCCATAGAGGAGGCTGGGCACTGCCTTAGGCAGTGCAGCCTCCACAAAGGAGGTTGGGCATTGCCATAGGTAGCGCAACCTCCACAAAGGAGGTTGGGCGCAGCTTATGGCTGCATCCTCCTCCCATAGTGGGGGTCATCAGCCATCAATTGGTAAGTCTATTTTTTATTTTTTTATTTTATTTAATTTTTATTTTATATTATATTATATATATTATATATATTATATATATAATATGTATATATATATATTATATATATCTAATATATTAATAATTTAAATAAAATTATTTATTATTATTTTTTTTAATAGTTGAATTTAAAGATATATATTTAAATATATATAATGTAATTATATATATGTTGAGTATATACTTTCATATGTATATTTAATAAACATAGTTTTGAGATGATGATGTTATTACATTAAATGCAAAAAAAAAATATTGATGTTGTAAAGAATGATTTTATTTAAAATTTTATTTTGATTCTTTTGGGTAATGAAGGAAAACAGATAATATGCACATAGTTTAATAGATGAATATTTAAATATGAGAAATGGTTATTGGTTTTAATGAAAGTAAATTTTCTGAGGAAAGTGACTATTAATAATTTAGAATTCTTATTGGTTGCAATGAATGTATGATAAGATTGATTGTGTTCATGGGATGAAATGAGAAACTTAAAATATTGTATTCAGTTAAACTATTAATTTGATTTTAAAATAGTATATTTAAAAGGATAAATATTGGATTTAAATATAATGTGTTTAATGGTGAGGTCAATTGATTTCAAAATCATTTATTTTGCAAAGGAGAAATAGTTATTTTAAAATGATATGTTTTAAATCGACAAAGTAAATGTTTATTTTATTATTATTTAAACGCAATTAGGGAATTAAAGATTTGAGTTTAAATTTTATCTTTTGTTTGAAAGAGACATTATTAAATCAGTTTTATTAAGAAAATAAATTATTGAATGTTAATGAAGGAAGTGGATTTAGGAAATCCAAATATAGATTTAATTCTTTTTGATTACCCGTCTTGAATGTACACTTCTTCTATTTTTGCTTTGGGGAATTCAAACTGAAGGGTTCTTAAGTCTTCCAAAAGGGTTGAACTTTTGGGGTTGTATTATGTTAGTCAAGCATTGTATTGCTTTGGGTAGGGCATATAGTTTTATCCTGTTGTTTTACCCAGTTTTCACAAACGAGGATGTTTTGTGCCTCCTTTGAATTAAGAGTGGTTTATGTGGTTTGTTGCCTCTAGTGTTTGGAGAGGGTTTTGACCTTTGTTGCCTCCAGTGTTTGGAGAGGGTTTTGAATTTTGTGCCTCCAATGTTTGGAATGGGTTTTCATTGTACGTTCCTCCTAGAGTTGGAGTAGTTTTATCGTGTTGGTATGCACTTGGGGTTCCCTTGGTGAATGGCTTTGTTTGGTATGTTTTCAAGTAGAAAAGTGGCTTCTGTTAGGGGCCAGAGCCCAAAGAGGTAAACTAGGAAACCTTCAGAGGTCGTTTAATCAAGTGATAACTAAAAAAATGTACTTAGAATTTTAGGTAGTATTTCATATTAATTAAGATAATTGAGCCTCGCTCATGGATGAAAGGGCTTGTAGAGACTTGGGATGAGACAGTAAGGTCTAGAATGGCAAGGTCATCTATCTTGTCCTTACGAGAGGTATTTGATTCTACATGAGTGAGTAGGGGTGTTGGGATTCGGTTGAGGCCACCAGGATAACCCATAGTGGGGGTCGGAGCCTAGGAAGATTCCCAAAGGATATCCCACATATGACAAGCTGTGTGATAACACTTTTTCTATGGCAACAGTTGGTATTTGGTTTTATGTGTATGGTCTTCATATCATAGTCAATTTTTTAATTTTTGGAAGCAATGTGACTTATGTCAGTGATGTATTGTTGTACTTGTGTTATCCTTATGGTTGTATGGTTCATGTGTTTGGTTGGTTCAATTATGTTTTGGCCTATTTCTAGAGGTTGATGGTCTTGTATAGGATTCCTTGTTACTATCTCCTAGCATGGGGGGTGAGCCTTTGGCTATCACATGGTTGGGTGGAACGTGCACCTTAATTTCATTGGGTCAGCTTTTGTTCATGTGGATGAGATTTCTAGTTGGAGAGCTCATGGGATCATGTTCTTCCTTGCTTTAATTCTTTCAGTCATTATTGTAATTTATTACCCCTCTTTGTATTGAGGTAGAAGTTGTATATTGTAACCTTGTATTTTGGAATTACCTAATTCGGGGAATGAGTGTTGTAATCTTATTGTAAAGTATACTATTGGAATCATGTGGAATTACTTATTCCTTGACATAATTTAATCTCGTTTGGAATGAATGTGTAATTAATAGGTTATATAATTAAATGTATGAGCATTTAATTGTTAAGTATTTAAAATGTTATGTTTAATTCATGTTCCTTGTTTGGGTGTAAGTAAAATCAATCTCATTACCTTAGGGGTTGTTGGTAATGTGTAGTGAAGTTTCTTTCTTTTGTACTTAAAATAAAATAAAATAAAATAAAAAATTATTGCATTTGTGTTGTTAATTGTAGCTTCCCCTAGGGTTATGTGGTGGGGCATTACACATGGTATCAGAGCCTAGGTTTAAACACTAGATACTCTGGGATAATGTGGAACCCATTAAGTTGTTAGTTGCGTAGGCTTATGCTCTAGGCACTATGAGCCATGGTGTTGACCTAGACACTCTATTCGGTAGTTTATGTTTTCCTTTTGGGTTGATCTCGCTTGTCTACCCAAAAGTTATTGTTACGTGGTGTAGGTCCAATGTTGTAGGAAACTAGTGGAACAGATAGGATCCTCGGTGTAGTGTATAATGCACTAATATCCTTCTTGTCAGGTGAATGCACTATGGAAATTTGTGTAGCATGTGAATTTTTGAGTGTGTATGTGTTACCTGGTTGTGTTTGCAGGCTTCCAGGAGTAAGCCTGACCCTAGGGGGGAGGATGTAATAACCCTCTATTTTTCTTTTTGGCTAGACAGTATGTCCTTGTTTGCTTGGATGTGCTTTTTGGTTCTTGCAATACTTTATCAAGTGTGTGTTATTTGATCATTGTTTATAGAATGATCGTTTATTAGTGTGATGTGACATATCTTATCTGATGCTTTATTTGGCATGTTTAATTGGCATAATCATGACTAGTTATTGTAACATGTAATCGCATGAGATATCTGTTTATGATTGACCTGTCAGTCTATGATGAGTGTATTGGTTAAGGGAATGAGATCACATCACTCACTTGCGAGTGCCCTACAATTATGAGATTTCATCTTCACGGTGTGTTTTATTTATCATATTTATGCATGTTCAATATACTCTTTTTTTGCAAGTCGACAGGTACAGGACATCAACTCCACCCGATTTCATAGGTTTGAGTGTGTCCATTGACCAACAATAACCAGTTGGGAGATAGTAGCTAGGTTTTTCATGCCAAGTCGTCACCCTAGTCATAGCGTGTCATTAGGTTGTCATCAGGTTTAGTTGTTTTAATTTGGTTCATTCCTCCTTGGTTATTTATTTAATTTCATATTATAAAGGTTATTAAATGGTGGGTATAGTTAAAATGATGATTAAATGTATTTAGTTGCAATGTTGAAATATTATTTATTTTATTGATTAGTTTGATTTAATTAATAAAATTAGATTTAGTTTATTGATTAATTAGGTGAATGGTGATAAATTAAATGAAGTAGTTGTTTTGGCATTATTTTATATTAAGATTCAAATTTAAAATGAAAATGGAAATCATATTGGATATTTAAAGTTAAATTAAAATAAAAATAAAAATGTGTGTTAAATTTCACTTTTGAAATTTTGGATAAAATAGATTCTTTGCAAACTTTGAAATTATTTTGTTTTTAATGAAATTTTTAAAAATACATGGAATCTCATTTAGAATGTAAAACTGTTTTAAATTTTTAAAAAATGGAAATATCCTCCAAATGTTCAATAAATTTAGTGGGTGGGATATTTTAGGGGTTTGACCAAAAAATTAGGGGAAAGCCCTTTGTAAGGAAAATGAGATTTCATTTTATTTTTAATTTTTGGAAATTGTGGAAGAAGAAGAGGAGCATGGATTTTGATTTTGTTCTTGAAATCTTGAAGAAGCAAAGGGATTTCTTGGTGGAGCTGAATTCAGAATAGGGATTAAAATCACCATTGTCAAAATTTTCAAGCTTTGGGAGAAAATATCAGGTTCTTTACTTAATTTTCTTTATTTTCATTTTGAAAGAAATTTGCAAATTTGTTCATGCTTTTAGAAAAGATTCAATCACTTTGAGTTGCAATGAAAACCCATCTTAAATCTTGTAGCAAATTGGAAACAATCAATTGTTGAAAATCTGGGAAAAACAATAAATTTTCCTTGTAGAAAATAAGAAAAGAAATAAATAGAAATTTCAAAGGAAACAAAAGAAATCTGGAAACATTTCCTTTGTAGTTGAAAACCCTCAGAAAAATTTAGATCTGAAAGTTTTGTTTTGAAGGAATACCTCTTTGATATTTTTTTCTGTAGAAATTTTTTCTTCATTTTGACTATGAGAAAACAAGGGAAAAATTTATATATATTTGTGTGGGAGAAATTCTAGAAAATTCCCATATTTATTATTCTCTGTGAAAGTTTTTTTTTGTTGTTTCTGGAAAACAATGTTCACCAAAAAATTTGTGCTCTATTTTCTATGAATTGTGGTCTTTTGATTTTTTATAAAATCAAAATTCATTTAAAAAAAAATGAAATAAAATAAAATATATATATTTTAATGTCTTTTGGGGAGGGGGCAGCTATGGCTATGCACCCCAGCCCCAATGGAGGGTGTTGCCTTAG